>OZ024719.1:27887876-29090376 GCA_964016875.1 Fallopia convolvulus
CAACACCACATCAGTAGTAGCAATGAAGGACTGTTCAGAAAATTTATAAGAGAAAAATGGCAAACAGTTTATGACTGTTGCTTAAGTTTTCCTGATTTCTGAATTTTGAATGCTATTTTTGGAGTGGTTGTGCTTCAGTTTCCATCTGTCTGGATGTTGAATGCTGTTTTTGCCATTCTAATTTTATGGATGTATGCAAACTTCTGGATTACTTGTGTATTCTAAATGTTGTTTTGGAGAATTTTGAATGCTGTTTTTGCCATTCTAATTTTATGGATGTATGCAAACTTCTGGATTAATTTTATGAATGCTTAATGCTGTTTTTTCTCTCAAAGAACTCTACTACATGAAATAGTTAATATTTCTGTATTGGATTTCCAATCTAAACAATGTGTGATGGCTCTAGCTAACTTTAAAAAAAAGCCAAAGCTGAGTTACAATTTACAACACTGCTGTTTTGTAGGTAGCTGAGGTTTGCAACTCAGCTACAGACGAGGATTGTAGCTCAGCTGAGTTACAATTCTCTAGTTAGCTCAGAAAGTTCAGCTTCATCTTTTCCCTTTTCCAGAACTGAACGCAACACTTCCACCATTTCGCTGGTTTCTTCGTCTTTCTCATGCATTCTGCTTATCTCAGCTGTCTGTGATGGAGTATGGGACTTTAGACTGCACCAGCAAGGCTAGTAGTTCAGAATGCATGAGAAATCAGAAGTATCAGGTGAAAAAATATGTCAAATTTTGTATTAGCCCAGCCCTATTGTAATTCAAGAAATCAGAAGTATCAGGTGAAAAAATATGTCAAATTTTGTATCCAGCAAGCAGTTCAGAATGCTGATTATAAGTCAATCAGAAAAATTAGCCATGTAGAACTGAAACAGAATATTGAAGAAACATTTAGTACATATATAAATATCCAGTAAAGTGTAAGCAATTTAATTTGAATGAAGAAAACAAGGTATTAGAATCCCCAAGAAAACTCCAGGAGGGTATTAGATGGATTTATCAGACCCATCTCTCACTATATTACAAATGATAACATGCAAATCAAGCATAATAGCAAACAAAAAGAACAGGCAAGTAAATCACTGAGAGAAAAGTCAGGTTGCCTGCTTAACATCAGTATTTAGCAATATATGCTTAAGTCACAGATAATGCAAATGTAGAAAGCCTATTGTAGATAATTAACAAAAAGGTTTAAAACAAAATACAGCAGGTTGCCTGCTTCTCAGTTGGTTCATATCAAATTCAATACCAAGGTCACATTACACAAGGTCACATTACACAATCAGATTTTTAGGATAACACAATGAAAATTAAAACAAAATACATGATGATTGCTACTTTAACTAGACCATGGACATATGAAATCAGGTCTTTTACATCTTTCCTCAGCTCTTCATCTGGACAAATAACGACATTTTGAGAGGTACTTGTAACAAGACCCTCGTCTATCTCGGTTGACTCATCGAACCATTGAAAGAACCTGCAGTTGTCACATTTGTAGAACAGCCTATTCGGGTTTCTCCGTGTTTGGGATATCCTAATTGAAGCTCTTGTAGGTGGATGACATCTACAATACACATTACTCGCTCTAAGAGGCGATCTTGTACTTGATGACGAACCGTGATGATCCATCCCTTTTGAGGATTCGAGGTAAAAGTCAAGTAATGTAGATCAAGTTGCCTGTGGATAATGACAATGTAATTAATGGTATGTATCACTAAAGAAGAATTTTTAGAACAAATGCTAAATACATTCCTGGTTTGAGTACAAAGAAGCCTTGTATCCTTTATTTTTTAAAGAAGAGAAGCCCTGGTTATATTCATTTTGTTTTAAGTTCAAATGCTAAATACATTCCTGGTTTGAGTACAAAGGAGCCCTGGTTTGAGTACAAAGAAGCCTAGTTGAAACATATTTCGTCACCATGAAATCAAGGGGCCAGCCAAACTATCTACTTTTAGGTCTACTATAAATGATTATAGGAAAGCAGTGAACTTCAATGATCCAGAATCAGAAATTGCTATGTACTTTTATTGAACTTCACCATGAAATCATGTGTCCCTTGCAAATAGCAATATCCAAACAGAAGTAAATAGCAATATCCAGTCACATTTAGTTCCAAACAGAAGCAAATACCAATATCCAATCACATTGCACATTCAAATATAGCATTCACCGAGTACAAATGTACCAAGAGCAACCAGCAAATAGCAATATCCAGTCACATTTTAAGGTTGGAGTCATTTTAAGGTTCAAATATAGTTATGGTTTTTTTCCAGAAACATCAGCATTGAGAATTCAGAAGGCGCAGACGACATACCTAATAAATGAACTACACCAGTGAGCTTTGGAGAAGATTTCTGGACCTCGGACTGAAAAAAAAGGAAAGAAAAAAAGAAGACAGATGAGATATCTTCCATTGTAGAAGAAAAATAATGCTGAATTTGACAGATGCGTCGATAAAAGGAACCTGGATCTGGATCGTTTTTCTTCTGAAGCAGATGCGTCGATACACACCACAATTGGGGCCGAGCTGGAAGGAAGACCGAGTTTAATCAATTGTTCTGAAGAGGAATGAAAACCGAATCCAAATTGTTCTGAAGAGGAAGTAGAGCAGATAGGAGGAAAGAGAAGGCCGATTGAGAGTGCCAACGCCATGGATTACCTACCCCAACGCCATGGATTGACGCCTCGCTTCAATTCGTCAACCTGAACGCCCAATTAAGAAGCGCCGTTCCCCTTTTGCCTCTGAAACAGGAAATTGACGCCTCGCTTACCGGAATCCTTCCCATGCGCGTCGTACCAATTTATTACGCCCCAATCTCCCAAAAATTTTTGATAATATCCTCAACTGCGTTAAAAGTGCAATTAGCCAGTGATAAAGATAATTATCTTGTTTTTTTTATCCATTCAAAAATAATATCTAGTGCCTATCTACTTCAACAACATTACTAATCTGCTCAAAAAAATAACGTTACTAATTTTACATATAAATATTTATTAAATAAATCTAGAACCCTAATGATACATACAAATATTTATTTAAAAAAAATAAAACCCTAAATAATTATTTAAATAAAAAAATTAGAACCCTAATGATATGACTTGTTACTCGAGAATACGAAAATGTGAATGGATCCATAAACCTTAACCATATAAACATTAAACCCTAACCATAAACCCCCTAGTTAGGGCTAGGGGGTTTATGGTTAGGGTTTAATGTTGATGTTGGGTTCACCTTTAACTAATGGTTCGATTTTGATTTTCCCGGGTTGAGATGGATACAAGGTTATGCTTTAAGAAGTTCAAACCAAACCGAATTTAAACCAAAACCATATAAACTAAAATTCATTTGACTTGTTACTCGAGAATACGAAAATGTGAATGGATCCATAAACCTTAACCATATAAACATTAAACCCTAAACCCTAAACCCTAAACCCTAAACCCTAAATCCTAAACCCTAAATCCTAAACCCTAAACCCTAAACCCTTAAAATGAAACATCCCTTCACTTGTGATGATCAATCCTAACCTTATGAATCCTAGCCAAATCCTAATCCTAACCCTCCATTTATAAACCCTAAACCCTAAACCCTAAACCCTAAACCTTAACCATATAAACATTAAACCATAACCATAAACCCCCTAGCCCTAACTAGGGTTAAGCATCAATTGAAAACCGAATCGAAAAGAAAACCAAATATTGATGTTGGGTTCACCTTTAACTAATGGTTCGATTTTGATTTTCCCGGGTTGAGATGGATACAAGGTTATGCTTTAAGAAGTTCAAACAAACCGAATTTAAACCAAATCCATATAAACTAATAAGATTGTTTGGGTTAACCTTTATCTTATAATGACAATTGATCAATTTTCTTAAAATGAAACATCCCTTCACTTGTGATGATCAATCCTAACCTTATGAATCCTAGCCAAATCCTAATCCTAACCCTCCATTTATAAACCCTAAACCCTAAACCCTAAACCCTAAACCCTAAACCCTAAACCTTAACCATATAAACATTAAACCATAACCATAAACCCCCTAGCCCTAACTAGGGTAAAGCATCAATTGAAAACCGAATCGAAAAGAAAACCAAATATTGATGTTGGGTTCACCTTTAACTAATGGTTCGATTTTGGTTTTCCCGGGTTGAGATGGATACAAGGTTATGCTTTAAGAAGTTCAAACAAACCGAATTTAAACCAAAACCATATAAACTAATAAGATTGTTTGGGTTAACCTTTATCTTATAATGACAATTGATCAATTTTCTTAAAATAAAACATCCCTTCACTTGTGATGATCAATCCTAACCTTATGAATCCTAGCCAAATCCTAATCCTAACCCTCCATTTATAAACCCTAAACCCTAAACCCTAAACCCTAAATTTAAAATAACTATAATTATTATTTTTATTAGTTAAGTTGGGTTGTAAATTATTGGTTTTTAGATATCGTTGGAATATCGGGGAACAAGAGACAAATTTTAATAATTTCATTTTAGGGTATATGTGGGAAGTTTATAATTTTTTTCTATAAAAATGTTTTTTTTTGGTATATGTGGGAAGTTTATAATTTTTTTAGTTAAGCTATATGTGGGAAGTTTATAATTTTTTTAATTAGGGTATATGTGGGAAGTTTATAATTTTTTAGTTAGGGTATTATCTATAAAATCTCGTCCAAAGAATATTTAATATGTCTATAAAACTACTTAGTATACAACTCAAGTTAACCGAAGCTTACTCAGAGTATATAGTAATAAGTAAATTTTGTTAAATAAAATCAAATAAGTTATCCCATCCCACTTGGTCATCAGCCTTCCCTTATACCTAATGGTCGAGAGTTCGAAGCATAGCTAGCGTTTTTTTATTTCGCCTGCTCTCTTCTTATGTTTTGCGCCCCTGCTCTCTTTTTATGTTTTGCGAATCAGCCTGGGTTTAGTATGAATTACACACGCACTCTTTCTTCATCTCCCTCTCTAGGGAAGAGACACACATAATTATGAAGTTCAATTTTCAATTGGAGCTTTTCCTTGGAATTATGGCACTTTTAATTTTTGCCAGAACTTGGAGCTCGGTCCCTTCTTCTTTGATTACGCACGCAAGTTTCTTCTTGATGTATAAATACATCGTACTTGTTCCACAGTTCTTCACATCTTCTCCTTCCTTCTCATCTTAAACTTTCTTACTAAACCAGGCTTTGAGATGGCGAGAAGTCCACGAACTCCGATAGCCCAACAACCTTCTGAGATTGCGGTGGCAACACCGGTTTCTGAAACCGGCCTTCTCTCCATGTATGAGAAGGCGCAGACGACTGCCATTGATATCTCCCTTCAATCAAGATTGTTCTACAAGAGGGTGATAACAAGGGGAATGGGTGCTACCATAAGGCAAGTTTTGGCTGAAGATCCTCCATTACTTGATCTTATTATGATTTTTGAGCAGGAGCAACGCGTCTTGAATCAACCCAACACCACACCTATCAAGATCCCAGAGAATGGAGAGAATGGGGAGAAGAGCACCCCACCGAGTTCATCTAGGAAAAGGGGACGTCCTACGAAGACCAATATAGAAGGCGTCAATTTTATTGATCTCAGCTAGGATGAGAGGATTAGGGGAAGCTTCAATATGGTTTTGTTTCTGTTTTTTTTATCTTTCATTCCTCAGTTGCAACTTATTTATGTCTGTTTTTAAAATTCCCTAAATTGCAGTTTATGAAACTGCATAATCATGTAACTTTTTAATTGAATGAGAAGCATTTCCCCCAAAAAATTGTGTTCATGTGTTGTTTAATTGTTCAAATGTGGGCATCGCTAGTGGGGGTGGCCTGATTCGGGTTCACGATGGAAGCTTTGTACGAGGTTGCAATGCTATTACTGCTGAACAACGATTATGTATAGTTGTGGGGATTGGAAGGAAATAGGAATGCTATAAATAAAAGAAGCTGAGAATGATAAGCCACAGATTTTACTTTGCATTCAAAACCTTATCACCAAAATATTCAGACCATGAACACAGCTTCAGCAACTGCAACTTTCTTGGTTGTGATACAGAGGAGGTACATACAACATAGTTCTGTAGGATTTTGCTCTCAAGTCATATGAATGAATGTATACTTCCTTCACTAAGTATTGATAGGATGATTAGTAATAATAATTTCAATTTCTGTTACTTTTCTGATATAATCAGATTCTGATTATATCAATTTCTTTTACTTTTCTGATATAATCAGATTCTGATTAGTAATTATAATTTCAATTTCTGTTACTTCCTTCACTAAGTATTGATAGGATGATTAGTAATAACATAGTTCTGTAGGATTTTGCTCTCAAGTCATATAATCTGATTACTCACATAATCAGATTCTGATATATTGGTTAAGTAGAACTAAATATTCTCAGCCTAACTTTTCTTTTTTAGCATAATCAATGCTATCCTTTTCTCTCAATCTCTCATTTTATTCAAAATTTGTTCAAATGTTATTTTCTTTCAATTTGTCCTCAAGAATCTGATTATGTGAGTAACAGACTAACAGTTAAGTAGTCATTCTTCATGTGAAGGATGCTACGGTTTGACCAAATGTTGAATAATGCATCAATGATATTTCTTTCTCTTCTTTGAATGAAAAAAAAACACTTAAGCTAATGGAGTTGGGTCTTTTACTTGCAGGAAACATTTGAGTTCCTAAATATAATGCAAGTTCATGGATTCCCTAAGGTAATGGGAGTTCTTACACATCTTGATAAGTTCAATGATGCATCAAAACTGAGAAAAAAAAAGCGCCTTAAGCATCGTTTCTGGACTGAAATATATGATGGGGCAAAGTTGTTCTATTTGTCTGGTCTTATTCATGGAAAGTAAGTGATAGCCTCCCTTGTATATTTTGATCCTTTTTAATGTCTGAACTTGAATGTCTTCAGTTTTGTTCACTGCAGAAAACGGAATATTACTGATTTGAGTAATGCTGGTGTTAATGAATAGGTACCCAAAACGTGAAGTTCATAATCTTGCAAGATTTATGGTTACTGAATGTCTTCAGTATGGTTACTTGTGGATTTTGGGCCTTGGCTGGGATTGACCTTGGAATATACCTTTTGCTATAAGAGTCTCTTCATGTTGGCAGTTAAATAAATAAATGGGAAGCCGACTCTAAGGAAGGTCCTGTATTTTGGCCCTTCATTTTTGTAACTTTGTTTGATGTGAGTAAACCCGTAATTGTAGCATATGGTGTTGATACAGGAAACTCACTCACCTTTTGGGCAAATTGTTTGTTAAGTAGTAAATGTGACTCATATAATAAAGGTAAAATTCAGTTCATTGAAAGTGTTAAAATTCAGTTGCAACAGTAAGAATACATTAAGCTTAGTGTGCTTTCAATTAGGCTAAGTTGCAACAGCAGGAATCACAGCCAGTTAGAAATCACAGCCAAAACAGATTTGCAACATCAAGAGGCTATCTTCTACACATTGAAGATATAATTTTCTACACATTGAAGATAAAACTAGAGAGTACTTACAAGAAAGCATTACATAAAACTAGAGAGTAGTTGCAACTTAGCCTTATATAATAAAACACCTCATACAATATTTCAGAGTACCAATAAGTGTAACAAAATGACCACTACATATGAGTTGCGCTCTTTCATGTAAGTCTTCAATTCTTCAATATCAGCTCTTGCATACCCACCGGGCAATGATGGGTATTATGTATTTACTAGATCTTTGCTGCAGAAGTGTAGATAAGGAACTCAAAGCTTTAAGTTGTCCAACCAGTCTTGAACGCCAGTGCTCGACGGCCAATCGACGGCCTTGCTCGGCCGATCGTAACCCAACCGATCTTGAACGCCAATGCTAGACGGCAAATCGACGGCCTTGCTCATGTGACCCTTATCGCTCCTCTTCATCTTCCCCTCCGAGTAGGCCCCTTATCTTGGTCGCCTTTCTAATCCAGTTTTGAAGAATTCCAGGTTTAGGAAATCCATTAGAGATTGAAAACCCTAAATTGATTTGGGATAAATTTGGGAGAGTCGTGTCGTGCAAGAGATATGAAAATTAATTTAGGATAAATTTGAGAAGAAAGGAAGGTTTTAGGGCTTGAGAGGAAGAGAGGAAGGACTTACATCTGAAAAATCAATGGAGTTAGTTGGTGAGGAAGATATGGAGTAGGAAGAACCGAAGAAGGACTTGCCCATTGAGATGAAAAATTGAAAATCAATGCGTCCTTCAGAAATAAATGCGTCCAAGCTATATTCTCCTTTTCATTTTTTTTAATAAAGTGAAAATAATTAATATTAAAAAAAATTAATGACATGTAATCCACCTCAGATTGCCATGTCAATGGGTAAATTTACCCATGGGTAAACAAAGATTTTTCCAATTTGGACGACCTCAAAACATTTTAGGTGTGTATATATAGTATTTTTGGTAATTTCATACCAAAATATAGGAAAATAATGCACTACAGTTATCTAGGAGTAAACCTGTTCATCACGGAGCTTCAATCGGGTTCCTATCACAATGGGTTTGGATTGAGTACGGGTTCGAGCTAATTTAGGATACCTATTAAGTCATGTCATTGCAAGTCATGTATGAATGAGTCCCAGGTCAAGAGACTTATAGTTTAAGATGTTAATTCAATACATATTATAGTATTATTAAATAATTATAAATAGTATTTATTTATATACCATGTACGGATTTTACTTAAACGAAATATTAAAAATTAAAAGTTTTGAAATATATTAATTATTTATGAAAAATAAATAATTATATAAATACTTAAAAAAAACATTTTGAATAAATATTTATAATCACAAAACTGTAAAAGTTGTCATACCTTATCATTAAAATAATAAATATTTTATTGACATTATTATGAATGACATTAATAGGCAAAAACTTGATATTTTAAATAATTATGGGAAAAAGTATGAATACAAATTTAAGATCTATAAATTAATTATATAAGTGACTTTCAACAAATTAAAATATTCTCTATTCTATTTAACAAACCATACCTTTTTAATAGATATGAATAATATAGTTGACATATTTTAATGTGCAGTTGATATCTCAATAAAAAAAAGATATTAACAGATAGGTTTTGTTGGTGTACAAAATCTCGCCTTCAATTCGTCTTTAATACACCAATTAAGAACTCCACCTCTTCCGCTCCTCTTCCGTCTCTTGACCTAGAAAAACATGCAAAACAATGGACAAAGAGGGCGGGGACCCCCTAATCCACCTCCGATGCCTAAGTCAGAAGAGCAATTGTCGTTTGAGCGTCGAGGTACAACAAGAGAGCGGTGAAACCCTAAACAGTCGAGCTAAGCGAATATTAGCCTGCCTAGGATTTCTGAATATGCTGATATGCACATGTGTCTCTCCCTACACGCCTGGGGCGTGTATTTATAATGGAAGAAGGAGAGAAGGGGGTCGAAAATTCTATCCATATGGCCGAAAATATTATCCTCCCCAGGCTGGCCAACTGCCTTAAAGCCCAAGTCGGGAATATTTCACCCTCTCTCCAATTTTAATTCTATCCTTAATAAAAGATAGACTCTCCCATTAAGTTGCATAACCGCCATATAATTTTATATGGAAAATAATGAAAATAAATGCGCAGTAATTTTAATAAATACCTTTATAGCGAAAATAACTATGGTAATTATGTTTGGTTTACCCGCTCACAAATGCCCCACCTACACCGCCCTTACACGACTCACCGTGTTAGGCGACGTAGGGTACATAGGGTTTCTAATCGAAGTGGCCATGCAGATTGGTCAATTGGTCCCCTAGCGCTTTCGTATATTCGTATATTCGTATATTCGTATATTCGTATATTCGTATATTCGTACATCCATGAGCGATTATCATGGGGCGAGTGCTATCTTTTCGAGTCGTATCTTCTGCCGAGGTTTAAGATGGAATCTCTAGAACGAACAAAATCAGACTGGGGAGAATAGAGCGTTTATATTGAAAAAAGTGCTTGGCCAAGCCTTCTAATTTTAAGAAAACAAAAAGAAAATATATAAAGTCTTTCATCCTAGCGATCCCAGCCTAAGCTCAACATCCACGCAAGAAGCGACTATCGGCGAACCGACGCTAGCGGTTTACGAGTCGCGGCCGCTGCCGACTTATTTCGCGGTAGTTTTTGACGATCTAGCGTCCACGGTTTTCATTTTTAAGGGAAAACCTCTTCAAACGAGCGAGATTTACAAGTCCGGGGGACATCTCCCCCGTCGAGACTATTCTCACTCATACGCTCTCCGTCCCTGTGCTGTAGTCACTTAATATTATCCCTTACAACTCGGGCCGAATTACGCCATATGCTTGTGTTTTTCCATGACCTTTTGATGTATAGGCCTCCACGAATTACGCTACGACCGCCCGTTGGTAGGATGCGTTTCGTGTAGTGACAATGTCCCGATAATCCTCGGTGTACATCTCATGTAGGCGTTTATCGATCTTGCTTCAATTGTAGGCTCAACCCTGCTTGGGGGTATGCTTCTCAAGTTTGGCCCGGAAAAAAAACGATAATTTAGTGTCTTCTCCGGCGATTGCCAAAACCTATGAGCCCTTAAGAGAACTTTTCGTGCCCCGGTGATAGCCCGTTGCCTCGAAACGCATCGAGGTCTTTAAGTGATTCTTGCACGGGTGGCTAACGTTGTCAATGCTTCAACGGACTTGTTTTTGATCGCTTGATCATTGTCCAATCTTGAATAACTCGGACTCTTCTATCATATTCGACCATCATTGACTTTTCGGTTTTACAATGCCCCAGCATTTATTTTCGAGTCCTTGATTCCGACACGCTTCGTACGCTTTCAAGGATTGATCTTCAGTTTGAAGTTCTCGGGGGCGAACTGCGGTGGCCATTTAGGGACCCGCGGGTGGTGCTCATAAAACGAGACAACGAACCCTTTTGGAGGTTGGCCGCGACCGCGGTCTCTGGGCGCCGCGATCGCGGAATACCTGGCCGCGATTGCGGCCTCGCTGGCCGTGATCGCGGTCTTCGTCGTTCGCAAGGTTCTTCGATTGCGGTAATTTTCCCTCGTACTTGGCTCGAATACTTCTTCGATCCTTTTATCAGCACTTTATCGGCTCGGGACCACGGCGGTTATCGGCGAATTCGATAATACTCACAAGCCGTCGATTGGTCCATTCGATCGCTAATTCATCGATGAGGCTCTTTCCTTAGATCTTTACAAAGAACGCTTTAGCCTAGCGATTTCTTCAAGGCTTGATAGCAACAAGGCTTGATCCGATTATGCTTGTCTTGAATCCGCTGGTTTTCTCTTAAAGTGGAAGCTAGAGTGCGTATTAAGCACAGTCTCGTCTTTATGCTTGATGGTGGCCGATGCCCCATTATCTTGATTGCTCTTGGGTTCAACGACGCGCATCGCTGATTCCCTATGATGATTGATTTCATCAAATTGTGTAGCGCTATGAACATTGATTCTGTCGCTTGATCCGAACCTTGCTTGGCTTGCATGAAGAGCAACCATGCTCTGATGGTGAGGTCGGGTCATAAATTTGATCATCTTTAAGCAAGTTGTTCTCCTTGGAACTTTTCTAGGGTTTGATCATCCGAGCGGATATCGGAGTTTCGCTTGATCACCCTGCGAGTCTTGATTCTTTTCCGAGCGAAGATCGGATTTTGCCCCCAGTGCTTTTAGGGTTTTCGGGTTTCGAAAAAAACAAACGGCGATTGCTAAAGCATGGACTGCGATCGTGATTGTACGGACCGCGACTGTGGTTGACAAGGTTGCGGTCGCGGCCGATGGTGCCGCGATCATGGTGGCGCTAGAGCTCGCTGGCGATTTAGGGTTGGCGAGTTCGTTGTTTCCTCGGGGCTAAGAAAGGTTGTTTCTTGGTTGTCAAAGATCGATTCCAACATCACGCTTGCATGGATTGATCGCTTTTTGACATCTTCTTGAGACCTTCTCTTGTGGCTTTGACTTGGAACCCATTGATTGGTTGATCTTTGAAAGCGAGAAGAAGTTG
Organism: Fallopia convolvulus; assembly: GCA_964016875.1. Lineage (NCBI taxonomy): Eukaryota > Viridiplantae > Streptophyta > Magnoliopsida > Caryophyllales > Polygonaceae > Fallopia > Fallopia convolvulus. Next base: position 27,899,886 of record OZ024719.1, read on the forward strand.
TTGGATTCGCTCTATTAGGATTGGTAAAGTCCGCTCAGACTCTCCAAATCTCTTGAAAAGCGCTGATTCACCGTAATCCCTTATTTCAACGATTAAGTCTTCTGATTGCTAGATAGGATCGTTTATCTTGCTTTTACGATCGACTTTTACGTTTCAGGAGGACGTTCAGCCTATGGCAAGTAAGATCCGATTCAATTTCAGGCACATTGTATGGGCCTTATGCGGAGAGGTCACGATTACCCCGCAATAGGTTTACGATTGTCGAAAGCCAGTCAGATTTGCTCCAATGAAAAAAGAACTTCTTCTTGGTTCGCCTTCTTCTTCATCTCTAGCGGTTCGGTCCCGACATTAGATTGGCCTTGCTCTAAGCAAGGGCTAACCAAATTAGGGTTTGGCTTGCGAAATAGATAGAATGCTTCGAAATACGCAGCCCGCGGTCACGGTTTCTGAACCACGGGCGCGGTTTGAGTCACCACGGTCGCGGCCCACCTGGCCGCGGTCGCGGTTCGGTTCGGCGATGCGATCTATTGGATCGACTCGCTTTGCTCTTGAACCCTTTGATTATTCTTGTTTTCGGCAACGCGCATTGCCGTTTCTCAAGCTTGATCAAATTCAGTCGATTCTAGCCTTGAAGTACCACGACTGACGATTTCGTCGCTTGACTCGGACACTCGAACAGTCTGTACGATGGACAACCGTATCAGCGAGAGGGGCCGGGTCACGGTTCAAGTCGTTTGCAGGCACAAAGGCTTGACCTTCCGAGCGAATATCGGAATTAGATTAATTAATCTCCATTAGGGTTGATTTTCCGAGCGATTTTCGGAAATATCGGCTTCGATCGCCGATCCGCGATTTCGATCTACAGTGCCGCGGTCGCGACTTTCCTCATTGGACGGGCCTCGCGCGATTCGCTTTGCGACGGTGCCCCAGGGTTTCCAAAAAACGACTTCTTAATCTTCGAGTATCGATTCCAACACCACAATTGCGTAGATCGTGTACTCTTTTCTCTATATTGCTTTTCGCTGCTTTGATTGTGGTTGGATGTTTGATTCACAATCAAGTTTTCAACTTTGGGGTTACCGGGCACGAACCCGGAGCCTAATCCGTCAATTGGTGGTCAACTACCAACCTTAGGCGGGATTGAATTCGACAAGGGTCCGACAAGGTTGCCCCCTGCCCCCAGTGTCGTCGATTTCGCAGCACGCACTGCGATCGACACTAGTTGTGGTGATTCGATCATGATTTCGCTTAGGGTTCAAACAAATCTCAAAGCGAATCTCCTTTGTTGATTTTTGGGGACGCCCTTAGGCTAGAAAAAACCTAAAAACACAAATTTCCGGAGTCACATATTTCCGGAGGGGCACTCCGGTCGAAAATCCGGAGTTCGCAAATTTCCGGAGGCGCACTCCGGTGGGCCGCGATCGCGGTTCTGTGGCCGCGGTCGCGGTACGCTGTTCCGCGGCCGCGGTTCGTCCGCTGAGGCCTCGCGATTGCCCTAGGCTTCGAAAATTCGATTCTTTTTCTTCTAGGAACGATTACTCATGGATTTAATCCTCGTTCCCACAGACGGCGCCAATTGTTGGTGTACAAAATCTCGCCTTCAATTCGTCTTTAATACACCAATTAAGAACTCCACCTCTTCCGCTCCTCTTCCGTCTCTTGACCTAGAAAAACCTGCAAAACAAAGGACAAAGGGGGCGGGGACCCCCTAATCCACCTCCGATGCCTAAGTCAGAAGAGCAATTGTCGTTTGAGTGTCGAGGTACAACAACAGAGCGGTGAAACCCTAAACAGTCGAGCTAAGCGAATATTAGCCTGCCTAGGATTTCTGAATATGCTGATATGCACATGTGTCTCTCCCTACACGCCTGGGGCGTGTATTTATAATGGAAGAAGGAGAGAAGGGGGCCGAAAATTCTATCCATATGGCCGAAAATATTATCCTCCCCAGGTTGGCCAACTTCCTTAAAGCCCAAGTCGGGAATATTCCACCCTCTCTCCAATTTTAATTCTATCCTTAATAAAAGATAGACTCTCTCATTAAGTTCCATAACCGCCATATAAATTTATATGGAAAATAATGAAAATAACTGCGCAGTAATTTTAATAAATACCTTTATAGCGAAAATAACTATGGTAATTATGTTTGGTTTACCCGCTCACAGGTTTAGATAAATGCCAAATTTTGGAAGAGAAGAAAAATTCTTTGTGCCTCGGTCGCTCGCTAAAGTGTTGAACGAAGAATGTCGGCCGAAGTGCCAAACTGACTGAGTTCACGGCTCGCTTGCTCCGCCTGCTCAAAACGAGCTGTTGCACGCCTACTCAGATCTAGACAATAATTGATTCTAGATCAAAACCCTTATTTTTTTGTAGCAATTTGACAATTTGTTATGTAATTGTGTCATTATGTGATTGTGTGAATTTGTGATTTTACAAACTTTAGGTTGTATTAATTTGTGAAGAAATTGATAAGAATTTGATACATTATTGTTTTTAATTAATTTGATAGGTTTAATAAAAAAAATTGAGAAGTGAAATTGTTAAGATTGGCTCCAAATAAGAATTTTCTTCAAATTAATGGTAATGTCACATTATATGTGTGTGAATTTGTGAAATACAATTTGATTACTTGGTTAATTTTTGGAAAATTGTAATTTGTGAAGTTATGAATTGTAATTTGATAGCTGTACGTGATAGTCTGATAGATATTAGAAATCTGAAGTTGTTATATTGAATTTTTTTTATAATTGTGTGTTTGTGTTAATTATTGTTGGCTCTTCTTCATACTATGTTATTTCTAGGCTATTTCTCAATTTATATTTCCGATGTGGGAGACTATATTCTCAACACCATTGTTGGGTTAAACAAATGTCCCTGAAATTTGGAAAAACGGTTAGCGTTTGATCTTAGATATTTTATTTACGCACCTTAATGTTTTTAAGCCTTTTTTCCCTTAACAATAGAGAGTTCAGACGAACTTTTTTTTCCCTTCTTATATTTGAATCAAACAACACTTACAAAAGCCTTTAGACATTTAGTTCGACGGTTAAGACTTTGGATAATACCCCGAGGTCACCGCTTATTCTAAAATTGAATTAATTGATTAGTAACTAGTTATCATCCATAGTAGAGCATCTAGACTAGCCCAATTAGTACTTGTATGAATTAATATTAGACCTTAAAAAAAAGAAGGATAACGTCATAACGTTGAATGATGAGTAACTGATCTCATGGTTCATTGAGGATAGAAGAACGAATCTACTATATATATAAAAGCAATAAGGTTTGGAGTCACCATATTGCGCCATATCAGCTTTGTCCACATGTCGCTTCTAGAATACGCCACATCGGATTTTGCCACATGTCGTCTTTTCCTTAAGCCATGTCATGTAATTTTTGACACGTCATATGCCACATCGTATTATTTTCACCCTGTCACTTACATTTCATATTTAACTATAATGATAAAAAATGCTTTCCTTATAAAAAATATTTTATATAAACAGATAATTACAGGCCTATATATTTTGATAAATCTATGCTTTTTTTAATCAAAAATATTTCCTTATGAGAAGTTTGGTCAAAATACTTTACTTTTATTGCAACTCACAATTTGAAAATTTACCATAACAATTTATGAGCATTGTATATATTATTCTCATTATTTGAAAATTTATCATAACATTTTATGAGCATTCTATATATTATTCTCATTATTTAAACTTAATAATCTAAATTTAATTTGTTTTATTTTATTAAAAAAACAAAATAATTTCTATACATATAACGATCAACAAATTACTTACATTAAATTTTATATTATATTTTTGTTTATTAATATATTTTTTATATTATATCTAAAAAATATCGAGTCATAGTCGTGCATGGCACGACGGGGAAAACTATAGTACTCGTAGAGATCAATAAAAGTTATTAAACCGTGGGATTTTTCTAAACCTCATTCGTTCTAATTAGAAATTTCCAAGAATATAATATGGGGATTTAATGTTAATAATAATGGAACCTTTATATTTCAGTCGCCATCTGTTTTTTTTTTTCTAAAGCAGAGCAATTTTTCAAGGTCACTCTCAAGGGCATTTATTATTATACAAGCACAAAAAAATGTTATAGAATAATTCATAGTTGGCAAGTTGGTTAGATATTGCTGTTGTATGATGATTTCTGATCTATAAAGTCCAATGCAACTACAACAAGCAACTCAATTGCCAAAATCCTGCAACTTCTATGAGAGGAGCATGCATTATTGTACAAAGGATTTACCTAACTGTCACAAGCATTTTGCATCACAATTTGGCGGAAGACGAGTGGGGAGATGCAATACGTATTTTTCTGATGAAATTTCGTATGCCCAAAGTGCAAGTAGACAAGGATAGTGAAATTGTCATTAATGATATATAACGGCTCGTTTGGTATCCATATCAAGATATCAGATATGGGCATTGATATAACTAATAATCATATCCGGTGTTTGGTATATCTTGATATCGATATCAAATTGATTTCTTCTATTTGGTATACGAGTATATCGAAAACAGTTGATATCTATCAGAGTGTTATTTGTTCTGATTTTTGTTTGATTTTGGCTTGGTAGGCGGATGCGCAGATGGTAGTGGGTGAAGTTGGATTGCATTGAGAAAAGAACTTGATAAATCAAACATGCTTGATACATCTAGAGACCGAAAAATCGTAAACCACAAACCAACATGATAAAACATAGATTGCGTTGTTTCGTTGCCTCTCATTCTTGGATATTGAATTTATGCTTTCATTTTTAGGTAATTTCTCCAACCATCAAAAGATCAATGCAGTTTCTGTTCATTATCATGAAGAAAACAAAACCGTTTCGCTTTGTTTTCAGGGTGAGGGATGGGGATTATCTCACCTTTGTGTATTATGTCAGCAAAGGAGGGATATCAGCCGATGTAGACAAGTTCTGAACCTGTGTATGATAGGACTTAACCAAATTTACTAGCTGAAACTTGGCTTGTAAATAAAGGCATTCCAGGAAATGCTGAGTGATAAAGGTTTTGATGCAACATAGTACATGCCCAAATCTGAGAAGTAATTCTTGATTACCAATCATACAAGTCACCAATCCAACCATTCAGAAACAAATTATTTAAGCTTGAAAAAGGCTCTGTATTTGGTTGAAAAATGAGGGTTATCTTATTTGGACTGTATATTCAACTAAAATGCAGCACTTGCTGTCTACTCATAAACCTCCCCGAAGAGCTGAAAACTTGTTTCAACTAGGTCTGGCTGTAACAGCCATGCTCACTGATCGTTGCCAAGAAATATAGAAATGCTAGTTGCTCATACAAGTCTATAACAGAAGAAACTAAGGGCCAAAAAACTTTAGTTTGATGATGGCTGACCTGTCTCAGAAAAGATCAACCAACATAATCATGGGACCCGCCTTTCCCGAGCTGCATGTCAGTTACTAAGCTGACCCTTTAAGGATTTCTTCAGAAGGAACCTCAAGCGTGGCTCCAGCGTGGTCTTTGCTTGGCTTTATTTCTGTGGTAACACAAGGGATTTTAAAATTAGAAATAGACTATCAGGCTCATATGATGCCATCTCAACAAATCCAACCAAATGCACGATGAATATATCCGACAAGAAAACTCCAATTGACCAAGTAGTTACAATACTTTCTATTCTAACCATTGATTCATAGCACAAAATCACAATGTGTCATCAGTCAATGCAGACTAACGTAATGAGCAAGTACTTTGCAGCACCCCTCAAAAAAAACATTGCTGCAAATGCCATGATGGAAGCTGCTAACAAATGCACACACATTATCACTCACAGAAGAAGAAAAAAAAAGCGAAGAATGAAAACTAGATGTTAGCTTTCCAGCTAGGGCAGACAACCATATACACTAGAAAGGCTTTCTCAACAGCCTCCTGCTCAATGTAAGTTAATCAAAGAGTAAGCCGGATGATTCATATCAGCGAGTAGCATAGAGACATCCAAAACTGCTTATTGATGTTTGGAATATAAATCAGAAGACCTATTATTCATCCTTTGACTGTTCTTCAGTTCATTTTTATCACCTCTAAGTCAAATATCCATTGAGCTGGTATCATCCTCTAACCTGCAAGTCTTCTCTAAAATTACATACCATGAATCTTCACAAGGCAGCTCTGGTCAGGTTTCTTTAGAGATGATACAGCAATCATGGTATACTGCACACAGTTTTTCCTTTCAATTCAGTAAAACAAGGTGCAAAATTCATCCCTTTTCCATTGCACTTTAGGGTATTAGACAAGGTCAAACGGCACAGGATTGGAATGCAATTAGATCCAGACGCAAATCCAGAAAGATTCCATTTTGCAAGTTTTAAATGATTTGGTGGGGGCAATCCATCAAACATTTGGTGGGTAGCTGACAAAACAACCACCGAAACCCTAAAAAGCAACAAGTAGGGTGAGAGGTGAGTACCGTATCCGCCGCGTTCGTTGAGCCTGGCTTGGACGATCATGGTGGAGATGAAACTGGAAGCCTCCTTAGCGTCCACAAGAAGTTTATCGACTTCGGAATCGGACGAAACGTTACGATTCTCCTCGAATTTGGTACGGACCTCCATGGCGGATGCTCTAAGCATTTGGGTGTCTCCGGCAAAGGACTTTCGGGTGGCCTTCAACACCTCCCTGTACGCTCTCAGCACCTCCGTCCTCTTCATTTCTCTTGTCTTCCCACACAACAGAGCGCCGTCGCCGTCGTCTGAACAGCAGGTTTGTGGGGGTAAAAGTACAGGCTTTCTCCACAATTACGCAACTAATAATAGTTAAACGTACCCTTACATAATTCCTAATTTAATTGTTCGTCTCGGATCATTGTCTTACACTGTAATATTTTGTAATTCTAAAGGGTAAATTTTTTCAGAAATATCCTTTTAGACTTGAAATACGTGACTTCAAAACACAACATATGCAAAATTAATCTAAAAGGTATGGTCACCAATCAAAGGTAAACCCAAAATTAATCTAAAATAATTAACCGATTCAATATTTCTCCCAAAATGAAAAATTTCCTATGGAAAGTGGTTCAAAACGGTCTACCAATCAAAACTAGGCTTGCGGCTAACCATATTCCGGTACCACAAGGCTGTGAAGCATGTAACAATCAGGTTGAAGACACAAACCACATCTAATTCTCACGCCGCCTTACTAGGGCGACCCTTAATTCCGTAAACCCAAAACTATGTTGGATTGTTGACCAAGCATCCCCGGACGACAAAAAACCCACACCAAGTCCTGGAGGAAATTAGGACAATGATAACAAAAGAGAAAATGAAACTCCTCACTAACACATGGTGGAACCTATTGTTCGCTAGAAATAAGAGAGTCTTTGAAAGAACCAACGGAACAAACTTGACAAATGTCGACAACATTTCCGAGTCACTCGAAACCAAATTAAAGAATGGAAACTTGCAGAAGCCTCTGATTCCCCTAGCCCCCGCACTTATAGTGCGAGAGCTGGAGAAGGGAGAAAGCTTGCGAAATGGGCAAAACCCAAGAGGGATTACATTAAATTGAATTTTGATGGTGCAGTGTGTGCGGATGGTGTGGCTTTTTTTCGGGTTCATCCTCAGGGACTCTGGTGCCTCCCTATCCATTTTGACGGAGGAATAAATGGTCGGCAGTCCGTTTTGATGAAATGGATGGCTAAGATTAGAAGAGATAGGGGCAAAATGGTAATTTTGATAAAAAAAATTTTAAAAAAAAATTATTAGTTTCGTTTGTTTTTGCCAAAAACACAAATTTTGATTTTTTTTACGTTACGTTCACATGTTTTATGCATATGTTCACACTATTATAAGACATGTTCATATATTATCACATTTTTCAATTAAGAAAGGCTTAAAACATATACAACCCCCTGTACTTGTGCGAATTTGTCACTTAGACACCTCACCTTTGGTTTGGACCTATTGAACACTTAAACTTAACAATTTGGACCTATTAAACACCTCTTCGCTGATGTGGCGAAGTGCGATGGTGCCGATTACGAGGTTGAGGACGATGAAGAGAACGGCGGGAGTGAACCAGCTGTTGACGGAGGTCCAAATTGTTATGTGGCATAAATTATGCCTTTGTGGCAAAATACCAAATACGCTTATGTGGCACATATGTGGACAAAAAATAGGCTTATATGGAACACATGTGGACAAAAAATTGGACATGTCAGCGCGAGTGTGTTACACTCAACGAGATTGTCAGCGATTAGGTGTCTAATAGGTCCAAATTGTTAAGTTTAAGTGCTCAATAGGTCCAAACCAAAGGTGAGGTGTCTAAGTGACAAATTCGCACAAGTACAGGGGCTGTATATGTTTTAAGCCAATTAAGAAATTTTACAATATGTTCACATATATTACAAGTGTGTTGACATATTATTATTGTTTGTTCATGTTTTATGGTCATATGTTCATGTTCGATTTAATAATAATAGAAACGTTAAACGGCTTAAAAAAATTTGACAAAAAAAATAAAAAAAAAAATTTTATTTTTCTATTTTTTATTTTTTCACTTTTTTTTTGCCAAAAACACGACAACTGATATTTTACGTTCTGTTCACATATTTTATACACATGTTCACATTATTACAAGGGTTGTTCACATATAACCACATTTTTAACTTCAGAAAATTTAGTATACGTTCGCATATAATATATGTACGTTCACATATTAGTATTGCATGTTCACGTTTTATGACCTTATGTTCATACTCGATTTATATCATTCTACATATGTAAAACGACTTAAAAAAATAAACTAAGAAAATATAAAAAAAAAATTAATCGGATGACCTAGATTCATTTCTAGTGTTTCAACTAAATGGTCCAGATTTGTTCTTAATTTTCATGGTAAACCCCATTTTCATTTGATTCAACCCCCAAAATCATAATCATAATATTATTATATGATAAAAAATTTAAGTTTTTTTGATTTTTGAAGTAGATAGTTTAATCAATCAATATATATCTTCTAAACCTGAATCACTTTTGGGCAGTTTCGTCATTATTAATTTATATCCCAGCCAAACCTATATTTAATAATGATTTTTTAAATAAATTATATATTATGCAATTCAATCACCTTATGGAATTTCCAATTTTATGCCCTCAACTTATTTAATAATTTTTTTATCAAATTTATATGTGTTTGGATAAATTTTTTCACTACTCATTATTTTATTATATTCTAATGTTTAATTATGGTATGATTATCAATTTCAATATCTTGATATAAGATTTTAATCAAAATAAATATATCTAGATATAAGATAGATATTCATATACAAGCTGCAACATTTGATTGTTAAGATAATATTAAGCTGATTTATTTTCTCCGATAAAAAATAATTAAAAAAATTTGTGATAATCATATTAGTTTTGTTCTTACGCAAACCATATATAAATTTATCATAATGGTTTAAAAAATTAATCATGGCATTTATATTAATGATTACGTAAAATCTATAGATGAATTTTATTTGATAATCTATTGTTATAATTAGTTTTTATAATAATATATTACAAGACATATATTACAAAATCTTACACATGATAATCATATATCAATATCAATATTTATTCATATTTTCTTATTAATATCTTTTTAAGTTCAGTATTAATTTACTATAAATAAGAATGATAACATTTTAAATTTTCAACCATAAATATGTTAATTTTTATATATTAGTTTTCTATCTATAAATAGGAAAGTTAAATGCAATATTGTCATTAAATTTTAATGTCTTAGTCACCATATTGTTAGTTATGAAATTGTTTATATTAATATTTTATCCATAATTATTACAACCTTTTTTAATTAATATGAACCATAATAAATAAAAATTATTGATCACTTAATCTTAAATCGGTTAATCACTATCCATATATATGGCACATAAAAAATACTAATTTAATCTATTAGAGTAAAATAATTTTTTTTATAAATAAATGTGATAAATATAAAAAAATTATATAATTTTTCTATTTGTAATTATTTTTTAATTATAAATCTTTTAATATTAAGTTTTTATCCATAAGTATGGAAAATATAAAATAGTAATTTAGTATCCCAAATACCTTTTTTTAATTTAATACCCCATTTAAATTAATTTTAGTATCTCTAAATGAAATAATTATTGAGTACGGGTTCATGTCGTTAAAATTTATGAATTGATTGAGTCAATTCATTGTGCTTTTTGTGCGTGTTTAAGTAAACCCTATTTAAATCATAATACATATATCTTATGTAAATTATTACATATATCTAGATGAAAGAATATTATTTTTACTATTTAAATTATAAAACATATATCTTATGTAAATTAATGTTTAGTACTTTTTATTTGAAAAAGTCCGCAGGCAAGGACCCTTAGTTACGGTGGAGTTTTAAAAAAACTCTATCGGCAGATTTGGCTAAATCTGAGCCATTCAAATGTATTTCAAAGGTTAGATTTAATTTTTTCTCTCTCCAAATCTTTTAATGATTTTTTTTCTTTTTTATTTTCCTTCCAGGGTTCACTAATTGAGCCATTGGACGCCTTGCAACTTTTATATCGTCAGTTGCTATCTCCATTCCATCTACAATCACAGAGGTTGTTGCACTTGCACATCTAAGAGGGAGATGAATTCCATGTCCTGCCTCAAACTCGGACTGCCTCTTACTGCTTCCCTGCTTTGTAGAACAACTCCCAACCTCTCAATTTGGATCTCGACTCCGGTCTCCCGAATTACAAGAATCAAGTCATTCTGCTCCAACCCTAACGTCTCCGGTAAGAGCGGTGCTGGGAGTTATCTGGAACTGTCCGACGATCAATTGATTAAACAGTGCGAAATGGCAACATTCAAAGTATCGGGACCCGGCGGTCAGCATCGCAATAAGCGGGAATCTGCCGTGCGCCTCAAGCACCTGCCCACCGGCGTCTGTGCCCAGGTCTCTTTCTCCTTTTCAGTATCTTCTTCTTAACTTTCAAGCAATTCTAATGCGGTTAATGTTGATTTTTCCTGTCGGTAGGCTGTTGAGGACCGGTCTCAGCATAAGAATCGAGCGTCGGCTTTAGCTCGTCTGCGTGTTCAATTAGCTCTTGCAGGTAATTGTAAAATGAAATCCAATTTCTCTGTTGGTGTGTATATATAGGTCGTTGAATCCTGCAGCTTAGATTTATTGCAATACAATATCGGGTTTTGCTTACGACATCAGAATGAATATGATGTCGCTGAGATTTGAATGGTGTTCAAGTGTTTCTAGGACTTGAGATTCAATCAATCATGTGAATACAAAAGAGACTCTTTGATAGACTTGGTAATTGCTGCTTGAAAGTTGTGATGCCTAGTGTCTTTCACGAACAACAATATAGTGTCATCCAAATTTATCAGCATTGGAGATTTCGTGCGCCTTTTCTTTTCCCATTCCTTTTCTACAAATTCTCAAGTTTCATTGTTAAAGGACTTCAACTCTTTAATACTTCCAACGTGTTTGGTAGTCAGGAATCCCGTGGATGTAAAATCATATTCTCCTCCACCCGAACTTCTTCAAATTCTTCCAGCAAAGTCAACAGTCAAAGGATCAGAGTACGGATCACAAATTAAAGCCAATAATCCGAAATTTGCTCCGGTAGTTATATGCTCCCAGTTCCATTATCTTCAAGTTAGCTGTGTTTTTTTAATCATCAGAAGATGGAGAGTGAAGGCCTTTCTGTCTGTTTTCATTCTGTGTCCTGACAAAGAACTGAAGCTGTTTACTTTCTTGATTCATAGGGCATGCAAGCATTGTTGGACTTAATGTATGCTGTTGAAGGTTCTGTGTCTGATGCAGCAAAACTTTTGGGGTATGCTCAAACTCTTGTGTGCTTAGACAGTTAGACTATGACAATACAGATATTATATATGGATATTACATTCTGTATCTGTGTGACACTGCTTTCCCCACCTTTATCAAGCGTAGGGTGACCATGGTTTACAATGACGATTGAGGTCAAATTTACCATGGCCATGTACTAATACACGAGTCCATCTTATCTGTCTATAGTTGTCATGTTAATGTAGGGTATTTAGAATTCTCTATTCTTTTGCCAGGATCGTGACACGTGTCACAAGATCCAACTATCACTCAGGTGTATAGATACATGTATATCTTTACTGATGATGAGAAGGTGGTTATCCATTACACAGAAAATCACATTGAGAATGTTTTCTGTCCTTGTTTCTTAGATCTCCATTAAGGACCAACATCCATGGATCCCTCTGTGACCATCCCCTCTCCACTACAACAACAAAAATCTTTGGATTCGTCCATGAACAATTGTTTGCTCCCCTCCTTTTCGAGGTTTATTACAATGAAGTTAAATCTTGAAAAATGAAAACTGCTTTAGAGGGCATAGGTTCTCCCTGGACTGAGAGCTCCTAACCTCTTTTGCCCTTGTAGAAAGTTTCGGAACAGCTCTGCCCTCCATAACCGGAAGTCCAATCTCTTGTGAGCTAATCAATAATGTCTAACTTTCACCTGTCTCATTTGAAACATGGAAGCAATGCAAATCTTGTTGTAATATCTCTATGACACTGTCAGATGCTTTGGTGTTTTTTTTTCAGCTGTTCTTTGATGTAAGTTGTTATGTGTTAATCTCAATCCATTCCTTGCAAATTTCACTGCAGGTTGAGCACAGGTGCTTTATCTCGATTGATACTTTCAGATGATCAACTTAGACTGGCTGCTAATGAATTGAGGGCCTCTAAGGTATTATTTGAAAACAATTGCTTTGCTTGCAATATTTTCATGGAAACACCTTTTTCCCCTGATACAGCAATCAGGTATAAATGCATAACTTGGATTGCTTTTTTTTTTTTTTTTTTTTTTGCAGGGTTTGAAGCCTCTTAAGTAGGAAATGTTTTTGTGGCCCCTTGGATGGAACTAAGCTTACGGACTTTACTGCCATATGTTGTCTTTCACAGATGGATTTGGGTTATTCACTGAAGTGACATCTCAAGTCGAGGATTAGGATAGACTAGCAGGTAGTGAACAAACCTTGACGAAGATTCAAGTTTGCTACAACAAAACAACATAACATAAAGTACTCAGAACTTCAGAACAAATGAGCATTAAGAAGCCATTGATAGTGAAATAGATTTGAATTATCGCCTTGAAGTTTTATAATTTATAGCTGTTCATTTTTACCCCCCCCCCCCCCCCCCCCCCCCCCCCCCCCCCCCCCTCTCTCTCTCTCTCTATACGTTATTATGAATTTGTTGGGAATGATCCTGCATCATCCACTGTGAGTCTTGAGAAACAGGAAATGTAAATCAACTTGTAAACGCTTTTAAAACGATCGAGTGTTTTCAGTTGTTGTACTCGATCACAAAATAATTCGGAATGCAAATTCCTTTTTCTCCCATGATCCTCCTATAATATTCTTCCTATATTTTCATGGTATTAGACGTCTTTACATCCAGTTACTAAGACAGTCACGGATCGGCAACAGGATAATAATGATCCACTTTTTCTTCACCCATCATACAATAGTGGTCTATTGTTGGTAACCAAACCAATTACGGTGAGTGGCAGTAATCTATGAGATTCGCTCTCTTGACTACAAATGCACTCAGTTTTGTCACTGGAGCTTTCACGAAACCGGCTTCCAATTCACCTACAAATGCACTCAGTTTTGGCACACAACTTTATTCCACGAGGAAATATCTTCTTTCAATCTCGTATAGATCGGCTTCCATTTCCAATTATGTCACCGGAATCAAGGCGGTTTTTGATGAGTTAGCAAGTTTGCATCGGTTTCAAGTTTAATCGGAAGCGATCGTCAAATGTGAAGAAGTTTAGAAGTTTGTTAGAATGTGATGTTTTGATGGTTCCAAACTTCAGCAAAATCCACGACTTGAGTATTGCTTAAAAAGTTTGCGGCACCAAAAATCTACGGAAAATTCGCCTGGTAACCTTAGGATTTGACATAATTCGCAAAATGTGCTACACTTTTAAAATATTTCATGTGGTAACCTAGGGTTTGTATAAAATTTGCCCTATGCCCAATTCTTTTTAATTAAACTGAAAACGTTAAGTTTGTTTTAAAATGATAAATTGAAAAAAGACCCAATTTTATCTTCTTAGTTTTTACCTTCTCCATCTTGTTCGACACCAAACTCGATTGCGAAAAATTGAAACACTAGTTGGATGGAGAAGACTAAAATCCAAATTTCAATCGTGAAACTTAGACTTTGATTTATATCATTGTACAGAAAAACTAAAATAAATTAGGGAAATTATATGATTATCTTTGAAAATCACAGATGGAAATTAAGGAAGTAGAGATGCATGGTATGCAAATGGCAATTCAAACCCTAAATGATATGAGAAGAAAATGAAAACTAATTTCATACATAAAAGCCAAATAAACTTCTTTTGTGAACTGAATTAAGTTTTTATTGTAACCAAACACGCACTCAATACATTTTTTTTGAGATCCATACTCAATTACATAAATAATCTCAAAATTCCTAAATTGATATTCCTAACTAATCCATAGACCCTAAATTTTGGAAAAGCCTAATCTAAAACAATAACAAAATCAAGATGATTACATCTTCTTCCTCACTAGCCTCCACCCGATATGTGACAATCTTCGGTTATCGACGTCACCGTCGTCGTCATCTCCAATTAGCGATTGGTTTCTTTGTTGTTATTAGGATATAGAATATATCTATGTATGTAAAATATCTTCTTGTTAATATTATATATCTTGGATACCAAGAAAGATAAGATCTCTTGGATATCTCAAGACTCATGTATTTAAACCCTTTTGACAATTAATGAAAGATATCCTTTCACACAATTATATGGTATCAACCTCCTTTTACGAACCCTTTTCTTCCGCCACACAATAAACCCTAATATTGCACCATGTCGGACGACAAAGTCTCCGAACAGCCGATAGTCACTGATCCGGCGAGCAACAAGCAGTCAGACAATCTTCTTCTTGCGGCAGTGGGTACCCCTAATATGATGCTTCAATTTTCGATGCTTAATATTAAGCTTGAACGGCATAATTACACACTTTGGAGGCACACAATCAAGTCCTCCTTGGAAGCCTATGCCATTGATGGTTTTCTCAAAGACGGTACCGCACCAGAGGCCACGCTACCACATGCTTATGATTCGACAAAACCACCAGAGCCTAATCCGGCCTTCGTTGACTGGACGCAAAAGGACCGTTTCATCTTGTTATGGATCCGCTCTACCCTTTCCACACCCTTGTTGGCTCATGTTGCTAGGGCCAAGTCCACAGCCGAGGCATGGGGAATTCTCGAGCGGATGTTTTTCGCTCAAACTCGTGCTCGTTCCATGCATCTAAAACAGCAGATGCAAAATCTCAAGAAAGGCAATCTCAGCATCTTAGAGTACGTGGAGAAAAAGAGGAGCTTTTCCGACGATTTGGCGGAATGCGGTATTATCGTTTCTGACCTTGATTTCATTGAATGTATTTTGAACGGTCTTGATTCATCCTACTTGGCATTTTTGACCTCGTTCAATATGCAGAAGGAGCCCGTCACTTCTGACGAACTCCTTGGCTTGCTTTTACGTGAGGAAGAATACATTAGTTCTTCGTTGAATGTTGTTTCTGACTCTTCTTTGTCGGCTAATGTTGCTAGCCGTAATTCTCATGGTTCACCCTCCAGCGGTCGCACAAACACCGGCACCGATTCAGGGCAGTCTTCCTCTCGGCCTATATGTCAGATTTGTGCTAAGCCGAACAATGATGCACTCAATTGCTGGCAAAGGGCTAATCTCTCTGAATTTCCGCCCACTAATCCCAATTACAACAGCCGTGGTGGTGGCCGCGGGAACAGAGGAGGCCGCGGCGGCCGCGGAGGTCGTGGCAGTCAGTCGCGCTCCTATACTGATGCCACATCTCAGTCCTATTTTGCTAATCAGCGCATGGATCCAAATTATTTTATTGGCCAGCAATATACTCCTAACGCACCTCCACAATATGCTCCTCAGCAGAACTATTTTATTGGACAACAACCATCCGCCCTTATGGATCCCAATTGGTGCTTTGATTCCGGATCTACCAATCATGTTACATCGGATTTCGGTAATCTTTTTGTGCACTCTGATTACACTGGCAATTATGGTTTACAAGTAGGCAACGGTATGTCTCTTCCTATTACGCATTTGGGCAAAAGTTCATTACCTGCCTATCCAAAACCAATTCAACTTCATAACATTCTTTTTGTACCTCAAATAAAGAAAAATTTACTTAGTGTTTCTCAATTAACCAAAGATAATGATACTTATATGATCTCTTACCCTACTTGTTGTTTTGTGAAGGACAAGCAGGGACGAACACTCCTCAAAGGAACCGTTGAAAACAGGCTCTACCACTTGATTCCGCCTCATCAGCCACAAATAAACCCACCTCGAGCTTACCTTGGAGAAAAGACCACTCTTCAAATTTGGCATGAGCGCTTTGGTCATCGTCATGAGTCAGTTTTTCGTCGTCTAGTGTCTAGGTTTCAATTACCAGTTTTCATTACAAAATTTAAAACGCATTTGTGAGTCATGTCAGTTAGGGAAAAGTCACAGACTTTCTCTTCCTAGTAGTCATATTTCTAGTTCGTCTCCTTTTGAGTTGATATACTCTGATGTTTGGGGTCCTGCCCCTGTTTCTTCATTTAATGGCAATCGTTATTTCCTTATTTTTGTCGATGACTGTACCAAGTTTGTATGTTACTTCTTGTCACAGAAATCTCAGGTTTTATCCACGTTTCAACAATTCAAAACGATGGTTGAAACTCAATTTGCCACTAAAATTAAACAACTTCAATCAGATTGGGGAGGAGAATACAGGAATGTTTCTCAATTTCTACAATCTCATGGTATACTTCATCGAGTTTCTTGCCCTCACACTCAGTCTCAAAATGGTGCTGATGAACACCGTCATCGCACCATTGTTGAAAAAGGTTTGGCCTTACTTTCACATTCTAAATTGCCTACCTTATTTTGGGAGCATGCTTTCCACACTGCAGTCTACCTTCATAATAGAACCCTAACTTCAATTCTAAATTTCAAATCCCCTTTTGAGGTTCTCTATAATAAAATTCCTGATTACAAGTTTCTCAAGAGTTTTGGTTGTCTTTGTTATCCGTTTCTTCGTCCCTATACTGCCAATAAACTTGAGTTTCAGTCATCTCCTTGCATTTTTATCGGGTATAGTTCTAAACACAAGGATTATTTATGTCTTAATGTTCCATCGAGTCGAGTTTACATTGCGCGTCATGTCATCTTTGATGAGACCACTTTTCCATACCTGATTCATGCTCAAAACCCGGAATCCTTGCCTGACATTATTTCCGAAACGCCGACCTCATTACTAAAATTGGCATCCTCTCCTTGGCCATTGCAGCCCGTTTTGATACCATCTTTGTCGTCCCCGCAGTCTTCACCCGAGCCATGCATCATGTCCCCAACCCCCTCAGTAAACCCACCTTCGGCTCCATCGTCGCCGATCACCTCCATGCAGCCCCTTGACTCATCACCGGCCCCTCCATCACCATTAACCGATCAAGTGGATGCCTCGGTTTCAACTCCTTTAGGTGGTGATTTTGTCTCGTCTTCCTCTACGAAATCATGTACGTCCCCTTCTACTACTACTGTTCCCTCTTATTTTTGACCAGTTGACACCACTACTCATCAAATGATCACCTGTTCAAAAACAAACAGCCTTAAGCCCAAAAATTTCACCTTCACCAAACATCCCTTGCCCATTTCTCATGATTCTTATGCTGAACCAAAAACTTTCAATCAAGCTTCTAAATTCCCTGAATGGCAGAATGCAATGCAAAATGAATATGATGCCCTTTTACGTAATGGGACTTGGACACTTGTCCCTCGCCCTTGTAATTCTAACATTGTTGGTTGTAAGTGGGTGTACAGGATTAAGCGGAAAGCTGATGGTTCCATTGAGCGCTATAAGGCACGATTAGTGGCAAAAGGTTATAACCAGGAAGAGGGTATTGATTATTTTGATACCTTTAGTCCTGTTATCAAACCCGCCACTATTCGTATTGTTCTATCTATTGCTTTGCAACACTCTTGGCCTATTCGGCAGGTTGATATTAATAATGCTTTCCTCAATGGAGATCTTTCTGAGCAGGTTTATATGTCTCAACCACCTGGCTTTGTTGATTATAATCGGCCAAATCATGTCTGTCTTCTACAGAAGGCCTTATATGGTCTCAAATAGGCACCCCAAGCTTGGTTTACCAAGTTATGTCATTTTCTATTGGGACATGGCTTTCGTTCTTGCAAGTCAGATACATCTTTGTTTGTGAGACGACATGGCACCTCTGTGTTATACATTCTGGTTTATGTGGATGATCTGCCAATTACTGGTTCTGTTCCAGCTGATATTGATTGCTTTATTCAGCTCTTAAATCGTGCCTTTTCTCTGCGTGATCTCGAGCCTATTCACTATTTTCTTGGCCTTGAAGTGATTCGGAAGTCTGATCATTTTCTGTTATCTCAACAGAAGTACATTCGTGATTTGTTAGAGCGTAGCAAGATGAGTGATGCTAAGCCCATTTCATCTCCTGCTGAGCCAGCATCTCGTTTACAATGCTCAGGTGATCCTCTAGCTGATCCTTCTCTTTACCGCAGTATTGTGGGCGCTTTACAGTATGTTACTATCACTAGGCCAGAGATTTCTTATATTGTCAATAGAGTTTGTCAATACATGCATGATCCTAATGAAACTCATTGTTCTACTGTCAAGCGCATTCTCCGCTATTTGAAAGGATCTCTCACGTCAGGTCTTGTTATTCGACCGCCTGTTGATGGTCCTTTGATTGCTTATTGTGATGTTGGTTGGGTGTCTGATGGTGATGATTGTCGTTCTCAGCATGGCTTTGCCATCTACTATGGTGGAAATCTCATCAGTTGGTCTTCAAAGAAACAACATATTGTTCCTAAGTCGAGTACAGAAGCAGAATACAGAGCCATGGCCTTCACTTCCACAAAATTAATTTGGATTCAGCAGCTTCTCTATGAGTTGCGTGCTCCTTTACATCGTCCGCCCATTATTCTGTGTGACAATCTCAGTGCTACTTATATGTCTGCAAATCCGGTGTTTCATCAGCGTTCCAAGCACATCAAGATCGATTATTACTTCGTCAGAGAACAAGTAGAAGATGGCTCTTTGATTGTTCGACATGTCAGAGCTCATGATCAAACTGCTGATATCTTCACCAAAGCCATTGGCACTGCTCGGTTCCTGCAATTACATTCCAAGTTGCATGTTTGTAACCCTCCATGAGCTTGGGGGGGGGGGGTATTAGGATATAGAATATATCTATGTATGTAAAATATCTTCTTGTTAATATTTTATATCTTGGATACCAAGAAAGATAAGATCTCTTGGATATCTCAAGACTCATGTATTTAAACCCTTTTGACAATTAATGAAAGATAACCTTTCACACAATTATAGTTGTCCAGATATGCGTCTTCAAACAAAATGAAGAAGGTGAAAAGCAAAATTCCATTTTTTTCTAACGTTTTTAGTTAAATATAACGGAATTGGGCATGTGGTGAATTTTGATTAAACCTCAAGGTTACCGTGCGATTTAGGAGAAAGTTTAGTACATCTTGTGAATAATGTCAAACCTTAAGGTTACCGGGTGAAATTTCCGAAAAATCTAGGAAAAAGTCGTGGACCTTAGAATTCCACGCGAGATCTTATTTATGAAAAGTGCAAAAAGTTTGACTTAGACAAGCTGGAAGAGTTTATTTAAGGGGAAGAATCATGCAAATCTCATTGGAAAAAGCAAGAGAAATAGAGCGGGCACTAAGGGTGTTCATAACCGGATATTCGATCCGATTAGCCTAATCGGATCGTATATCGGGGGATTTTTTTTCAAAATTGATATCCAAATCCGATCCGGATATACCCAGATATTCGATCCAAATCCGGATCGGATATCCGGATCTTCACTTTTTTTTGTTTTCTACAAGTGGACGTTAATAAATGTAGTGTTTTCTAAGAATTTTGAACAAAAAATCTTCACATTCGGATCGGATATCCGGATCTTCACTTTTTTTTTTGTTTTCTACAAGTGGATGTTAATAAATGTAGTGTTTTCTAAGAATTTTGAACAACAAATCTTCACATTAACCTGCATGCAAGTGGATGTTAATAGTTATCCATGAGTATACTTTCTTAGATTTTCCCAATTGATTAAATGGGCCTGCTTATTTGCTTATAATGAGGATCGAACCACAAACATTTTGCCCAAAAAATTACATGGATGTACATAAAACCAGCTAGGCTACTGAAACTTAGTGTAAATATAGTAATCCGGCTATCCGAGGGGTATCAATTACAATCCGGATTTGGTCCATTAATCCGGCTATTTTTCTCGGATCGGAACGAATTCGGATAATATTCCACTGGACTCGGATTTTTTCGGATCGGATTGTCAAATCGGATTGATCGGGTCGGATATATTTGAACACCCATAGTTGGCACGCCCAAGACATTAAGGAAAGTTTTAGCGCATAATCTTGTGTTGTAGGTTAACTGTAAAGATTTGGTGAAATATCATTTGACTTAATCGAATAGAAAATGATATTGAACCAGATTTGTAGCTATAATATGAATACCTAGTTGTGTTTAGGTTAGTGTATGCTTGAGCATCATTTTACATATCTGTGTGAGTTTAGAGTATTTGTTCGTGTGTGTTAGTGCGTTGTGTGAGAAGAGACTTGGACCGAACTATAAAGAGATGTAATAGTTGATCCCGAGTTACCTTTGTAAACATACTAAAAAGATCAATAAAGAAAGTCCAAGGACTTTGAATTCCGACCAAGTGAGAAGCTTGAAACGGAGAGGTTTTTCACTTAGTTAACTAGTTGGTTGGTTAAGTGTTTCCACTATATATCGACGTGTTTGGTACATTCTTCTTGCATTAAGTTATTTCTGATGCTTAATACCCGGGTCGCAGACTTCACCGAAGTTGGCGACTTCTTAGTTCTAATGATTCTATAATTGGTTTTCCGAATCTGCGCGTTGGTTTTCCGAATTTAGACAGTGATGTGATCTCCCGTTTGAATAGACTAGTTACAGAGATGGAAATTTGGAATGCTATTTAGGGCATGGAGCGTTTAAATCCCCCGACATCGATGGCTTTCGACCCGGATTTTCCAGAAATTTTGGTCAACTGTGAGTAGCTCAATTACATCATTTATCAAGACGTTCTTTCAATCTTCGATTCTTCTTGAGGGCTTAAATGATACTCTTATCGTGCTTTTGGCTAAGGTTCACAAACCCGAGCGGGTTAATCAATTTAGACCTAAAAGCCTTTGTAATGTGTTGTATAAGACCATCACAAAAATTATCACGGTGAGAATTTAGCCGTTACTTTCTCAGATCATTGGTCCAACACATGGTAGCTTTCTCCCGGGATGTATGATATCCGACAACATTGTTATTGCGCAAGAGGTTGTGCATTCCATGAGAAGAAAGAGAGGTAGAAAGGGGTGGATGATTCTAAAACTCGATCTTGAGAAGGCTTATGACAGGATGAGTTGGGACTTCATTGAGGATTCTCTTTGCAATGCTGGGTTTCCTGATCAGATTATTAATTGGATCATGGTGTGTGTTTCGTCTCCAAGAATGCAGGTTCTTTTAAATGGGGAGGTGACTAAACAATTTTCGGCTTCCCACGGCGTTCTCCAAGGTGATTCGATAACACCATATCTCTTCTTGATTTGTGTGGAACGGCTTAGTCAACATATTCTTGATGCCGTGGAAAAGAAGTCTTGGAGACCGATTAAAATAACTAGATAAGGGCCAACTCTTTCTCATATATTTTTTGCGGACGACATCATGTTGTTTGACGAGGCTTTGGTTGAACAACTTAGGGTGATTTTGGATATTCTAGACCTTTTTTGTGCCTCCTCAATTCAGAAAATTAGCATTCAGAAGTCTAAAATTTTCCTATCTCCAAATGTGAATAGCTGCACTGCCCGAGAACTTAAGGTTGCGTGTGGTTTTGAAGTTACATCAAATTTGGGTAACTGCCTTGGAATGCCTATTCTACATAAGCGTATCAACAAGGATACGTTTGGGGACATGTTGGATAGATTCAACACTAGAATTAATGGTTGGAAGTCGAGGACTTTAAGCTTCACCGGAAGAGTGACCTTGGTGAAATCGATCTTGACTTCGTTACCAGTTTACTCCATGTCTAATGTGATTCTTCCTAAGAGTGCTTGCAACAAAATTGACAAAATGAACAGGGCGTTCATTTGGGGTAGTTCAAGAAACCAAAAGAAATTGCACAAAGTTGCGTGGGTTGAGATTACGAAACCAAGAGAGCAAGGGGGTTTGGGTATTCGCTCTATGAGTGATATGAATTTTGCTTTAGTTGCGAAGATGGGATGGCGATTTATAATGAATGATGGTGAACTTTGGACTTAAGTTCTTAAGAAGAAATATATTGATTGTACCTTAGGAGACTCACTTGCTAGTCCTCATGTGTGGAAAGGTTTAAAGCAAGGGCTGTCCAAGGTTATTATTCAGGGCACCTACTGAAATATCCATAATGGTACCTCTATCATATTTTTGCACAACATCTGGATCGCCGAGACACCGCCGTTAGTTATGGCTATTGCTAAAATTGACGATGCACAACTGAATTGGTATGTTCAAGATTACTGGGAACCGAATGCTGGCTGGAAATGGAGCCTTCTCACGGATACTCTTCCTGCTTCTATTCTCCTGAAAATTGTTGTTGTCAATATTGTTGCTAAAGTGGAGAATGAGGAGGATATACTCTGTTGGAAGTTCAGTCAGGCTGGTGATTACACGGTCACTTCGGGTTATAATCTCATCAAAGGGAATCTGAGCAGAATCGAGATCGACACTGGCTTCTTTCAAAGGATATGGAAATTCAATGTTCCAGAACGAGTGAGATGCTTTATTTGGCTCACTTGTAAGGGTGGAATCATGTCAAATTCAGAACGAAATAGAAGGCATATTGCGTCTACAGATCGTTGTGCTATATGCCAAGAAACGGAAGAAACTTTTGATCACCTTTTTAGAGATTGTAATGTTATTAATTATGTATGGACTGATTTGAAAGCCACTAATTTTTGCCCTTCTTTTTTCCAACTCCTTTTTTGCATAATGGTTGCGTTATAACATCATGGTTGATGGTTCAGTAGCGGCGCTGGATTGGCGTGAAATTTTTCGCTATCACCCTTTTGTGGATTTGGCATTGGCGAAATGTGAATGTCTTCAAGGATGAGCTGAACGTTCCAAAGACATCAGATTTTATCATGGATTGTTCTAAGGAGTATTTCCAGGCCAAAAGTAAGTCAAAGTTGCATTCAAATACTTTGAATAAATCTTTGCAGGATGTGGCTTGGGAGACCCCTGAAGAAGGATGGGTAAAATTGAATACGGACGAGTCGGTTCGAGATACTAATCTTGCGACGGTTGGAGGAATCATTAGGAACAACAATGGTCAGTGGAACAGTGGCTTCGTGCACAACATTGGGGCGTGCTCGATTCCTATGGCCGAGCTTTGGGGCGTTCGGAACAGCCTTCAACTAGCCTGGGACAACGGGCTTAGAAAGGTGATGGTGGAAGTTGACTCCCTTCTTGTTTTTAATCATTTAAATTCTATAATAAACAAATGTCATCCGCTTTTTAGCCTGGTATCACAATGCCAAGGCTTTGCTTGTAGGGATTGGTTGGTACGATTCCATCATGTGTCTCGAGAGGCGAATACGGTTGTTGATTGCCTCGCGTCTTATGCTTATTCGTTTCCGTTAGGTTTCCATGTATTGCTTGCCCCGCCTGAGGGGATTATTTTATCGCTACTTGATGATGTAAGGGATCGGGCTATCCCCCGCTTGATGAATACTTAGCCCATTTTCTTATTATTAATAAAACCTCCTTGCGGGGTCGGAGATTATTGTCTCTCCTTCTACCAATAAAAATTCTATAATTGGTATTAGAGTCAAGGCTCTAGATTTTGTTTAGTACTTATTTTTGCAGGATATATGTATTTAACTAACATTGCTATCAATGATCCCTTCTAGAAACCTTTGATTCTGAAGCCTGGGGAATATGGTCGGGTGGCTGAAAAAGTACTAAACAAAAAATGCTTGAGGACGTTATTGTCAAACTTGTCTTGTACGGTGGAATCAAGAAAAAGTAAGATGATTGCCTTGAAACTGAGAAAGTCAAGAACATGGACTATGTTCTTGACTTTCTTAGTTTCAAGGCAATCATCTCACCTTTTCTTGATTCCACCGTACATGACAAGTTTGCCAATAACGTCCTCAAGCCTTTTTTGTTCTTATTGATGACTTTTCATTGTATACATGAACTATTTTCTTGTCTTCTATAGATTGGGTCTTTAAAGAATTTGAGCATGGGTCAAGGCCATTAAAAAGAAGCTTGGAGTAGCTCTTGTGTCAATAAGATCAGATCACGATACAAACTTTGAAAACTCTCTATTCCTAGACTTTTGCAAGAAGAATGGAAGAAGTCTAATTTTTCAGCACCAAGGACTCCTCAATAAAATGGTGTTATAGAAAGGAAGAATCGTACATTGGAGGATATTTCCAAAACCTTTTTATTTCATGTGGTCTTCCAAAGAATTTCTAGGCCAGGGGAAGCCATCTGATGGTGCATGGATAATTATCGAGTTAAATGACAAAATAAATGATGAGAGATTGGGAAATATTAAGGTAAAACGGCGTTATGATACTTTAGGACGTCACTACACCACCATAAGGAGTACAATCACACAAGTAACGAACCCCCCACTAAAAAACAATACTTATAGCGAGGTGATTATCCCAAAACCAACCATTTTGTTCACAATATGCGTGCTACTTCAAAATAGGCCTCAACTACCTAGTAAAAGTCCCAAGTCCAAACTTTACATGACAGATGAGCGCGCAACTTAAACCATGAGGTCCCTCCCACACGGACAATCACTTGTTGCACTATAATATTTTAACCACTAGCAATGCAACATGTCACACCTCCTGCTAGCCGACCCTATGAAGCAAAATGCATAAACCACTAGTAATGTGACATGTTGCACTGATAGCTTGCATATAGTTAGTGTTTAGGATGCATGTTTACGTTTCTTTTGCGTTGTTTTTAGGTAGTTTTAGTTAGTTTCTTTAGTGTATTAGAGTGTCTGGGAGTTTTAGGTTTTGCACTTGTTTTATGTTTTACAGGTCTTAAAGTAAACAAGTGTGAAAGGAATGGAAATCGGTGAAAGAAACGCTTAAATTTCGGTCATCTATTGGAGTTGCTAGCTCGGAACCTATGTCTTGTGAAGGTTCGTTCGGGAGCTATAGTGGTGTTATGAAGTTAGTTTGGTATCATTGGAAAGATAATTCAAAGATCTACAATTCATGTTTTTACTCCGAGTCCAAATTCCAACTCGAAGGGAGTCAAAACAGCTCCCGAAGTGTGACATGAATGTTGAACAAAGGAGATGATGTTGTTTTGGCAGCGGGCGCCGCCCAGAAAGCAGCGAGCGTCGCCTTTCCTGGACGCGAGAAACTAATCCACGAGTTACTTATTATCTTAGTATTTTTATATTAGGTTTATATCTTTTGTATTTATGTTGTTTAGACCTAGTTTCCTTCTTTATATTAGGGTTTTGGAGAGAAGAAACTCTCATCTATCTATCATTATCATATTTCTCTTTCAGAATTTTGAGTTTTTAGCTTTTCTATGGAGAACTAAGCTTCTTTGCTTAGTCAGACAGTTTGAAGCATCGTTTTGATTAAAGTTGTGAGATTTCTAATTCCTTATCTATTGCTTGGGCTTAATCTTATCTCTTTCTTGAATGTTTTATGATTTATTTCAGCAATTTCTAGCCTAAGTAACTAGGGTTCGTTGTTATTGGATCTATTGCTAGATCTAGAGTGTCACTGGTTGAGCATCTCTATTTCATAGTAGCAACTGCATCATACTAGTATCTGGTTGTGCTAGAGTGTCACTTATGTGCTTGGTTTCAACAATTTCTAGGGTTGCTTTATTTAATCTCTATTGCTAGATATAGAGAAATTACTAGTTAAGTTTCTCTATTTCATAGTAACAAACTGCATTGTACTAGTATCTGGTTGTGCTAGTCTACAGAAGAGAGTTGAATTGCATTCTAGAATAAAAGTTGGTTGTTTTATGCTAGAATTGTATCATAATTATATTCCTATTCTTAATGCTGCTTTTTAATTGAATCTTGATAATTTCAGGGTTATTCAATTAGTTAGGATTGATAGTATATGATTGTGCTATTAATTATCTTTGAAAAGGAATTTGAATTCCATATGCACGCGATATTGAGTGAAATCTATGATCAACTTGTCATATGAATGTGGATCTCTATTTGACTAAGTGTTTTCCCAAATTGATAAAAACCCAAACTTTATTGTTTTAATTAGTTTTGCATGCTTGTTATTTAATTTACTTCATAAAATCCCCTTTTACTTTAATTTACATAAAAATACATAAAAAGATAAATCAACCTCCCTGCGGATTCGACCCTTACTTCCCTAAGACTACAATCTTTAGGTTTGTTACTTGTTAGGACTATTTTGTATAGCCGTGATTTGCACGACCATTTCACCGTTATCAAATTGGCGTCGTTGCCGGGGAGGCAATAATTGTCTTTTTGTGTGATTTTTGTGCCAATTTTAGTGTGAACCTGTCTTATAGTTCACACTGTGCTACTAATAATTTACCACTTGTTTTTTATCCAGAAATTGAACAGACTGTTTTCAGAACTCGCAGAGCTGTGCGCGCACTACTACAAGGAATCTGAACAATGAGAGATCCACGAGTTACTCTTGAGAGCTTGACAACTCCTAATCTGAATCAGCCTACACATACAATGCAATTTCCAGCCCTTGGTGATGGGGTGAAGTAGGGGTGTCCAAACTTGGTTAACCGAGATTTCAGTTAACCGAAGTTCGGTTAACCATGATTTCGGTTATTTAAAATCATGAACCGAAACCGAACCGTGAATCTCGGTTAATCATAATTAGGTTAACCAATTTTTCGGTTCGGTTTTCTTGGTTAACCGATAACCGTTTATGTAATTTTACCTGAAATAATTAAGACTAAAATAATAAAATTTTAATAAAAACGTGACGAAGCAAGACTTTTATTTTAAATATGTACTTATATCATATTGTTTTCGTTGTTGTAAACAAATTTCGAGAGTATATACTATATTGTGTAGAATCAAACATTGTGTGTATTAATTTTTATCCAATCAAATTTAATAAGATACTCTTATATCCATGTGAAGTGGAAAAATAGTGTGTAAATTGTTAAAATTGAAGAAGGAAAGACTCAAACTACATTAACACCTTAGAGATCATAGACATTAACCACTAAATAAATCAAAGATAACTAAATTTTGAATAAAATATTAATTGAATTTTGGTTAACCGTTTTATGTAAAGTCGTGAACCGAAACCGAACCGATAAACTGAAAATATTTTCGGTTCGGTTAACCAAACTGAAATTTCAAAAAAAAAATCGGTTTGGTTAACCTAATAAATAATCGAATTTCGGTTCGGTTTTTCGGTTTCGGTTTTTTATGGACACCCCTAGGGTGAGGTTTGAGCTCAAGACATGAGTAGTTCATCTACTCCCGAAATTAAACGGAACTCCACTTGAGGATCCTATTCAGCATCTTGGTGAGTTCCTTTATGTCTGCACCAACATGTGTCCCTATGATATTACTGAAGAACAGATGAGGAAGAAGAGAAAGAACATGGTTGTCCTTTACGGCATTGAGCTGGGTGAGGATGAGGGCTTGAACATTTTCCTCACTCGATTCCAAACTGTGGTGGCAGATATTTCCCATTTAGAAGATGTATCGGTGTGAGATACTTTGACATGCAACTTTGCACTAGGGTCGTTCAACAAAACTGGGATGTAACACACTTAAAGCTTTATCACTTCTAAATCATCATGAACACATTAAGAGCTAGCAACATAAACTTTGGTCAAAAGTACTTTACCATTCCTTTTTACATATGTCAATACATTCTTTTACATGCTACACATCGACCTTAGTCGCCAACACTTGAAACATTAGCCTTAGTCGCCAACCCTTGAAACATCGGCCTCAGTCGCCAATATACATCGAATAAAAACTAGAAAGGGATGCCTTGTGACATTACATGCCAAAACATAGGCCCCGCCTTTCGAACAGACAAATGTGCACACAAGACTGGTCAAAGATGCTAAGGTGGAGGATACTTAAGGTGGTCTAGAGCAAGGGGAGCCCTTAAACATAAACAACATGTGACAACGTACATATATTTGCGTCATCACAATACACATGCAAAAAACTCTCTTAGCATTTTTACAAATGCACACTTTTACACTAAACACCGGGTACACATTTTGACCAACGCGTCATCTTGTTCCACTAGCAGCATGTCGTGCAAAGCCTACATTTGACAAACAAATGAACGAAGCACACACAAAAAAGTACCAAAAACAAGACAAAAGTTCAAAATACGTCCCATGGGCACAATCCAAAAGCCTATCACAAAACATTTAAAAGCCTAATACTAGGCTTCACAAACCAACAAAGGCAACATGAGGGGATTATCACTTTGACGACTTTAGGCAACGGTTCCCAGCACAAGTTCAAACCCGCACCAAAATATACGAAAGTAATTTTGAGCGGGTTTGGGGGTATTGTTGGGCCCTAAAATATCGGGATAAATTTTGATGTTGGGTCACATTGATATGAGAAGAAATCGGAAGGAATTAAAGACACTACTAGCCATTGAAGACGCATTAACAACTTGGTGAAAATTATGGAGCAGAAAATAGCCGTTGGAACTCATTAACAACATGGTGAAAATCAAAGAAGTAATAAATGTTCAATGAGTCTTTAGCGAAAACTACGGAAGAAATAAATGCCCAAAATAGTTGTTGGAAGGCATTAATAATATGGCGAGATTTTCGGGATTGATACTCATAAATGACTAGGAGGAAAGCCTATAAAAGAGGAGGAGAACATCAACGCGGGGGTGGGGTGGGGTGGGGGACTCTCTACAAGAAAATCAATCTACATAGAATTATGTTTTTATTATTTATTCGATTATTCATTCGAGACCTCAAGAGTTATATTGCTTTTCATCTTCTCTCTGGTGTATGTTTCACTTGTCCTTCAAACTACGAATGGAATCTTAGTGAAGTTTATTTTCATTATTGCATTACTTTGTTTATTTTTTCGATATCTATTATATTGTTCAATCATCTAACGTGTCGACAACTTACGATTGGTGTCTAGTATCATAGAGGAATAAAATTGCATCTTACCACTCTCATTGATTCATCCTTTTAATGTTCACAATATCATTCTATTTGTAATTAAGAATCGAAGGTGTAATCATCATTGTGTTCTTGGAATCCCTTATTAATTTGCATATTGATAAATTTCATATTCAATTTCTATTATTCAGTTCACAATCCCAAACGATTTTTAGTCAACACCTATCAAATACCTTACAAATTTATGCTTGCTTTAGACTTTCAAACGAGAGAATGAGAGATGAGGGAGATTGTCATTAACATGGAGTTGAGAGATTGACATCAACCTATTTGTTTTTCTTTAGGTTAGGGGTAATTTATTTGCCATAATTACACATATGCTACCGTGTGAGATTTATGCAACTTTTCTATAAAAACCCAATTTCTAATCTTGACCGTTATATTAATTTATCTAATGGTCAGAACTCCATATTTTTCATTTTAACAAGTCTCCTCACCAGAACTAGACTTCTATCACTAGTATATATACAACAATTTGATAGGCGTGAAATGGTCATGCAAATCACGGCTATGCAAAATAATCCTAACAAACCTAAAGACTGTAGTCTTAGGGAAGTAAGGGTCGAATCCGCAGGGAGGTTGGTTTATCTTTTTATGTAATTTTATGTCAATTAAAGTAAAAGGGGTTTTTATGAAGTAAATTAAATAACAAGCATGCAAAACTAATTAAAACACTAAAGTTTGGATTTTATCAATTTGGGAAAACACTTAGTCAACCAGAGATCCACATTCGTATGACAAGTTGATCATAGATTTCATTCAATATCACATGCATATGGAATTCCAATTCCTTTTCAAAGATAATTAATAGCACAACTAGATACTTTCAATCCTAACTAATTGAATAATCTTGAAACTATCAAGATTCAATTCAAAAGTAGCAATAAGAATAGGAATATAGGCAGGATACAATTCTAGTATAAAACATCCAGCTTTTACCCTAAAATGTAAATCAACTTTCTTCTGTAATAGACTAGCACAACCAGATACTAGTACAATGCAGTTTGCTACTATGAAATAGAGAAACTCAACCGGTAATTTCTCTAGATCTAGCAATTGAGATTCAATAACAAGAACCCTAGAAATTGTTGAAATCAATCACATAAACAAGTCAATCAAGAGAGTAAAATAATCAATAAATAAAGAGTAGAAATCTCACAAATGAAAGTCACACGAAGGCTTCAAACTATCTGACTAAACAAAAGGGCTTAGTTCTCCATGAAAGGCTAAAACTCAAAAGTCTGAAAGAAAAATAATAGATGAATGATGAATGAGAGGTACAACTCTCATAACCCTAATATATAGAATTAGGTCTAAAAAGTCTATCCAAAAATACATAAATCTCGGATTAAAGCTGACACAAATAGACCAATAGAAATAAAACACGTGGCGCGCAAACGGAATTCAGCTGACACTTTGGGGGTTGTTTTGACCTCCTTCGAGTTGAAATTTGGACTCGGAGTAAACATGAATTGTAGTTCTTTGAATTAGCTTTCCAATGATGCCAAAGTCAACTTTATCAGATCACAATAGCTCCCGAACGAGCCCTCACAAGACAGAGGTGTCAAACCAACAACTCCAATGGATGGCCCGAATTCAAGCATTCTTTCCCCGGTTTCCATTCCTTTCACACTTGTTCACTTTAAGACCTGTAAAACAACATAGAACAAGTGCAAAAACCCAAAACTCCTAGACACTAAAGAAACTAACTAAAATTACCTAAAAACAACGCAAAAGAAACGTAAACATTCATCATAAACACTAACTATATGCAAGATATCGCCAACCCAGTGTAGACTTGCCTCGGGCAGGGTCTGGGAGGCCAGGATGTACCCACCCTTTCCTCGACCTAAAGATCAAGAGGGTGTGTAAGAGAGGCCTAAAGATATAAAAAAAAGGGAAAAGACGTCCACAGAGAGAGAGAGAGAGAGAGAGAGAGAGAGAGAGAGAGAACGAAAGAGAGGGAGATAAAAGAGAAAGGGAGAGAAAAACGCAGAGAGAGAGAGAGGGAGAGAGAGGGAGAGAAAAACGCAGAAGTGTAGGATGCACCCTGCGAGCCTGCAGCTACCGCTCCTCCACCGTAATCTTCTCCCTCCAAAGGTCCCTGCAGCCCGTCAGGTCCACTAAAATATCCAACAAGTTTAGATCCTGTTTTATAACTTCCTTCCACCTCTTTTTCGGTCTACCTCTGCCCATGCATACAAACATCGTCGAAAATCAGAGGCAAAAGTAGACTGAATATAAATAAATTTTAAACCGATACTTTTATTTACTGATCAAATCGACAGATTTTTCGGATAATTTCATCTAATTAAAAATCAATTGAAAAATACTGCAACATTATCAACATTTCTATTCTTTATCTATGAGAACGTTTAAATACGTTAAGAATAAACGCGATAGGTCCGTATTCAGGGAATCATTTAATCTATTAAGTTCACGCCTCACATCAATGCTACACCTATATCTCATTCACAATTCCATGTCATGCCATAAATGATGAGATATTAGTTTGGATCAAGCACTGCACATGTAAATAGATGATACAAATTGAAACTCATATATGTTTGTCAAGACAAGAAAGGGAACGATAAACATACCATGAATGATGACGATAACTTTATAATGTTTTTTCGTATTAAAACAAGAGGGCGGCCTAATATTACTAGAGTATTTATGTGTTATCTGTACTAGTTGTCCCCATCGTGCCCTACACGACTATGACTCGTATTAAAACAAGAGGGCGGCCTAATATCACTAGAGTATTTATGTGTTATCTGTACTAGTTGTCCCTATCGTGCCCTACACGACTATGACTCGATATTTTTTAGATATACTATAAAAAATAATAAATAAATAAATAATATAAAATTTAATGTAAGTAATTTATTGCCCGTAATATGTATAAAAATTATTATTTTTAAATCAAATAAAATAAATTAAATCTAGATTATTAAGTTTAAAATTAAGAATAAACATAGATTATTAAGATAAACTAATCTATATTACTCATTTTCCTTGACAATATTTGATAAATAGGATTAATTTAAAAGAAGGAAATAAAATATGAAGAAAATAAAGCTAGAAAGATATATTTTAAAAATATGAAAGAGATGAGATTGAGCATATATATTTTATTGGCTTATAAGGAAAAAAAATCTAACCATTAGTTAATTTTTTTTAATTAAGATATTATCTCCTAACAAAAATTAAGATATCATCTAAATTTGAGAAATAAAAATAAATTTTAATTAAGTGGAAAAAATTTGCCATGTGGAATATGAAGTGGAAATAATAATTAATATAGAATATAGAATATGAAGTGAAAAAATAATTAATATACATAATAGATATGCTAGAAACTTCCAAAATTATAATTTGGATTCTTTCTAAAATATTGGATGATATTATAAGATTTGTTTTCAAAACTACCAATTTATTTGTATAATTTATATGAATTAATGAGGAGATGACACGTGTCGAAATCGGATGTGGCGTATTTTAGGAATGACATGTGGCAAAAGATGATGTGGCGCAATGTGGTAGCTCCAAACCTTATTGCTTTTATATATATAGTAGATTTGACTTGCACCCGATTATAAGTAGTATTTCGAATGATGTATTATAAGATCCATATGGTAAATGTAATAATAATGTATTGTGAATACTTAATAACGAAATAATCTTGTTAATAAAGACACGACTATCGTAGCCGACTTCGAAAAGTTTGTTCAGTGAAGTAAATGTTCGGGCAAGAGCTCCGGGGGTCAGTCTTACCTCCGGTGCCCCACTTTATAGTAATCCGCATCCTTCGCCGGCGTACGCTGTCATGCGCCTCATGCTCACCGACGCCATGATTAGGCTTCGCACCAGTGGCTACAACGTCCTGGCCTTGGCTATCAGAGTCAAGTACCCCGAGCTTCTTTATATAGTAATTTTCTCTATTGCTCTGCATCCTCCCATCGGTTTACTATGAGAAGAAGAATCAATCGGATCGAACTACCTACTCATTATTTGGAGGTGAATCATAGAACACCAAAAGCTGTGGTATTTTATGGACCTAACATAAGTCACATCCCTCACGACATAAGATTGAAAGATCTTCGTAGTATACCTGACAAATCGGGAGGTGTAGCCGCAATAGCACCAGTTTTTATATGTCTGTTGGCTTTACCTTTTTTTAAAAGTATGTATGTACGCTTGAGTTCATTTGTTTTTGGTTTAATATGGTATCGATAGCAATAGCTGTTTTTCCAGTTTGTCGGTCCCCGATTATAAGTTCTCGTTTGAATAGCTCGTCATAAGGGTCACACTTCCTTAAAGCACTTCCAGTAAACTAAGGAATACCCGCTCGGGCCCTCATAATCGTCGCAGGATTACCTTCGCTCCACTAGCCTTGATTGGCGGACGGATGAATTATAAGATGATGATCTACTACGAAAGCATTTTATCTAAATAAACTTTGAGCTAAATTTAAAGGGTTCAGGTTAAATGCGAATGGACGTTAAATGCGAATGAACGCTCCTATGCGAAATATGAAAGAATAGTCGTTCGATGATGACGAATCAAAGGGCAAATTATTTCACTGAAAAAATGGGAGGGGATTGCATGTGCGAGTTTCTTGGTGAATTATTTGCTTCTTTTTTTTTCTTCAAAAAATGGATATAAGGGACGTGCGCGAAATGTACACTAAAATTGGTTTTTTTTTCGCATCAAAATTGATTTTTTGTGTATCAAAATTAATTTTTTTTTGTGCATAAAAAATGACCAAACATGCATCATAACTAATAGTATAGATTTAGTTTGCCATCAAAAGGTGCATGTGTATCAAAATTAACCGTATGTGCATCAATTTGATTTCCCTGTCCGAGGCAGGTCCACACTGAGTTGGTGTTGTTGTCGTTGTTGTTGTTGACCAACTGTCATATGTGCATCAAAACAAGCAGTGTGTGCATCAAAACAAATAAAATTGTATCTTGTTTGTGTACGCATTAAAATGAATGCACACCAAAACTGGTAGATTATGCATCAAATATTTGCATAGATATGTGTTTGTGCATCAAAGCATCCTGAAAAATGTCTTATTTATGCATGCACATCAAAACCATTGGTATGTGCATCAAATTAACTAAAATATAAGCAAAATCCTTATCCATGCACATAACTAAGGTGAAAAAATTAAAATAAAACAACGTCGATAAAAAAATCGATGAGCATAGTTAATTTTGATGCACAAAAGAGTTAGTTTTAATGCATATATACAAGGTAAAATTGATAGACAAGAGTGTTTATCTATTTATGTGCATCAAAGCAACCAAAAGTATATCTTATTTTGCATGTGCATCAAAAGCTAACTTAGTATAGTATTCATACATATAACTAAAGGTTAAACAAATAAAAATAAAAAATGTCCAATATTGATGCACAAACAATTATATTTGATGCATATGAAAAGCAAAACCGATACATAAGGTACAAGTGTCCCCTAGATATGGATTTTTAAAAAAATATGCAAATAATCCAAAAAAATAAGCGGTGTGGTTCTTTACTCCTCTTTAATCTACTATATATATAAAAACAATAATGTTTGGAGTCACCATATTGCGCCACATCAGCTATTTTGCCACATGTCGTCTTTTCCTTAAGCCATGTCATGTAATTTTTGACACGTCATATGCCACATCGTACTATTTTCACCCCCACTTACATGTCATATTTAACTATAATGATAAAAAATGCTTTCTTTATAAAAAGCATTTTATATAAATAGATAATTATAGGCCTATATATTTTGATAAATTTATGCTTTTTTTAATCAAAATACTTTACTTTTATGAGAAGCTTGGTCAAAATACTTTCCTTTTATGAGCATTGTATATATTATTCTCATTATTTGAAAATTTACCATCATATTTTATGAGCATTGTATATATTATTCTCATTATTAACACTTAATAGTCTAAATTTAATTTGTTTTATTTGATTTTAAAAAAAAGAATAATTTTTATACATATTACGATCAGCAAATTACTTGCATTAAATTTTATATTATCTTTTTATTAATATCTTTTTATAGTATATCTAAAAAATATCGAGTCATAGTCGTGCATGGCACGACAGGGACAACTAGTAAATATCTAATATGAAACGTCAATTGAAATACAAACCACAATACAATATCACTCATTCTTACATATACAAATGACTTGTGTGTTATATAAAATTGACCCTCAATAAGTCAATTTTTAATCTATGTACTTAAAAATCTTATTTTAGAAAGATTTTAATAAAATTTATAATTTAAAAATTTTAAGTTTTAATGTAGAATGTATACATTCTCTTTTAGAATATGACTTTCTCATTACCCTTAAAAGCATAGGTTTAAAAAAAACCTATATTATATTATTATTTTGCATTACTTTATGATTTATAACTTGAATCCTAAGATAAAGATATGTGTAATTTATAGAAATATATATGTAAACAAACTCTACATCATATGTAGACCGTGGTTGCCATTCAATATGCTCATGCCACTCTTTTAAAAATCTCGCGTAGGCCCTAGAATATGCTAGTCAGCCTAATCTTCCAGCTCGTTTAGGAGATCGTTTAGGCACCCAAGTAGATCGTCTAGGTCTAGACGCTAGACGGTCACTCTTCGCTTAGTGCTTTTCAGAACACGAGACTCATGTAGAAGCCGAGTTCCCGAGTAGTTCATGAACCAAAAACAATCAAGCTTTTAATGTATAAAAAATGCAGGGCAGTTTAGTAATTGACAACCCCTTCCATAGGCTTATTAAGCTCCTCCAAAGCCCAGTTTCCATAACCCATATTTTCTCTCTCCCCTCTACGACTATTCAATTCAACCCCTCAAACCAGTTTACACCAAGAGCGAGAGAGAGGGGGTAAAATGGGGTCGGAGCTGATATTCCGCGGCCATGAAGACGACGGCAGCCAGTCATCGGCGGAAGCCTACTCCCCCAAACCCCAGAAGCCGTGGCTCGCCGTCACCCGCCCGATCCACTACCTCCTCCGCGATCAGCGCCTCCTCTTCATCCTCATCGGCGTCGCCATCGCCACCGTCTTCTTCACCCTCCTTCCTTCCTCCTCTCCCACCAATTACCCCTCCGTCTTCGAACGCGACTCTCTCGGCGGCGAATCGTTCCTCTCCGCCGAGTCAACTCGCATCACTGCTCGTCCCTACTACGGCGCTGCCGGATTCGGATCGTTCAGCGGCAAGGTCCCCCTCGGCCTCAAGAGGAAGGGGCTCCGCGTCGTCGTCACCGGTGGGGCCGGATTCGTCGGCTCCCACCTCGTGGATCGCCTCATCGCCAGAGGCGACAGCGTCATCGTCGTCGATAATTTCTTCACTGGCAGGAAGGAGAACGTCGCCCACCATTTCGGAAACCCTAATTTTGAGCTCATCCGACACGACGTCGTTGAGCCCATTCTCTTGGAGGTCGACCAGATCTACCATCTCGCATGCCCTGCCTCCCCCGTCCACTACAAGCACAATCCCGTCAAAACCATCATATCCTTTTTATCATAATTATTATCATTTCTTCTAATTCTGATTCCGCTCGAAATGATCTGTTCATCTATCTGTTCGAATTTTGCGAGAAACTGAAATTTGATTGCTACATAAGAAATTGGACTCAAGATCTAATTTTTATTTTTTTTTACTTCTGGAAGCTTTCTTTGCTGTTGTTCTGTTAATGAGGTTGACCTTAACGACACCATTTTAGCGCACAAGACGAATGTGGTGGGCACTCTGAACATGCTGGGCTTAGCCAAGAGGGTTGGAGCGCGGTTCTTGCTAACGAGCACCAGTGAGGTGTACGGAGACCCCTTGGAGCACCCGCAGAAGGAAACCTACTGGGGAAACGTCAACCCCATTGGTAAAATTCAAATCTCTCTCTCTTCAATCGGTCTGAATGAGTCTGTGCATGTTAGTTCGATTACTATCTCTGGGTCTAAACTGCGCGGGAATGGTAGGAAGACAAAATGTGAAAGCAAATTATGGGTCCATCTCCAAGCTGCAAGATTTTTATTTTTTTGTTGGCTTTTTGAATCTTTTTGGCCTTTTTGCTTTGTGTGCTTTGTGGAGGTCTGAACAACGTGGGGGCGTAGTGGTCTTAATTGGGTGACCAGGTGGGTGTTGCGTGGTAGACCTGATTTATTAAACACGCATCAGATCTGGTCAGAATCCAGATCTCCATTATAATCTGGTATTCGACCTGTAATTTCTGGGTCGACTTTACATTATACAACCATCTACCAAGACGATGGTTAGACGTGCTAGTTGTTAGAAATTCTAAAATAGTGTCAAATTAGAAAAAGTTGGTTTCTGGAGGTCATGGAAAATGATTGGGCGGTTGTTGGAAGAGGTTATGGGCGGTTGTTGGAAGAGGTTAGGGGAATTGTCGGTGAGATTTTGACAAACTACAGGTTTCATTGTTCATTGATTTTGGTTTGAATAAATGCAACCATCGTTTAAAAGGTAATAAATGGGGATGTGGATGGCTGGATGTATGACAGGTGTCAGGAGTTGCTACGATGAGGGAAAGCGTACGGCTGAGACATTGGCAATGGACTACCACCGTGGTGCTGGTGTTGAGGTTGGTGGCTGCCTTGATTTTTATGACTTGTCTGCCTTTATAGCTTGTCAAATTAAGATGGATATTTGTTGTGATGGTGATTGGTAGGTGAGAATTGCTAGGATATTCAACACATATGGTCCTCGTATGTGCATTGATGATGGTCGTGTTGTTAGCAACTTTGTTGCTCAGGTGGGTGATTGTTTGTTTGATCTAAATTGAGTGTTCTTGTTTTACAATTTCTTTAGTGGATCTTAGATGATATGGTCTTTGAAATTTTTTATGATGATCACGAATTCATTATTGTAGGCATTGAGGAAGGAGCCAATGACAGTCTATGGAGACGGGAAGCAAACTAGGAGTTTCCAATATGTTTCTGATTTGGTAAGCTTTTCTTTCACATTAAAAAAAACTCTTGCCTCAGGTAATTTATACTGAAAATGCATTGTGATTTGTAAGTCAAAAGGTATCAGACCTCTGATTGTCATCATTTACATTCTTCTAGGAGTTCTAGCTGTAACTCTGCTGTTCTGAACTTTGATCACTTTAAGATTTAACCCAATTTCCTGAAATCAAGAAATTGACCTGTGAAGTTAAAGGCTGGCTGGCTGGTCAAGAAATTCAATATAATCATTCATTTCCCCATTTACCGTATCTTATAAATTTAATGTTGACAATATTACCAAGTGAAACAGCTTAATAGCCAGATGGGGTTACTAAA
This sequence comes from Fallopia convolvulus, assembly GCA_964016875.1. NCBI lineage: Eukaryota > Viridiplantae > Streptophyta > Magnoliopsida > Caryophyllales > Polygonaceae > Fallopia > Fallopia convolvulus. The sequence continues at coordinate 27,938,640 of OZ024719.1, forward strand.
AGAGAGTTTTTCAAGATGGAATTATCTTGATCTATGACCGAACTGTAATGAACTTGTCAATGTGCTAGAGAAATGAGAAGCATGAATTGGTTTAGGCTTCTTGTAATTTCTTACTTCTCATTTGTAAAATTCAGTCATTTCAGTCTGTTTTGACTGTCAATTGTATTGATTGCTGTTAATTTCACTTATTTATGTTTGATGCCGTTAATTTTTTTAAATTGCCTACCAGTACTAGTGGTGTTGTTTTTCATTATTATCTAATCTTGTCTGCTTGGTATACTGTTAATTTCCTGATATAATTGTTAGATGAATTGGCTAAAAGGATGTAATTCTTTGAACAGGTGGAGGGGCTGATGCGCCTAATGGAAGGAGAACATGTTGGTCCTTTCAACCTTGGAAACCCGGGCGAATTCACCATGCTTGAACTTGCTCAGGTACTACCTCACTTGATTCTCATCATCATACCTCACTTCAAATCCCGAATCACATGAAACTAACCTCCGCATTGGCTGCCCATGAAATTTCTCTCAGGTTGTGCAAGAAACAATAGACCCGAATGCGAAGATTGCGTTCAGGCCAAACACGGAAGACGACCCACACAAGAGGAAGCCTGACATTTCAAAGGCAAAGGACCTACTCGGTTGGGAACCCAAGATCGCACTCCGAAAGGGGCTTCCCATGATGGTCTCTGATTTCAGGGAGCGTATATTTGGTGACCACAAGGAAGTTAATGGCAAGGAAGGGAGTACCACAAGCTCAACTGCACTCTAAGTATGGTTGGACATTCAGCAAATCCAAAAGATTATAAGCAAACAGAATCATAGAGAAATGTGTTCCATTCAGATCAGATCACTGTACTTCCCAGCAGACACACCAGCCACGTTCTATCCTCTTGGATTACAAATGGCTACAGAGTATGTTTATTTTATATTTTTCTTCCTTTCTTGTTTTGATTCCGATATATATTAGGAGAGATGTAGAGGCGGCATTCATCAGCAGCGTCCTTACCACCATTATTTGTTGATTTTATGATTGTACTGTGGATCTTTATATCAAATTTCCAATAGATTACATATCTTTAAACAGCTATAGTAGCTTCAAGTTCTAGTGTTGGTTGCTCCTGTTCCTGAACCTTGCCGATTAGATTACGTAACTTTAGTTGTGCGGGAATTAATTTATCTATTGTGGTGGGTAATGATCTCCCATGGGACATCTATTGCTGATGAACACAAAATGCAAACTACTTTAAACGGGCTTAAAACATATACAGCTCCCTGAATTTGTGCAAATTTGTCAAATAGACACCCACCTTTGGTTTGGACCTATTGAACACTTAAACTTAATAATACGGGTTATTTTAACCTATTTTGAATAAAATAAAATAAGATATAATTATACCAAAACTCATATTTTTTTTTATCTACCCATAGACACCAATTTTATATATATTTGAATTATTTTAAAATTAAATTACATTTTGGCATTATTTTAGTGTGAGAAAATACATATTTATATATTTATTTAAATAACTCATTTTGTTAGCTCAAAAAGTTATACCAAAAATCATAATTTTTTTTACCTACCCATAGATATTAATTTGTATAAGTTTGATTTATCGGTTTTTGATCTGCCCATGGTTTTTGTTATCTGCCCATAGTTTTTGTTATCCACCCATGGTTTTGGAGTTTAAAAAATCCTATTTTTGTCTATATATATGGATTTTACTCATTTGCAAAACTCACTCTTCCAACAATCATTTCTTCAATCAAATCCTCTCCCGAATATGGATCCAAATGAAAATCCTCCACCAAACTATCCACCAATTTGGTATCCAAATTGCCCTCCATCAAGTTTTCCACAAAATTATCCACCAAATTACCCTCTACCAAATTACCCTCCATCAAATTTTTTGCAAAATTACCTTCCACCGCTTTATCCTCCACCAAATCATCAATACTTCCAACAATTCTCATCTCAAGTGAGCAATAACTCATGTATGCAAGCCTGCCAAGAATTTTCCGAGTCTCAACACACACCAATTTCTTTAAGCTCGGATGAAAATATGGCTACACACAACTCTCAAACGGAAGATAACCCTCTGTACAACACCCAACCGGAAGGTTCTAGTGGTCGTAGAGGTGGAGCTCGTGGAGGTGGAGCTCGTGGTCGTGGATCTCGTGGTTGTCGTGGAGCTCGTAGTCGTAGTCGTGGTGATTTCTACAATGAGGAAGAAACCATTGATCGTCACATATGGAGTCATGACGACGAAGTACTCTTAGTGAGTGCATGGATCAATACAAGTAAGAATATCATCGTAAACACCGAGCAAACATCCTAAGCTTTTTGGCAACGAGTTAGTGGCTACTACAATGAGAGTTTGGTGGGGGACCAAGTGCGTCGAACCACAAAGGGATGTAAGTCTAAATGGAATAGAACGAACCCTCTTATTGCTAAATTCGTAGGTGAATATCAAAAAGTTTTGTCCTTGAAACGTAGTGGTGAATCGTCTGATGATGTTTAGAAAAAATGCTCATAAATTCTATTTTGATTCTATGGGTCACACATTCAATGAGGAGCATTGGTGGGTACATCTCCGAGACGAACCAAGATGGAGTGATGCTTACATTAAACAAAACTCTGGCACTGGGAGCTCAAAGAGATCAAGGACAGAATCGGTTGAAGGCGATTCTTCTGGTCCTGATACTCCAATGAGGAGCATTTTGATTCTTTTGGTCAAAAACTGAGGACGTTTGAATATCTATTAGAGTACGAAACCTAAAACCACTCGTAAAATACCCCATATTCCGCTAAACCACCGCGAATATAACTATTTATTTTGAACCACCCTTAAAATACTCTCCGTTAGCTAAATACCACATTCTGTCACTTGGCCCGGTAAAAAATGCAAAAAATCCAAAAATACCCCTTGTCCTTATATGAGAACCCTAATTCTCATTCAAGGCAACCCCTCCCCAAACTCGAACCCTCCTCCGACAACCTCAATGCCGCCTCCTCTGATCCTCCACCCTCCCGAGATCCGTCCTACGATCGCCCTCTCGATCCCGACGCTCGGCCTCTGCTGAGGCCTTCCAATTACTCTTCAAGGCTCTCCGAGATGTTCGCCGTTGTCAAGGACTTTGACGATCCGTACCTCGATTTGAAGCACTCGATGCTTCAGATGATCTTCGAGAAGGAGATCTTTGACAAATGAGATCTGCGGGAGCTCCTCGCCTGCTTTCTCCTACTCAATTCTCCGTGTCATCACGATGCCATCATCCGCGCTTTCTCCGAGATCTGGAAAGCGGTTATGTCTCCGCCCCCGGAAAACTAGGAGGTTAGGTGTTCGACGAAATTCTCCCAAAGAAAAAGACGGTTAGTTTTTTTTTAATTTTTTTGGGTGCGAGTACTTGTCAATGGCATGACCATCTAACCCCAACCCGTGCCCATGTGATCACATTGATTTGTGAATTGATCGCCCATCTCAACTAAAACAGGGGTGCACAATTGTTAGTGATAATTCAACTTCAATAGTGTAAAGGCAGAGAGTTAGTTATCTCAGCAAATTGTAAATCAATTCTTCTAATCTCTCTGTAATGAAATCCTCTCTTGTTCGATTCTTGTTAATAGAATAAAGGATCCATGATTGAGTTGGGTTTTATTGTTCTTGAGAACATTAGATGCCAGAATATCCATTTGTTTGTCTTTTGATAGAAATTCCTGTTGTGTTGATTTAAAATATAGTAGTTGTATCAGAGGTGTTCAAAACAATCAAGAGTTGCCCAACCTTCTCAAGCAAATCTTGGTTCTGGCGTTGGAGATCTACTAACATCTTCATAATAGCATCAGATTGCTCACTTTCCCTTCCTTCAGCATTGATGCCCAACTCAGCATCTACCATCTCAGCATCCGAAACAATATCCTTGCCTGCATCCTTCGACACCCATTGATCATCAATCAATTTGTAGCCAATCTTGCGAACGATGTCAGAATTCAAGTGGCGGACGTGTTCCACCTCTTCGTCAGCCTTATAAACCTCATGATACTGGAGGCCCTTTTTAATGATAGAGCAGTAGGGAAGAGCATGTCGAGTACTGTCCTTGACAAATTCCATGTGAAGGAGTAGCAATCTAGCAAAGTTGACAGGTTCCTTGTTGAGAATTTTATCCATGACAAGAATGTCTTGGATCATAGCAGTGCTCCTCTTTTTCTCTCGGGGAATCAAGTTGTTGATTACCCATGTACGGAGAACCTTCCTCTCTGCACACATCAAGTTAGTGGCAAAGGAGCCACCTTCGACGTCATCGACTTGTGTAACCTTCTTAAGCAACTCAGCCGAATCAACTTCCTCAGTCCATGCACCTCTGTAATACTCAGCAAATCCCTTGTGTGGCACTTTCAGAAAAGTGGCTAACTCCATGCTCGACAGTGTAAACTTCTCACCATTCAACTCATAGTGACCCATGGTTGTCTTCTCCCTGTCTTCTACAGTCAACGACCTGTAGAACTCTCTAACCAACCCATGGTTAAACTTCTCTTCTTCATGAAACAGACTATTCCAACCTTGAACCAAAAGTAACTCAGAAACACCAGTTAATCCAGTTGACTCGATGAACTCATCGTCCATGATGAGTTCCTTTACAAATTCACGCTCAACCATGTTACTTCCCTCACCCTTGATTTCTACAACAGTCTTTTTAGGTTTCCCACTCGCAGCTAGCCATCCACTCGACCTTGTGGGTGCCCATTTACTCTTTTTAGACCTCACTGTTTTCTTAGACATCACCGAGTCACCACCCTCGGATCCAACGGGTGTGAGAGTCAATTCGCGACCCATTTTCCTCGTAACCTTAGCACTAGATTCCCTAGTCTTTGGTTTCTTGGACTCCTTAATTATCACTACATCATCCTCATCAGATTTTTTAGACTCAAATAATTGCCTAGCAAAGTCCTCTTTTGATTTGACACTAGATGAAGATGCAACAACTTTCAGAGTAGAGAGCTTGGGATCACTAGGAGTACCTTGTTCGGAATCGTCCTGGCCTTCAATATTCAAAGGTATGAAATGTGAGTTTCTGGATTGGAAACCGAGTCATCCACCATGCTTGGGTCAACGACCTGTTTAGGGTCCTTGACTTGTGCGTCTTTTCCCGCCAAGTGCACAGTAATCGTCTTCTCCGCAACGAATGGTCCAAAAATCTTGTCGTGAGACTCCATAGCCTCTATTGATTTCACAACCTCTTGGACATAGTCGAATTTCTCTTGCATGTCTTGAGATTTGGGGCTTTCAACTCCTCGCAAATTTTCAGACTCGACTTGCTCTTTCTCTATGGGATTAGGAGAATTGGGCGGAGATTTTTGTGGAGATTGAGGAAGAGTTTCTATGGAGATTTGAGTTGGGAGGATTTCTTGAGGATTCGGGAGAGATTTGGTGGGATTGTGAGAAGATTGGTCCAATTCTTGAGTTTGGGTTGTTTGAGGACCTTCGAGCAACAATGGAGATACGAGTTTGTTAGCGTTTTGAATGGCGGCTAAAAGCAGAGCCAGGGTTTATGGATCAACCACTTTCCAGAGCTTGAAAGCTAGGGTTTGTGGGGTTTTAGTTCCACGAATGGGGGATGAAGGGGTAGGGTTAGGGTTTGACGCTATTGATGGAGAAAGCTTTGAGCTTTTTGGAAGAGAAGGGGTTTTGTAGAGAGATTGAGAAGAGCAAGAGAGCGAAATAATGCACGAGAGAGAGAGAGAGAGAGAGAGAGAGAGAGAGAGAGAGAGAGAGAGAGAGAACTTACCCTTTTAATCAAGAGACTTCTCCTTATTTATTCTTGAATTGTAGTTGATTAGATAGAAACAAGATCTTCCTAAGATCTTTAATCAATACAACTAAAAAGACAATTTCCTTTGGCAAAAAGATTTCCAGATTTTTGAAAAGATACCTTTGGAGAAAGCTGCTTCTTGTCTTACTCTGAAACTGACGTTCTCAACCTGTTCTGTGTCAACCACTTAACCAAGAAGGAAAAAAACTCTTCGGACAACAAGCATTCCCATGTGATACACAGTGACTAACCTCACTCAAGTTGTCGACATCCATTAAAAAGAGAATACACCTGGTTCTTTGGGGTTTTGCACGGGGGTGCCAAAGAGAACCAGGGGAAATAATATATGTGGACGGGATTGAAAAGGTGGTCTGTATTGAGCTTGACCACCCTGTTGATTGAACTGCTGGTTATTGGAATTTTCGTACCTCAGATTAGGATGATCCCTCCAGCCTGGATTGTAGGTGTTGGAGAAGGTATCATACCTCGGCCTGGGTGATCCATATCCTCCCACTGTGTTCACCTCAGCATTAGGATCTTGAAGTGTAGGGCAAGAGTCACTGGGATGCATGTTATCAAAGCAGATTTCACAGGATTTCTCCTGCTGTCTACCAACTTGCTGCAACAGCTGCTTCATCATCATTTTCAACTCAGTGACTTCATCTTGGATTCTTGTATTAGCCACCACTGAATTTGCAGCTTTCGAGCTAGTCTCTTTTCTGAACTGTCTTGTGCCCTCAGACAGTTGTGTAAATAGGTCAAACGCAGCAACAGGAGTTTTGTTGAGAATGTGACCCTGGCAGGCTGCATTGACCATTCTTCTCTCATCATCCAAGAGGCCATTGAAAAGATATAGAATCAGGTCTTGATCAGTGTAGCCATGGAAGGGACAGCTGGCTACCAATCTCTTGAACCTCTCATAGTATTCGTACAAGGACTCATTAGCTTCTTGTTCGATGTTACTGATTCGCTTTTTCAGATCGTTGAGCCTTGTAGCAGGGAAGTACTTCTCCAGATAAGCTTCCTTCATCTTAGCCCATGTATCAATACTTCCCGGAGCCAAGTAGTAAAACCAGTCTTTAGCCTGATCCTTGAGAGAAAAAGGAAAGGCTCTCAGCGCGATCTGGTCATGAGTCACATCAGTAGGCTTCATGCTTGAGCACACAACATGAAATTCAGAAAGATGCTTGTTGGGGTCTTCACCACTATGCCCATGGAATGAAGGCAAAAGGTGGATCAACCCGGATTTCAGCTCAAACTTGACTCCCTCACCGAGAGCAGGGAATTGCAACGCCAATGGCTGTTGTGTCAGATTTGGTGCAGTCAACTGTCTCAGAGTTTGGTCACCCATCTCGACAGATTCAGCAGATTCAGATTCAGAGTCAGATTCTTCAAGAAAGAATGGTAAGGCCTGAAAGTGATTCCGGATTTCCTTCCTTACCTTGAAGAGTGTCTTGTCAATATCTGGATCAAACAACAAGGGAGATGAGTTAGTAGCACGGGTATGAACCATATAATAGGTTCACACCCAAAACAGCACAAAAGTAATAAACACAAATAGCGACGATTCCCCGACAACGGCGCCAAATTTGATGAGGTATTTTTCGTGGTCGTTTATACCTATCAAAGAAACCTAACTTAACCAACTCAGTAGAGCGGTAAGCAAGGGTCGATCCCACAGAGACTCTTGTATTTGTGTTATTACTTGTATGCCAAGTAACTAATATGGGGGGTTTATTGATTGAAAGTCTAAAGAACTAAGCAAATTGAAAACTAACTATGAATGCAAATATGATTGAGTTTAACAAATATGAGAAAAGCGTGTTCAACTAATTAGATCCATCATGATATTGCTTTATTGATCATCGATTCTCTTGATTCTCTTCTCACTTGAATAATCTATTGTGGATAATGATCCTAGTAAGGACTAAAACCCAAACTTCATATTTAGTTGATAGAACTACCAGTCTAACAACCCTAATTATCTAATAACCTAGAAGACCTTCTAGATTCAATTAAATAACAGCTTGACGATTCAAGTTATCAATAGAAACAACCACTTGGAGCAACCAGACATCTTAGTGACTTGTGAATTTATTCCCTACTTTAATCAACTTGTCCAACCGGTACTAAATTAATTAAAGTCTACTCTTGATCAGATTAACTCCGACTGGTAATTAATCAGATTCAGTTTTAACTAGAAATTCAATTAGGTAGCTAATCTAATAAAACCCTAGTTTAGGTTCAATTAAGCATAGGGAATAATCTCTATTCAAGTTCGTTGAGAATCAATTAAATCTCACAATCATACACAAATCATGACTTCAATAATTAGTCAAACACAAGAGAAAATTAGCAATGCATAATTGAAATTAAAATCAAACTTACAAAGGTTTCAAAGTCTTCCTTGAGAGAAAACCCTAGCCTCCAAAAGTGTGACAAAAGTTATGAAAATAAAACTAACATAAAGTATTTATATGTCTACTAAAAACAACCCTCATAAGATATAATAAACCACAATACTCGGATAACACAAGCCCAAAAACCAACATGCCAAAGCCCAAAACCAATCTCGGCCCAAATCATTCATCCATGTGAAGCTCCAGATTGCGCGGCATCGGCCTGGAATTGCGCGGCCGCGCAATCGCTACCCCGCGCTTTCCCCATTCAGTTGGGATTACGCGGCTTGGTTGCTCGGGATCGATCCCGAGCACTTGGCTTTGCTTTTGGCTCGGTTTTTCTTGTCTTGGCTCTTCTCCTAGCATGTCCTAGCTTCCTTAGCTCCTTTGCCTCGTGCATCACCACCATGATCCATCTATACTCGCCCCGCTGTTGCTCCTGAACCTAAAAACCTGTAAAACCGAGCAAATCGGTGCATAATACCCGACAACACAAAAACCTAAAAACTAACCAAAACCTAACCAAAACATATATAAAACATGCATCTAAACTACTCCTATATGCAAGCTATCAAATTCCCCATGCTTAACCCTTGCTTGTCCTCAAGCAAGACATAAATCCAATCACACCATAGAAATGCAATCTTACATCCATTTCAAATCAAACAAGCATTTCACATATAATTAAAAACTCAACCAAGACTTCTCAACATGCATTTTGGTAAGCAAAAAGTAAAGATCATTCATTCATTCTAGACCCCACCAAGGAAATTGTGTTTGCACTCAACCCTTAAGTGTATAAAGGACGTGTTTCACTCAAAATCAACCATGAAAACTAGACTACCATATGCTTGTATCAGCGTTCTAAATCTCCACCGCTGGGGATCAAACACATAACAAAAATCATGAGGTCTTTTTCCGGCTTGTAATGGGGCCAAGGTAAAGAGAAATTTGGAAGGGATAATATTTGGCATGTGGTGCTGAATCCGGGATAAAAGACTAATCCTAAACCCAACTCAACACTTTTTCTTCTCTACTTCTACCAACTTCCACTCTACCAACTTCTTACATTTACATTAAAGCACTTTGCTTCTTCTTTTTTTTTCTTCTCTTCTTTTGCCTCTTTTCAACTCTTTCTTGCTTTGCAAATGAAGACTAATAACATTTAAGCATTTTTTCTTTCGCTTATTTTGCAACAAACTTCATCTTCATTTTTTTTTCACTTTGAACCCAAGAGTTTTATTTCCTCTTTTTCCACCTTTTCATCCAACTCCCCATACTTACATCAAACTCACACAAAATACAACCAAAATTTAAGTCCTAAATCCCGGATTATGGGTCAAGCTTTTTCGGCTATGAATCATTTTGTGGAGCTAATTAAAAATAGGCTTAAGGCTCAAATAAACGGGGTGTCAAAAACATGGATCTTGTAGGGTAGGAAGGGAAATAATAGGCTAATAAGAAATATTGCCTCAATCACTTTAATGTAATGCATTCAATCATATAAAGCAGCCTCAAAATAGAGTATTAACGCAAGTTCTAGAGATAATCATGGTGATACACTCAAGCATGTAGAGAACAATATATCATGAAAGGCCAAAATCAAATCTCACAAGGCTAATTGTTTTGTCTAGAACTTCAGAATGAATCAAATACTCAAGCTAAATACATTCTCCATCCTATAATCAAGTCATTTAATCAATGATCATGCTTATATCATATCCACTTCAGTAAATCATGCAAATCATGGGTTAGAACTTATACTTAACTTAGAAACACAAGAGGTATCAAACAATGGGGAAATAAGAACCTAATGCAATATTTTTGTATTTTTTTCTTCAAATTTTTCTAAATTTTTTTCATTTTTCAGAATTTTAATCAATGCATGCAAAAATTTCAAACATGACCTAAACTAATGCAAACTATATGCTATGCAAATAAGTAATTCCCTTCCCCCATGCTTAAAACATACTTTGTCCCCAAAGTATAGTAATAAGGTAAAGGAAAGAGAAAAACTCACAAAACTCTAGTTGTTTGGCAGGTAATAGGGCGGAAAATCTTGTGGTGGTGGTGGCTGGTACTCCGGAGGATACTCTGGCTGCAGTGGCTAGTAAGGTGGAATCTGTTGTGCTGGTGGTGGCTGATATGGCGGAAACTGAGGATACGGCGGATTTGGAAAGGCATACTACGGATAAGACTGATGAGGAGGATAACCCGCTGAACTCCAGCCATCCAATCTAGTGTTGAGCAGTCTGAACTGCTCATCCTGGCGGGCCTGAAAAGCAGCAAGCTGCTGATCCTGATGAGTCTGATATGATGTGAACCTCTAATCCACATAACCTTGAATGTTCTGGAAGCCCTGATCGATGTGAGACGTCATACTGTTGTAGCGCTGCGTGTTCTCCAGCTGCATCTGTCTCATCATCTCCATTATCTGGCTATACTGCGTATCACCTCCAGTTGGTAAAGACGGATCAAAGTGTTGCTGTTGATCCTCCTCCTCAGACTCAGCATCCTCATCAGTGTCTACAACTTCAGCAGACTCTTCCTCTTCCTCTTCTTCTTCTTCTTCTTCAGCCATGGTGAAATCCTCATCCATTTCCTCCTCTTTAGACTCCTCAATAACAACTGGGGCCTTATTTTTACCCCTAACTGGACCCCTGACATCAGTCACACCCAAATCACCATCCCAAACATCAATGAACCAGTTAGCCGGGCTGTCTCCAATCCTTATTCGACTCCCATCAGGAAGCTTCATTACTTGCCCAAAATCTCCAATCGTCCAATAGTAAGAGTTCTTGTAAATGTAAAGTGCTCCCATCTTCTTCAGCATAGTAAAATCAATAGGCACAGGCGGAATGTCAACCTGTAACCTGCTCACATCAATTCCAAAGTGCTTAGCCAGATGGGTCACAATCCCACCAATACAAATAGCTCCTCCACCCTTGTTTCCGACATGGTATATGTGGTTCATAAGCAAAGCACCCATATTCATCTTTTTCTTTTTCAGACAAGCTGCCAACACAGCTACATCTTTCTTTGGGCAATTGTTTCCACCATCACCCCGCCCATTCATGGTGCTAGCAATGAATCTCTGAAAAACCTTAATGGCGGGGTGAGTAATGGGAGAGGCTTTTTCTCTAGAAGGCTCATATTTAGCCTTCCCTGTAATGACTCTCCAAAAATGCTGATCAGCCCATGTAGCTCTTGTCTCAGTAAACACCATATCCTTAGTAGAAGGGAAATTGAAGAAACCGAACACTCGGTTGACTTCTTTCAAGGTCAGCTTCCTACTAACTCCTCCTAGCCAGAATTTAATCTTCCCTTCTCCTCTGAAATCAATAGACAGGGTACTCAGAAACTCCAATGTTAACCCCTTGAATGTGGGTTCACACAACTTCAAGAACTCTCCCATGTGCAAATATGCTCCAATCTCATTCAGCAAATGGGCTATCCCGATCTCATTCATTAAGTTCCAGTTTATGAACCTGGTTGCTTTCCATTCCCTATCTTTCAAAAGCTCAAACCGGATCACATGACTGTTCTTTGCCAAACTGATCCCAAAAGTCTCTTGGGTATTTTCTCCCACCACAACAGGGGGAGCGTAAGCAGCTCGGGATGATGAAGCTCTGTCTGTTCTACTTCTTTTTGGAGCCATTTATAATAGAAACTCACAGAAACCTGTACAACACTACAAACGGACCAAGCAAACACAATTTTTGTTATCCCAACAAGGACAACCACAACAATATTTCACAAATAATCGCTCAAACACTCACTTCCCCCACTACCTAGAACAATTTAATCAAAATTTAATTAAATTTTAATCAAATTATATGTGATTTTCGGATTTATGCAAAAAGCTCAAATAAAACACGAATCTAGGCTAGAATCATGCAATAAACGAACTTTTATAAAGAACTTAAGCCTAAATCCAAGCCTAAAAGGGTCAAATTCGGGTTTTTAGAACAAAACCTAAATCTAGATTTAGTCTACTAAAACCGGAATTTAGAATGAGATTTGAGAAATCTTACTTGAATCCCGCTTGATTTGGAGTTGTTTGCTTGATTGAGGGTGAAGTCCCGACTTGAAATAGCTTGGATGGAGCTTGAGGTGTTCTTCAATGGAGTTTTTTTTGAGGGGTTGAAGGAGAGAGTGGCGGACAAAATAAGAGGGGAAAGAAGGAATGAACTCGGGTTTTGTTAAAAGAGGGTTCCCGAAAAAGTCCAGATTGCGCGGGATCGCGCCTGATTGCGCGGCCGCGCAATTGCGAAGCCGCGCAATTGCCTCCCAGTTGGGATTGCGCGGCCGCGCATTTAGCAGCCCAAGCAGCGCAATCCTGACTGAGACTCCATTGCTCGGGCTGGCTTTGGATCCTTTGGCCACGCAATTTTTACCCCCTTCTGAGTTCTTCTGTACTTTAAGGCTTTGCCCGAGTTTTCTGAACTTTTGAGGATTATTTCTACCTAACTAACTAATAAAAACAAAAATTGTAAATCAGAAAACAAAAATCAAAGCAAAACTATCCTAAAACATGGGTTGCCTCCCAAGAAGCGCTTGTTTAACGTCTTTAGCTTGACGTAAAAAGGATATCAAGGCTCTTGTTCCGGCTCTTGTAGAGCCGTCTCTTCCAAAGTAGCACCATTGAATCCTTCATAATATGGCTTCAGCCGCTGACCATTCACCTAGAAGACGGACTGAGAAACTCCATCATAGATATCAACTGCGCCATATGGATACACACATGCTACCATAAAAGGACCTCTCCATCTTGAGCTCAGTTTTCCAGGAAATAGTTTGAGGCGAGATTGGAACAAAAGTACTTTGTCCCCTACCTTGAAGTTCTTCCTCCAAATATGCTTGTCATGCCAGGCCTTTGTCTTTTCCTTGTATATCACTGCATTGTCATAAGACTCTAGCCTGATTTCTTCTAATTCTTGGAGTTGAAGTTTCCTGAATTCGCCCACCTCATTTTCTTGCATGTTGCACTTTTTTACTGCCCAGTATGCTTTATGTTGAACTTCCACCGGTAATGGCAAGCTTTCCCAAACACCAACCTGAATGGTGACATCTTAATTGGTGTCTTAAAAGCGGTCCTGTACGCCCATAGTGCATCATCCAACCGAGCACTCCAGTCTTTCCTGTTTGGTGCAACTGTCTTCTCCAAAATGGACTTGATTTCCCTGTTAGACACCTCTGCCTGGCCATTTGTCTGAGGGTGGTATGCTGTAGAGACTCTGTGTGACATGATATTTTCTTAATAATGCACTCACCATCCGATTACAGAAGTGGGATCCCTTGTCACTAACTAGAGCTCTAGGGACCAAATCTAGTAAAAATGTTGGTCTTCAGGAAATCTGTCACCACTTTAGAATCGTCAGTCCTGGTGGCCTTCGCTTCCACCCATTTGGAAACGTAGTCCACCGCAAGCAAGATATAATAGTTCCCAAAAGAATTAGGAAATGGACCCATAAAGTCAATGCCCCAAACATCAAAGATTTCACAGAAAATAATAGGAGATTGAGGCATCTCATTCTTTTGGGACATATTCCTAACTCTTTGACATGGGTCACAGGATTTACAAAAACCATGAGCATCCCGAAAAATGCTCGGCCAGTAAAATCCTGCATCCAATACCTTCCTAGCTGTTTTATTGGAACTAAAATGGCCCCCACATGTATAATTATGACAAAAGGTTAAGATAGAAGTTACCTCATTATTCGGGATACATCGTCGGATTACCTGATCAGCGCAGTGTTTCCACAAATATGGATCGTCCCAGATGTAGTACCTTGCTTCACTTCTTAGCTTGTCCTTCTTAGCCTTTGTGAATGTTAGTGGGAATTCACCCATAACTAGGAAATTAACCAAGTGCGCATACCAAGGTTTTACAACCATAATAGCAAACAAGGTATCATCTGGAAATTCCTCCTGAATGGGTGAACTCGCTGGCTTTTTCTGTTCTTCCATTACCAGACGACTCAGATGATCATCAACCACATTCTCGACCCCCTTTTTGTCTTTGATCTCAATGTTGAACTCACTCAACAATAAGATCCACCTGATTAACCTGGGCTTGGCCTCTTTTTTCGTTAGTAGATAGCGGAGTGCTGCATGATCTGTATAAACAATCACTCTTGTTCCCAGTAAGTAAGAGCGAAATTTCTCCAATGCAAACACAACTGCTAGGAGCACCTTTTCTGTGGTGTAGTAGTTCCTTTGAGCCTCATTTAATGTCATAGAGGCGTAGTGAATTACATGGGACACTTTGCCCTTCTTTTGTCCCAAAACAGCCCCCACTGCATAATCACTGGCGTCACACATGATCTCAAATGGGAGAGACCAATCTGGGGCTTGAATAATGGGAGCTGTGGTGAGGCGGAGTTTTAGCTCATCAAACGCCGTCTTGCATGCATCACCAAACTCAAATTCTGCTTCCTTCTTCAACAACTCACATAAGGGGGAGGCAATTTTGGAGAAGTCTTTAATAAACCTGCGGTAAAATCCTGCATGGCCTAAAAAAGAACGCACTTCACGCACATTAGTAGGATAAGGCAAAGATTGAATCACTTCAACCTTAGCCTTATCGACCTCAATACCCCTAGAAGATACCACATGGCCTAATTCTATACCTTGTTCTACCATAAAATGACATTTTTCAGAGTTGAGAACAAGATTAGTATCTTCACATCTTTTAAGCACTAGTGTCAAATGAGTTAAGCATGAATCAAAATCATCCCCATGGACAGTAAAATCGTCCATAAATACCTCAATAAATTTCTCTATGTACTCAGAACAGATACTAACCATACACCGTTGGAATGTAGCTGGGGCATTGCACAGTCCAAAAGGCATCCTTCGGTATGCAAAGGTGCCAAAAGGACAAATGAATGTTGTCTTCTCCTGATCCTCTGGTGCTATAGCTACCTGAAAATATCCAGAATACCCATCCAAGAAACAATAGAATGAACGACCGACAAGTCGTTCCAACATCTGGTCAATGAAAGGTAATGGGAAATGGTCCTTCCGGGTTACCGCATTCAGCTTGCGATAATCAATACACACACGCCACCCGATCTGGACTCTGGTGGGAATGAGATCACCTGTGATTCTCCACCACTGTGATACCACCCTTTTTAGGGACAACCTGAGTTGGGCTGACCCATTTGCTATCAGAAATAGGAAAGATCATACCTGCCTGAAGGAGCTTCAACACCTCCTTCTTCACCACCTCCATCATCGGGGGATTCAGCCTTCTTTGGGGCTGTCTAGACAGTGTAGCTTCATCTTCTAATAGAATCCGATGCATACACGTTGAGGGAATAATCCCTTTAATGTCTGCAATGGTCCATCCTATGGCCGTCTTGTGCTCCCTCAGAACTGCCACTAATCTTCCTTCTTGCTCATTGCTGAGCTTGTTGGATATAATTACTGGCAAAGTGTCCCCTTCATCTAAGAAAGCATACTTGATATGGTCTAGAAGTTGCTTCAATTCTAGCACCGGTGCCTGCACAATGGATGGCAAAAGCTTCTCGCTTGGCAAGGTTAGTGGTATGGGCTTTGAGCCCGGTGGCATAAGCGGACGCTCAAAGTGAGCATTCAACTCAGCCACCACCTCCTGAAGGTCAGTCTTTAAATCCAAATCTGAAGTTTCATTCATAATAGCATTTTCCAAGGTGGATTTCAAAGCTTCAGATTCATGCATATTGAAAAATTCTTGAGCAAGTGGCTCTACCACATCAACTAAGCAAAGCGAGGAATCTTCGGGAGGGTATTTCATTGCATCATAAATGTTATACTCTACCCTTTCCCCATCGAATTCCATGGTTAGAGAACCACTACAGACATCAATCTTAGTCTTAGCCGTTTTCAGAAAAGGTCTACGTACCAAAATAGGTGCAACATGCTTATCATGGTCCATATCTAAGACATAGAAATCATCATGAAATATCAGATTATCAACCATTACAAGCACATCTTCAACTATTCCTCTAGGGTAAGCATTTGACCTATCAGCTAACTGTATCACGACACCGGTTTCTTATAGAGGACCCAATTCAAGCATTTTGTACACAGAGTAAGGTAAAACATTAATTGAAGCACCCAGATCTAGCATGGCTTTATCAATTTTTGTATCACCAATAATGCAGGGAATAGTGAACATGCCAGGGTCACCATATTTCTGAGGCATACGCCTTTGACACACAGCTGACACATGCTCACTTACAAAGATTTTCTATTTCCCTTTTAGCTTTTGAGTTCTTTTTATGGTGCACAATTCTTTCAAAAACTTAGCATATCTAGGAATGCTTTTAATCAGTTTAAGTAAAACAATGTTTACCTCACACTTGCTGAATGTCTCGAACAATTCCTTGTCGTTCTCCAGCTTTTGGGTCTCTTTTAGTGCCTCTGGGAAGGGTGGAACAGGTGCATAGGACTTCAGAGGAATTTCAGACGAATCTTCAACAACATCTGAATTGCTCTGCTTTGCCCCAGATTGCTCGACCGCGCTTTCCGTGCCCAAGCCGCGCAATCCTGATTGAGACGACTTTGCGCGGCTTGGCAATTGCGCGGCCGCGCTTTTTGGCCCCTCGTCCCCGCGCAAATCTCAACTGATATGGTATTGCACGGGTTGGCAATTTCTCGGCCGCGCTTTTAGCAGGCTTGTCGAGCAATTCGTCCCCGAGTGAATTGCTTGGGATTTCCTCTGTCAGCTCGAGTTTTTCCTCTGTTTCGCCCTTAGCTTCTGTCACTCCCCTCCTGATTGGTACGTGCCCGTCCCTGGGCTCTACTTGAAGCTCTCGCCCACTCCTCAGAGTAATAGCATTGACATTCTGTTTCGGATTGAGCTTGGTCTGAGATGACAACTTGATTGAATCTCTAGCTTCCAGTTTGCTTACACCATTGGCAATTTGACTGACTTGAGTCTCTAGATTGTGGATGCTAGACTTGGTCTCTTGTTGAAATTGGCTCATTGAGCGTTGCATTGTAGTCACAGTTTGTGCAAGAGTCCGAATCATATCTTCAGTTGACATTGCATTCTGATTGGACCCCTGAGGACGGGATTGAAAACGTGGTCTGTATTGAGCTTGACCACCCTGTTGATTGAACTGCTGGTTATTGGAATTTCCGTACCTCAGATTAGGATGATCCCTCCAGCCTGGATTGTAGGTGTTGGAGAAGGGATCATACCTCGGCCTGGGTGATCCATATCCTCCCACTGCGTTCACCTCAGCATTAGGATCTTGAAGTGTAGGGCAAGAGTCAGTGGGATGCATGTTATCAAAGCAGATTTCACAGGATTTCACCTGCTGTCTACCACCTTGCTGCAACAGCTGCTTCATCATCATTTTCAACTCAGTGACTTCATCTTAGATTCTTGTATTAGCCACCACTGAATTTGCAACTTTCGAGCTAGTCTCTTTTCTGAACTGTCTTGTGCCCTCAGACAGTTGTGTAAACAGGTCAAACGCAGCAGCAGGAGTTTTGTTGAGAATGTGACCCTGGCAGGCTGCATTGACCATTCTTCTCTCATCATCCAAGAGGCTATTGAAAAGATATAGAATCAGGTCTTGATCAATGTAGCCATGGAAGGGACAGCTGGCTACCAACCTCTTGAACCTCTCATAGTATTCGTACAAGGACACATTAGCTTCTTGTTCGATGTTACTGATTCGCTTTTTCGGATCGTTGAGCCTTGTAGCAGGGAAGTACTTCTCCAGATAAGCTTCCTTCATCTTAGCCCATGTATCAATACTTCCTGGAGCCAAGTAGTAAAACCAGTCTTTAGCCTGATCCTTGAGAGAAAAAGGAAAGGCTCTCAGCGCGATCTGGTCATGAGTCACATCAGTAGGCTACATGGTTGAGCACACAGCATGAAATTCAGAAAGATGCTTGTTGGGGTCTTCACCACTATGCCCATG
Source organism: Fallopia convolvulus (assembly GCA_964016875.1). Taxonomy (NCBI): domain Eukaryota; kingdom Viridiplantae; phylum Streptophyta; class Magnoliopsida; order Caryophyllales; family Polygonaceae; genus Fallopia; species Fallopia convolvulus. The sequence goes on from OZ024719.1 coordinate 27,956,772, forward strand.
GAATGAAGGCAAAAGGTGGATCAACCCGGATTTCAGCTCAAACTTGACTCCCTCACCGAGAGCAGGGAATTGCAACGCCAATGGCTGTTGTGTCAGATTTGGTGCAGTCAACTGTCTCAGAGTTTGGTCACCCATCTCGACAGATTCAGCAGATTCAGATTCAGAGTCAGATTCTTCAAGAAAGAATGGTAAGGCTTGAAAGTGATTCCGAATTTCCTTCCTTAGCTTGAAGAGTGTCTTGTCAATATCTGGATCAAACAACAAGGGAGATGAGTTAGTAGCACGGGTATGAACCATATAACAGGTTCACACCCAAAACGGCACAAAAGTAATAAACACAAATAGCAACGAGTCCCCGACAACGGCGCCAAATTTGATGAGGTATTTTTCGTGGTCGTTTATACCTATCAAAGAAACCTAACTTAACCAACTCAGTAGAGCAGCAAGCAAGGGTCGATCCCACATAGACTCTTGTATTTGTGTTATTACTTGTATGCCAAGTAACTAATATGGGGGGTTTATTGATTAAAAGTCTAAACTACTAACAAATTGAAAACTAACTATGAATGCAAATATGATTGAGTTTAACAAATATGAGAAAAGCGTGTTCAACTAATTAGATCCATCATGATATTGCTTTATTGATCATCGATTCTCTTGATTCTCTTCTCACTTGAATAATCTATTGTGGATAATGATCCTACTAAGGATTAAAACCCAAACTTCATATTTAGTTGATAGAACTACCAGTCTAACAACCCTAATTATCTAATAACCTAGAAGACCTTCTAGATTCAATTAAATAACAGCTTGACGATTCAAGTTATCAATAGAAACAACCACTTGGAGCAACCAAACATCTAAGTGACTTATGAATTTATTCCTTACTTTAATCAACTTGTGCAACCGGTACTAAATTAATTAAAGTCTACTCTTGATCAGATTAACTCCGACCGGTAATTAATCAGATTCAGTTTTAACTAGAAATTCAATTAGGTAGCTAATCTAATAAAACCCTAGTTTAGGTTCAATTAAGCACAAGGAATAATCTCTTTTCAAGTTCGTTGAGAATCAATTAAATCTCACAATCATACACAAATCATGACTTCAATAATTAGTCAAACACAAGAGAAAATTAGCAATGCATAATTGAAATTAAAATCAAACTTACAAAGGTTTCAAAGTCTTCCTTGAGAGAAAACCCTAGCCTCCAAAAGTGTGACAAAAGTTATGAAAATAAAACTAACATAAAGTATTTATATGTCTACTAAAAACAACCCTCATAAGATATAATAAACCACAATACTCGGATAACACAAGCCCAAAAACCAACATGCCAAAGCCCAAAACCAATCTCGGCCCAAATCATTCATCCATGTGAAGCTCCAGATTGCGCGGCATCGGCCTGGAATTGCGCGGCCGCGCAATCGCTACCCCGCGCTTTCCCCATTCAGTTGGGATTACGCGGCTTGGTTGCTCTGGATCGATCCCGAGCACTTGGCTTTGCTTTTGGCTCGGTTTTTCTTGTCTTGGCTCTTCTCCTAGCATGTCCTAGCTTCCTTAGCTCCTTTGCCTCGTCCATCACCACCATGATCCATCTGTACTCGCCCCGCTGTTGCTCCTGAACCTAAAAACCTGTAAAACCGAGCAAACCGGCGCATAATACCCGACAACACAAAAACCTAAAAACTACATAAAAACTAACCAAAACCTAACCAAAACATATATAAAACATGCATCTAAACTACTCCTATATGCAAGCTATCAGTCACCAACCCTTTCTCAACACAATCACGAAGAAAATGATGACGTATCTCGATATGCTTGGTTCGTGAGTGCTGTACATGATTCTTTGAGATTTTGATGGAGCTTGTATTGTCACATAGAATAGGAATGCCATCGCACTTTAAGCCAAAGTCATGAAGTTGTTGCTTGAGCCATAGAAGTTGGGTGCAGCACGCAGCAGAGAGCAACTGAATTCTGCTTCTTGGACCCCCAAGACACAAGACATGGTCCAAGAAATTGAGCCATCCCTGAAGTAATCTTATGATCAACCTTGTTCCCAACAAAATAAGCATCTGTGCACCCGACTAGACCAAAGTCATAAGAGGTTGGGTACCATAGGCATAAATCGTCAAAACCTTTGAGATACCTTAGGATTCTCTTAACAACCTTGAGATGAGATTCTCTTTGATCGGACTGAAATCTAGCACATAAGCATACACTAAACATGATGTCCGGTCTGCTTGCCGTGAGGTATAGTAGTGAACCTATAATACCTCGATACAAAGTCTGGTCAACCTTCTTCTCATTCTCATCTTTTCCCAAAGAAGTAGTGTGAGAGATAGGTGTATCAAAGGATTTTGAATTATCCAAACCAAACTTCTTGACACACTCCCTGAGATACTTTTGTTGATGCACTCTTGTACCCTCAACTTGAAGTCATAAGAAGAACTTAAGTTCACCAACCATACTCATTTCAAATTCACTGGCCATGAGGTTGGCGAACGTTTTCACAAGTTTATCATATGTAGAACCAAAGATGATGTTGTCAATGTAGACTTGCACAACCAGAGTGTGCTGTTCCTCTTTAAGAAGAAAAAGATTCGTATCCACCTATCCTCGAACATATCCATGTTGTAGCAAGAACCGAGAGAGCTTGTCATACCAATCTCGCGGCGCTTGCTTCAGCCCATAAAGTGCTTTCTCGAGTTTGAAAACATGATCCGGGTGGGTGACGTCTTCAAAGCCTGGGGTCTGTTCTACAAAAATTTCTTCATTAAGAAAGCCATTTAGAGAGGCAGCATAACATCCATTTGCTGAAGCTGGATTCCATGATGAGCTGAATAAGCAATCAAGAGACGAAGTGCATCTAGACGTGCAATAGGAGCGAATGTCTCATCATAATCTATCCCTTCTTATTGGTTATACCCCTTAACCACAAGTCTTGTTTTGTCCCTCATAACATTTCCAAAATCATCAAGCTTATTTTTGAATACCCAACGTGTTCCAATTACAATTTTGTCTTTGGGACGTGGAACTAGGTGTCAAACCTTGTTTCTCTCAAAGACTCAAACTGATGAAGTTCTTCTTGTATAGTAAACACCTAATTTGGATCCTTTAGGGCTTCATCCACATTCTTGGTTTCCATTATAAAGAGAAATGCGTTGAATGCGGAGAAATTCTGAAGTGAAAAACGTGTTTGAACTCCTTTTGAGTAGTCAGAGATGATGTTGGTTAATAGATGAGCATCTTTTTCCTGATAGTGCAACTGAGGCTGATTGAGGTCAACCACCTCACTATTATGATCATGCTTGGTGTTGGAATTATTAGTCTCTACAACTTCTTCACTTTGATCAGACTCAACATTACCTGAATCTTCATTTTCTTCTATTTCTTCCAGAGCTGGCATATCAGAATCATTCGAGCCATCCACCTGTTCGGGGTCGACAACCTTTGGAACCTGAACAACTTCTACAACACAAACTTCTGACTCATCACAAAGATGAAAACCCAGACCACCTTCATCTTCGTCGACAATAGAGCTTCCTCCCATAGTGTTCTCATCAAACACAACATGAACACTCTCCTCTACTTTTCTAGTTCGCTTGTTGAAGACTTTGTAGGCCTTGCTATGCTGAGAATAACCTACAAAGGTTCCTTCATCACTCCTAGCATCCATCTTACCCAGATTCTCTTTGCTATTATTATGTACAAAACATTTGCAACCTAATGTACGCACGTGCGCAATGTTAGGTTTTCTTCCTCTAAAAAAAGCTCATACGGTGTTTTCCCAAGAAGGGGACGTGTTTAGTACATAACAAGCAACATTGATTGCTTCTCCCCAGAAATTCCTTGGTAGACCACTCGGATCGTTAGAGTTCTCGACATATCCTCCAAAGTTCAGTTCTTTCTCTCAACAACACCATTTTGTTGAGGAGTTCTTGGGGCTGAAAAATCGCGACCTACACCATTTTCCTTGCAAAAGTCCAAGAACTGAGCGTTTTCATATTCTGTGCCATGATCTGATCGAATTGAAACTAAAGGTACTCCAAGCACCTTTTCTGTTAACTTCCTCCACGCATTGAATTCTTCGAATACCTGGTCTTTAGAAGACAAGAAAAACACCCAAGTATACTGTGAAAAGTCATCAAAAATAACATAGACATATCTATTACCTCCTTGACTTTTCACACGCATAAGTCCTTAAAGATCCATATGAAATAATTCCAAAGGTTTAGACGTACTTACCTCCTTTTTTGATTGAAACGAAGATCTAACATGTTTCCCTTTCACACAAGTTTCACAAATGTCATACTTGTTTGGGTCAATCTTAGGTAACCTTTGTACCAATTCCTGATTGTGAAGTTTGTTGATAAGTTGTAGACTCGCATGCCCAAATCTGTTATGCCAGAGGTTGGCAACGTCTTCGACTACTTGAAAGCACAACTTTTCTTTAGGCACGAGCTAGGGAACAACTTTATAAATATTGTTTTCACAAGTTCCCTTAAGAAGAATCTTACCTGAGCTAACATCAATTACTTGACATCCATGAGAATAAAATGCAACTTGATAGAGATTGTTAGCACACAATTGGGAAACACTTAGAAGATTGTACCTAAGACCTTTAACATAACTGACGTTGTTAACACAAAAGTTCTTAGAGGTTCTTACTTTTCCAATACCCACGACTTGTCCCTTATTGTTATTACCAAATGTGATGTTGCTACCTTCTTGTTGATCAAGTGAGATGAATGAATCAAAGCTTCCCGTCATATGAGTTGAACATGCACTATCGAAGAACTAAGGACCGCTTTCTCTCACTTCATTCTACAAGGTAAAAGTCAGCTTTTACGAACTCAGAGTTGTTTATAACTCTTTTGGGTTGGGTATCGTGATAATTTTCAAAACATCTTTCATTACAGACTCTTTTTGGATCTATGGTTGGCTCACATTCATGAGCTTCCCAAAGTCCATAAGATTTGGTATCCCTTTTCTTTTTCCTGCACTCGTGTTGAAGTTGACCTTCTTTTCCACAATACCAGCAAGTTTTATGACTCTTAAGACCAATATACTTGCTATACCCAGGATAGACCGGTTTGTTGTTAATATGAGCTTGAAAGTCAATTTTTGACGGTTTCAAGTTCTCAACTTGTTTCTTCCAGATCTTGTGTGCTTTCTGAACTGAATACCAAGGTCTCTTACCTATCTCTAGGTTCCCCACCTTTGATGTAGAACAACTTCCCTTGTTGTCACACACAGGTGTGCTACCTTTAGGTTCGGGCGGACACAGAGTTTTCAAATCCTTAGGCACATAAGAGTATTCAAGTCTATGTCTTGAAGTTACAAAAGTTTTAGCAAATTCTTCAATAGCTTTCTTAGCAACAAACTCTTCTATCCATTTTTCTTTTTAGACTCATCACTCGCCTTTTCTTTTTCAAGGTCATTGATCAACTTAGCATTACCAAGTTTTAGCATGAGATTTTCTCCTTCAAGGTTTGGTACTTTCTTTTCTAAGTCATCCACTTTAGTTCTAAGATTATCACAAGTTTTGCATGCAATAGACTCAAAAACCAAAGACTTCTTCTCTAACTTAGCACATTTAAGAGACCAACATTCATTATCATCCATTAAGTTAGAGATGGTGTCTTCTTTTTCATCAAGTTTTTCATTGAGTTCGGTAACCTGTGTTCCCAATTTCTCAATGATAGCATGCAACTGTTCTTTAGTTTTATTGGACAAGTTAGACGAAAGTTCAGAATTTTGTACCTCTTTTGGAACATCTATAACCATGAGACATGTTTCTCCTTATTGACTTGTCTCATCTTCAGCATCGGAATCATCCCAGGTGGCCAACATAGCAGTTTTGTCACCTTCCGACTTCTTTTTGACACAATTTCTTGCAAAGTGTCGTCTTCTTGAACAGTGGTAACAAATGACATCCTTCAAGTCTTTGACTGGTTCCGTCCGTTTGGATGGAACTTTGCCATTAAGATTCCAAAGCCTCTTCATGGCTCTTGTGATGAGTGCAACCTCATCATCACCATCAGCTTGATCATCATCACATTGAGCAAGATCGAAAGCCTTTTCAACTTTCAAGGCAATGTTTTTGACCTTGTCAGTTTCAAGGCGATCATCTCATATTTGTTTAATTACTCCATACATGGTCAATTTTCCAATGACGTCTTCCAAGGTGAGTGACTTGGTTTCACTATTGGTTAGCAACGCAGAATCAACCTCGTTCCATTTTGAGTTAAGCCCTTGGATCAACTTGCTAACCTGCTTCCATTGAGGAAGTTTTTCATCAAGGGACTCAAGTTGGCTAAATGATGTCTCTTTATTTGGTGGTGTTTTATATATGATTCCCTTTGTAAATATGTTTCTTTTTCCCCTTTTCTTGTGTATTTTGTTCCTTTTTAGCTTAGTTCCCGTATTTCTATGAGATTCGGAGACTATGCGCGTTTTATGTGTTTTGTAGGTGTTTTGGCATGGATCAAGGGTCGTTTTGAAGGAGAATCGGAACATGGAGCAAGGCCCGAGCTTAAGAGGGAAAGAGAGGAGCAAGCCATGAAGAAGAACAAGAGAAAAGCCAACCAGAAGAAGGTGGAACGAGGTCCGGATCGAGTTAGAACCAATGCCAGACCCGAGATGATTTTTCGACCTCGGACCGACTTGCCCAGTAAGTCGGGCCCGAGGTGCTCCGTGTCGGTCCGAGTCGGTCGCTGGCTGGATTGGGCTCCAAGGCACGAAATTGTAAACTACCACTTGTGCCCCTCATCTATTAAGGCTCTCTTATCTTCTAATTGAAGGAGGTTCCCACACACTTAGGAGGGAACCAACTCTCAAAAACTCTCAAGAGGATACTTGGAGAGCAAGGAGGAAGGAGAGGAGAAGGAGAAGAGAGGGAATCGGCATAGGAGAAGGAGATTTGATAGGTTTGGTTGATAGATTAGCTTTGCCTTGTTTTGATTTTGTGGATTTGGAAACCTTGGATTGGAGTTTGTGGATTGCTTTTGATTTGTGAATGAAATTTGGCTTTGGTTTGAGATTGATGATGTTGATTGCTTTGCTTTGTGATTTGTTGATGTCGCACTTTCTAGTTAGTTTTTATGGGTTGTTTTCTAGTTAGGATTGAGTCTTTTCTAAGTTTAATGTGTTGTTTTGAGTCGTTCTTGTGGATTTTCATATTATCTTAAGATATGGAGTCTACATAAGTGTGTTTGAAGTTTTGTAGGTCCTTGAAGCGTTGAGGAGGAGATATTTCGGTTTTTAAAAGCTTTCTAGGAGGTGGTGCTAAGTGTCGTTTGGTGGTGATGTTGAGAGAAGAGCAAGGATCAATGCATGTGAAGATTTGATGATTTAAGAGTGAAGGTTTCAAGGTTTAAGTGCTTGAAGAAGGAGCTAAAGGACGTCTTAAAAGGCCAAGAACGATTGAAGAAAGAACAATGAAGGAAAGTCGAGCATTGGAGCAAGTTTTGAGCAAGAAATGAGGAAGTTATGTGCAACATGTGGTCGGTGACGACCCAGCCATGGTCGGTGACGACCCACTCCGTGTGTTGCCGAGTTATTTCTTGCGCCTTAAGTTTGGTTTAGTATGTTTTATTTTTGGGCCTTTTTAAGATAGATTTTAGTTTCCATATAGATTTGTTTCTACCACTATATAAGGATCTTTTAGGGTTTTATTTGGGAGAGGCTGATTTGGAGAAACGTTCTTAGGGTTAATTGTGGAGACGGAACAAGTTGCAAGTTTGGTTTTCTAGTTTTCTTGGATTCCAAGCTCTTGGACAATTAGAGAGACTTGGAGGTTTGCTTAAGTTTGTAAGTTTTCTTTTAATCGAAGTTTGTTTGATTTGAATCATGTCTTCTCTTTCGTTTGTGATTGTTGATTGTTCTATGGATCGTGAGTAGTCTACTTTCTAGGGTTGGGGTGAAACCCGACGAGTTATGCATGATTAAAGCATGAATATTTGAACGAACCATCTCTTTTAATCTCTATCCATTATCCCCTTGTTTGCTATCTATTCCTTGATGAAAGTCAAAGCATGTTCATGTTTATGAGTGAATCGAAAGATTTAGTTGTGAATTTGGATTATAATTGGTTGAAACGAAAGTTAAACCTTTAGGAAACAAGTAGGATTGCAAGTTTAGATCTTTATGAAAGTTAAGGTTTTTACTTGATGTATCATGACGAGAGTCATACATGGGATTATTTATGGTTGATTTTGATTCATGTTTGCATTCATAAACTTGTTGTGGTGAATCCTTTGCCCTAGATCTTCTTTAATTTGGTTTTTCGGAATTTTCTCGTACCCGGATAGGTCGGTGACGACCCCTGTTAGGTCGGTGTCGAGCGCCTGTGTTCCTTGTTTTCTCCTGCGTTTCTGTTGAAGGGTGGTCGGTTACGACCTGTTGTGGGTCGGTGCCAAGCCTCAGTTTGAGTGATTTGCTAGTGTTTTGCTTTTGTTTTGTTTCATTTTGTTAGGCTAAGTAGCTAGACATAGATTCTTCTAATTCCCGTGGACGAACCTGACCTCCCTGTACTCAGCGGGGTCTTGACTACAAATTTATTTGTTGTCGGAAAACCCTTTCAACAAATTGGCGTCGTTGCCGGGGAGTTAGTTTAGTTTCTTGTCTAGTTATTTTGGGGTTTGGGAATAGCCCATACCCTCTTGTGTTTACTAATTTGTTTTCTTTTGATTGTGTGTAGGTGTATGCCCTCTAGTTCGCGAAGGGAAATCGACCTTTTTCCTTTTGATTCCGAACTCGAGAGAACCCTTCACCGCAAGCTGAGAGAACGACGAGCAATGGCCAATGCTGAGGAACTTGCTCGCCAGATGGCTGATCTTCGCCTTCAGATGGAAGGCATTCAAAAAGAACGTGATGATCAAACTACTACTGTTACTCTCCTTCGACAACAACTCAATGCTATTCCACGCAATGCAAAGCAGTATATGCATCCTGAGTTCAAAGTTCATGAATCTGCTATTGTACTTCCTGTTATTGAGCATGCTTTTGAGATTAAGTCACACTTCATCACTCTTATCAAGAGGTCACAATTTGAAGGCAAGCCCACCGAGTGTCCCATGGAGCACATCAAGAACTTCACTGACCTTTGTGACACGATTGCGGCTGACGATGTATCGCTAGAATATGTGCTTTTGAAAGCATTCAAATGGTCTTTGGCTGGAAAAGCTCTTACTTGGCTTGAAAGTTTGCCCTCCAAATCAATTCATACATGGAAGGCACTGCATGATCAGTTTCTGACTAAATTCTTTCCACCAGCTAAGACTACAGAGCTAAGGAAGCGCATGACTTCCTATCACCAACTTCCCAATGAAAATTTTGTGGAGACTTGGGAGCGATTTAAAGAACTTCTTCGGCAATGTCCCACTCATGGACAACCGCCTTATGTGCTTCAAGAGATCTTCTTTCAGGGAATCAATGCCGCTACTAAGGACCGCATCAACCTCCACACCGACTGTGGTTTCATTGAGATGGATCCCGATGAAGCTTGGGCCTTGTTGGATAAACTTACCAACTATGATGCGATGTATGGCACTCAACAACCTGCCCGAGTTCAAATGAAGAAGCTTTATGATCCTAATGCCGAACCAATTGATCTAGATGTGAGGTTCCAATTTATGCAAGATGAGATAAACCGGCTTAAGAAGCAAGTGGGCCACTATAAATCCACCGCTCAACCTTGTCAAGAATGTGGTTCCCCTGCTCATCCTACTTCTTCTTGCACAAACGTGGAACAAGTCCGAGCTGCAGAGGCTTATGCGGAAGCACATTATATATGAGGACCCTACCGTGGCCAAAACAACGCTTATCCAAGAAACAACAACAATTTTTCTCAGTGGAATAACAATGGCTATGGTCAAGGTTTTCAAGGACCATCACAAGAGCAGAGAGCCCCGCCCTATAGGCCCCCCGGTTTCCAAGAGCCACCACCATGGGCACAAGGACTCCTTGAAGGAATGAATGGCATCCGAACCGATCTTAAAGGAGTACAAAATCAACTTGGTGACTTTGAAGCTTGGAGGAAGAATGTGAATTCTCAACTTGGTGATCTAGCGGCCCATATTCCACGGCCACAAGGGCGATTACCGGGACATTCTGATGAGAATCCGAGAGGACAATATGCTGCAATTCACTTGAGAAGCGGAAAGAAGCTACCAGACCGAGAAACAAGCAAGAATAAGGAGGACGAAAAAGACCGGCCAAGCTCGGAGCAGGTCGTCACCGACCCACCACAGGTCGTAACCGACCCCCCTCCTACCAAAGATAAGGTCGTCACCAACCCAACTCAGGTTGTGGCCGACCTCATTCCCGGAATTTTTCCTTTTGTCCCTCCTTCATCAACAGCAAAGGTTCTTCCTTTCCCATCCAAGAAAGCTAAAGATTCCACGGATGGCAAATTCAAGCGTTTTGTGCAGGTTCTTCAAGGTCTTAATATCACCATTCCTTTTGCTGAAGCTTTGAACGAGATGCCCGCCTACACCAAATTTCTTAAAGAGATCTTGTCCAAAAAGCGGTCCATGCCCGAACTAACTGATGAGGTGCGATCCTTAGAGCTTCCAGAGAAACTCGGAGATCCGGGTAAATTTGCAATCACTCTCGGCATAGGTGCCCATCGTTTTAAGGCTCTGTGTGATCTTGGTGCAAGTGCTAGTCTTCTACCTCTCTCTATATGGTCCAAAACCAACATGGGTCCTTTGGTGCCGGTGAATATGAAGCTTTATATGGCAGATGGTTCTTGTGTTAGACCCACTAGAGTTGTTGATGATTTCCCTATTCAGGTCGGCAAGTTCTTTGTGCCTAATGACTTTATTGTTATGGAGATGCCGGAAGACCCTGTCGTCCCGATCATACTTGGGCGACCTTTTCTTGCAACCGCTGGAGCTATTATTGATGTGAAGAAAGGTCTCCTTACTTTTGAAATTGGCAATGAGGTGGCTGAATTCCGGTTCAATCCGACAATGAAGGAAACCGGTGAAGCCATGGAAGTGAAGATGTTGTACACTCGCTCGGACTACATTGACTGTGAAGATCCGATCGAACGTTTGTTTGGCGCTTATACAAGTGAAGTTGAAGCTGAAGAAGAAACTGCAAGGTTGGCACCGACCATTTTTGGCTCGGCACCAACCACTTTTTGCTCGGCACCGACCCACTCATGGTCGGCACCGACCACTTCCAGCTCGACACCCACCCCAATTTCGATCGTTGTTGAGGATTTTATGCTCGCTTCTGGCTCGGTGACGACCTCCCTATGGTCGGAACCGACCCTTCTGGAGGCGGATGATTCTACTCACTATGAAGAGTTCTTCAGAATGGAGAAGGCTGACGAAATTGTTACACCACCACCACCGACTCCAGAGCTTAAGACTCTCCTCGAGTCTTTGAGGTATGAGTTTCTTGGCCCAAATTCCACTTTTCCTGTGATTATTAATGCTAACCTTAATGAGGAAGAAGTTGGAAAGTTGTTGAATGTTCTTAGGGCTCATAGGAAGGCCATTGGATACTCACTTGAGGATTTAAGTGGCCTCTCACCTTCTTTGTGTATGCATCGTATTTTTCTTGAGGAAGGACACAGGCCCTCCATAGAGCATCAACGAAGGCTTAATCCAAATATGAAGGAAGTGGTAAAAAAGGAGATATTGAGAATGCTCGATGCAGGTATCATCTTCCCTATTTCAGATAGTAAGTGGGTAAGCCCTGTTCATGTTGTGCCTAAAAAGAGTGGTCTTACTGTTGTTGAGAATGATAAAGGCGAATTAGTCCCCACTAGGACTACTACTAGTTGGCGCATGTGCATAGATTATAGGAAGTTGAATAGCGCCACTAGGAAGGACCATTTTCCCTTGCCTTTTATTGACCAAGTGCTAGAGAGATTAGCTTTGCATGACTATTTTTGTTATGTCGATGGCTATAGTGGTTTTTGGCAGGTTCCGATACATCCAGATGATCAAGAGAAAACCACCTTCACATGTCCTTATGGCACATTTGCTTATAGGAGGATGCCATTCGGGCTTTGCAACGCCCCGGCCACTTTCCAACGGTGTATGATGGCCATCTTCTCCGACATGATTGAAGACATTGTGGAGGTATTTATGGATGATTTTTCGGTTTACGGTACCACTTTTGACTCTTGTCTTGCCAATCTTACTAGAGTACTTAAGAGATGTGAGGAAACTAACCTAGTACTTAATTGGGAAAAATGTCACTTTATGGTGCAAGAAGGAATTGTTCTAGGTCATGTTGTGTCAAAAAGGGGGATTGAGGTTGATAAAGCTAAAATTGAATTGATCCAAAAATTACCACCCCCTTCTTCGGTGAAAGATGTTAGGAGCTTTTTGGGACATGCCGGGTTTTATAGGAGGTTCATTCAAGATTTCTCTAAGATTACCAAACCATTGACTAACCTATTAATGAAGGATGTTGCATTTGAGTTTTCTTCCGAGTGTCTTGCAGCTTTCCACAGGATCCGGGATGCACTTGTATCGGCTCCTATTATACAACCTCCAGATTGGGCCATTCCCTTCGAGATCATGTGTGACGCTAGCGACTACGCCGTGGGCGCAGTCCTTGGGCAAAGAAAGGAGAAGAAGCTTCATGCTATCTATTATGCGAGCAAAACGCTGGATGAGGTCCAAAGCAAATACACGACCACAGAGAAGGAATTCCTGGCTGTTGTGTTTGCCTTTGAGAAGTTCCGGTCATACTTCGTGGGTTCCAAAGTAATCGTCTACACAGATCATGCAGCTATCCGTTATCTTATGGATAAGAAGGACGCCAAGCCGAGATTGCTCCGATGGATGCTTCTATTGCAAGAATTTGACCTTGAAATACGAGATAAGAAAGGAGCGGAAAATCTTGTGGCGGATCACCTCTCTCGGTTACCCATGGAACACATTAAGGAGTTCGGAGATACAATACCCATCAACGATTCTCGCCCGGATGAAACTCTATTGAGCAATGAAGTTTTGCGGATCGAAACAACACAGACTGGGTCGGAGACGACCACTTCTGGGTTGGCACCGATCCCACATATGCAGATTTTGGTTGGCACCGAGGTAGAAAGGATGGCACCGACCCTCCCCACCACCAATCAAGGTCATGTTTCTAACCCTTCTTCGGCACCTTCCACTATTCTTCAATTCTCTCCTCCCATTCTCTCTTGCCATTCTATCTATACTATTCGAGGGGCGAAAACCCCTTGGTTTGCGGATTTTGCTAACTATGTTGTAGGAGGCATTATCCCCGATGGATTGACTTCCCAAGCTCGAAAGAAGTTCCTTCACGACGCCAAGCAATACTATTGGGACGATCCCTACCTATTCAAGCAAGGGAGCGATCATATTTTTAGGCGTTGTGTGCCGGACGATGAAATTGAGGGAGTAATCCGACAGTGTCACACTCTTCAAACGGGCGGCCATGCTAAGGGATTCAAAACCACCGCTAAAATTTTGCAGAGCGGATTCTACTGGCCTACCCTCTTCAAAGATGTTCATACTTATATCACGGCTTGTGATGAGTGTCAGCGTGCGGGAAATATCACTTGGAGGAACGAGAACCCTTTCACAGGAATTCTGGAAGTTGAACTTTTTGATGTATGGGGAATTGATTTCATGGGACCCTTCCCTTCTTCGGGTCCATACAAATACATCCTCGTAGCGGTTGACTGCGTGTCTAAGTGGGTTGAGGCCATAGCAACAAGAACTAATGATGCACGAGTTGTGGCCAAGTTTATGAAGACCAACATCTTTCCCCGCTTTGGTGTTCCCCGAGCTCTTATTAGTGATGGCGGTTCTCATTTCATTGAGCGGAGTTTTGAGGCACTTTTGACTAAGTATGAGGTCATTCATAGGGTAGCAACTCCCTACCACCCCCAAACTAGCGGTCAAGTGGAGATCTCCAACCGACAAATCAAAAATATCCTGGAGAAGACGGTTTCCCGCTCAAGGAAAGATTGGGCCTCCAAGTTAGATGATGCACTTTGGGCATACCGCACCGCCTACAAAACTCCACTCCGCACTACTCCTTACAATCTTGTGTATGGCAAGTCGTGTCATTTGCCCGTCGAGCTCGAACACAAAGCTCTATGGGCTCTCAAGGAGCTCAACATGGATCTTGACGCGGCCGGAGCAAAGAGATTTATGGACTTGCAAGAATTGGAAGAGTTAAGGCTTAAAGCATATGAGAATGCCAAGATTTATAAAGAAAGAACCAAGAAGTGGCATGATAAAAAGCTCATCCCGAAGACCTTCAACAAAGGTGATCAAGTACTCCTTTTCAACTCAAGACTACGACTTTTTCCCGGAAAATTACGCTCCCGATGGAGTGGACCATTTGTTGTTCATCACATCTATCCACATGGAGCGGTCGAGCTTTTGGATGAAAATGGAGGGATTTTTAAGGTCAACGGGCATCATTTGAAGAAATACTTTGCACGGGCCGAACCCGATGAAGAAATTCGAGCCACATGGGCTCTCACATCTTCGGACTGAATAGAGGTACCACCCGTCTAGCTAAAGACGTAAAATTAAGCGCTTTCGGGAGGCAACCCGCTTTGTTTTTATTTTTGATTTTGAATTTTTCCTTTTTCTAGGTTTGGATGCATTTGTTTTTCTTAGTCTAGAATAGCTAGTTTTCTTGTCTTGGTTCTCCACTAACTTTTTGTAGGAAGCTAAATGGGCGGGAGAAGTTGAAAGGGCCGAAATTCATGAGCAATGGGGACAATTCCATGGTCGTAACCGACCCACCCATGGTTGGCACCGACCCCTTCCAAGCAAATATGGTAAATATTTTCAGAAATTGGAAATTGCAGGTAAGTCCCTCAATTTTTTCACCCTTTTTAACCCTACCCCCTCCCACCCCTTCCTCCCTCACGCCGACCTCTTCTCCTTCCCACACCTCCATTGTTCCTCCCACTCTCTTTGCATCTCAAACACCACAAAATCCTTCACTCCCGTCCCAAATCCACCCAATTTCTCTCTTGTGCTTCATAAACTCTCCAAATCATTCAACACAAACAAAAAATCTCATCCCCACAACAATTTCTCACCTTTTCGAACCACTTTGGTGCTCGTCGACGACCCCCTTTTACTTTCATTCTTATATTCTTGCTCATCTTTGGTATGATTTTCTACTCCTTTGATCTTTCATTCGAGTTTACTTGATTTTTGTTTGAGGGATTAGTTGAAAACCTAGGTTTTGGGTGTTCTTGTATTTGAATATGGAAATTTGGGTTGTTTACATGTTTAGGTGGTTGGATCTATATCATGCCATGATTAATTGGGGATTATATGTGGAACTCTTGATGTTTGTTTGGTTGTTTGTTTAGTTAGGAGAGGATTTGATTCTTAGTAGGAATTTTTGGGTACAATTTCATGAACAAGAGCCGAATTAATGGGCGTCTTTTTGCCCGGAACGGTCGGTGTCGACCCCCCATGGGTCGGTGACGACCCCCCAACCCATAAAATTTTGAACGTGCTCGACACCATGCCTCCATGGGTCGATACCGACCCCGATTGACGGGTGTCCCTTTGTTCTTACATGATAATGGAGCTATTTTCACCATGATTTGGGGTACTTTTGGCTTGATCTTTCCCTCTACTTATATATTGTTCATGATTAAGCATGCTAAGTTGAGATCCATTCTAAATTTATGCATGTTTCTTTGAATAAGTATGGGGTACTTCTTTGGAATTGACATGGATATCTTGTGTTTTGGCCTTGTTCTTTCAAATTATGGAAATTATCTTGGAAAGTTGTTGATTGTTTTGTAGGACAATGGCCTCATACTCTTGTCCACAATCCAAGAAGCAAAAGAAGAACAAGCAAAAGGTGGATTCAGTTGTGTTTGACTCAGAAGAACAACAAGCTCGGTTTATTGAGATATGGAAAGGTGATGTGAATGTCCGAGCTTACCAACGGGCCGGAGCCAACAAAATTGGTGTTCATAGAGAGGTTCTCGAAGCCTTCTCTTGGATTGGTGCTCAACACCTCATTCTACATCCTATCGAGGAGCACTATGTGGCACTAACTTGTGAATTCATGTCCAATTTCCGTTTATATCGGGATGAAGACGATTTCAACCGCTCCAAGGTTACTTTCCAACTTGGTAATGAAGGGCATGAGATGAGCATCAAGAGATTCAACAAGCTCCTTGGTTTCCGTGCCCCACCCGGCTCTTACAAACAATCGGACTTCCCCGCCAAAGAGTTGTGGCAATACATCACCGGCCATGAAGAGTACCCCACCAACCACCTTCCCGGCGTCTACATTGCAAGTCCGGTTTTCCGGATTATCCTCCGCATCTTGGGATCCACCATTTGGCCACGCTATGAGCTCTCACGACCACACAAGCAAGAAATAGCATGCTTATCCACCATGCTCTACGAACAAACCGTTCACATGAACTTGGGATATGAGTATGCTACGGCCGTCATCAACCACCAACGCCAAACAACTCACACTACTACCTACTTTGGGTGGCTTGTTGCTATTCTTGCTAAGTCCTTAAAGGTCAACCTCTCCGCCTACTCTTCAAAGCCGGTCATTCCTATGGATGCCAAGTATTTTGTGAACTCTAAGGTGATTGCTCCATCTCCCACCGGCTACATCAGCAAGTTCTATATTAGCAAGCATGAAACTCATGATGTGGAGCTTACCGAGGAGAATCTTGAGCTTTTCTATCTCCTAAATTGGTACGATGCTTGGGCCCCCGCTCCTTACCCTTTGAGAGCCAAAGTTTGAGATGATGAGAAGATTAGACGCCAACCAAGCAGATTCCGCCGAGCCATACCCAATCCACCGCCAAGAGGAGCATCTTCCGGCTCGGACTCAACACGGAGCAACACTGGGGCGGTCGGTGCCGAGCACCAGCCGGTTGGTGATGACCACAACCCGCTCGGTTACGACCAACATGTGGTCGGTGACGACCCTCCAGTGGACAGCCACTTCCACAACCCGTCCGGTGTCGACCCGATGGACTACACTATAGGACCTCAGTCGGATATGGTTCCTTATTATTCACATCCGTATGGTTTTGGCGGGTCCGGTGGCTCTAACTTCCAAGGACAAAGCACGTAAAATACCGGTTCAAGCTCGGGCGGTAATCCCGATATCTCTCTTCTCTCGGCTAAAATGGATGCTCTTATGCTTCACCAACACCATCTTTATGGAGCAATCAACCACCACCACAACCAATTCGTCAACCACCAACAAGAGCTCCACGACTTCCGAGTTGAGTATTATGAAGACCATAAAGAGGATGTCGCAAGATGGGAAGCTCAAGAGGAATTCAACCATTGGTTGGGGCAACACCTTTACCAACCTCCACCACCTCCTCAACCTCCTCAAGAATGATTCTCCTCCTTTGTCAACGCTTCAAATTGTGTCTAAGTAAGTTCTCTTTCCTTTCTCCTTACTTTCTTAATCAATGGGGACATTGATGTTTAAGTATGGGGTGGTTTGGGAGATTACTACTTGTTTAGTCTTTATTTGTTTAAGTCATGTGTTGCTTTGTGTTTAGTTGTGTTTAGTTTTGTTTTGAGTCTTTTTCCTTTTGAAATTTTTAGATGGATAAATGCCCTATCCCTTAGATGTTCTAGGACGGAAATTGCTTGCATTATCATATAATCCCAATGACATGCTTTAAGAATCACCTAAACCATGATCTTGCTTTTTGAGTTTTGAGCTTATAATGAAAATTGAGCATACATATTTCTAAGTAAAAGTAATCCAACAAAATGTGAACCTAAGTGAGATATTTTTGGCCTATAAAGGATGTACATTTTTACTCCTTTTCTCTTTTATGTGTGAAGTACTCTTTCAAGTGCAAATATACCAATTGACAATGGCATGGTTATTGTAAAATTTGAGACCAATGGAGATATGCTCATTACTTGATTGAATCAAATGATTTTGAACTCATTTTTACAAGCCTATTATATTCCCTTTCCTACCTATACATGATCCCTCTTTTTGTAGCCCTTATTTTGAGCTTAAAGCCTATTTCTAGCTCCACAAAAGAATTCCCTAGCCATGATAAGCTTGACCCCTTTGATCCGGGAATTAGGACTTAGAAAAAGATTGTTGAAAATTGTCGTGATTTGAATGGGTGAAAAACAAAGAGATTATGGAAGGTAGATTAAGGGTGTTGTCTTTGAAAATCAAAAGGGATGAAAGGTTTTTGGGCTCGACATGCATATATGTAGCTCAGTGCCAACCCAAGGTGGGTCGGTGCCGACCACCCCCGTAAAAAAAAAATCAAAAAAAAAAATCAAGAAAAAAAAGAGAAGTTCCATATAATAAATGCAAAGAGTCCAAGGCTTTTAAAAGGAATAGAAGAAAGACAAGTGATGATAGGTGAAAAAGGGAAGTGCATTGTAAAGTTAAAGTGTTTGGTGATTGAAGAAGGGGAAGGAACGTTGGATGAGTGATGTATAGTCTAGGAGTCTTGATTCCCGGACTAGTTAGCACCACAAGGCCAAATTATTTCCACACCCTTTGTTTTACCAAGCCCCATTACAACCCGGCCAAATAGAGACTTCTTTGAAGTTTTTATTGAGCCACCCGAGTTCATTTGATGATTTGACTTGTTTTGATTTCTTCGGTGGAGAATTTGTTTATATAAGTTCCATTGACTATGCGGTTTTGTACTTGGAGTAGAGTTGAGAGATCATTGCTATACCCTAAACACTTTGAGAGTTGAGTGAAATACATTCCTTGGTAAGGTTGGATTGTGATTACTTGAAATGTTCATGTATGCTAGGATGTGGAAGTTGTTTGCTCATTATTCTACTTGTGCTTATTTTTCCTACAAGATGATTCTTGAGATTTGTTTATTGGTTTTGATGCATGCTAAGTGATTGCTTGAGGACAAGCAAGTCTAAGTATGGGGTATTTTGATGTCGCACTTTCTAGTTAGTTTTTATGGGTTGTTTTCTAGTTAGGATTGAGTCTTTTCTAAGTTTAATGTGTTGTTTTGAGTCGTTCTTGTGGATTTTCATATTATCTTAAGATATGGAGTCTACATAAGTGTGTTTGATGTTTTGTAGGTCTTTGAAGCGTTGAGGAGGAGATATTTCGGTTTTTAAAAGCTTTCTAGGAGGTGGTGCTAAGTGTCGTTTGGTGGTGATGTTGAGAGAAGAGCAAGGATCAATGCATGTGAAGATTTGATGATTTAAGAGTGAAGGTTTCAAGGTTTAAGTGCTTGAAGAAGGAGCTAAAGGACGTCTTAAAAGGCCAAGAACGATTGAAGAAAGAACAATGAAGGAAAGTCGAGCATTGGAGCAAGTTTTGAGCAAGAAATGAGGAAGTTATGTGCAACATGTGGTCGGTGACGACCCAGCCATGGTCGGTGACGACCCACTCCGTGTGTTGCCGAGTTATTGCTTGCGCCTTAAGTTTGGTTTAGTAATTGTTTTATTTTTGGGCCTTTTTAACATAGATTTTAGTTTCCATATAGATTTGTTTCTACCACTATATAAGGATCTTTTAGGGTTTTATTTGGGAGAGGCTGATTTGGAGAAACGTTCTTAGGGTTAATTGTGGAGACGGAACAAGTTGCAAGTTTGGTTTTCTAGTTTTCTTGGATTCCAAGCTCTTGGACAATTAGAGAGACTTGGAGGTTTGCTTAAGTTTGTAAGTTTTCTTTTAATCGAAGTTTGTTTGATTTGAATCATGTCTTCTCTTTCGTTTGTGATTGTTGATTGTTCTATGGATCGTGAGTAGTCTACTTTCTAGGGTTGGGGTGAAACCCGACGAGTTATGCATGATTAAAGCATGAATATTTGAACGAACCATCTCTTTTAATCTCTATCCATTATCCCCTTGTTTGCTATCTATTCCTTGATGAAAGTCAAAGCATGTTCATGTTTATGAGTGAATCGAAAGATTTAGTTGTGAATTTGGATTATAATTGGTTGAAACGAAAGTTAAACCTTTAGGAAACAAGTAGGATTGCAAGTTTAGATCTTTATGAAAGTTAAGGTTTTTACTTGATGTATCATGACGAGAGTCATACATGGGATTATTTATGGTTGATTTTGATTCATGTTTGCATGCATAAACTTGTGGTGGTGAATCCTTTGCCCTAGATCTTCTTTAATTTGGTTTTTCGGAATTTTCTCGTACCCGGATAGGTCGGTGACGACCCCTGTTAGGTCGGTGCCGAGCGCCTGTGTTCCTTGTTTTCTCCTGCGTTTGTGTTGAAGGGTGGTCGGTTACGACCTGTTGTGGGTCGGTGCCGAGCCTCAGTTTGAGTGATTTGCTAGTGTTTTGCTTTCGTTTTGTTAGGCTAAGTAGCTAGACATAGATTCTTCTAATTCCCGTGGACGAACCTGACCTCCCTGTACTCAGCGGGGTCTTGACTACAAATTTATTTGTTGTCGGGAAACCCTTTCAACATTTGTTTGCTTTCTTTGTTTGCCATATGGAGTAGATCTCCTTGTTCTTGGGTTATGGGGGAAAACTCTAGCTAGGTTGGGCTAGAAACCCCAATTCCATAAGCCTTGAGTGCTTGATCTAGGAACTCACTCTACATAGAGCTACAATTCCTTATGAAAGTAAGGAATCAAGGCTTGTGATTGGCAAAGTAACGAAAGTGAACATTTGTCCATCTCAAGACCTTGCTTCGAAGGGGATTTCCCCAATGATCGATGTGCAGAAGTGGTTGGAACGAGGGTGAAAGCACCTCAATCCTATTCCGATCATCACTTATTGCTTGAATTGGGGTGAAAAAGCCTTAATCTACTAGAGAAGGAACCCAAAAGCCCAAGATCTACTTTCAATCTTTGAGTTCGATAAAACCAGCTACATCGGGCCCGACTTGCTCTACGTCGGTCCCGACTTCCCTCTTTGTCGCCAACATCGGGCTCGACGTGACACTTGTGTCGGTCCCGACTGTTCTCTTTGTTTTCCTTTGTTTTAAGTTCTCCTTTCCAGCTTTCTAAGTGTTTAGGCACCTCAATCGAGTAGATTTCCCGAGCGTTCGACACCCACCACGTGCTACAACGGGGTCGGGTTATAAATTGTATCTCTAGACCCTCGCATTCGTGAGCGATCAAAAGATTGGCGGGGTTGCCGGGGAATTCTAAGTGCATTGAGTGCCAATTTGGTGAGTTTCTTGTGTTTCGGTAGTGATTTGGGTGAGGGAATAGCCCAAACCCTTTGTTTGTTTTTGATTTTTTTTGGTTTGTGTCTTTGTTACACAGTGTTGGTCCCGACTTCCTCTTGTCGCCAATCTCGGGCCCGACGTGACCTTTGTGTCGGTCCCGACTGATTCCTTTGTTTTCCTTTGTTTTATGCTCTCCTTTCTAGCTTCCTAGTATCTAGGCACATCGATCGAGTAGACTTCCCGAGTGTTCGACACCCACCACGTACTACAACGGGGTCGGGTTATAAATTGTATCTCTAGACCCTCGCAATCCGAGAGGCGATCAAAAGATTGGCGTCGTTGTCGGGGAAGTCTAAGTGCATTGAGTGCCAATTTGGTGAGTTTCTTGTGTTTCGGTAGTGATTTGGGTGAGGGAATAGCCCAAACCCTTTGTTTGTTTTTGAATTGTTTTGGTTTGTGTCTTTGTTTCGTAGGTGTATGCTAGCTCGTTCCTCCCGAGGAACACTTGAGCTTGAGTTTGTGAGTGATCCGGAAGGTATTCTCAAGGAAGCCCGAAGAAGGAAAAGGATGGTGAATCAAGCTCTCCATGTTGATGAGGAGTTGGCTCCACTTAGGACCGAAATGGCTAGATTGCAACTTGAGAGGGACAATCAAGAGGAGATGGCAAGAAGAGAACGGGAGCAACAGATGAGAGCCGAGGCTCAACGCAACGCTCTACCCCGGAATGCACGCCAATACATGCATCCGGAGTTGAGGGTACCCGAGCTGGCATTTGTGCTTCCCGAGGTTGCCAAGAATTTTGAGATCAAGACGCAATTCATCTCCCTCATCAAGTGGGATCAATTCGAGGGCCGTCCACATGAGTGTCCCATAGAGCACGTCAAATGCTTTGTGGACATGTGTGAGACGATCTCTACCGACGAGGAGACGTTGGAGTATGTGCTTCTAAAGGCGTTCAAGTGGTCACTTGGGGGCAAGGCCACACATTGGCTCGAGAGCCAAGCCCCTAGGTCGATCACAACTTGGAAGGCACTCCATGATGCTTTCTTGATGAAGTTCTTCCCGCCCTCAAAGACAACCGAGCTAAGAAGGAAAATTGCAAGCTTTAAACAAGGTCCGAATGAGCTTCTCTTCGAAGCATGGGACCGTTTCAAGGATATGTTGCGCCAATGTCCTACTCATGGCCAACAACCATATGTGCTCCAAGACATATTTTTCCAAGGCATCAATCCGGCAACGAAGGACAAGCTCAATCTCCACACCGATTGTGGGTTCATAGACTTGACACTGGATCAAGCTTGGGAGCTACTTGACAAGCTATCCGATTATGAGGCCATGTATGGGGTGAGTCAAGCTAGCAAAGAGGTGAAAGTTCAAGGTGAAGGTGCCAGGAAGTTATATGATCCAAAGGGAGAAGACATTGACAAGGATGTGAAGCTCCAATTCCTTGAAGGTGAAGTGAGCAAGCTTAAGAGGCAAGTCCACTACTACAAGCAAAATGCTAGAGCTTGTGAGGAGTGTGGACCCTTTGCACATGCTACACAAGTTTGTCCGAATGAGAGCCAAGTGCGCTTGGCCGAGCAAATTGAGGAGGCAAACTATGTTCGAGGAAATTTTGGTGGAAGAGGCAATTTCAACAATGGTGGTAATGGCCGGTGGAACAACGGTCAAGCTCAAGGCTACAACAACAACTTCAACCAAAACGAGCCAAGGGCGCCGCAACCACCACCATATAGGCCACCGGGATTCAATGAGCTACAATCATTGGCTTAAGAGATGAGGGATGGGTTCAAGGAGATGAGGACCCAATTCAATGAGTTTGGTGCATGGAGGAGGCAAGTCAACAATCAATTTGCCCAAATTGCAACTCAAGCCCCGGGAGAGAATGGGAGACTTCCGGGCCGACCCCAGGAGAACCCCCGAGCTCAAAACAATCAAAATGAAGTCCGGGCAATTGGATTGAGAAGTGGCCGAAACCTACCCGAGCCACACATGCTTAAGAAGAATGAAGAGAGCCGGACTGACTTACCCAGCAAGTCGGGTCCGAGGTTCCCTGAAGTCGACCCAGCAGGAAGATCAACTCGTCTGCCCCGGACCGAGGGTGAGAGTGAGTCGGACCCGACGTACCCAGATGTCGATCTGACTACTCTGCCTCAGCTCTGCCCCAGGACCGTGATACACGACATCGGGCCCGACGTGGTGCCTAAGTCGGTCCAACCAGGAAATGTTGCAAGTGAAGTGGGGAATTCCAAGGAGGTTGATCCAAGCAAGATTCAAGGTGCAACAACTCTTCCATATCCCTCAAAGAAGCCGAAAGATGTTGTTGAGAACAAGTTCAAGAGGTTTCTCAAGCTTTTGCAAGGTTTGAACATCTCTATCCCGTTCACCGATGCATTGAGAGAGATGCCATCCTATGCCAAGTTTTTAAAGGAGATTTTGAGCAAGAAGAGGTCCATAGTTGAAATGCAAGATGAGGTCAAGACCTTGGAGTTACCGCAAAAGCTAGGAGATCCCGGTCGGTTTGCTATCACTATTGGTGTGGGGTCTCAAAACTTCCAAGCCTTATGTGACCTTGGGGCAAGTGTTTTGGTGATGCCCGCTAGTATTTGGAGAAGGGCAAATTTAGGTAAAATTGAGCCGGCCGATATGTCCCTAACTATGGCCGACGGTTCCATCATCAAGGCTAAGGGAATATTGGATGACGTGCCGGTGCGAGTTGGAAAGTACTTTGTTCCCGATGATTTCGTGATCTTGGACATTCACGAGGACCCCTTGGTCCCAATAATCTTAGGAAGACCATTCTTAGCTACGGCGGGGGCAAGGTTTGATGTCAAAAACGGCAAAGTTTTCTTTGAGATTGGTGAAGAAAAGGTCGATTTTCACTTCAACAAGGCTTTGAATGAGCCGGACGCCTTGGCTATCCTCAAACTTGAAGAGAGTGCCAAGAGAAAAAGAGAAGAAGTGGAAGTTGCTAGAGAGGTCATTGTGTTGAGAAGTGATGAAGGGTTCAATAAACAAATACAAGCAAGGGAGTTGTTGGAGCAAGTTGAGGAACAAGATGAGTCAAGGATCAATGCTAGCCCAAGGAGAAATGAAGAGTATCCTTACTTATATCCTTTTGATGTTGGTGATGACCACAATTCTTTCCAAACTTTTGATTCTTACATTTGGTTAAGTGATTTGAAAGATGACTTAGGAGACTCCTACATTTGCCTTAGTGACTTGAAAGATGAATTGGTAGAATCTCCTAGGAATTCTTTGGATAACTTTGGTGTAGGAAAAGAGGAACATGATGGAGCAAGTAAGGAGGAGAAATCTCATTCGTTGGAGGAGTATGATGAGAGAGGCCCGAGATCGGAGAGCCATGCCTATATAGACCATCGTTGGTGGTTTTATGGGTATGAGGGCAATGGGAATGGGAACAACAATGGCGAGCAATTCACCGTGTTTCACCCGTCATGAGATTGAGGTTAGGAAGTCAAGCTAGTGACTCTAAACGAGCGCTTCTCGGGAGGCAACCCGAGCTAGTAGCTTTCTTTTCGTAATTTTAGTTTGATTTTTCTTAGTTTAGCCTAGCTTTTCTCTAACCAATCTCTATCTAGTGTTTTGTGGATTTTTGGTGTTGTGTATTCTTCAAGGTTGTGTAGGATTTGAGGTGAAAAAAAATAAAATAAATGGAAATATGGAGAAAGAAGTTGCAAGAGGATGGAGTAAAATTGGTGACCCGAACACCCCACATCGAGCCCAGGTAAGTCGGGCCTGACACAGGGACGTCGGTCCACGACGTCGGTCCGACCCGATCGGACTGGGTGGAATGCCATTTTTGCCCTTTGACCTAATTTGTCCCTTTCCCCCATTAAATGCCATCCCCCACCTACCTACCATCTTCATATTAACCACCATTCCCAAAATACAACCCATCTCCCTCACACTCTCAAAATCGGCCCCCCCTCTCACCATACTCAATCCACACATCTCTCCCTTTCTTCATCTCGATCCAATCACAAAAAGGCCTCCCTAGCCCGATTCCAAAGAGAAATTTCGAGTTCAATCTCGTTCTTCATCCCCCATCTCGATCTAGGTTGAGAAAGTTTGAGTTCTAAGTAGATTGTTTGCTTAAAAGTCCAATACTCTTCAAATCCGGTACCATGGAGACTAGAGCTTCATCATCTCATGCGGAAAGGCCGAAGAAGAAGTCCAAGAAGTCAAGAAAAGAGCCAAAGTTGGATGATGTTTACTTGGAGGAGGATGAGCAAGTTGAGAGTTATGCAAGGTATATGGCGCTTGAGCATCACACAAGGTGGCTTGATTGGGAAACCGTGAAGAAGATGGGCATGGATCAAGCTCTTCCAAGGTGCTACTCCCACATCGGTCTCAATGGGATGCTAAGGTGGGACAACACCCACTATCCCGCCCTCACCTCGGAATTCATGGCCACTTTTGAATGCACTTATGCTAATATGGAGGAAGAGGAAGGGGCGATCACCTTCCAATTGGGCACTGAGGACCACAATCTCTCTCTTAGGGACTTGGCTACCGACTTCGGGTTTCCATGTCCAAAAGAAGAGACCGACGTCGACAACAAGAAGGTGAACCAAGTGTGGCGGCATGTGGTCGGGAAGAGCGAGATGAGAAAGGGCGCCACCACAACCGAGATTGCTAGCCCTCTTTTTCGGGTCATGGTGCCAGTTTTGGGATGTGCAATCTATGCTCGTCATGAGTTGAACAAGCCGATGAAGGAAGAGATTATGTTGCTACATGAGATGCTCTTCCACACCGAGAAGCCCATGAACCTTGCATGGGAGTGGGTCAAGATGGTGTGAGACTTCCAAAGCTCCTCTTGGATCTACTTCGGCGGGATGATAGCAAGGCTAGCCGTGCGTCTAGGAGTCGACCTTAACAAGTATTCTCCGGCTCCTAATGGTGTTGAGTATATGAACATGAAGTATTTCAAGAAGGCCAACATCATCAAGGAGAAGCTTTACATGACTTCTTTGGCCCCTCACTCGATCTATGATGATGTGTCCATCCGGTTGGTGCCCAACCTCTATGATCTTTCTCGGTATCACAATTGGTACCAAGTGTGGGCCGGCAAGCCACACTCATTTGGTGACCCCGAAGGTGCAAGAGAGGGGCGGTGACAACAACCTCAACACATTCGGTTTACCTCCTTCATCTTCACCGGATTCCGACCAAGATAACTTTGTGTTTGCACCTCGTGGGGAAAATGAAGAAGATGAGCGCTTCCAAGGCTTGATGGCCAACCTCCGAGCCACGCACCAAGCTCCAACATTGGCGGACCGAGGTACACATGACATCGGGCCCGATTCCATCAAAGTCGGTCCGGTGCCTTCTATGGTGATGAGGTCCCGAGGCACTATGATCATGGAGAGGGGAGTGGTGCAAGGCAAGAACAAGGTCAAGGTGGCGGTTATGAAGGTTACGCTCAATGGTATGGTCCGGGAATGGTGTTTGCCGAGCTTCAACACATGGATGAGCGGGAACTTCCCTTCCCGTGAGGACCAATGGACGCGCCTGGATCCTCAACTCCAACCACCACCACAAGACTTCTACCAAGAGCAAGTGTACGAGAGGGAGCGGCAAGCGAGACTCCAAAGAGGACGTAGGCGTGACAACCCCTTCGAGTGACCTAGACATGCCATTGAAGAATAAAGAAATTGTGAGCTCTTTGTACTCTTCTCTCTTGCTTTTAAGTTTTGGTTTCCTTGTTTGATGGGGACATCAAAATTTTAAGTATGGGGTGGGGGTAAGTGTGCTCATGATTTCACTTGCTTGTGTGTGTTTGTTATTTTGAGGATATTTGGTTTTCGGTTTCTAGTTTGTGTTTGGGATGTTTGTTTCTTGGTTTGTGGTTTGATGAATGACATGGATGATTGATTTGGTTTTGAATGGATGAGTCTTTGTTTTTGGTTTTGTATAGAGAAATTTTTGCAAAAATCCATAAAAATTTGAAAAATTGTGTTGAAAACAACAAAAAGATTTTGTGTTTTGTAGTTTTTGGACTAGAAATTCCCATCTTAGATGTCCAAATGAAAGCTAATGATGATGTGAGCATGTAAATTCCTTTGCATATTTTTGGATGGTTTAGCCTCTAAAAAGATGTTGCTTTTGATGTGATCATGATATCTTGCTTGTTTTATTGAACATGTGAGTTCTAGGATGAGTTCTTATGCAACTAAGTATGAGTGACCCTTGTGAGATTGATTTTTAGCCATTTTAGGGATGCTTGTTCATATTTGCATATCCCTCATGTTTCTTGTGTGATTAGCTCATGCATGCTTAGTAAAACTTGCTATTGCGGAGTTTATCTATTTTCCAAGACCGTCATGAGATTTGTCCTAGCATTGTCACATTGATTTTGAACTTTGTTCTTTTAGTCACATAAATGTTCCATATCCTACCATGAAGTGAATCCTTTGTTTGTAGCCCCGTTTTAGCCTAGGCCTTTGTTTGAAACTCCTCAAAAATATTATTCCTAGCCTTATATGACTTGACCCTTATGGGATTGGACTTTAGAAGAGAGGTTTGGATTGTATTTGAACAGTTGAGATTCCCTTTGGTTTAAGGGCAAAGAATGGTGTTATGAATCATGTGGGTAGTGCATCTTTGTTGTGCAAAAAGAAAATGAAAAAAAAGAAAGAAAGAAAGAAAGAAAATGTTGGAAATGGAAAGTGGAATGAAGGTAAAGAGCTTAAGTGAAGAAAAAGGGTCCGACCGAGTTACACACCACATCGGGCCCGATGTCATAAGAAAGTCGGTCTAGTGTAGAAAGTGTGGAAAATCCAACAAAAAGCCTAAGAGCAAAGATGAAGTGGAATGTTAAGTGAAATTTTGGGTTGAGAGGAAAATTGTTAAGTCTTTTGGATGAGTGTGAAATTGATTGTGGAATTTTGGTGAAGTTGGTGAGAGTTTAGGTTGTTCAATCCCCATTGTAAGCACCACAAGACCAAATAATTCCCACCTTGAGAAATACCAAAAGCCCCATTACAACCCGGCCGAATGGAACCTCTTTGAGGACCTCCATTGAGTCAAGTTCGAATTCTTTGTGTACTTTGTATTAGGCATCTCTAGGTGGAGGATTTGGTGATATTAGCTTCAATAGTAAAGTCCTTACTTGCATGATTTTTGAGCTTGAGTGTTCATTTCTATACCCATACACATGATGAGTGATACACATTCACATATCCCTAAAGTGAGGCTTAGTTGCATTGACTCTATTCCTTGGAACACTTAATCATGTGTGATGATGTAATCTTGCTTGAATATCAATCACTTGTGCTTAAATGTGTTTTCATACGAGGCTTTACTTGAAGATTATGTTTTGGTCTTGCTTATATTGTTATTGCTTGAGGACAAGCAAGTTTAAGTATGGGGTATTTTGATGTCTCTTTATTTGGTGGTGTTTTATATATGATTCCCTTTGTAAATATGTTTCTTTTTCCCCTTTTCTTGTGTGTTTTGTTCCTTTTTAGCTTAGTTCCCGTATTTCTATGAGATTCGGAGGGAACCAACTCTCAAAAACTCTCAAGAGGATACTTGGAGAGCAAGGAGGAAGGAGAGGAGAAGGAGAAGAGAGGGAATCGGCATAGGAGAAGGAGATTTGATAGGTTTGGTTGATAGATTAGCTTTGCCTTGTTTTGATTTTGTGGATTTGGAAACCTTGGATTGGAGTTTGTGGATTGCTTTTGATTTGTGATTGAAATTTGGCTTTGGTTTGAGATTGATGATGTTGATTGCTTTGCTTTGTGATTTGTTTGCTTTCTTTGTTTGCCATATGGAGTAGATCTCCTTGATCTTGGGTTATGGGGGAAAACTCTAGCTAGGTTGGGCTAGAAACCCCAATTCCATAAGCCTTGAGTGCTTGATCTAGGAACCCACTCTACATAGAACTACAATTCCTTATGAAAATAAGGAATCAAGGCTTGTGATTGGCAAAGTAACGAAAGTGAACATTTGTCCATCTCAAGACCTTGCTTCGAAGGGGATTTCCCCAATGATCGATGTGTAGAAGTGGTTGGAACGAGGGTGAAAGCACCTCGATCCTATTCTGATCATCACTTATTGCTTGAATTGGGGTGGAAAAGCCTTAATCTACTAGAGAAGGAACCCAAAAGCCCAAGATCTACTTTCAATCTTTGAGTTCGACAAAACCAGCTACGTCGGGCCCGACTTGCTCTACGTCGGTCCCGACTTCCCTCTTTGTCGCCAACATCGGGCCTGACGTGACACTTGTGTCGGTCCCGACTGTTCTCTTTGTTTTCCTTTGTTTTAAGTTCTCCTTTCCAGCTTTCTAAGTGTTTAGGCACCTCAATCGAGTAGATTTCCCGAGCGTTCGACACCCACCACGTGCTACAACGGGGTCGGGTTATAAATTGTATCTCTAGACCCTCGCATTCGTGAGCGATCACTAACCACAGCTTCAAATCTTGAGTGATACTCACCCAAGGATTCATTCTTCTTTTGACCCATTCCTTCATACTCCCTTTCCAGAGCAATAATGCAATCCTTCTTCACATCATCATTCCCTTGATGGAGCCTTTTGAGAGCATCCCAGATTTGCTTAGATGTCTTGTAATTGACAACATTCTTCAATTCTCCAGGAGTAAGAGCATGGAGGAGAACCTTCTTAGAACGAGCATTCTTCTCTAGCTTTTTGTAATCAGCATCACCATAGTCCTCCTTCTTTTTCTCTTTCTTTCCATCGGCAGTGAGAAAGGTTTCAAGACCCATCTCGATAACCTTCCAGAGTTGTCCATCGATTGAGAAAATGTGGGTTTCCATTTGCTCGACCCACCAATCATACTCACCAGCCTTGAGCACTGGTGGCTTCCAAAACAAATCATTTATTGCTGTGTTTTTTGAAGTCATCTTTCTTGTAAATTAGAAGTACTAAAATAGATCTAGAGCCAAGCTCTGATTTTGACCCAACTAAAGTCGTTGTGCCGAGATCAAAAATAAATTACCCAAAATTACAAACTAAGTATAGCATGCAAGTAAGGGGTCGAACCCAAGAGAATCAGTGTTTCCAAACAATCAACAAAGAGAGGGGCTTTGGGTTTAAGCAAGCAAACAGATTAAAGTTTCAAATCAATTAAAAGAAAGCAAAGTTCATTCAATCAATTCCACCTTTTGAATCCTTCGATCATTGATTCATCCACTTTTCTATGTTTCCTATGTTAATTCCAATCCTTATTAGGGTTTCCGCTTGTCCACGGTCCAAACAAAACTATGATATGAACAAGGACGCTGAATTCAAATCATGCAATACAATTAACGATAATATGAAATCGAATCATGCAATCAAACAACGAGTCTCATGCATAACACAACCATCAAACACTCTTTCTCAATTCCAGTCCACGGTCCTGGAAAAGAGTTGTTTCAAGGATAAATAAGATTGCACAGACAGCAATCAAACCTAATCCAAACAATAGATCTAAGTCAATCAAACAAGGTGATCAGGCTCATAAAATCAAACATAGATTATGGAATTAAAAACAAAGAGTTTTGATATTAACCTAAGGATAGAAAAGTTTCAAGAATCTCACGAATTTAACAAAAGGCTTCCTTGATTGAACAAACTCCAAGGAAGATTAGTTCTCCATAAAAACTGAAATAAACTCTAGGTTAAACTAAAAAGAAAAGCTCTCCTCAACTGAATACGAAACTAGGTCTTAAATACTAAAAACAACCGAATAAAACTAAATATAATAATATAATAAAAACATATGATAAAAAAAACCAAGCGCGGGTCCATAGCCGCGTTCGTGGCTCCAACGACTCCATGGCCTCGCGGATCTCGATCTCCCCGCGGTCTCGGTAGTCAACCTACAGTCGCGGGTCTCCACATCTATACTTCCTTGCAACCGCTGTAAAGCGGGTCTTCAACTCAGCTCAGATTTATGTCTTCAAAGTCTTCATCTGTAGGCTTTACTGATTTTTCAGCTAAACACTCTAATCAAGCCTAAAACACTCAGAAATCATTATAAAAAATACCTAATTACGATGTACAAATCCAACGTATCAAATTCCCCCATACTTAGATCTTGCTCGTCCTCGAGTAAGCTCAAATAAAATCTAACAATCAATACAACAAAGATCCACATGAAGCAATGAGGGAATATGAAAAATCTATAACACTCTCAACTCACAACCCGAACCCATGTAGAGAAATAATGAGCAAAAACATGAAAGCTCAAACACACACCTCACCAGAATACATATAAAATCAACTCTCAAGCTCTAAAAATCGTAGAGCGTCCTAGGATTTCTCGACATCTAAAATGTAATCCCCAAGCCCAAAGTAGAATGAAATCCTAAACACTCCAATTTTTCCACTCAATTCTACTTAGGCGCCCTTTCGGGTTTTCACCTAATCACTCATTTCATTTTTCTTCAGGTGTGCTCACATATGCTCACATCTCTCATTAGCCTCTTATTACCCCAGCCTAATGCTGGTCCGGGCACCTGCAATTTTCCCTAAACCGCCCTTTCGGGTTTTCAGCTCAACATGTGATTTAAATCTTTTTTTTATATCAAACTAAAAGCAACTGAATCAAATGACAGAAATAAAATGCAACTGTACATATATAACAAAGCTGTGAATCCCCTCCGCTATACTTAAACTCTTCATTGTCCCCAATGAAGCTAAGAAATATAGAGGAAAGCATAGAAGAGGGAATCAAAAGACTCATTGTTGATCTGGTGGAGGAAAAGATGGATAACCTGGCCACATAGTTTGAAAGAAGATAGCAGCTTGTCTTTGATGCTCAGTAAGCGCATCCAAAGAGCGATCCATAGCATCCTGGTGTGCGATAAATGCTGCAGTCCAGTCAACACCCGCTCCTCTAAACTCATCTCAGAAGTCCATGGAAAACCAGAAGGAGTAGATGTAGATGCAGAAGTAGATGCATATGTAGATGGGTTAGGTCTACCCCATCCAGCTGTAGAATGTGGCCCTGGAACAGCCCAACCAGACGGCTCAAAAGAATATCGGGACTGGTATGCTGCAACCTGATCATCCTAGTTACCCCCACCATCATCCTCAACATCATAAACCTCATCATCCTTAGGAGCATCCATATCAGACTGTAAGTGAAAATAAAATACGGTGTTACCATACTATAATGCCCTAGGCAAATGCAGAAAAGGCGTAGAAGGATGCCCATGAAGCCAAGTCCAACCAACCTCAGCAGAACCCCTCAAACATCCTGCCCTAATCAATGCTTGATGGTTATAAAGGTGACCATCAACCAATCATCCTCCATAGCGAGCCTCAATCGTCTCAATAGTAACAAATCGAGTGGCTAAATGCGTCACCATACCACCCAATCCAATCTGCCCTGTCCTCATGGGGTACTTCTTAGATGACTCTATAAATAGTGCAAACCAATCAGGGCACTCATAAGGAAAATGAAATAAGCACCAAATCATCCTTATATCATGTGCAGAAACCTTGTTCACCTCTCCCTGTCCCAGAAGTGCCATCGCCAGAACCTTGTGACAGAGGCGAACACAAGGATGAGGGATCTTACTATTCTGCTCCCCTATATTAGTGTTGAAGGGGAGGCCAGTGAGTGCCTGCCAGAAATTAAAGAACTTGGCATCTGTCAATATATTCCTCCACCCTTCAGTAGGTGGAGAAGTAATCCCAAAATTCAGAGAAGCCTGCTCACGGGATACAATGCATAGTCTATCACAAGCATAGAATGTCAGAACACCATCCACATATCGAAATGTAGACAGAAACTCAATAGTAAGCCCTCTGTAACTAGGAATGGGCATAATGCTAAATCTACCCAAACCCCCAGTCGCTAATAACTGCTTTGTACACTCCCGGAATCCCAAGTCAATCAGTGTCGGAACATCAAAGAACTTAGTACTAATAAATTTTCGATCCTCATATTTACCCAAAATTGCTTCTGCCTATCACTCCGATTTTGTAGCCCGAAATACTCCATACTTAATTTAAAACAGAATCGAAGAAATTACCCGAACTAATGCACCCACGATCGCAGTGGAAGGCCGAGGGCGCGAGTGCTGGCGAAAGGAAGCCGCGAGTGCGGGTATTGGGACACGGGCGCGGTGTCTGAGGAAGAGAACCGCGAGCGCGGGTGTCTGACCGCGGGTGCGGGTCGGGGTTCAGCTCACAGATCTGATTTTCGAACAACAATGGCGGCCAAACAAAACTCCTCCAATTTCTTCCCAATAACAGAAATTCGACTCTTAAAGGGCAGAAATCCAACTCCAAGGACAAGAAAAGTCACTAATCGTAGTAGATCTGGACCCACAATTGCACAAACGCCTGATTCCAACCAAATCGAGAGCAAAACGGGGCTGGTGGTGATGAAGACTCGCGGTCACCGGTGGAGGGCCGAGTGCGCAGTTCTCCGGTGGTCGCGGGGGAGGTGGGCGTCCGCAATGTTGGAGGCGCTGTTGTGGTTGGGCTGGAGTGGAAGGATTTGTGGTGGTTTGGAGTTTTTTTGTGGTTTTTGTGTTTGGGTGAGTTTTTGTGAGGAAGACAAAGGAGAGGGTTTTTTATGAGTTTATTTTTTTTTCGGGCTAGAAGGGTTTGGTATTGTTTTGGGCTTGGGTTGGTAATGAATTTGGCTTTCTCGGGGGTTTCACCCGAAAACCTTTTATTTCGGGGGTTTCACACGAAAAACTTTTCTTTTGGGGGGTTTCACCCAAAAACCTTTTATTTTTATTTTATTTTTTTAATTTTATCAAAAAAACGCCTGCCAGGAACAGTACCGCGGGCGCGGGTACTAGGCTGCAGGCGCGGGTCCACCCGCGGGCTCGGGTACAACCGCAGGCTTGCACTTTCTTCGAGATAGAAAATTTAACTTGTGAGTTAGTCCGACAGAACCAAACGAAATTAAAACTAAACTAACAAAAAGGAAAAAAAGAAAAGAAAAGAAAAACTTACCTCGGGTTGCCTCTCGAGCTGCGCCTTTGTTTAACGTCGTTGGCTCGACGTCATTTATAGCTCAAAAGGGGTACTCATCTAAATGAAACTGGACCTCCTTGCCCTCATGTGCCATTGATAATAAACCCTTGGCAACATCTATCACGGCGGACGCAGTCTTCATAAACAGACGACCTAACAGTAAAATTGGGTCGTATCTCCCTTTACCTATCTCCAACACATAAAAGTCCGCCGGGAAAATCAAACTGTCCACCTGCACTACAACATCTTCCACAAATCCTTTAGGACACACATTAGAGTGATCGTCCAATTCAATAGTAATATTTGTATCCTGCGATGGCCCTAGACCTAACCTCTCATACATTCTTAGTGGCATGACATTTATAGACGCTCCCAAGTCAAGTATAGCACGCTCAACTTTTGTCTCCCCAATGCTTACGGGAACAGTAAACCTCCCGGGATCTCCACACTTCTTAGACAATTGCCTTTGAAGCATGGAAGAAACATTCTCTACATTTTCAATAAGAGCGACTTTCTTAACCTTCCCGTTCTCTTGTTGTTTCCTCTTAATAGTACATAGGTCCTTAAGAAACTTAGCAAACCGAGGAATACTCTGAACAAGTTTAAGTAAAAGAACATTTACCTCACACTTTGAGAACGTTTCGAAGATTTCCTTATCGTTGACTGGCTTCCGAGTATCTTTGAGTTCCTCTGGAAATGGTGGAACGGGCTTTTGTGACCCCATGGGAGGAAACGAAGGCCGAACATAAATATCTGTATCAGTCGGAGAGGGGGACCGCGGGCACGGCGGGCCACCGCAACCGTGGGTGTCACCGCGGGCGCGGTCTGGTTCCATGGTCGGGCTTCCTGGTTGACGTTCAGCTTCAACTTCGTCTTCTGCACCGCGGTCGGGGCTGTCATCCTACGAGCGTGGCTGGTTTCTACTGGCTAGGACGTTGATATTCAATTCCTTCTCGCTTCTCAATGTGATGTCACTCACATTCTCTCTCGGGTTAATAGTTTGGGATGGAAGTTTTCCCGAGTCTCTTGCTTCTAAGCGACCAAGAATGGTTGCAATCTGGCTCAATTGATTTTCAAGATTTTTCACTGCAGCCTTGGTCTCTTGATTCTCCTTCATGAGTTGAGTGATAATGGCGGGATTTTCATGAGGAACTTGGGGCCTTGGCAAATAATTAGGCCTGGGAACATAGTTGGGCTGCCCTCCTTGTTGTGGAAAAGGTTGTTGAGGTTGTTGATTCCATCTAAGGTTAGGATGGTTTGCCCATCCAGGATTCTATGTGTTCGAGTATGGGTCATTCCGTGGCCTTGATTGATCATAGTTCCCAATAGCATTGACATCAGTTGCTGGCTCTTGCATAATAGGGCATGCATCAGTAGGATGGCTCGTGTCACCACAGATTCCACAAGCCCTTGAACTTGAAGCTCCATTACCCACCAAAAGTTGCTTCATCATTGCCTTGAGCTCCTTCACTTCAGCATTAAGGGAGTCATTCACAACATTTACGGACCTACTGTTGGACCTCCTTCTTTGGTTCTTGGCTTGTTCAGCTAGAGTTTCCAACTTTTCAAAAGCTTGTCTCGGAGTGAGATTATCATAAGAACCTCCACAAGATGCATTCATCACGCGCTTATCAGCATCACAGAGCCCTTCAATAATATAGCAAATCAGATCTTTCTCGGAATAGCCATGATAGGGACAGTTGGCTATAAGCCTCTTGTAGCGCTCATAGTACTCATACAAATTCTCATCATCAGCCTGCTCCAAACTGCTCAGCTGCTTCTTGATTGATGTTTGCTTGGCATCAGGGAAGTATTTTTCCAAAAAAGCACCCTTCATCTGAGCCCGCGTAGTAATTGTCTTAGGTGCTACGTATAGAAGTCATTCCTTAGCCGAGTCAGCTAAAGAAAATTGGAAAGCCCTCAACATAAGTTGATCTTCAGTCACATCATCCGACTTTATTCCCAAACAGACATAATGGAACTCTATAAGGTGTTTATTCGGATCCTCACCACTCAGCCGGCAAGTAATGGAGAAGACCGGACTTTAGCTCAAACTTCACACCTTCCCCTAGCGCGGGAAATTGAAGACCAAGCTGTTATTGATGTAGATTAGGCGCAGTAAGTTACCTAATAGTTCGCTCTGCCATTGGTACTGCTGTTCTTCAACCTCTGAGTCAGATGAGGAAGAAGAAGAAGATGCTACTTGATCAAACTCAACACCTAGCACTGTAGCACGGGCTTGACGTCTCAGATCCCTTAGAGTCCTGTCAATCTCTGGATCAATAGGAACAATAGAAGAATGATTAGTAGAACGGGTAAGAACCATAAGATAGGTTCTTTCCGATTTAGGATTTTCGGGACGAACCGCGAGCGAGGTTGAAGGCCGCGGACGCGGTTTTGGCCGCGAGCGCGGGTCCTGCGCCATGGGCGCGGTTTCATCCAAAAACGCTGATTAAACAGAAAACAAAATTGATTCCCCGGCAACGGCGCCAAAATTTGACCCAAATAAAGTCGTTGTGCCGAGATCAAAAATAAATTACCAAAAATTACAAACTAAGTATAGCATGCAAGTAAGGGGTCGAACCCAAGAGAATTAGTGTTTCCAAACAATTAGCAAAGAGAGGGGTTTTGGGTTTAAGCAAGTAAATAGATTAAAGTTTCAAATCAATTAAAAGAAAGCAGAGTTCATTCAATCAATTCCACCTTTTCAATCCTTTGATCATTGATTCATCCACTTTTCTATGTTTTCTAGGTTAATTCCAATCCTTATTAGGGTTTCCTCTTGTCCACGGTCCAAACGAAACTATGTTATGAACAAGGACGCTTAATTCAAATCATGCAATACAATTAAGGATAATAGGAAATTGAATCATGCAATCAAACAACGAGTCTCATGCATAAAAAACCATCGAATACTCTTTCTCAATTCCAGACCACGGTCTTGGAAAAGAGTTGTTTCAAGGATAAATAAGATTGCACAGACAACAATTGATGCGTCCCTCGTATGGGATGCCTCGGATCGGACGGTGGTTTGAGTAGTAGGTCTCAATTTGGCGTAGCGGAAGGCTGATTAGATTGAGAATTGGCACGAACAAGCAATGATTAACGAGAACACGAGGGCAATTGCGAGTGTTTGAGAAATAAAGGGGGCGACGCAAGCACAAGGATAGAATTAAGGAGAAACGTCAACTTGAATTAAACCCTAAATGTGCGCTAAGCTGAAACATAGGCCTAATCTCCCTTATATAGAGAGGCGGCTGAGTAAAAACTAGAGAAACCCTAAAAAGGAGGCGGCGCGCCTAGGGCTAGAGTGCAAGCTAGAGGCCCAACGGCGCGATCCATATGTGTTCAGCGCAAGGCCCATAATTAAGCTTCTAAACGCATAAAACTAACAATAGTAATGTTCTATAATGGAAAGTATGCAAAAAACTACTAAAAATGGATAGGTCGTCCGTGACCGTGCCGGGAGTGTCACGACAAGGCTGTCGCGACGCTGGCGAGGCAGGGTCTCGGCGCTGGCGAGGTCATGGCACGATACCGGGCGCTGGCGAGGGCGCTGGCGTGAGGGTCTCGTTAACCTCAAATGGCGATCCATGGCACGGTGCAAGGCTCGGGTCCGACGGTGGCAAGGGGTTGGAGGTTGTCCCCGTTGGCCCGAGTTGAGGTTCCTTGACGCCGAGGACGCACAAGGCTGTGTGCGTCGGCGCGGCGAGGGGCACGCCATGGCCTGCGGAGAGGCGCGCCACGAGAGATCGTGTTGCGTCTTGGATTGCTCGAGTCCTGGCACGAGTGATGGGGCCATCTGAGCAAAGTATGAATGCGTCGTCCTCTTGGCTAGCATCCATGACGGGGGTCGCATCACCCTCCCCCACTTGGTTGGGAAACGTCCTCGTTTCCTCATAAGCGGGTGCAACATAAGGGGAGAGCTCAGCGAAATTGAAAGTGGAGTGCACCGAATGCTTGTCGTCGAGGTCGAGCTTGTAAGCGTTGTCTCCGATTCGCTCAAGGACTCGAAAAGGCCCATCGCCACGCTGGTGAAGCTTCATCTTCCTTGAGTCCGGAAACCTGTCCTTCCGAAGATGGAGCCACACGAGATCCCCGGGGTTGAAAATCATGTGTTTCCGACCTTTGTTATGGTGCGCCTTGTACTAAGTGGCTCGGCGCTCCAATTGAGCTCTAGTCCGCTCGTGCAGCTTGCGGATGGCTTCGGCACGGTTGGAGGCGTCGATGTGCTCGCCGTTCTTCAAAGGTTGAGGGGTAGGATCCATGGGAGAGTGAGGGTTGAGGCCGTAGACCATCTCGAACGGCGTCATCCGGGTAGCCGAGTGTTTGGACCTGTTGTAAGCAAACTCAACAAATGGTATTAGATCCTCCCACCGGCGTGGGTTATTTTTTAGCACCGTCCGAAGAAGGGTGCCCAGGGTCCGATTGGTCACCTCAGTCTGACCATCGGTTTGGGGATGATAAGAAGTAGAAAATAGTAATTGTGTGCCTAGCTTTCCCCAAAGCGTTCTCCAGAAATGGCTACAAAATTTCGTGTCTTGATCACTAACAATAGTGCGAGGCACGCCATGTAATTTCACGACATGCTCAAAGAACAAGTTTGCGATTTTAGTCGCATTGTTGTTCCCTTTGCACGGCACGAAGTGAGCCATTTTGGAGAAACGGTCCACAATTACGAAGATCGAATCTTTACCGCGCCTAGACATCGGAAGACCCGTGATAAAATCCATAGAGAGATCTTCCCACGGAGTATCCGGAATAGGCAACGGAGTATAAAGGCCATGAGGTTGGAACCTCGATTTAGCAGTTTGGCACGGAACACAACCCCGACAATACTTGTGAACGTCCGAAGCCATGTGTGGCCAAAAGAAGTGTTCACGAAGTGGCCTCGGCCATCATGAGCTTCTTTGAGCAATAGATGCCTCACAGACGAGGCCGGAATGCAAAGCTTCCCGGCTCGGTAGAGATATCCATTGTCCAAAAAGAATGTCTCATGGATTCGACTTTGCTCAAAGTTCTCCATGATCGGTTTAAAATATGGATCATGCAAATATAACTCCTTAATCAAGGAGAACCCTAGCAAATTGGCCTGAAGTTGGGTTAATAAGACATACC
The DNA here is from genome assembly GCA_964016875.1 of Fallopia convolvulus. Classification (NCBI taxonomy): domain Eukaryota; kingdom Viridiplantae; phylum Streptophyta; class Magnoliopsida; order Caryophyllales; family Polygonaceae; genus Fallopia; species Fallopia convolvulus. The sequence goes on from OZ024719.1 coordinate 27,995,987, forward strand.
TGCGTGACAGAGCGTCTGCCACGACATTTTCTTTCCCTTTCTTGTGGGCGATGATATACGGAAAAGTTTCCATAAACTCCACCCACCGAGCATGGCGCCTGTTTAGAGTCGTTTGACTCCGAAGATAAGCAAGGGTCGCATGGTCCGTGTGAATAACGAACTCACTCGGCCATAGATAGTGCTGCCATGTCTTTAGAACCCGAATTAGCGCGTACAACTCCTTGTCATACGTTGGGTAATTGAGAGTTGCCCCCGTTAATTTTTCACTAAAATATGCAATAGGGCGTCTCTCTTGAAGGAGTACGCCGCCTACGCCATAGTCGGAGGCGTCGCACTCGATCTCAAAGCGCTTTGTACAATCTGGCAATTGCAAGACCGGAGCACAACATAAAGCATCTTTTAAGGCCTGAAAGGCGGCCTCATGAATCGGCATCCACTTGATTGTGGTTGCCTTCTTGGTAAGATTATGGAGTGGCCTGGCGATGGAACTAAAGTCCTTGACGAATCGCCTATAGAACCCTGCGAGCCCTAAGAAGGAGCGAACCATCGTTAGGGTCGTAGGGGTGGGCCACTCTCGGATGGCGCGGATCTTGTCGTCATCCACTTTCAGTCCATCCTTGGACACGACGAACCCAAGAAAATTCGTCGTGTCCGTGCAAAACGAACACTTGTCCAAGTTTACAAACAAAGAATGTTCGCGAAGGCATTCTAACAGCAACCTAAGGTGTCTCGCGTGAGAGTCCAAGTCCTTAGAAAAAACCAAAATGTCGTCAAAATAGACAACAACAAAACGTCCTAGAAATTTACGAAAAACAAAGTTCATTAACCGCATAAAAGTACTAGGGGCGTTTGTCAAACCAAAAGGCATGACAAGCCATTCGTACAAACCATGCTTGGTTTTAAATGCGGTCTTCCACTCGTCGCCTTCATGCATCCGGATTTGGTGGTATCCGCTCCGGAGATCGATCTTGGAAAATAAGGCGGCGCCGTGGAGCTCATCGAGCATATCATCGAGCCTTGGAATTGGATGCCTGTACTTCACCGTGATTTGATTTATGGCTCGGCAGTCGATGCACATATGCCACGAACCATCTTTCTTCGGCACGAGGATGACCGGCACCGCGCAAGGGCTCAAGGACTCGCGGACGAATCCCTTGTCCAACAAGTCTTGAACTTGGCATTGAAGCTCCTCGGTTTCCCTTGGTGAAGTCCTATAAGCTGTTCGATTTGGAAGGGAGGCGCCTGACACGAGGTCGATCTTGTGCTCGATCCCTCGGATCGGCGGCAAGCCCTTCGGAAGCTCATTCGGCATGATGTCTTCAAACTCCTTCAAAATAGACAAAATAGAAGAAGGGAGTGAAGAATTCTCAGATTTATTAATGGAAAGAAGGGGAACAAGAATGAAACAAGAAAGACTCCCCTGAATGGACTTCTCGATGTCCCGACGCCTGGCTAAGAGAAGACGATCCTGGCATGTGCCTAGCAAGGGTGGCTCGGCGTCGGTGCTCGTCTGATCAGCTTCTGGGGCGATTTTTGGATATGTTGTAGCCCCTGGAATTTGAGGAAGATTGCCCCTCGAAACGCCGTGAAACTCGTCCCGTAGCTCCTGGAATCCGAGTTTTCGTGTAGCGACGACGTGTTGCGCGACGCTAGGAGGTGTGCTCGGCGGTCCTTTGCTCAAATTGGTATCCCCTGGGCGTTTTTTGTTTAGATCTGGTGGAAACTCAATTTTGGGGGGTTTGGAGCTTGGAACGCCGATGGAATCATCGGAAATCTGCTTGATGCCTTTGTTGTCAAAATCTACGGCGTTCGGCACGTTGCCGAATCCTCTCGATGCAAACTGTCGGGCCGGCTCCAGTTTCTGTCGGCATTTTTCATCTCGATCATCAAGGGATATGTTTTTGGAATGATTGGCACCAGGAACGCCGGGAGAATCTGCGGTTGTGCCCTCGGACGCCGCTGGCGTCTTGTTGGCGCGTCGGTGCCGTTGTCGCTAGCTTTTTGTCGTTGCCTTTCGGCTTCATCCTGTAGAGCTTCACTAGGCGACATAGGTAAGAGAGTCACGCGCTTCCCATGGTAATTGAACATGTAAGTGTTCAAATACCCGTCGTGAAGCACGCGACGATCGTATTGCCATGGGCGCCCCAACAAGAGGTGTGTGGCGTCCATTGGCGTTACGTCACATAGAATTGAATCCGAATATTGACCAATAGAAAAGGTGAAGATTACCTGGTTGTCGACCCAATCTCCTCCATCATTGGATATCCATTGAAGCTTGAATGGGTGAGGATGTGGTGTGGTCCGCAATTTGAAGTGATCAACAACCTTCTTGGAAAGGAAATTTGCACAACTTCCGGAATCAATTATGACAATCAGTGAGACATTGTGAACCAAACATCGGGTGTGAAAAAGTTGCTCACGTTGATCCGTGCGTGGTGCCTCGCGGACGCTCAGGGCGCGCCGAGTAACCAATCCGAGCTTGGCCACGCCGAGGGCATCCGATGGATCGCACTCGAGCTCGGCGGCGTCGATCTCGTGCGTCTCAACTTCTTCGTCCTCCTTGCTGTCATATGGCTCGCCTTGAGTGGTGAATAAGACCTTCTTGTTGTTTGGACAGTTCCTTTGCATATGGCCACGTCCTCCGCATTTGTAGCATGCCATGTCGCGGGCATGATCGGTATTTGGCTCTACGGTGCGCGGCGCGGCTGGTGCCTTGGCAGGCGTGGATTCTGGCTTTGCCTTGGAACCTGTCGAACGACTTGGCAAAGAAGGAGCAAACCGATTAGTAGATAAACCGGATTGACTAGAGTTAGACACATACCTTGAATTGGACCAACCCGACTTGGTTCGCATCTCTTGTTTATGGATTTGCATGGCGGTGTGAACCAAGTTGTTGATGTCCTTAATTGGAAGGATCTCCAACCTATCTTGAATGGACTGTCTCAAACCCGAGAGGAATCGTGTCTTCATAAAGGAGGGCGACACACTCATGCCCGCCTTGAAGAACATGTCTTCGAGCTTTGCAAAGTACTCCTCCGGCGTCATTGTTCCTTGTTTGATGCGCATTATTTCAATGTTCATTTTATCTTTTTAATCGGCCGGAATGTATCTCTTCTTCAAGATATAGATGAGTTGATACCACTCACGGATTAGGGGTTTGCCTTTTCGAATCCTTTCGGACTCGAATCGGTTCCACCAAGTCCTAGCGGCACCAACGAAGTGAAGCATCACAACCTCCACCTTCTCGTCGTCTTCGTAACCTAAATGTCGGAGCGTGTGCTCCGTGCCTTGTAACCACTCCAAAAACGCATCAGGATCATAAGAACCTGAAAAGGATTCGAATTTTACCTTCACATCTCGGCGCTGTTGGCATGGATCCCTTGCATCGCGGTGATCTCGATCGCGCCGAGGGCTTGTACGCCGAGGCGAGTATGCGCGCCTGTCACGCCGATGCCGAGGCTGTCCTCGATGCGGATCGTCATCCCCGTCATCCGGATCGTCTCCATCGTAAGGCCTCCGTGGACGCCGTGCGTCGCGATCCCTATCTCGCCGTCCATACGCGCCGTGCTTGCGTCCCGAGCAGTAGACTCGATCGTACTCGGTGCGATGCTTGGCAAGGCGTGGCGGCGGGATCCAATCCGAAGGCCGGTTGTCAAGTTCTTCCGGATCCTGCACATTGGGATGCTCAAAAGATGACTCGTTAGAATAAACCGAAAACTCATCATAGTCATTTTCAAACTCCGAAAACGGACTCCGAGCACTTTGATGACCGAGGTCATCCTCAACTCTATATGCGTCGGCATCGTAATACTTGGCACCGTGCTTCCGCTTTGGGGTTTTGTACACATATACCGGCGACTTATGCTTTTTTTTCTTCTTAGGATCCCCACTCGTATGACGGCGTCTATACTCCTCGGAGTTGTACTCCTCATCGGAATATACTTTGTACACTTGTGTGTCCCGATAATCTCGCGCCATTTGATAGCGATCTGCGGTCCGGGGACCACCATCGTGCCGATCATGTTGGTGACTTTCTTTGATCGACTCCATGCGTTGCATGGTGCCGAATTGTGATGAAGGTTGGGCGTGCTTCTTCCCCTTAGCGTTGGCACGAGCAACATCGTCCGCGGACACGCCTGGCACGCCATGAATCTCTGAAGCGAGGCCATGCGTCGACAGCACGGTGTGTTTGGATTACGTTTGGCTCGCGGCCAAGAGACGCTCGAGCTCTTCAATTCTCGCCACGGCTTTGGGGTTCCAAGCATCTCGATTCTGGTTAGGGTTTTGGCCCTCGGTGGGGTTGTTGTTCCCTCCGTCTCCCGAGTCCGAAATTGTACCTATAGTGACACCAGTCATCGAAGCAGTAAGAAGTTCACAAGCAACTAAACAATGAGTTACAGTTCGCTTAAGTCAAGCCGACCCTTGTGTTCAAACCACACGTTTAAGGATTGGCAAGGCTAAAGGTCACTCAAACTCGATCAATGATATGGATCCGAAAATTACAATGCAAGCAAGCAAGACAAAGGCAAGTTCGAAACCAAAATCGCAAGAGCAAGCAATGATATGAATGAAAATTGCGAGATTTATGAACAAAAGTGAAGGATCTTGCCTTATTTTGGCTTGTGATCTTCACGAGATTTTTTTTTTGTTTTTTTATCCAATCGACTACGTTACCTTATTTTGGTTGTTATAGTCGAAGAACAAGTTTTTTTTTTTAGCAAAGCAAGTCGGACTAGGTTTTCTCCTCTAGAACCGATTCAAGCAATTAACTAATCAACACGCAAGCAATCAAGAGATGCACGAGAGAAATTGGCAAAACAAGTCCTAAGTTCATGCAACTAGCAAGACAAAGCAACAACTTCACCAAAATCAATAGATCAATTGAGTTAGGTCACGGTTGATATGGTTTTTTTTTAACAATTACGAAGCAAAGAAAAAAAAATTGGGACCCTAGATGGCGGATATGCGAAGTGGAGGATGGATTCTAGGGTTTCAAGTGGCGGAAATACGTGTGAGAATGAACTAGAAGGGTTGAACGAGACTTACTCAAACCTTGGCTCTGATGCCAGTTGATGCGTCCCTCGTATGGGATGCCTCGGATCGGACGGTGGTTTGAGTAGTAGGTCTCAATTTGGCGTAGCGGAAGGCTGATTAGATTGAGAATTGGCACGAACAAGCAATGATTAACGAGAACACGAGAGCAATTGCGAGTGTTTGAGAAATAAAGGGGGCGGCGCAAGCACAAGGATAGAATTAAGGAGAAACCTCAACTTGAATTAAACCCTAAATGTGCGCTAAGCTGAAACATAGGCCTAATCTCCCTTATATAGAGAGGCGGCTGAGTAAAAACTAGAGAAACCCTAAAAAGGAGGCGGCGCGCCTAGGGCTAGCATGCAAGCTAGAGGCCCAATGGCGCGATCCATATGTGTTCGGTGCAAGGCCCATAATTAAGCTTCTAAATGCATAAAACTAACAATAGTAATGTTCTATAATGGAAAGTATGCAAAAAACTACTAAAAATGGATAGGTCATCTGTGACCGTGCCGGGAGTGTCACGACAAGGCTGTCGCGACGCTGGCGAGGCAGGGTCTCGGCGCTGGCGAGGTCATGGCACGGTACCGGGCGCTGGCGAGGGCGCTGACGTGAGGGTCTCGTGAACCTCAAATGGCGATCCATGGCACGGTGCAAGGCTCGGGTCCGACGGTGGCAAGGGGTTGGAGGTTGTCCCCGTTGGCCCGAGTTGAGGTTCCTCGACACCGAGGACGCACAAGGTTGTGTGCGTCGGCGCGGCAAGGGGAGCGCCATGGCCTGCGGAGAGGCGTGCCACGAGAGATCGTGTTGCGTCTTGGATTGGTCGAGTCCTGGCACGAGTGATGGGGCCATCCGAGCGAAGTGTGAATGCATCGTCCACTTGGCTAGCATCCATGACGGGGGGTCGCATCAACAATCAAACCTAATCCAAATAATAGATCTAAGTCAATCAAACAAAGTGACCAGGCTCATAAAATCAAACATAGATCATGGAATCAAAAATAAAGAGTTCTGATATTAACCTAAAGATAGAAAAGTTACCAGAATCTCACGAATTCAACAAAAGTCTTCCTTGCTTGAACAAACTCTAAAAAAGATTAGTTCTCCATAAAAACTGAAATAAAATCTAGGTTAAACTAAAAAGAAAAGCTATCCTCAACTGAATACGAAACTAGGTCTTAAATACTAAAAACAATCGAATAAAACTAAATATAATAATATAATAAAAACATCAGATAAAATAAACGAAGTCGGAGTGAAATCTAGGCCACCCGTGAGCGCGGGTCCATAGCCGCAGTCGCAGCTCCAGCAACTCCATCGCCTCGCGGATCTCGATCTCCCTGCGGTCTCGGTAGTCAACCCGTGCTCGCGGGTCTTCACATTTGTACTTCCTTGCAACCGCTGTAAAGTGGGTCTTCATCTCAGCTCAGATTTCTGTCTTCAAAGTCTTCATGTGTAGGCTTTACTAATTTTATAGTTAAACACTCTAATCTAGCCTAAAACACTCAGAAATCATTATAAAAATACCTAATTACGCTGTACAAAATCTAGCGTATCAGATACCAATTGTAGGATCATTAGTACGTCTAGGTCGTCTACCTCAACTAAGTCGTTGACCTCTTAATTAAATGCAGCGGAAATAAACTATAAGAAAGACTTACTTGCACACAATCATTTTTTATAGTGGAAACACTTGATCGATGAACTCTATCAATCAAGTGTAAAAACCACTCCCTTCCAAGTTCTCGCTTGGAAGGATTAAAAGTCATAGCTTACAAGAATACCCTAGATCTAGACCTACTTCCCAAGAACTCTAGAACTCGTTGTGAACCGAGTAACTACAACCCTCAACTCGTCTAACCTACGTCTCTCGAACTCTCATTTTCTTTCTTTCTTAACACAAAAATGGAGTATGAGTTCGTGAGTATTCTAATCTAAAGCCTTAGCTTAAATGCACACAAACTAGGTTAGATAAAAGAGAATAATATCTTTCAATTCGGTTATGGCAAGACATTATTTCTTTTATCCTTACAAAATCATCCTAAGCATAAGATAAGATTACAATAAAAATATGGCTTAGGGCAAAGGCAATAATCGGCTAACAATATAATCCACATGAGATCTTTCCTAAAACAAGATTATACTTATCCAAACTCCAAAGATCTCATGCGTCAACAGGATCTCCGAGATTTGCCTTTAACACACGTTGACTACCTGACTGACGTTGGCGACTCTATTCAAAGACTTGAGGTCGTTCACATGGTAGACGTTTGGAACCATCAAAATCAAAGCTTCCAGCTTTTCTAACACATCCTTATATGATTAACAAGACAAACATATAAGGATAATACAAAACACACATATGAATAACAAGCATACATGTATGAATAAGCATATTTGAATGAGAAAATACGCATATAAGAATAAAATGTCACACATATATGGATAACATTAGATTCATGTATGAATTACAAGCCGTATTTATATGAATAACAAGAGACACAAATATGAATAACATCGATCTTGTATGGATACTGATAGGTAAATAACAAGTCATATATACGAACAACAAAAACACATATACATGAATAAAATGTTACATATATATGAATAACAAGTCACACTTGTATGTGTAATAAGTCATACATGTACGAATAACAACACATGCGTAAATGAATAATATCCCATTTATACATGAAAAACAAAACATTATCAAAACAAGAAACTATTTGGTTGAGTGTTATATTATTAAAAAATCAAGTGTTAAGTAAGTCATTGTTGTTAAATTCAGTTATGTTGTGTGTTTATAGGTTGGAGAATTTATTGAAGTCAATGAGTCGAGAGTACTAATGATACTACAATTAATATCAGAGCCTTGGATCTAATGATGCTCACTCTGAGTTGTTCTTGTAAACATACTCTAAAGATCAATAAAGCAAGTTACGACTTTTAATCCAATCAAGTGAGAACTTGGATGGGAGAGATTTTCACATAGTTAACTGAGTTAGTTGGCTAAGTGTTCTACTATAAAAAAAATTCAAGTGCTAAGTAAGTCTTTCTTGTTAAAGTTCATTTCCGATGTGTGTTTAAAAGTCAACGACTTTATTAAATTTGACAGCTCGAGAGTACTAGCGATCCTACAATTGGCATCAGAGCATTGGTTATAGATTTTTTTAGTACTCCTATCTTTGCATAAAAGATTACTTCAACAAACATTGCTCAAACTCGATGACTATGACTAGTGGGCTGAGCAGATGAATACTCATATTTGCTCACTCGATGGCCAATTCTGTAAAGTGATTGAGATTGGTCTTGAAACTTTCATCACTACTCATGGAAATGCAAAAATGAAGAAGATGGACTATAATGATGCTAACTTAAAGATATTGGAGAAGAATGCAATGGCTAAGGTTCTCCACCATGCTTTAACCATTATAGATTTGAAGAAATTTGTTGGATACAAAATTGCGAAATAATTTTGGGATGCTCTCAAACAACTTCATCAAAGAAATAAGGATGTGAAGTAGGACCATATTATTAGTCTCGAGTGAGATTACGGAGGAATCAATCAAGGAAAGAATGAATCTTTGAGTGATTATCACTTAAGGTTCAAGCCCTGGTTAGCCAATTTGAGTTTCTTGGTGAGAAACTACCTCAATGAAAGCAAGTCAATAAATTGATTCAAGGTCTCAATGCAAGATGGAATGAAGTTCCTGTTGCGTTGCTCATAGCTTACAAGAGACCAAGACTCTCACTTTGAAAGATTTCATTGGAAAGTTAACCATTATGGAGGAATCAAACAACATCGAGATGATCGCTTTGAGACTAACAAGGTCAAGAACATTGCCTTAAAAGCTAAAAAAGTTTTTGATCTTTCACAAATCGAAGACGATCAAGCAGATTTTGATAATAAGGTGGCACTTATCACAAAAGCCATGAAAAAACTTTGGAACCATGACAAAATCCCTTCTGACCAAACAGATGGACATTTTGTAAGAAACTATCATTGTCAAAGAAAAGGACATTAAACTATCTCAAGAGAAAGGATGAAGGTGCACAAGTGTTATGGAGGCCACCTAGTAAGATTCAAATGTTGAGGAAGATGTTAACCGAAAAGACTCCAACCAAACGGATGGAGTGTGCTTTATGACCAAATCCAGTGATTCTCCGAATGAGGTACAAAACTCTGAAATCTTCTCAATTTTATCTAATAAGTCTAAAGAACAATTGTTGACAATTATTGAGAAGTTGGGAACTCATGTTTCCAAACTCAATGAAAAGTTAGAAGAGAAAGATGATACTATTTCTAATTTTATTGATGATAATAAAGTCCGGTATGATAAAGTCGTTGAGTTAGAAAAAGTGCCTTCTCTTTCTAATTTTAATTTGTGTAACACTTACGTTGGTCTTAAAACTGATGTTGAGAATTTAGAAAAGAAAGTCACCAACCTCGAAGGAGAAAATCTCATGTTGAAACCTTGAAATGCTTAAGTTAATAAGTGACTTGGAAAAAAGCCAAACTGAGCGATGATATTAAAAAGAAAAAATAGATTAATGATTTTATTGCTAATCAAATTGTTAAAGACTATTCAAAAAGAGGTGTGTGAGATAAAGACCTAGAACTGGGTACATAAGTATACCAAACAATTAATCGTTCTCCTAAGTCTAAATGTAAAGACCCTATATGTAACAATGCAAGTAGTTCTACATTTATGGTGGGCAACATGGACAAATGTAAGCAACCTTGATACTCTAGTTAGAAAGTACATAAAATATATTTTCAATAAATTATTATTTATTTAGGACTAATTAGTTATTTTCTTGTTTAGGAATAACATTCCATTGCTTTTGTAAAGGCAACAAATGAATTTGGATTGCATTAAGCATCAAAGAATATCTTAGAATAATGTTGCATGTTGTATTTCTCCTTGATTATCAAATTATCATTATTGTCTTTTTGTATTGTTTTAGCTTTTTAACTATGTCCTCAAAAGTAAGGAAACACGACAATGGATATAAATAATGTAACAAGAAAAAAAAGATGAAGAGTTCATCCAATTTCAAAGATGTGCTCTTGATAAAATTGTTATAAGAGATTTAGAATTGAATTAACCCAATTTTTTAAATTTTTAATGAAAATTAATTTGAAAGCTTTATTTTATTTTGTTTTGACTTAAATTAAAGTTATTTTTTAATAATTTTTGCACATAAAGTATTGAGTAAAATATTATTAAAAGTTAAGTTTATGATCTAAATGAATTATTTGGTTTAAATATAAACTTGGAAATTTATATTAGTGAAACACATTATATTACATTTGACAAACTTTCATTTTCATTCGTAATTTAACAAGGGTGAAAGCCGTGTTTTTTAAAGTTTGGGCCAAATATATAATTTAATTGAATGTTTAATGGCAAGAGTGTCACTTTCTAAGACATAAGGGTTGTTTTTGTTATTTTTTCAAACAAAATTAAAAACGAGTGCAATATCTCATTTCTCGTTCGGATTTGGTTCGAGTTTTTCGATCAACGATTTTGGATTTGTTTCACAACGAAATTTGAATTCGTAAAATGCTAAATTCTCCCCATCTCATGATCTTTAAAACTTATGATTGTTTTCCTAATGCAAATTTTTGTATACAAATTTATGTTAAGTATTCTTGTGATTGTGGCATCTAAATAATGGAGCTTTTCGAAGTTCAAGTTGCTGCATTATGAGTGTGCATAATATTGAGTTGCATGATCTTATAACTATATGTGCATGAAATTTTAACTAAGTGTCAATGACGATCTTATAATGAATGTGCACAATGTTTATACCAAATATGCATTATATCATCACTTACTGTGCATACTACTGAGTATGGATGTTTTAGTAAATGATTTTTTCATCTATAGATGTTCTCACAAAAAAAGTAAAAAATAACAAAGGATATTGTCATTGCTTGTGTGTACATGGTCATTTTGTTGAATGTGCATATTTCCTTCAATTGAGCATGCATAATACTCTTAATTGAGTATGAATGAATGTGAGAATCTAGTTTAACCTCTTTCTTCTCAAAACCCCAACCAACAAAGTTATGCACACTTAATTACAAAAGCCATGCATTCTCATGTATATAATAATGCACACTATTATAATGTCATGCACACTCACATAAGAGGTCATGCACTCTTGATTAAAAAAGTCAAACATACTTAATTATGACGGTGCAAACTCAATTATAAGATTACACACACTGAGTTATAAAGCAAAGCGCACTCAATTATAAACTCATGCACACTTTTTTTAAAAGATATTTAGTAAAAAAAATGCCGAATACCTACATGGACCCTCAAACTTATAACTTCTGTTCTATAAGACCCTTGTGCCAAAAAATCCACTAAAAACATCCCCAACTTACTGATTTTGTTTAATTAAACCCTTTTTGTTGATGTGGCATCATGCGTGTTTGTTACTCAATTGATAGGCGAGTTATCTACATAAAGTCTTTGACATGGACTATAATTAAAAAAATAAAATAAAATTATTCAATAATCAAATAAAATTTAATCTGTAACCCTTTTTTGCTCATATCCGGATTTTTTTATTTATTATTTATTTTTTCTTCTTCTTCTTTCTCATGTTTGGATGTTCAACAGATTTAGATCTCGTTTGGTTCCATTTTTTTTTTCCTTTTTTGCTTCTTCTTCATTGTGGCCTAACAAAATTGGATCTCGTCTGGTTCCAACTTTTGGTACAATAGATTTGGATTGGAGTGGGGGCGGCGGACCTGGATCCAAATTTCGTAATCGACATCATCTAATCTTAAGATCTGGATTGGAGGGGGGCGGCGGATCTATATGCTCAAAATGTCTTCCGCATTCGCGTCCACTAAAATCATCCAGCCCCTGAATTTGACGGCTTTGATCAGATCCTCTGATAAACCTTTCTTTGATCCTCTCAAATCATCAACACCCACATCTTTCCTTGGATCTGCCCAAAACTTCCGTTTCCGCAATGCCCACACTTTATCCTCATCCTAGTCTGCCACCATCGATCCGCAACAGCAACTAAAGAAGTTGCCGCCGTCTCGGAGTTGGTCAAGTAGTAGAATTCGAAGCCCTCCGCCGCTTCCATTTTGCTTCCCCCTTTCTATTGTAATTTTTTTTGTTTTTTTTCTTTTAAATTAAATTCAAAGAAGAAGTTAAAAAAAAGACTTAAGAAGTATTTTTATTTAAAAAAAAGGCTTATGTGGCAAAAAATTATGGGGCTTATGTGGTGATAATGTGGAAAATTTTTAATAACATTGGAGTATGTGGTGCTTACATGGCAATTCTTGGAGCCAGATAAGCGCGCGTCAGCTTCAAGAAAATAAATTTTCTTCTCTGACTGCCGCTCTTCGTTTTCTCTTTCGTGCTTCAGGTATTGTTGCTGGGTTGGGTAATCTCCACCGATTTCCTTTTGTGTTCTTTACAATAATTTCTTACTCTTTACAGTAATTTCTTACCTTAATCGCTAGGATTTTATACTTATGATTTTGTACTTTGATTTCCTAGAGTTTTTTTAGTGATTTGTCAAAGACAGCCACCTTTCTTCGCCGTCGGTGCTCTGCTTCCTGTCGAAGCCTGTTGAAGTAGCCCCCACGAAATTGCCACCCTGGAGCACTGACGAATCCGCGATAATCGGTGTCTTTTCCTTTTTACTTCTTCCATCGAAGCCTAATTTTTTTTTTTTTTGAAGAAATGACCTACAAGCTCATTACAAAGCCAACACTAGGATGCTCGTACATTACAAGACCACCCTAAATCATCACTGCGGATGATCTTTAGAAAATCAAATAACAGAGGATGAGTCTGGATCCAGACATTAAAGCTAGAAGAATCCAAAGGATCAAACAACGATCCCGGGAAAAAATGAGAAATAGCAAACTAAGATCTGAGAACACAAAACACCTTCTGGCGATAAAATCCGCCGCCGAATTACACTCCCTGAAACAATGAAAAAACACCACACAGGGAATAAAAGCAGCAAAATGACGGATGTCATTTACAATAGTTTAGATTTCCCAAGGAACCTTCCAAATATTTTTCAATGAATTAATAAGAACTAAATTATCGCCCTCAATAATCAAACGAGACGGGTTTAACGGAATCGCACTTTTCAAACCTTCCAGCAAGGCAAGGGCCTCAGCCTGCAAAACAGAAACAGAGCGAATGTGTTTACGGTCATAGCACAAGATTTTGCTATTGTGGTCACGGATTAAGAAACCTGTATAAGTCGAATTATTTAAACGTTTAGAAGCATCAAAATTCAGTTTTAAAGAGTTAGCTGGCGGTTTCTTCCAAACAGTATTATTTTTCCTTTTCGGACGAGATTTGCCAAAAAGATTGGAAGCACCTTTAGAGGATACCCACAGGAGATGTTGTGAAAAAGCTAAGTCACAAGGAGGAAGCATAGTCAAGGACTTACCTGGATTAAATATTTTTAAATTTCTATGGCCCCAAATAAACCACCATAAAAAACAAAGGACATTACTATTTTTATTAGATTTTAAGGTAGATTGCAAATTGTCAGAGAAATTATCCGAACATGAGATATAGAAACTGACATTAATCATAGCCTCTAATTTAGAGATCATTTTAAGGGTAAAAGGGCAATTAAAAAACAAGTGGTTCAAACTCCCATCAACAGAGTCACATAAGGAGCAAGTACTAAAAACACAATTGAAATGCCTATTTAGACGATCTGTAGTTGGGAGACAATCTGCACATGCTTTCCAAAGGAAATTTTTTATTTTAGGAGGAAGAGAAGATTTCCAAATCCAAGAAAAATCAAAAGTAAACTCAGGATGGGAGGAATTAAGCATAGAAGACGCTGAATGAGCGGAAAATTCACCATCAGAAGACGGAAGCCAAACTAATCGATCCAAAGAAGGAGAGATGGGAATTCTAATTTCCAAAATTAAGCTAACTAAGAAGTGTGGCAAAATTAAACATAATTTTTCATAATCCCAAGTATGATAAGGTGTTATAAAAGAGGAAACTTTTAACTTTCCATCGAAGCCTAATTGGACGTTGGTAATTTCTTTGAACCCAGGTACTGCAACTTCATAAATGTTGTTCACTTCAATTAAGATTTTGGATCTTTTTATATTCCTTTCCTTTTTTATATTCAATTCAATTCTCTACATTTTATGATTTAATTGTTGTGATGAGTCATGTGAATTTATATGAACTACCAGTAGTTACTCTAGCCTTTATGTGAAAGTGTCTAGTTGAATAAATTTTTTATAGTTTAGGTGTTTAATAGTAGGTTTTTTAAGTACGGGTGTTTGATAGAACAAAAGTTCCAAGTTCAGAGGTCCAAGTATGTATTCAGCCTAAAAAAAGTCATGTCATTAAATTATGATATTATACACGTTCAGTTATAGGATAATGCATAGTTAGTTATAAAAATATGTACATCCAATTGTAACATTTTGATCATTTAACTGCAAAAAATTCATTTTTAATATAATCGGCGGTGCCGATTTTTTTGTATTTTGTATTTTATTGAAGCTTTAATATGGACAATGTATTTTTTTCGAGATCTAATAGTCATGACTCGTTTTTAATTCTCTGTAGAGATTATTTTTTGATTGGGTAAGGATTAGGGTCCACACAAGTACTGCTTGGGCTCGCTTGGAGCATCCACTATGAATGAAAATTGGTTAGTACTAACCAAGTACTACTTGGGCTCACTTGGAACATCCACTAGGATTCTCTCTCTCTAGAGATATTGGACTCGTTTTAGTTCTCTCTAGATATTTTTATGATTGGGCAAACCGTCGCCCATAGAGTTTGAAACGGTAACATCAGAGTATTACCCCAAAGACCTAACCATTGAACCAAATATCCGATGACAATTCTCTCCAGAAATATTTTCTTAGTTAGAATTCTCTCTAGAGATATTGATCTCACATGATCTATGCTTTTTTAAATGTTGGATTGTTTTTTCACTCAATTCCCCAAGAACATCACAATTTTAAATGTTGTTTTATATTATATTATTATATTGCACTCTGTTTATTATTTAATATAACGGGCTAGGCTTTTACGTTGGGCTGGCCCAATCGACTCTGATCTAAACATACGCTTAGATAAACAAAAACCCTAATATGGTCCACATTGTTTTGCGCCGTTCATAGTAGTGCCCGCTTTTCTCAGATTCTCAGCTCTCTCGATCGTTCACTTCTCTCGGTCATGGTGAGTTTTTCTTGCTTAGTTTTTTGAGCTTGCCAATTCGTTTTTACGTAATGAATTCAGGGCCATTGTCGAATTGTCTCCAGCTTATAGTTACATGGCTGCAATTTTTTCCCATTTTTGTGTCCTAGGGTATCGATTTAAAGGCAGGAGGTAAGTGCAAGAAGACTGCACGCACTGCGCCCAAGTCCAATGATATCTATCTCAAGCTTCTCGTTAAGGTGCGCACGCATTTCTCCAATTCAGTTTTGGTTGGATTATAGGGTTTTTAGGTCTGGTAGTTGAAGCTTTTGAATTTGACTCTGTGATCTCTTCAGCTGTACCGCTTCCTCGTGAGGAGGACAGGGAGCAAGTTCAATGCTGTGATCTTGAAAAGGCTCTTCATGAGCAAGGTGCACAAGGCCCCGCTCTCCCTCTCCAGGCTTGTCAAGTACATGGACGGAAAGGTAATAGCTCTTTCTGGATTTAGAAATTCGAAGTTTGTTTATTTAGGTATTGGATTCTCAGTCGTTGTGTATGCTAAGTCTTGTGGTTTGGGTGAATTTGAATTTCTAGGATGGGAAGATTGCGGTTTTGGTGGGAACTATAACAGACGATATTAGAGTGTATGAAGTCCCAGCTATTAAGGTTTGTGCTTTGAGGTTCACTGAGACTGCCAGGGCCCGTATTGAGAAAGCAGGTGGAGAGTGCCTGACTTTTGATCAGTTGGCCCTCAGAGCTCCTCTTGGGCAGAACACGGTACTTAATCTTCCTTCCATTTATACCAGTGTTATTGTTTAAAGCCATTGTGTTAGTATTGAGAATCCATCATCCATCTTGTTTAGTAAACACATTCCAGCTTGTTGCATTTGGTCAGAGTGGTTGTTATTTCTGTTAATCATGGCTTGTTAGTTAGCTGCTGCTTCTCTCTTGTACATAAAGATATCTTGTACTGTTGCATTTGTTATTGATGGTTTTCTTGCCTCATGTATATGACGTGACAAAGCTGGTTATTTGACATCAGTTTTAAAACATTCATGATCCGGGCATTTCTCTAGATTTCTTACTCATTTGCAAATCTATTTAGAGCCAGTTTGGTTTTCAGTTACAGAAATGGAAAGGAAATGATTCTATCCTACTTATGTGTCACAATACATTGACAATTGTTTTTTTTTTTTATCATGGTTTGGGACACTAATAGTTGTGTCTATAGGGGGAGGGGGGATGCTTTCAATGTTTTATTATTGTCACATAGCTGAATTTCAGTTTTCCTTGGGTCTATTGGGCGCATCCTCTTGACATCTTCAGGATATAAGTGTCTCCATCTTGACCCCCCAGATCCCGCTTGGGCCGGATTATTCTGGGCAATGATGTTGATGTTGTATGGAAAATGAGGTGCCCTAGGCCAAGATGGAATTTTTGGTTGATGTATCATTACATCAATGTGGACTTGATTTGTTTCCTTTCAGTTTACGTTTCCGTAGTTGGAAACCAAATGAGCCCTTTATTATTATTATATGTGCTGTTTGTGTCCTTGCTATTTTATATAATTTTTATTGCTTCTGTTGAATCTGTACATGGCACAATCGTAGTAGTCTTATAAGTGAATCTTGTTCCATGGATTGATGCCTTAGCTTCCCTACTTGGAGATTGGCGATAATACCATGTTAATTCCCTGAATTTTGTTCTATGGGGTTAGTTTTTCAGCCTGATTTTAGTGTTGAAGATTTATCGATCTATGGCTTTATACTAATATTACACAATATAATTGATGTAGAGTTTTTGGCAGTGTGGAGTTTCTTTTTGACTTGCAGATTTATTGATCAGTTAACTTAATGTCTGTATGTGATATTAATATGCGCAGGTCCTTCTTAGAGGTCCGAAGAATGCTAGGGAGGCAGTGAGACACTTCGGAAGGGCTCCGGGTGTACCCCACAGCCACACCAAGCCTTATGTCAGATCAAAGGGCCGCAAGTTTGAAAGGGCCAGAGGAAAGAGGAACAGCCGTGGCTACAAGGCTTAACTTGCTACTACCTTTTTATTTTGTTATAAAATGCGTGTTCCCCATGGTGCTAGACTGTTTTTTGTTATTTAGAACAGGTAAGTTTGCAGATTTTTACGTGTTTTATGTTAAAACTCATCTTTATAATGAATGAAGTTTTGTTGAACTCAATTAATGTGTGGGCACACATATCATACGATTTTACATGCCCCTTGCTCTGTCCTTGATGAGTTCATAATGACGTATTGTCTCTGAAGTAAATGTTGGAAGGAACGTTGAAATAAATACCTAACCATGATTGTTTTTAACATGGTACTATACATTCAATCTGTAAACGTGTCTTCCCTCTCTCTCAAGGACATAAAGAGTTGGGAAGGGAGTAGAAAATAGAATGACTGATGACGAACAAGTCGAAAAGGCAACACATTAGTGTAATTTAGAACGAACAAGTCGAAAAGGCAACACATTATTGTAATTTAGAATAGCTAAGGAAGAACTTGTCTTATAAAGCAACAGCCTAACGTACATTGGGTTCTCGTGCACTGCACAAAACCATACTTTATTTCACAAGGCAAGCACGCATTCATGTAACACTTAAAACGTGTGGACACCGAGCATGGGCACCGAGTACTGTAATCAAAAGAGGTTGAGGTAGTGAATGATATGGTTGCTGATTTCTTCAGGCCTTTCTTGTTGCACAAAATGAGCAGCTCCTTCAACTATAACAATCTCATCCAGAAGTGGCACATCCCTCTTGAATCTTTCCTTGTTCATGTAATCCTTCATTCCGGGGAAATTGAGAGTCAGGTCTAGCTCCCCACATATAAACTTCACCGGCACTTTGATCTGTGCTCCTGTCCATGCTGCCGTTAGTTCCCAGTTCCTGCAATTCGATCAACAAAAACACAAAGCTATCTTAATAATAATAATACTTGTATTAATTACAAGGACGTAGACACCACCATATGTTTTTGGAATTACATACATGTCCATAGCCCGGTAGTAATTCAAACCTCCTGTAATTCCCCTCTGTTTAATCTTCTCGGCATAGTAATGGATGTCTTCCTCTGAAAGCCATGAAGGACACTCAACCAGAACATCATCAGACAAGCTTCTCAATTTGCCTTTAGGTATGCAAGTGGGGCGTGTATCACGAGATCCCAGAACTCGTTTTAACCATCTTGTTATGTCGACATTTTCAAATTCTTCTTCAAAGTTAGGATCCTACACATCAGTTTTTTGGATGCAGCAGTCAGAGCAACAAGATCAATTAAGTTCAAAAAAAAGCGAAGCACTAGAGCTTGCTATGCAACAGAGATGTACATGCCGAACTGAACATACATACACAGGAATTTGCATGCAAGATATGTATGTATTAGTTCTAGAAATGTTAGTTAATCTACCACATCATATGCAGGGTAATGGAATATTATACTTTTCAAACAAAATTTGCTTTCTACTGAGTAGTTGTGGCTTTAATTGCTTCCATGTGCTGTTGCTTTGAATTCACCCGATTCTGTAACAGTTAAATTCGGAGCACAGACAAAGAATGTGAATCTTGATTGTCTCATTGTCCAAAACACGAAAATCCCGTTTTCCAAATATAGAAAAATATGAAACCCTAGATGCATGAATGTTGAATGCTCAACTAATTCATCCAACTACCTCCTACCAAGAAAGAATCAAACGAAAATTAAATTAGCTAACTAAACACTCGGAAATGGAATTAGCAGAGCACCTGAAACCTGCAAATATAGAAATCCTGGCCAAAAGCGAGGCTGAATCCGTGGAGCGGCTTGATTTGGGGGTTCCTGGGCATGAAAGGGACGCTCATGTTCACCATAGCTTTAACCCTATCGTGGCGGAGAAGAGCAAAGTGCCAGGCGATTATGGCACCCCAGTCGTGGCCGACGACGAAGACCGGCTGGCGGAGGCCGAGCTGGTCAAGGAGGTCAACCAGATCGCCGACGATGTGGAGCACGGTGTAGCTGGAGGCGGAGGGAGGCGCATCGGAGTCGCCGTAGCCGCGGAGGTCGGGAGCGATGGCGCGGTATCCGGCGGCGGAGACGGCCAGCATCTGGTGGCGCCAGGAGTACCAGAGCTCCGGGAAGCCGTGGAGGAAGAGCACTGGGGGGCGGATGCCGCCGCCGCCGTCCGATACTCCGGCGACCTCCGCCACGTGCATGTTGATGCCGTTGACTTTGATTGTGCTGTGCTGGAATTTTTCCATGGCTCTCTCTCTCTCTCTCTACTCGGTAGAGCAATTGAAGAATAAGAATGAATACTCGCTCAAGTAAAGTACTCAGTGGCCCGGTCCGCTCTGTGTATTTATAGAGAGAAGAAGAAGTTGGCCATCCTTTTCTTTTTCTTTTATATTTTCTGGATTTTTTAGATTTGTTCTCTATCTCCCAGCCTCCCTCCCCTCGTCTGTGATGTAAAGCGCCTGTAAATTTGTAATGTAGTGTCCATTCACCTTTTACGCAGTGGGGGAGAAGCATCGTCTATGATCTCTAATTATTTTATTAAGATTGTAAGGATGGCCACGTGTTAACTTATAAAAATTGATAATCTCTTTGGCATTCTTATCTTCGTCGCGTTACTGTCTCGTATCATGTGACCTTACGATAGGGATGGCAATGGGTTCCGTGGAGATTTTCGATCACAGATAGTAAAGTAGTCAGAAATTTGATCGAGAGAGGACTATATAATAAAGTACGGAAAATTAAATTAATTTATTTCTTACCATGATATTTTTCGATTTGCAAACCTCAACAACATCGACAATAGACAGATTCATCATTCTTAACAGATAACACTAGACAAACTTAAAACACGTCATGTATCGAGATTAGAACTAGAACCTACATTTTGTAAATTCCCAATAGTTGAAAAGAAATATCTCCATTTCCTAAAACAACACTATTAAAGAAGATGAACATCAATCCATGCCTTCCTCCATCAACAAATCCAACAATTAAACAAGTATAACAAAATCTGAATCTGATAAATAACAATATGAACAATTCAATGTCCAATTGCAAAAACCTCAATTTAACAAAAAAGAGGTTTAATTATTCGACAGACACATGTAAAATTCTATAAATTTTGAAATCTGAATCTAAATATATGAATATATCTTCTTTATCTATGAAATTCTATAAATTTTCAAACTCCAACAAAAGTTCACAACACACCGCACATCAACTTGTTAAAACTTTAATCATATATTAACAATAACAACACAATGTCACTCAAAAAAAAATGATTAAAAACAAGCAATCAAAGCGCCCATAAATTTTAAATTTAATGCTATTGATGAACTCCAAACAAAACATTAAGAGAGAGAGAGGGGAGAGATTTCAAATTCATCCCAAAATTCTCAAATAGGCTTACAATCTGAAATTACAATATTGAATCTGATTCACAAACTTATGGGCAGCCAAAGCCACAAATTTCAGATTCAATTTCTGACCTTGCAAAGCCGATGATCGGAGACAAAGCTGACGATCGGAGACTAAGCCGACGATGACCAACGCCGAGTTTTGACGAGTGTCGAGTAGAGAGGAGGAGGAGGGCAGAGAGAGGATGAACGTAGAAGAGAGAAGGGGCTGTTGGGGACCTAGAGCTCGAAGGAGTCGAAACTGTTGTTGAATCCCAACAAAAAGGCCTTATTTTCTGTACTTTTAAAAGTTTCAGTGGGGCTATAGCATCCCTTGTGCATGTTGTAACTCCACCCCTGGTCATAAGGGTAGGGGGTGGGGATGGGGAAGATAACGGGGACCGGGAGATAAATGATTCCCCAAATAGATATTGGGATGGGGCAGAGAAAGATGTCCCCGACCCATTACTTGCCCCATTTCTCTCCCCGACCATTTTTGTCCCCGACAGGGATATCAATGGAAAATAGAAGACCTTGTAGTGATAAAGTGTGAGTTTAAAATTATCGATTTTTATAATTTTAACGTTATTATTTTTCTTATTAATCTCAATTTTTATAATGACATTTTTAGTTTAAAATAATAAATAATGAATTAAATTTTACACAATATAAAAAACCCTTTAAAAATTATATAGGGAAGTAAATGGGAAAATCCATGTGGATTCTAAATAGGAGTAAATAAATGGGGGTGACTGGGTGAGGAATCCTCGATGAGGACGGGAACCCGATGGGGATGGAGACGGTGAATGTTTTCATTCCTTGCATGGGTTTGGGTACGAAGATGTGGAGTAAAATCCTAAACGAAGATAGGGACGGGAAGGGTATTCCCCCACCCCGAACCCGCCCCATTTCCATCCCTAAACGTCATATTTATATCACAATATTTTAAATTTGAAATGATGTGGACGTCCAAAAAAGACTTCTAAGATATCATAAAAAAGCATGACACCATAACCTTGATAGATTCCATATTTATTGATGGAGCGCGAATAATTCATATGTTAAACGAAAAGAAATGTGTTCAAAGCAAAGGAAGAGATTGACAAAGCTTGAAACAGACAACTTGAAACTTGCATCAAGACACACAAATGCTGGTAGAATCACACACCCTACAAAAACACTCGCAAGGGCCAAAACCTTCTTGCCAAAGCACAATAAACTGAACACAATGGTTTTTCTAATGAACAACGCTCAATGAACTAAGGCGCAAGACCCAAGAAACTAAGTAAAACTTCCATGAAAATTTTGGGGTGCATGGCGCGCTGATCTGCCATAAGATAAAGTCGTAGGTTACTCGGCGAGGCTCCAACTAGTAATGGCCTAAGCACGTCACATACCAAACTTTTCGACATGATACAAGTTATGTCAACCACACCTCCCACCAATCAAAAAACGACACCTCACCTATCTACTCTCTCATCCCACATTGAAAAGTCTCAAGATCCAACTTAACCGCACATTCCACCCATGGAAGAGCAACATGTCGCATGCCCTACTTACCAATCCACTAGGAAAAGAGCTTGGCTCACATTCCACCAACCAGTGATCGACACCTCGACTATCAATAAACCTCTCCGACATAGAGAAAGTTCAACTTTCCACCCCTTCTAATTCCTATAAATAGCCGAAGAAGGCGAGGTTGCAAAGATCTAAAAACATCTCTAGCTCAAGAGAACTCCTTGTTAATAGAGACTCGACGCGTTAAAACACTCGGAATGACCATGCTATTTACGAGAAGAAACCCCAAAAGGTTCTAAATCGGTATCTTAAGAGAGAAAATACTAAGAATATTTTGGAACATTTAAAAAAAAGTAGACAAATAAAAGGAGACAGATGGAGTAGAATACTGAATACCATAATATATATGTATATATATATATTAGTTTTTAAAGGATAAAATTATTTAAAATAATAATTATTGTGAAATAAAAAGACTTTTATCTAGTAATACAAGTTTTTTCATTAAAAAAATACAGTAGTATTTGGCAGTGTCGACTGTTTATGTGATTAATTACGTACATGAATTACGTAAAGAAGCAGTGGGAATGGTCTGCAGATTGGGCCAATGAGACAAGAGTAAAAGCTGCAGGAGGAATAAATACTTGATATTGTAGATTTTAAGCATACGATGAGGAGTACTTGAAAGCAACGATCACAGCTCGGGCACTGCACACGTGTATTGAAAGCTAGTGTCCACCTCTTCATGACCTCCACTTGCATGATGCAATTAATTTACATTCCAATTTTTTGGTGGAAATCCATTCACGTAATTTACGATTTATTGGCTTACTAAAGACTCGCCTGCATCTAAATAGGGTGATTCCATGACCCAGGTCATAATCCTCTATCCCAATTTAGAAGGGAGAAAGAAAAAGTTAATTTAACTTTAGATTGAATGACCGAAAATCATCCGTATAATAGGGCATATTTCGTTAAACCATCCGTTATATTGGAAATTACCGAAAACCATCTGAATAAAAGCTTTCGTTAGTGAACTACCACCCATTCCCGAATTCCGTCCAAAAAATCCGTTTAAAGCATAAAATTATAAATCTACCCCTATATTTTATTTTATTATATTCTTATACATTTAATTAAAAAAACTAATTATTAAAAAATCATTTGCCTTCTTCTTCCTAAATCACTTCCGACAATACACATGGCCCAATTTTTTTCTCCGGCGACAAAGGCTGCATATCAGGTGGTTCTTGCGACGACAGAGGAGGGGTGGTCTTTATAGACGGAATGATGGCGTGCTTTACAACACCAGGCGGCGATGGCGAAGGCGAAAAGCGTGATCTGGGCAAAGAAGTAACATTAGAAGACGACATTCCACCACCGACGCCACCATTCTTGCTGCTTCAGCGACTATGCTTTGAAGTAGGGGCGGATAACCCTTCGTCGAATCCGCCACCAGATTCATACGGGGTTAACAAATTCGCATCACGACTTCGTCGAATCCAGCACCATATCTGTATGCGGATGACCCTTCGTCGAATCCGACACCAAATCTGTACGGGTTTAAAAAAATTTGCACCAAATCTAGAGAATTCCTCACCGGAGAAGACCTCGTCACTGGAGAAGGAGGAGCAATTGGTTGTCTGCGCAGTAGAAACAACGACTGCAAGTCATGGCTTGGTCGGTACCGATTTGATTTCTTGACGGAATTGAGCTTATGGTAGGGCGAAGAATTCGCAATGACGAAATCCTTTGATTTGTGATTGAACGAATCAACATTTTCGAGGTAGAAGAAGCTCGATGGAGGCGGATCTATGGAAGATTTTTCATTGTAGTTGCGGGAAATTGGGCCAATGCCCTAGAAAAAAATTGGGCCATTGCCCCTGATTTTTTTTACATTTTTTTCATTTATTTAACTTATTTTGGATTAAAAAAATAATAAAGAGGCGCGTGCATACACACTAACGTATTTTTTGGACGGAATTCTGGGACGGGTGGTAGTTCGCTAACGGAAGCTATTATTCGAGTGGTTTTTGGCAATTTTCAATATAGCGGGTGGTTTAGCGAATTATGCCCTATTATACGGGTGGTTTTCGGTCATTCAACCTTAAGATAAATATTTTTTATAAATAGATAAAAAGATGAAGATAAAATAATTTTTGTTGTTTTTAATTAAAATTCGAATTAATTTTTTTCCCTCATCAATAAATAGAAAGAAATTTAATTAGAAAAACAATATAAATAATTTTGTAACATAAGGTCGAACCAGAACTAATATGTTGTCTAGAAAAGTTATAACTTTAATATATAGTTATAGACAGATATGATTGTTTTTATTTCAAAGATATATATGTGATCACATGTAGATATTATTTTATCTTTATGTCTATTTAGGGATAAATTTTTATAAATATTATTTTTATCTTTGTGTTTAGTAAGAGATAACTTTTTTTTCATAATTAACTATTTAAAATTATTATTTTAATAAAGGGGTGATGTGGAGCAACTGTGGTGGCAGAAATTACTTCGGCTTTATTTATTAGTAATAGATATATTGACCAGTTGATTACATTATCTTTATCTATATATCTCACTACAAGATTCTGAAGATTTAGCGACCATAATTTTGTGACCATAGAATATGGTCGCTAAATGGAGACCATATGGTCGCCAGTGGTCGCTAATGTGGACGTCGAAACTTGGGAAAAAATAAAAAAAAAACAATAACGACCATATGGTCGCTAATGTTGGCGACCACTTGGTCTCCGTAGCAACTTCGTCGCAATAAATAGCGCGGGCAAATCTCCCGCTTCATATAGCGTCCATATAGCGGTCGCTAAACATAGCGTCCATATGGTCGCTATTTTTTGCGACGGAATGGACGCTGGAATGGCGGCGACCATATGGTCGTTGATGTGGACCATATGTTATGGAGGGTAACATCAATTTCGGCGGGTGAAATCCCGCCAAAAATGCGACCACATGGTCGCTAAAAATCCGTGCCAATTCAGCATATATACCTAAATGTGTAAAAACCTCATTCTCATTCCGCCACCTTCATACGACCTCATACATATATAGCTCTTTCCAAAAAAATCAGAGAAGAAAGAAACAATCATTCACAAAACTAAGTTGGTCATAGGAACAAATTACTTCAATTTTTCCGACAATTTCATCAAAGGTATGTAATTAAAACTTATTTGTCATATTTAATTCCGTCATGCTATCGGTTTGTACACAAATGTTGTTTGTAAAAAGTATTTGTCATCTAATTAGAGGAGATTTTGTTAAGTAATTGTTAAATCATATAGCATAGCAATCGGTTGGAGAAAGTTTTAGTTCACATATACTGTATATAGCGACCAAATGGACGCTATTCAGTGACCAAATGGACGCTAATTGGCGTCCAAGTGGCCGCAAATAGTAAACAACGTCCAGGTGGTCGCTAATCTGCGTCCATATGGTCGCCATATCCAGGATTATATGATGCAAAAGTCAATTAATTATAGTCTTATATTGAATTGCAGGAAGGAAAATGCGTGAATGGATGTATGTGCGTCACATAGATGGGTTTTTAAACAACGAGTTTTTGGCTGGCGTTCAGCAATTTATTGACTTCTGCAAAGCTATGCCGACATATGACCCATCCGAATTAAGGTGTCCGTGTCGGAGGTGCAAGAATAGGAAACTGATTTCTGTAGATGATGTGCATTATCACATTGTTAAGGATGGGTTTGTTCCAAACTATTACCATTGGGTTTCGCACGGAGAGATTGATGAAACGTTCGCTGCCTTATTGGCAGAGTCTAGACAGTATGAAGGTTGTAGCAGTACTGATCCAGCACTACTAGTATTTGGGAATGATAATCGAATGGAGTAGATGGTGTATGATGACTTTAATGCCCAAAGTTAGTACACTACTGATGATCCCGTGCAGAATGAGGGTATAAGGCATGAGCAGGGGGATCAATATTATCATGAAGCGCCCAATCCCGATGCACAACGTATGTACGACATGTTGTCCGCTACAAATAGGTCGTTGTGGCCTAGATGTGATATGACCCAGTTGGAGATGGCGACTAAGCTACTTAGCATAAAGTCAAAGCTAAGGATGACGGAGCGCGGATACGACATGATCTCGGATTTCTGCGGACGCGTTTCACACCTAGAGACCACATTACCAGCCACGTTTTACGACACAAAAAAACTGGTCGAGGGTCTCGGGCTTCCATACGAGGCCATTGATTGTTGCCCAAACTCTTGCATTATATATTGGGGTGCAGATGCAGAATACCCGGCCTGCAAGATCTGTGAGTATCCTAGATGGAGGCAAGGCAAGTCAAAGCTCATTCCCTATTCTCGTATGTTTTACTTGCCAATAACTCCACGGTTGCAGAGGTTGTACGCATCGATGGTGACTGCCGAGCACATGAGATGGCATGCAGAGCATGCACAAGATGGGGCGATGAGACATCCGTCCGATGCAGAGGCATGGAGGCACTTCAATGCTGCGTGGCCAGGTTTTGCAGCAGAAACGCGAAATGTCAGACTAGGCTTGTGCACGGATGGTTTCAATCCGTTCGGGGCGCCAATACTCATGTTGGCCTGTGATTCTGACACCCTATAACCTTCCGCCGCCGATGCTAATGCGAGAAGAGGTTAATTTTTTTATGGTTATTGTTCCTGGACCGAAGAGTCCGAAGCAAAAGTTGGATGTGTATTTGCAGTCGTTGATAGTCGAGCTGAAGAATTTGTGGCTTAATGGGGCGTGCACATATGATGCATGGAGGAAGCACAATTTTGTCTTGCGTGCAGCTGTAATATGGACTATCAGTGTTTCTCCGCATATTCGATGTTGTCAGGTATGTTGTTCTAGACTCAACTTCATTATATTAATGTCAAGAATATTATATATATTCATGCATATATCATGAAGCCGTTAAATTTAATGTGTTGTACCAAATATATGTTTGTGTAGGCTGGATTACTTCTGGGAAATACGGGTGTCCTTATTGCATGGAAGACACTGATGCATTTTATCTAACCCATGTACACAAAATGTGCTGGTTCGAACATGAGCATCGCTTCCAAAACAATAAGAACGATTTCAAGAAGGGTAGAAGGGAACGTCGTGCTCCCCCTGCACTCCATGACGGATACGAGATATTAGACCAGATCAACAATATGGGTTTGATGAAGATAACTGAAGTGGGAGCCAAACAGCATAATAAGACGATCAGTAGAGGTTCAGGTTGGAAGAAGAAAAGCATTTTTTGGGACCTACCTTATTGGCCTAGTCTGCTGGTAAGACATAATTTTGATGTGATGCACATTGAAAAGAATTTCTTTGATAATGTTTTCTTCACCATTCTCGATGTTCCGGGGAAGTCGAAAGACAAGTGGTTGGCTAGAAAGGACCTAAAGGAATTGTGGCAAGCGTCCGGGGTTGGAACCTGACGAGGAGGACAATAGGTACCCAAAGGCATGCTATGCACTAGATCGTAATGAAAAACAAGTGCTTCTTGAGTGGTTGAGATCCATAAAATTTTCGGATGGCTACGTGTCCAACTTGGGCCGCTGCATTAACTTGCACAAGATTAGACTCTTTGGGATGAAGAGTCATGATTGTCATGTGTTCATGCAACAGTTGATGCCTATTGCTTTTCGAGCATTTCTTGATGACAAAGTCTGGGAGCCTATTGCTCAACTAAGTGAGTTCTTCAGGGACCTGACGTGTTACGAGCTTAAGCCTGAGGTGGTTATGCAGTTGCACAAGGAAATACCAATTATTTATGTTGATTTGAATAATATATGTAAGTACTTGACTCGATCAATTATTCTTTGTAATAGATACTATTTGACAAACTTCGTGCGCCCGTCAAATCCAAGAATAACAGAAGCTGAAGAGCAAAAGATCTTGGAAAGACACTTTCGCCTATGGTCCTTCTCCCATGTAAAGATTTTCTACTATTGTTTTCAGTTTAATTAATTCGAACTAATTGTGCATAAATGGTATTTGAGTCCTCGCTCGACGTACATGTAGGCCGACAGTCCGGCAATTACAAATCCTAACATTGCAACATTAGCTCGTGGACCCTCCAAAAAAGTGAAGACATATGTTGGTTATGTTTTCAACGGTTATCGATTCCACACGAAGGCACACGCATCAACCAGGGCTACCGACAGTAGTGGAGTTTGTGTTCTAGGGAAAAGTTTCGGCACTGACGAGGAGGATTTCTATGGTGTGCTAGAGGAAATAATTGAGTTGAATTACATATCTCCTATAGTGAAGCGCCCTATTGTCTTCAATTGTTCATGGTTTGACACTCGAAGTTGTGGAGGAACACGCATTCACCCTCAACTAAAGCTTGTGGATGTTCATAGACATAAAATGTTGAGAACAAAAGACCGTTACATCTTAGCACATCAAGCGACTCAAGTTTATTTCCTAGATTACCCCAAGATGAGGCGTGCAGATGCTGAATGGATAGCGGTATGTAAAGTGAAGTCACGTGTGTGGCCTGATGAAGGTACGTGTGTAGAACCTAACGAGAGTGGTTCACGGGGGGTTGCCGTTGAAGAGGCATTTCAACATGATCCTTCCCTTCCACGAGTTATCGACGACACATATGATATTGATCCACTTGGTCCGCTAAATGACCCAAACGGAGAGTATCATGTCGTTGAGGATCAAGAAGAGACGTCTACTGAAACGTCCGAGGGTGAGTTTGAGAGTGAGACGGATACAAATGAGGAAGACATGTAATCAGAATGCTACTATTGTATTGCCATTCACTTTTCTGAAAACACTATTGTTTTGTTATTCACTTTTCTGATAATACTATTATTTTGCCATTCACTTTTTTGAAAACACTATTGTTTTGCCATTCACTTTTCTGATAATACTATTGTTTTACCATTCACTTTTCTGAAAACATTATTGTTTTGCCAATCACTTTTCTGATAATACTATTGTTTTTCCATTCACTTTTCTGAAAACACTATTGTATTCATCTTTTCCAACCATAAAAGGTGTTGGATCGTAATCGGTTAGCAGTGAGCTTGGGAACTGGCAATTAAGCTGTTCCCAAGGCAGCGGATGTAAATAATCGCAAGTAATAAAAACAGTGAAAGGCACAATTCCTTTATAGAGGAACCCCACTACAACCAACTAGTTGTATGGGTAAACCTCTACCTCCGCTTGGAGGATTTTGAATGACTCACTTATATTGATTGCTTTGTTCCTTAGTTACACAGCCGGATTTACACTTCTCTGTTCCTACAAGTTCTTCCTAACTCTAGCAACACTAGTAAATCCTCTCAACTGAGTTCCTAAGCTCACAACAGCAAAACACAAGTAACTCAAACCTTACGCTGACTTCTCAGTTCCCTTGCTCCAGGGAACTTCAGCTTCACCGTCGTCGAGATCACACACTCGCCGGCGGGGACTTCTCTTCCTTTTCTTTCTTTTCTCTGATGTGGGTGTTTGTAAGTTCTGGGAGAAGTACTCAGGCCGAGTACTATTCATTTGGCTTTATAGTCCATTTGTCTTGGGCAGTCGCATCTTTCGTTTGTGTCCAAAATGCCCTTTGCTTGATGCCCAAGTTGTACTTTCTTCACATGTGACTCTGGTTTGAACTAGGTCAACTTCTTGAATCAATCGGACCGTTGGATGAAGCGTGACAGTCTGATCCTCAGACTGTTCCCTCTGGCTGTCTGAGACAGAATCCCGCGATCTGCGCTGAACGGTCGTTGTCTTCACATGTGAGTTCCCATTTCATGGGAACTGACTTCTTCAGAGTTCCCTTGATGGAAACTCTTCATCGTTGTAAGCTTGTGTTTTCTTGTTTGTTTCTGGGAGTTCCCATTTCATGGGAACTTTCCTCTTCAGAGTTCCCTTGATGGAAACTCTTCATTGTGGCCAGTAGTGGCTTTGTCATTCATAGGAGTTCTTGGCTGTACCTGTGTTCCTTAGAAATACTTGAACAAACCACATTAGTTCCCTATGGTATTTGTCATTATCAAAACTTAAAGAGAAGTGAATCGTTGATCCGTTGCTTAGAACCAGAGGTCCCAACAACGTCCCAACAATTTCCCCTTTTTTGATGATGACAAACCCATCACAAAAATGCAAGTATTTCAATGAATGATATGCTGATGAGTTCCTAAGTATGATTTTGGGAAGTCACTCTTAGTGAGACATTTAGATTTAGGGAGCCACTTCTGGTGAGACACATAGTTCCTATTAGGCTTTTTATGCAATTGTTCCCCCTTAGCTTATGCGTGGTCTGTGATAACTTAAACTTTTAACTCATCTCACATTTTTTATCTTTCCCCCTTTTGACATCATCGAAAATTAAGCAAAGCAATATTAGGAAAGAATGGAACACGCAATCAAAATAAAGACCATTTCATTACTTAAGAGAATATGTACAATGGGAACCCGAGTACAATTTGTGGTCATTTTTGGATTAAGGGAAAAAGAAGGGAGAGATCATGGGCTCTGAGGGAACAAGGCGTCACAAAGGCGCGTAAGGACTTGTGTAAGCTTTTCTTGTCCTCTGGCCAACACTGCCTGGTCCCTAGCAATCTGATCGAGGGTGTTGGCGATGCGGAGCAACACTGAAGAGTTCCCCTCTTGTGTACCAGACTCTAGGGGAGCCGCCTCCTCTACAGGCTCCGAGTGCCTCATCTTCTGGGCAACTGTAATGTCCAGTTCCCTTCCAAGCTCGATTTCTTCTTTAGAGGCATCGTAGAGACCCGCTTTTTGTAGGAGCTTCTTGATCAGCCCGGAGTAGGGAAGGGAGTGGGACTTGGAGGCCATGCACTTTTCCATGTGCCCAAGGATAATTCGAGGAAGATTTATGGGCTTCTTGAGGAGGAAGTGGTAGAGGATGATGGCATCGGGGATATTGACGACCAGGCGCTTTTCTTGGCGTGGGATCACCACGTTGATGATGAATTGGTGAGCGAGCTTGGCGACCAAGGACAAATGATGCGTCGAGAGGACCTTAGAGGGAACCCGACCCTCAAAAATTGTGTTGTACACCTCGACGCTGTTGAAGTCGCCCCAGAGCTTGCTGGGCACTTCGCTAAGCCCTTGACCAGGGACCTGGAGTTGAAGGCGGATCGTAGACGTTGTAAAAATGAACTCGTCGCCTTCGTGGGAGAGAGTTCCCTGAGTGCCGTTGTTGGTGATAGTGAAGTTGTTGTAGAATTGACGCACTTGTGAGGGATCTACTCTCACAGTTTCTTGGCAGAGTCTCTCCCAGCCCTGGGCCTTGATCAGTTCCCACAGTTCCTCCAGATCATTTTCAGTTAGTACCTCTTTGGAAACAATGAGGTGAGGGAGAAGCTTTCGGCGCTCATTGACATGATGCTTTGTGGTCCCTTTCCCTTTCCTTGACTTGCTTTTGGATTTGTTCCCCCTAGAGACCGTGCGAGGTCCTTACTGCTGAGGGGGTGCAGCCGCTTCGATCATGAGCACGCGGTCCCTTGGTGGTGGGGAACTCGCGGACACCAACATTTGGTGTCCAGGTGTAGGGATGCGTGCTGGCTCCTTTGTAGCTGGAGCTTCTTCTTCTTCTTCGACCTCATCATGGGAGGTCCCTTCTTCCTTGGAGGAGCTCGAACCCGAGCCCTCCGCGTCATCTCCAGGATGACTTGTTGTTGCCTCAGCACCTCCAGCTGGTGCGAGGTCCCTTGTCTCTGTGGGCTCTTGAGGAGCAACCTTTTCTGGGGACTTTGTCCCTTGGGAGACTGTGTGCTTAGAGGGACCCCTGTTGAGTTCTTCCTCGATGGCCTTGAGCTGGGCTTCCTCCTCCAAAGTTCCCATGATGATCGGAGGAGGGTCCTTGGTCATTTTGCCGATGACCATAGAAAGAGGAAGATCGTCGTCGTCTGAGGAGAGGGCGACGGTACTTTTGGATGGTGAGGGAGAGGGGAGTTTGGTGGTGGTGGGAGACGTGATGGAAGAGGGGAGAGGAGAAGAAGGAATAGGGGTTGTGAGTTGAGTGGAAGGAGGAGGAAGGGATCTGCGGTCCTGTGGAGGAGAGATCCCCGAAGCGGAGATGGGAGTGGTGGAAATGTGTTTTGGTGAGGAAGGAGAAGGCGTTTTGTGAGGTGAAGGTGGAGTTGGAGATCCCGTAATGATGGGAACGAGAGGAAGTGAAGGAGGTTGGGATGTTGGAGTTCCCATCGTGGCGAGAACTGGAGGAGGTGGCGGAGGGGGTCCCTCGATTTGAAGAGGAGGGATGGAGGAGGAAGAGGGAAGTAGACTCTGGGGTTCGGAGTTCCCATCGTCGGAAGGAAAAGGGTAGGGAGGTTTGGGAGCACAAGAACTCTCCTTGGAGCAGTTCAGGTAGTCCTCAAATCGAAAGAAAGCCTTCTTTCTGGACTCCGAGAATTCAGAGGCCTCAGAGTGTTTACGCTTTTTGGATTTGGAGGGGTTGTGGGAGTGTTTGGATTTTTTGGATTTTGAGGGATCTTTTGATGAGTGAAGATGTTTGGATGAGTGGCGATGTTTGGATTTATGGGGTTTTTCATTGATGGAGGGGCGAGCATCTCCGAAGTTGTCAACGATGACAACTCCGGAGGAGGTGTTGGTGGTTGGAGGTGGAAGAGGAAGAGATTCGGAGGAGGAAGAGGTCCAGGAGACGGTTTCGTCGACCTGAGGAGGAGGAGGGGGCAAGAAGGGGCTTACTTGATTGTATAGCCCTTGAATGAGGACATCCTTCATGGTTGGGTCTTGTTCTTGCTCGATCTCGTTCAGTTGAGTGATGAAGAGAGTGCGAGGATTGGCAAGTACCCACTCTTTGATTTGTGCGAATGTGTGTTGAGGGGCCATTTTTGTAAGAATTTGGGAGGCTTTGGAGGTTTCTTGAAAAGAGAGTGAAAAGGATTTGGGGAAGACGAAGGACAGGGATGTAAGATGGAATAAAGGGCCTAAAAATGGCAAAGAGGGGTTTTAAAGGAGAGAGGAGGTGAAGGGTAGAAAGGGAAGTGGAATAACCTCGATAACCGTTGCCCAATGAACGTGGGGCGCCGTTTCAACTTCTCAAGCACGCTTCTGGACACGCGTCACAATCTCTTGGGAAGTCCTTTTCAAATTTTGAATACTTGGCCTGTAACGCTTCAGAGCTTCGACACGAAAGTCCGCTTCCCAAGTGACGGTTTTTCTTTGAAGATTAGTCAGTGTTCCCTTTGTAGATGCAGCAGTTCCCATGATCTTTTCAAGGTCAGGGAGAGTGAAGTGGTTGAGGGAACTTCACACTCATCTTTTTGTGAGGCTAGGGAACTCAAAGGGAACCAGACAATTTGCAACTCGATAAAGGAAATGTTTTGGCTCATGAGAAGCATTTGTCTGGTCCCTAGCTTAAGGTGGGTCATATGATCAACCGTCATGGTGGCTTGTAATGAGGGATAAAGGGAACTCTGGTTGATCATTTTGGGCCAAAAGAAATAGAGTTCCTTTGTACACATTTTTCTCTAGACTAGTAATCATGGCATAGTGAAAGCAATGAATCCAAGTTCCTTATCATGCAATTTTAGATAAACTAGTCAGGCATTGAGAGAGAGATAAACAGGGACTTGTTTAGTTTAGAGTTATCATCCCTAGAAGCATTCGAAAACGCTGGTAGGGACGTTTGTCTAAAGCTTTGGTAAGAATATCCGCAATTTGCTCTTCAGTTCTACAGTGTTCCATCGAAATGTTCCCATTCTCAACATTGTCACGTAGAAAGTGATGCCTTATATCAATATGCTTAGTTCTAGAATGATGCACAGGATTTTTGGAAATGTTTATGGCACTAGTGTTATCACAGAGTATGGGAACTGGGCCAAAAGACATACCGTAATCCTGGAGTTGTGACTTAAGCCATAGAACCTGGGAACAGCATGATGCGGCAGCCACATATTCAGCTTCAGCTGTGGAGAGTGCCACTGAGTTTTGCTTTTTAGATCCCCACGAAACTAAGCAAGACCCTAGGAACTGGGCCATTCCTGAAGTGCTCTTTCTGTCAACCAAGTGCCCTGCAAAGTCAGCATCTGTGTATGCAATGAGCTCAAGGGAACTGTTCCTTGGATACCAAAGGCACAAGTTATTGTTCCCTTTGAGATACCTGAAAATTCTCTTCACCTCTTTCAGGTGTGATTCCTTAGGGTTAGCTTGAAAACGAGCACAAAGACATACGGAGAACATGATATCAGGTCTACTAGCTGTTAAGTAGAGAAGGGACCCGATCATACCTCGATAGTTCCTTTGGTCCACACTGATACCTGTTTCATCTGCATTTAGCCTTGAATTTGGTGAGATGGGAGTGTCAATGGGCTTTGAATGTTCCATCCCATACTTCACGAGCATTTCCTTGATGTATTTCTGTTGATGGATCTTTGTTCCCTCCTTTGTTTGGGATATTTGAAGTCCCAAGAAGAACGTGAGTTCCCCAATGAGACTCATCTCAAACTCATTGCTCATGAGGTCCTTGAACTTTTCTACAAGAGTTTCATTAGTTGCTCCAAACACAATGTCATCAACATATACTTGCACAATCAAAATGTCTTTAGATTCTTTCTTTAAAAACAAAGTCTTGTCTATGGAACCACGAATGTATCCATGGGACAAGAGGAATTGAGCAAACCTGTCATACCAAGCTCGGGGAGCTTGTTTGAGTCCGTAAAGGGCCCTTTCCAGGAAATAGACATGGTTGGGCATTTTCTCATCTTCGAATCCTGGAGGTTGGGCCACATACACTTCTTCCTTGAGATGTCCATTTAGGAAGGCTGTTTTCACATCCATTTGATAAAGTTTGAATCCCTTGTGAGCAGCATAGGCGATGAGGAGTCTGATTGCCTCGATCCTGGCAACTGGTGCGAAGGTCTCATCGTAGTCAATCCCTTCCTCTTGCCTGTATCCTTGTGCTACTAACCTAGCCTTGTTCCTTGCTACAGCTCCAGTATCATCGAGCTTGTTCCTAAAAACCCATCGGGTTCCTATGATGTTCTTGTTTTTGGGCCTAGGAACTAGCTTCCAAACTTTGTTTCTCTCGAATTGGTGGAGTTCCTCTTGCATGGCTTGAATCCAATCTGGGTCCTTTAATGCTTCTTTGATATTTTTGGGTTCCACCATTGAAACAAACGCGTTAAAAGCACAAAAATTATTGAGAGAGGAACGAGTCTGCACACCTTTAACAAGAGGGGATATGATGTTCTCAAGAGGGTGGTCCTTCCTTTGTTGAAAGGTTCTTATATGAGTGAGTTCCTTTGCATGTGTATCATCCTCAGTCGATGTTTCTTTGTCATGGGAACTCTCATCTCCAGCTTCTTCATTTGATGTTTCTTCAGAGATTTCTGGCAGGTTTCCTCTTTGTTCCCCTTGAATACTTGATTCTGGCAAGGTATTTTCTTGGGGAACAGCAGAGTTGTTCCCTGAAGAGGGGACCTCGAGTGAGTTGGAGGTGTCTTGTGGTTCTTCTGAGGAAGGAGCCTCGAGGAAGGTTTGATCAGTGAGGGTTGGACCTTCGTCGTTGTTCCCTGGTTGCGGGATATGGCTTGCGCTTGGATAGTCTTCATCCCTTTTCCTTGGCTCATCCTCGTCATCATCATCGTCTTCATGTCTGACTAGCTTGAACAGAGTTCCCTTCCCTTGGGTCTCGGTTCCCATCTTTACAGACTTTTCATTGAAGACGACATGAATGCTTTCCTCTATCTTCTTGGTTCTTTTATTGTAGACCCTGTAAGCCTTGCTTTGTGATGAGTATCCCAGGAAGATCCCTTCGTCGCTTCTGGGGTCGAATTTGCCAAGATTGTCCTTGCCGTTGTTGTGAACAAAACATGTGCAACCAAATGTTCTCAAGTGTGAGATGTTTGGTTTTCTCCCTTTGATGAGCTCATAGGAAGTCTTGTTGATCAGGGGCCTTGTCATGGCTCGATTTAGGATGTATGTAGCTGTGGAGATTGCTTCAGTCCAGAAGTACTCAGGAACTCCACTTTCGATCATCATGGTTCTAGCCATATCCTCCAGAGTTCTGTTCTTTCTCTCGACCACTCCATTTTGCTGAGGAGTGCGAGGAGCTGAAAGGTTGTGAGAGATCCCATTTTGCTCACAGAAGTTTAGGAACTTCGAGTTTCGAAACTCAGTTCCGTGATCAGATCTGATTGCTTTCAGTTTCAGCCCCAAGCTTACTTCTGTTCTTTTGATGAAGGGCTCAAACTCTTCAAATGCTTGTGATTTTGCCTTCAAGAAAATAACCCAGGTGAATCTTGAAAAATCATCAATTAAAACATACATGTACCTTTTTCCACCGTAGCTAGCTGTTCTCATGGGACCACAGAGATCCATGTGAATTAACTCCAGGGACCTGGTTGTGCTTACCACCTTCTTCGGTTTGAAGGAGGTCCTGGTCTGTTTCCCTCGAACACATGCTTCACACATTTTGACTCCTTCGAGATTGATCCGTGGAAGACCAATGACCAGATCCTGTAGATAAAGCTTCAGGATTTGATTTACACCAGCATGTCCCAGTCTTCGATGCCAGAGTTCCGTGTCATCTTGGGAACTCGCAAGGCACAACTTCATTGGTGGTTCAAAGTTGGTGTCCACCACATACACATTGTTGTATCTTCTTCCTCTCAGAATTACTTTGTTGGTCTTCTTGTTGATGACGAGACATTCATCTGAGTCGAAAGTGACGATGTTGTTCCCTTGATCACACATCTGGGAGACACTCAGCAGATTGTATCCCAGATCCTTTACCAGATTTACGTTGCTAACTTTAATAGATCTATTGAGCAACACTTCTCCTTTTCCAATAACTTCTCCCTTGTTCTTGTTGCCAAATGAGACGTGGCCTCCTTCGGCATGAGTGTGGAGTGAGATGAGGATATCCTTGTTTCATGTCATATGGTTCGAGCATCCACTGTCTATGAACCATGTACTGTTCCCTCTCACAGCCACCTACAAGGAAAAGTTAGTGTTTTGAGACCCAAGCAAGATGACTCTTGCCAGGTCCCTTGCAAGGGAAAACATTTTCATTCAAGATATAGTCAGAAATGTTGATGTCTTTGGAATTTTGAGAGTTGGAGTTCCTTTGGTGATGAGCATGACGTTTTTGTCTGTTTGGGAACTCATGGCTTCTAGGGGTTTGGGCTCTCTTCTTGGGACATGCATCCTTGTAGTGCCCATGAGCACCACAGTGCCAGCATGTCTTGTAGTATTCTCCCAGGTAGTATTTTGGGTGTGGTCTTTGGATACGGTTCCTATCCATGGTTTCTTTGTTGTACACTCGAGGACCCATTTCCCTTAGCAATTTTGACATAGATTCTATGTCCAGAGTTCCCAGTATAGTAGTCTTTCTCACCATTGTTTCCACTCTCTAGGACCCTGATTTTCTCCTCGAGATGAGCATTTTTCTGTTTCTCGCACTGGAGTTCTAAGGCCCTACACTCATGGATCTCATGTTCGCTCAGGGGTGACTTTCTGTTCTTGGAGCACTCACCTCTGTATCCTATGCCATGTCTGGCTGGGACAAACTTAATTTGGGAACTAGAGGCTTCAGGATGTTCGGGAGTCTTACTCAGGTTTTGCAGGAGGGTGTTCTCATCTTTCTCTAAAGTTTTGATTTCTCTTTCTAGATCTACGATGTGAGACACATGGGACTTGAGTTTTTCTAGAAGGGATGTGCAGTTGGGACAGGGCTCAAGACCAACTAATTGAGAATTTATGTGTTCCTGTTTTTCC
Source organism: Fallopia convolvulus (assembly GCA_964016875.1). Lineage (NCBI taxonomy): Eukaryota > Viridiplantae > Streptophyta > Magnoliopsida > Caryophyllales > Polygonaceae > Fallopia > Fallopia convolvulus. The sequence continues at coordinate 28,033,855 of OZ024719.1, forward strand.
AACTTGTTTTGCAGTTTTATGTTATCTTTAACAAGACTTGAAAGAATTTTCAACAATTCAGGTTTTTCATAATTACTCAAGGAATCAAGAACAGTTTCAGTGGTTACCTCACTGGGTTGTTCCCCAGTGGTTTCTCCTATGGCCATGCCACACATGTCTGGGATTGCCCATGCTTCAGGATCTTCGTCTTCATCATCGCTCCAAGTAGCGATGTAGGCCTTTTTTCCTTGCTTTCTGCCTTCAGTTCCTTGTGGACATTCCTTCGCAAAATGTCCTTTCCTGTTGCATTTGTAGCAAGTCACTTCTGAGAGATCCTTCTCTGTGGGCTTTCTTTGGGAACTCTGTCCCTTTCCCCAGTTCCCACTGTTCCGTTGAGACTTTCCTTTTTTGAAATTTCGAAGAGCTCTTGTCACAAGGACTAGCTCTTCATCCTCTTCTTCTTCGGAGTCTTCATGTTGTTCTTGGGTTGATTTGAGCATTTTTTCGATCTTGAGTGCGATCCCTCGATGAGCTCGACTTTGTTCCTTATCATCGATCTTCCTCTTCTCATGTCCCACTAACTTTCCAAATACTTGATGGAGCATAAGCGTTCGATTTTCTGGGTTTTCCTTGAACATCGTTCTTTCATTTGCCCATTCTCCAGTCAATCCATTGAAGAGCTGTTGGACCTTCATTTTATGGGTGATTTCTTCTTTTGTGATCCCCAATCCTTCCATCTTAGTGCAAAGTCCTTCAAAACGGGATTGGTAGCTATCGACGGACTCTCCCATCTCCATTTGGAAGTTGTAGAACTCCCTCTTTGCGTTCATTTGAAGATCTTCTCTGAGATCTGAGTTCCCAACGTGCATTTGTTGGATGGCTTCCCACATTTCCTTGGCTGTGTCAAGGTTGGCAACCCTGTCACAATCTTGTACGCACATGGACCTTTTTAGATACTGTTTTGCTTTGTAGTTTGCCTCCATGCACTTGTACTCGTTGGGACCCCACTTTGAGAGATCGTTGACAATAGCTGGATCGATTTCGAAGTTCCCCCTTTCGATGACGCACCAGGCTTGGTAGTCTTGGCCACGCATCCAATCTTTCATGTCGCGTTGCCAGCTTTCAAATCTTCCAGTTATAAGCCTTGGCGGCTTGCTGGTATTGTTACCCACCTGAGTAAGTTCCTGAGCCATTTTGGCACCTGCGATGCTAACACAAATCTAGAGCGCTAGCTCTGATACCAATTGTTGGATCGTAATCGGTTAGCAGTGAGCTTGGGAACTGGCAATTAAGCTGTTCCCAAGGCAGCGGAAGTAAATAATCGCAAGTAATAAAAATAGTGAAAGGCACAGTTCCTTTATAGAGGAACCCCACTACAACCAACTAGTTGTATGGGTAAACCTCTACCTCCGCTTGGAGGATTTTGAATGACTCACTTATATTGATTGCTTTGTTCCTTAGTTACACAGCCGGATTTACACTTCTCTGTTCCTACAAGTTCTTCCTAACTCTAGCAACACTAGTAAATCCTCTCAACTGAGTTCCTAAGCTCACAACAGCAAAACACAAGTAACTCAAACCTTACGCTGACTTCTCAGTTCCCTTGCTCCAGGGAACTTCAGCTTCACCGTCGTCGAGATCACACACTCGTCGGCGGGGACTTCTCTTCCTTTTCTTTCTTTTCTCTGATGTGGGTGTTTGTAAGTTCTGGGAGAAGTACTCAGGCCGAGTACTATTCATTTGGCTTTATAGTCCATTTGTCTTGGGCAGTCGCATCTTTCGTTTGTGTCCAAAATGCCCTTTGCTTGATGCCCAAGTTGTACTTTCTTCACATGTGACTTTGGTTTGAACTAGGTCAACTTCTTGAATCAATCGGACCGTTGGATGAAGCGTGACAGTCTGATCCTCAGACTGTTCCCTCTGGCTGTCTGAGACAGAATCCCGCGATCTGCGCTGAACGGTCGTTGTCTTCACATGTGAGTTCCCATTTCATGGGAACTGACTTCTTCAGAGTTCCCTTGATGGAAACTCTTCATCGTTGTAAGCTTGTGTTTTCTTGTTTGTTTCTGGGAGTTCCCATTTCATGGGAACTTTCCTCTTCAGAGTTCCCTTGATGGAAACTCTTCATTGTGGCCAGTAGTGGCTTTGTCATTCATAGGAGTTCTTGGCTGTACCTGTGTTCCTTAGAAATACTTGAACAAACCACATTAGTTCCCTATGGTATTTGTCATTATCAAAACTTAAAGAGAAGTGAATCGTTGATCCGTTGCTTAGAACCAGAGGTCCCAACAACGTCCCAACAAAAGGAGATCTCCATCTCCAAGTCCAACATACCTTCCTAGTTGAAGCTCCATCTTCACCTCAAATTCCAACATCAAATCCATCCTTAAACTTCCATCCTCAAATGGCTTAAAGGAGAGCTTGTACCAAACGAACGACCGCCTTAGCTCCAGAAGTCATAAACTTCTCCATTATGCATGTGCGTGGGGATAGGGAGACAAGAACCGAATGGAGCACCACACCAAAGACGCACAAGGCAGTGTGCATTGGCGCGGCGAGGGGCACGCCGTGGCCTACGGAGAGACGCGCCACAAGTGATTGTGTCGCGGCCTGGATTGCTCGAGTCCTGGCACAAGTGATGGGGCAATCCGAGCGAAGTGTGAAAGCGTCGTCCTCCTGGCTAGCATCCATGGCGGGGGTCGCATCACCCTCCCCCACTTGGTTGGGAAACGTCCCCGTTTCCTCATAAGTGGGTTCAACATAGGGGGAGAGTTCAGCGACATTAAAAGTAGAATGCACCGAATACTTGCCTAGAAGGTCGATTTTGTAGGCATTGTCCCCGATTCGCTCCAAGACTCGGAAAGGGCCGTCTCCTCTTTGATGAAGTTTTGTCTTCCGAGAGTTCGGAAAACGGTCCTTGCGAAGATGCAACCATTCGAGATCTCCGGGATTGAAAACCAACAACTTCCTTCCTTTGTTATGCTGCGCCTCGTATTGGCTTGCCCGACGCTCCAATTGGGTCCTCCTCCTCTCGTGCAATCGCCGTATGGCATCGGCGCAGTTTGACGCGTTGATGTGCTCGCCATTCTTCAAGGGCCGAGGGACAAGATCCATTGGAGAGTGTGGGTTGAGGCCGTAGACGATCTTGAATGGCGTCTTTCTAGTAGCCGAGTGTGTGGACCTGTTGTATGCAAACTCAACAAACGGTATTAGATCCTCCCACCGGCGTGGGTTATTTTTGAGCACCGTCCGAAGAAGGGTGCCTAGTGTCTGATTGGTCACCTCAGTTTGACCATCGGTTTGGGGATGATAAGAGGTTGAAAATAGCAATTGTGTACCTAGCTTTCCCCAAAGCGTTCGCCAAAAATGGCTACAAAATTTTATGTCTCGATCTGTAACAATAGTACGAGGCACACCATGAAGCTTCACGACATGCTCAAAAAACAAATTTGTGATTTCAGTCGCATTGTTGTTCCCTTTGCATGGCACGAAGTGAGCCATTTTGCAGAAGCGGTCCACAAGTACAAAGATTGAATCTTTACCACGCCTTGTCATCGGAAGGCCCGTGATAAAATCCATGGAGAGATCTTCCCACGGAGTATCGGAATGGGCAAGGGTGTGTATAGGCCATGAGGTTGGAACCTCGATTTAGCTGTTTGGCATGGCACACAACCTCGACAATACTTGTGGACATCGGAGGCCATGTGTGGCCAATGGAAGTGCTCACGAAGTGCTGCTAGGGTTTTGGCTATGCCAAAATGGCCTCGGCCGTCATGAGCTTCTTTGAGCAATGGATGCCTCACGGACGAGTTCGGAATGCAAATCTTTCCGGCTCGGTAGAGGTATCCATTGTCCAAAAAATAGGACTCATGGATTCGACTTTGCTCGAGGTTCTCCATGATCGGTTTAAAAAATTGATCATGCATATATAACTCCTTACTCAAGGAGAACCCGAGCAAATTGGCCTAGAGTTGGGTTAAAAGTACATACCTGCATGACAGTGCATCCGCCACGACATTCTCCTTTCCTTTCTTATGGGTGATGATGTATGGAAAAGTTTCCATAAACTGCACCCATCGAGCATGGCGTCTATTGAGAGTCGTTTTACTCTTGAGATACGCTAAGGCGGCGTGGTCCGTGTGAATCACGAACTCGCTAGGCCAAAGGTAATGCTGCCATGTCTTAAGAACCCGAATAAGTGTGTACAACTCCTTGTCATACGTCGGGTAATTTAGAGTTGCCCCCGTAAGTTTTTCACTAAAGTATGCAATGGGGCGTCTTTCTTGGAGGAGTACGCCGCCTATTCCATAGTCAGAGGTGTCGCACTCTACCTCGAAGCGCTTAGTGAAGTCTGAAAATTGCAAGACCGGAGCGCTACACAAAGAAGATTTTAAGGCCTGAAAGGCGGCCTCATGTTGTAGCATCCACTTGATTGTGGTTGCCTTCTTGGTGAGATTGTGGAGTAGCCCGGCGATGGAACTAAAGTCCTTGACGAAACGCCGATAGAACCCTGCGAGCCCTAAGAAGGATCAAACCATCGTTGGGGTCGTAGGGGTGGGCCACTCTCGGATGGCACGGATCTTGTCGTCATCCACTTTTAGCCCATCCTTGGACACAACGAACCCAAGAAAATTCGTCGTGTCCGTGCAAAACGAACACTTGTCCAAGTTTACATACAAAGAATGTTCGCGAAGGCAATCTAACACCATCCTAAGGTGCCTCGCGTGAGAGTCCAAGTCTTTAGAAAACACTAAAATGTCGTCAAAATACACCACGACAAAACGTCCTAAAATTTTTCTAAACACAAAATTCATTAACCGCATAAAAGTACTAGGGGCGTTTGTCAAGCCAAAAGGCATGACAAGCCATTCGTACAAACAATGCTTGGTTTTAAATGCGGTCTTCCACTCGTCGCCTTCATGCATCCGAATTTGGTAGTATCCGCTGTGGAGATCAATCTTTGAAAATAAGGCGGCGCCGTGGAGCTCATCAAGCATGTCATCGAGCCTTGGGATCGGATGCTTGTACTTCACCGTAATCTGATTAATGGCTTGGCAGTCGACGCACATACGCCACGAACCATCCTTCTTTGGCACAAGGATCACCGGCACGGCGCACGGGCTCAAAGATTCTCGGACAAAGCCCTTGTCCAATAGCTCTTGAACCTGTTGTTGTAGCTCTTCGGTTTCCTTTGGTGAAGTCTTATAAGCTGCTCTGTTGGGAAGTGATGCGCCAGGCATAAGATCGACCTTGTGCTCGATCCCACGAATTGGAGGTAAACCCTTTGGGAGCTCGTCCGGCATGATCTCTTCGTATTCCTTCAAAAGATAAACAATAGAAGACGGAAGTGAAGAGTCCATAGATTTAGTAATAGAAAGAAGGGGAAAAAGTATGAAACAAGAAAGACTCCCTTGGATAGATTTCTCGACGTCCCGACGCCTGGCTAAGAGAAGACGATCCTGGCATGTGCCAAGCAAAGGAGGCTCGGCATCGGTTCTCGTACGAGATGGTTCCGGGGCGATTTTTGGACATGGTGTAGCCCCTGAAATTTGTGGCTGAACGCCCCTGGAAACACCGTGAAATTCATCCCGTAGCTCCTGAAATCCCAGTTTTTGTGCAGCGACGGTGTGTTGCGCGACACTAGGAGGCTCTGATGGCGGTCCCTTGCTTAGGTTCACTTCTCCGGGGCGTTTTTTCTTCAAATCTGGTGGAAATTCAATTTTAAGTGGTTTTCCACCAGAAACGCCCATGGAATCTGCCGAAAACTATTGTAGGCCCTGTTAAATCAGTGGCGTTCGGCGCGTTGCCGAGGCCATGAGACGTGATCTGTCGGCTCGTTTCGTCATTCCTTTGGCGGTGTCCATCTCGAACATCTTCAATACTGTTTTGAGGAGTGTTGGTAACAAAAACGTCGGTGGAATCCGCAGTCTTCGCGATGGACGCCGTTGGCGTCGTGCTCGGCGCGCCGTTGTCGTTGTCGCTAGCCTTTTGTCTTTGCCTTTCGGCTTCATCCTGTAGAGCTTCACTAGGAGACACAGGTAAGAGGGTCACACACTTCCTGTGGCAATTGAACATGTAAGTGTTCAAATACCCGTCGTGAAGCACGCGACGATCGTATTGCCATGGGCGCCCCAACAAGAGGTGTGTGGCGTCCATTGGCATTACGTCACAAAGAATAGAATCCGAATATTGACCAATAGAAAAGTTGAAGATTACCTGTTTGTCGACCCAATCTCCTCCGTCATTAGATATCCATTGGAGCTTGAACGGTTGTGGATGAGGTGTGGTCGGCAACTTGAAGTGATCAACTACTTTTTTGGAGAGGAAATTGGCGCAACTCCCGGAATCGATGATGACGCTCAAAGACACATTATTCACCAAGAATCTAGTGTGGAAAAGCTGTTCTCTTTGATCGGTCTTTGGCGCTTCACGCATGCTTAAGGCGCGCCTCGTCACCAATTGGAGTTTGGACACTTCGAGGGCCTCCGAAGGGTCGCACGCCAGCTCGGCTTCCTCGATCAATGGTGGCTCTATTTCCTCTTCTTCTTGGCTGTCATAAGGCTCCCCTTGTGTGGTAAACAACACTTTCTTTGCATTCGGACAGTTCCATTGAATATGGCCACGACCTCCACATTTATAGCACGCCATGTCGCGTGCCCGATCGGCACTCGGCTCGGTGGTGCGCGGCGTGGCTGGCACCTTAGAAGGCGTGGGTTCGGTTTATGCTTTGGAAGCTGTCGAAGCACTAGGCAAAGAAGGAGCAACCCGATTAGTAGGAAAACCGGATTGACTAGGATTAGAAACATACCTCGGATTTGACCAACTCGACTTGGTTCGCATTTCTTGTTTGTGGATTTGCATAGTGTGAACCAAGTTGTTGATGTCCTTAATTGGTAGGATCTCCAAGCGATCTTGAATGGATTGTCGTAAACCCGAGATGAACCTCGTCTTCATCACCGAGGGCGACACACTCATGTCAGCCTTGAAGAACATGTCTTCAAGCTTGGCAAAATACTCTTCCGGCGTCATGGATCCTTGCTTGATGCGCATGATCTCTATGTGCATCTTGTCCTTGTAATCCGCCGGGATGTACCTTTTCTTCAAAATGTAGACGAGTTGATGCCACTCTCGGATTAGGGGTTTGCCTTGTCGAATCCTTTCGGACTCGAATCGGTTCCACCACGCCCGAGCGGCACCATGGCAGTGCAAAGTCACAACTTTCACCTTCTCGTCATCTTCATAACCTAAATGACGGAGCGTGTGCTCCGTGCCCGGCAACCACTCGATAAAAACATCAGGATCATAAGAACCGTAAAAGGGTTCGAATTTTACCTTTATATCGCGGCGGTTGTGGCGTGGATCTCTTGCATCGCATCGATCACGATCGCGCCGAGGGCTGGGGCGCCGAGGCGAGTGCGCGCGCCTGTCGCGTCGGTGCCGCGGCAGGCCGCGGGGCGGATCATCATCACCATTGTGCGGATCATCATCACCATTGTCAGGATCATCTCCATCATCGGGTCGTCGAGGACGCCGTGCGTCGCGGTCCCTATCACGCCAAGCCTTCGATCCATGTTTGTGTCCCGAGACATAGACTCGGTCATACTCCTTGTGGTTCCTGGCTAGGTGCGGCGGTGGGATCCAATCCGAGGGCCGATTGTCTAATTCTTCCGGATCCTGCACATTTGGATGCTCAAACGAAGATTCGTTAGAATAATCACTGAATTCCTCATAATCATTTTCGAAATCAAAGAATGGACTTCGAGAACTTTGATGCCCGAGGTCATCCTCAACTCTATAAGCGTCGGCATCGTAATACTTGGTTCCATGCTTCCGCTTTGAGGTTTCGTAAACATATGTTGGCTGCTTTTTCTGTTTGTTTTTCTTGGGATCCCCACTCATGTGTTGGCGTCTATACTCCTCGGAGTTGTACTCCTCATCAAAATATACATCGTACACTTGTGTGTCCCGGTAATCTCGCGCCATTTGATAGCGATCCGCGGACCACCATCGTGCCTATCATAGTGGCGACTTTCTTTAATCGACTCAATCCGGTTGATTGTACCGAATTGAGACGATGGTTGTGCATGCTGTGTAACATCCCCGACCAAAATGCATACGTCATTCAACATTCATATAAGATTAAGAGCATATGCATAGCATATTGGCATGATATATAGTGCATTTTTAAAAGTAATATTTATTTTTTTATTTAAGTTTTTATATTTTAAAAAGTTTTTAAGAAAAATTAACTATTAATTATATTAGGGTAAAGTTTGTAGTAAAAGAGATTTGAGGGTGAAAAATGTGATTGTTTCAAATTTTTGGCCGACTTTGTAGATGTATATATATATGAACTTGCTTGCTTCTTTATTAAGCCATAAACTTTTAAACAAAAATGGAGTTCGAGAGTTTTTTTAAGAGAGAAGGCTTGGTTTTGTTGGTTTTAAATTTGGTTATTGGATTTGGTACAAGATTTCTTCTATTGGGTTTTAATCCTGAAGTACAAGCGTGGTTTGGTAAGTTTTTAATTAGTTAATGGTTTATCTAGATTTTATTGATTTTTCCAGATCTAGATCTACAATTTCTTTTTATTCGAAAATCAATCAATCTATAGTTTTCAAAGGGTGTTTTCGATATCGGATTTATATCCGATAAAAGATTTCAAACTATTTTTAGGGTTTCGTTTTGTAAGGATATTAGGGAGACCCTTGATCAAGTTTTTCAAAAAGGTTTGAACTAGAAAAATGTTCTTCTATATATATAGTTTATCGTTGTCAAGTTTTAAAGTATTTGGAAATATATGTAAGAAGTTAGAATGCATTCTGGCATTTTATTGCATTTGGGGTTAGAGTTTATAAGAGTAAATAGCCTAATTTGCATTGGGTTACATATAGGAGCGCCAATCATAGATCGTGGTCAAGAACAAGGGGGAGAGATATAGGATCTGTCTTAAACAGGTGAGTATAGACCGGAGATTCAACCTTATGTGCTAAATGTGCAATATGGATATATGTTCTATATGAGCTATATGGATATATGTGCTTTATGGATATGTGTGCTATATGAATTCTATGGATATGTATGATAGCTTTGAAATTTCCAGAATTGTTTGCACAAAAAGTTTGTTAACAGATGACATATGATATATGAAAACATGATGCATTTGATTGCATAGCATATTGCAATGAGATTAAAAGGACCTGTGACTGTCTCGCCCTGAATTTGTATTACAGGACCTACGGGTCATACAGGATCTTCGGATCATACAAGACCTACAGGTCATACAGGATCTTCGGATCATACAGGACCTACGGGTCATAATTCTTACAAGGACCATAAGAGTCCATATACAGTAAACCCGGGGCAGATTCAGGCTTGAACAGTTCACAGAATAATGAATCGGATACATCAGCATTTGCATTTGCATAGTAAATTCATATATGACATATATAATATGTAGGAATATGTATATTAACTAAATGTTTGACTCTGTGTGAAATATTTGATGATGGTTTATATTCACTGAGTATGCGACTCACGTAAATCGCTAAACAATTTTTCAGGTTCAGCTAGGTCACATTCATACAGGTCGGCCGGCTGAAGCTCTAAGCAACCTTCTCCTCCTCATTTTGCATCATAGACATATGTGTTATAACAGAAGTTAGAGTAATAGATGTTTTAGTATAAAAAGTGAATGCATATGTGTGTGCAACCTTATATGTTTGTTACTTTTTGATATGTGCTGATGTGAAAATAGTTGCTATATGTGAATTATCTCCTTATATAAGAGATAAGTTTTACAAAGTATACGTCATAGGGTATAAGGGTGTCATATGCTACTTCCCCTTGGCACGAGCTTTGGCGACGTCGTCCGCGGACACCCCCGGATTAGCGTGGATCTCCGATTGTAAGACATGAGCCCCCGACACCGTGTGTTTCGATTGTGCCTAGCTCTCGGCTAAGAGCCTCTCGAGCTCTTGTATGCGAGCCAAGGCCTCGGGGTGAGAAGTTCTGATTTTGACTCGGCAACTGCGGGTTATTGATGTTGTCGTTGTTGCCACCATCTCCCGATTCCAAAACGGTACCTATTGTAACACCAGTCATCGAAGCAGTAAGAAGTTCACAACAAAAAGCAACGAGTTTATGGTTCGCTTAAGTCAAGCCGACCCTTTAGTTCAAACCACACGAACAAGGATTGGCTAGGCTAAGGTCACTCAAACTCGATCAAAGATATGGATCCGAAAATCACAATGCAAGCAAGGCAAGACTAGGTAAGTGTCGAAACCAAAATCAAACAAGCAAGAGATTGCGGCAATTAGGGTTGCCGAATTTAAGAAACGATGTGGAGGATCTTGCCTTATTTTGGCTTGTGATCTCCACGATATATTTTTTTTTAATTGATCGACTACGTTACCTTATTTTTGGCTTTTATAGTCGAATTTTTTTTATAGCAAGACAAACACGAATTCTAGGCTTTCTCCTCTAGAATCGGAACAAGAAAAGAATAAAATGAACACGCAAGCAATCTCAACGATTGCACGAGAGAAGTTGGCAAAACAAGTCCTAAGTTCATGCAACTAGGAAGACAAAGCAACAACTTCACCAAAATCAATAGATCGGTTGAGTAAGGGTCACGATTGATGATGTTTTTTTAACAATTTATGAAAGCAAGAAAAAAAAATTGGGACCCTAGATGGAGGATTTGTGAAGTGGAGGATGGAATCTAGGGTTAAATACAATGGAAGGATCGTGTGAGAATGAACGAAAGAGGGTTGAACGAGACTTACTCAAACCTTGGCTCTGATGCCAGTTGATGCGTCCCTCGTATGGGATGCTCTGGATCGATCAATGTTTGAGTAGTAGGTCTCGAATCGGCATAGCGGAAGGCTTTTGAGAGACTCGAATCACCATTGGAGTGATCGAATCTATTGAGAACACGAGAGCAATTTGCGAGAATTGGAGAGCTTTGTTGAATAATGTGTGGCGACGCAAACACGAGAGAAAATTAAGGAGCAAACCTCGACTTGAATTAAACCCTAATGTGCGTTGAATGCAAACATAATCTTAAGCCTCCTTATATAGAGAGGCGACACAAAAAACAAGCTAGAAAGCCCTAATAAGTGTGGCGCGCCTAGGGTGGATGCGCAGATCCAAGCCCAGCAGCGCAAGTCCATAAATCATCGGCAAGGCCCATTAAACTCTTACTAAAACCATAAAACTACTAATAGCAATGTTCGAAATTAGAAACTATGCGAAAAATACTATAAAAGTGATAGGTCATCCGTGATCGTGCTCGTAGTGTCGCGACAAGGTCTGGCGCGGTGCGGCGAGGGTGTGACACGGTGCTGGCGAGGTCATGGCGCGGGCCTGGGCGATGGCGAGGGCGTTGGCGAGGACGTTGGCGCGGACGCTGGCGCGAGGGGCACGCGAACCTCAAGATGCGATCCATGGCACGGTGCTAGGCTCGAGTCTGATGGTGGCAAGGGGTTGGAGGTTGTCACCGTTGGCTCGAGTTGAGGTTCCTCGATGCCGAGGACGCACAAGGCAGTGTGCGTCGGCGCGGTGAGGGACGCGTCGTGGACTACGGAGAGGCGCGCCACAAGTGATTGTGTCACGGCCTAGATTGCTCGAGTCTTGGCACGAGTGATGGGGCCATCCGAGCGAAGTGTGAAAGCGTCGTCCTTCTGGCTAGCATCCATGGCGGGGTCGCATCAATATGTTCGTTTTTCTTGAACGGCGACGACATCACTGATCGTATTACGGCTAGGGAAACGGCTCTGCAGCTTCGCGTGCTCGAAGTTGCTGTGATCCGGGCAGTTTCTACTCCACGTACAACATGAGTGTCCATTAATTGTAGTTTTTTGTTTATGTGTTTCCACTTAAAAGCTTCACTTTGTTTTGGGGATGATTAAGTTGTTTGTCACTTTGTTTAATGTACTTAGGAAGCAAGTGTTTGTAACTTGGTTTCATTTGGAATTAATGAAGTTGTTTGTTACTTGGTTTCGTTCGAATTAATGAAGTTGTTTGTAACTGGGTTTAATTTCGAAACCATTGTGCGTTGTTACATATATATAAGTTAACTTTTCTGATAACATTATATATAAGTTAAGTTTTCTGATAACATTATATATAAGTTAAGTTTTCGAAACAATTAATGTCTCCATTATAGCAATTTCAGCGACCATATGGTCGCGGTCTTTAAGCTATTAGCGACCATATGGTCGCTACCTATAAAATTTCAGCGACCATATGGTCGCTAGCTTTAGAATAGGAGCTCGAAATTGGAATTTTTAGCGCGTATTTCGATTTTATTTCGTTTTTAGCGACCACATGGTCGCTAAAATTCGAAATATTAGGGGGGGGGGAATCCAAAATTTCGTATCGATTACGAAATAATTGGCCTTGCGACCATATGGTCGCTATTTTAGGGGCATGGCCCACTTCATCATTTAATTGAATATAGCGACCATATGGTCGTTAATTAGCGACCATATGGTCGCCACCTCTGAATAAGAAGGAGAACGTGTCTCCTTTTTCTTCATTCTCAAACCCTCGCCTCCCGATCGACTTCTCCGCCCTCCCGTTCGATCGCCGCCCCGCATCACCGCCTCGCCTCGCCTCTCCTTGCCTCGCCGCCTCACCACCTCCTCGCCGTCTCCGCGCCTCCCTCTCCTCCACCTCCTCCTCCTCCGCTGGCCCGCGCCTCCTCCTCCTCCCGTCGACCCCCGCCTCGTCCTCCCCCCGCCTCATCCTCCCGCCGCCTCCTCCTCCCGTGCCTCCCTCTCCTCTTTCTCCTCCTCTCGCTCGAGACCGCCGGCCCGCCTCGCCAGAGACGTCGTCGCCAGCCCGCGCCACCCTCTCCAGTCCCATCGTCGCCTGCACCGTCGACACCGCTAGTGCAAGTCGCCACCGCCCCCCGCGCCACCCTCTCCTCCCCGTTTATTTCCGCCTCATTTTCCGGGTATTTTTTCCGCTCTCGGTTTATTTAATATTTCTGTTAAAGGATTTGAGATGAATTTGTTGTTTAGGATTGAAATTGGATAGATTTTGATAAATTTGAAAAAAATGTGATTGAAATTGGATAGAAATTGAATGAATTAGGGTTGTGTTTCAATGAAATTGAGTGAATTTTGGATAGAAATTGAAATTGAATGAATGAATTTGGATAAAATTTGAATGTTGTTTGGGTTGTTGTTGATTTCATTGGACTTAATTGTTGTTGTTGTTGGAGAAATTGTTACATATGTAGTTGTTGTTGGAGAAATTGTTATATATGTTGGATAGAAATTGAAATTGAATGAATGAATTTGTTTGGGTTGTTGTTATTTGGAGAAATTTGATTGGACTTAATTTAGTATTTTCGTTATGCTTGATTGACAAATTGTTATGTTTGGAGACATTGTTATATATGTTGTTATTTCGAAAAATTGTTATGTTGTTGTTGGTTTAAATTTGACTAAATTGATGTTGTTGTGGTTGTTGTTGTTGTTGTTGTTGTTGTTGTTGTTGTTGTTGTTGTTGTTGTTGTTGTGTTTGGATAGAGTTTGATGAATTTGGAAAAAATGTGTTGAAGTTGAGTTTTATTGTTGTTGTTGTTGTTGTTGTTGTTGTTGTTGTTGTTGTTGTTGTTGTTGTTGTTGTTGTTGTTGTTGTTGTTGTTGTTGTTGTTGTTGTTGTTGTTGTTGTTGTTGTTGTTGTTGTTGTTGTTGTTGTTGTTGTTGTTGTTGTTGTTGTTGTTGTTGTTGTTGTTGTTGTTGTTGTTGTTGTTGTTGTTGTTGTTGTTGTTGTTGTTGTTGTTGTTGTTGTTGTTGTTGTTGTTGTTGTTGTTGTTGTTGTTGTTGTTGTTGTTGTTGTTGTTGTTGTTGTTGTTGTTGTTGTTGTTGTTGTTGTTGTTGTTGTTGTTGTTGTTGTTGTTGTTGTTGTTGTTGTTGTTGTTGTTGTTGTTGTTGTTGTTGTTGTTGTTGTTGTTGTTGTTGTTGTTGTTGTTGTTGTTGTTGTTGTTGTTGTTGTTGTTGTTGTTGTTGTTGTTGTTGTTGTTGTTGTTGTTGTTGTTGTTGTTGTTGTTGTTGTTGTTGTTGTTGTTGTTGTTGTTGTTGTTGTTGTTGTTGTTGTTGTTGTTGTTGTTGTTGTTGTTGTTGTTGTTGTTGTTGTTGTTGTTGTTGTTGTTGTTGTTGTTGTTGTTGTTGTTGTTGTTGTTGTTGTTGTTGTTGTTGTTGTTGTTGTTGTTGTTGTTGTTGTTGTTGTTGTTGTTGTTGTTGTTGTTGTTGTTGTTGTTGTTGTTGTTGTTGTTGTTGTTGTTGTTGTTGTTGTTGTTGTTGTTGTTGTTGTTGTTGTTGTTGTTGTTGTTGTTGTTGTTGTTGTTGTTGTTGTTGTTGTTGTTGTTGTTGTTGTTGTTGTTGTTGTTGTTGTTGTTGTTGTTGTTGTTGTTGTTGTTGTTGTTGTTGTTGTTGTTGTTGTTGTTGTTGTTGTTGTTGTTGTTGTTGTTGTTGTTGTTGTTGTTGTTGTTGTTGTTGTTGTTGTTGTTGTTGTTGTTGTTGTTGTTGTTGTTGTTGTTGTTGTTGTTGTTGTTGTTGTTGTTGTTGTTGTTGTTGTTGTTGTTGTTGTTGTTGTTGTTGTTGTTGTTGTTGTTGTTGTTGTTGTTGTTGTTGTTGTTGTTGTTGTTGTTGTTGTTGTTGTTGTTGTTGTTGTTGTTGTTGTTGTTGTTGTTGTTGTTGTTGTTGTTGTTGTTGTTGTTGTTGTTGTTGTTGTTGTTGTTGTTGTTGTTGTTGTTGTTGTTGTTGTTGTTGTTGTTGTTGTTGTTGTTGTTGTTGTTGTTGTTGTTGTTGTTGTTGTTGTTGTTGTTGTTGTTGTGGTCGTCGTCGTCGTCGTCGTCGTCGTCGTCGTCGTCGTCGTCGTCGTCGTCGTCGTCGTCGTCGTCGTCGTCGTCGTCGTCGTCGTCGTCGTCGTCGTCGTCGTCGTCGTCGTCGTCGTCGTCGTCGTCGTCGTCGTCGTCGTCGTCGTCGTCGTCGTCGTCGTCGTCGTCGTCGTCGTCGTCGTCGTCGTCGTCGTCGTCGTCGTCGTCGTCGTCGTCGTCGTCGTCGTCGTCGTCGTCGTCGTCGTCGTCGTCGTCGTCGTCGTCGTCGTCGTCGTCGTCGTCGTCGTCGTCGTCGTCGTCGTCGTCGTCGTCGTCGTCGTCGTCGTCGTCGTCGTCGTCGTCGTCGTCGTCGTCGTCGTCGTCGTCGTCGTCGTCGTCGTCGTCGTCGTCGTCGTCGTCGTCGTCGTCGTCGTCGTCGTCGTCGTCGTCGTCGTCGTCGTCGTCGTCGTCGTCGTCGTTGTTGTTGTTGTTGTTGTTCATGGTGTTGTTGTTGTTTAAGTTGTTGCTAGGGTTGTTGTTTTTCTTGCTTTAGTATGTCAGGAGGACGACGACGTCGTGCACGAGCTCCTCTTCCAGACGAGGAGGAGCACGATTCTGAGGCGACCCGCACGGACACACTTCATTTGTATGACGACGAGGTTGCCCCCGCAGAGGGGTCCACGGCCCCTACTCCAGCGCCCTCGGCGGGTTCGAGCAATGGGCTCGATCCCAACCGCGTATGGGACCTTTCCATTCGCGGCGGGAGGTAATACTAATTTATTTTAAATTTGTAAATTTTTAAAAACATGTTATAACTATAATAACTGCGGTTTTTAAGGATATTTTTGAATTTTTCTCGGATATTCTTTTAACCTTTTTGGTTCGTTTTAACGCTTAATCCAATATTTTCGTTGGAGATTAAATCCTAGAATTGTTGGTGATATCCTAAAATCACAAAGAAATGATTTTATGGATCGGTGTGAATTCTAGAATTTTTCAGTGGAAAAAGAATATTTATTGGATAAGTCGTCTTTTTAATTATGTATCGGAAAGGATTTAAAATGCGAAACGGAAGCCTTAAAAATTGAAGGTAGCGTGATAAAATCATAGAAAATTGATTTTATTGGTCTACATAATTTACGGGACGTTTTTCGTTTAGTAAGTTTTTCCATCCGAGGTACATAACTTTACCGCTTTAACGCGAGGCCCGTTCCGAGACGAGTTGTGATTTAAAACACCGCCTCTCATATGCTTAACTAGGAAGAAAACATAGAGTGAGAGGGATAAGGACGGCCCTTCTTCTCTGCCTTATCAAGTTTACAAGTGGTCTCCAAAATTGAAAAGAAAAAAACAAAGAAGGAAAGGGGGAATGATGGACTTGGAAAGAATTCGAATACCTCTCCACCGCCGGCCGCTTTCTATGCCCTGTCCACCATAGCTCCTCCACCTCTCACCTTCTTCTTCCATGTGTGTTGTTGCTGCTAGGAGGAGCTGAACCAACAAGAGAATAGGACGGAACGTAGACTTCGGGAAGAAGGAATCGGCTTCAACACCGCCGGCTAGCTTCTCGCCTCGCCAAGCGACGTCGCAGGCAATCGGTAGCTTGTTCGACCACCAACCACCATGGGAGCCGCTGTCGGGCAACGCACAGCCACCCTCGGGCTCGGGGATCGAGCCATGATCGAGCCAAACGAGCCATGGGCTCGAGTGAAGGTATATACGATCGAAATTAATTAGCGGTTTGGTTGCGGAGCCACCGTAAGGGTCTTTCGGTTCCGCTTTGCTAATTAAATTTATGGTTTTTATAATCTTGACGTTGATACGGTCCCACAGGTTCAAACCGCTCGTGAAACGGCATCTGGATCTTCAGTTATAGCGAATACAAGTTTTGGATACTGATTGGCAGGTAAAGGACTTCGGATAATTACTCAGGATTCGTTGTTAATCTGTTTGATCCGAAATTTGGTAACATTTAAGAACTATTGCTAATGAACAATTTTTATTTAGAAAATTATTTCAAAAGTGAAGCAGATTATTAGTTATAATTCCGCCAAGATGGCTCCTTGAAGCATGATAACTAAGGATTAATTATATATCGATATTCGGAAATTAAATCGTTTATCGATTAGGAAGTTGTAGGAGTTGAGAATACAACTAAGAGGTATTTCTGTGAGCTCGTTGTTGAGAAATCCTTTTGTTATATTTGTCAGAAGGATGATAAAGATTTCTGTTGGAATTGCTAAGGACGTTGAGCACGCCTTCTTTGGCAAGTGGACGATTCTCTCTTGCGTTATTGTTATTAAATGAGGAATTGGATCCCATTTAATATTTGCGTTGGGAAAAACTTGTATGATTAATAAATTATGATTGGTTGTTATATTTGTTAGAAATAATGACCATGTTGTTATTCAGTTTTGCGCTAGAACTGGATTTAGGTCCGTTATAGGTGACCTTGTTTGTTGTCTCTCGCTGAGACTTTGTTATTTATTAAGGTAGTTTCAGGGAGGGAAACGTGATTCCATATCCTCTCTTTAAAACAATATTGCATTAGGAGAGGCCTAATCCTAATGGTGAGTCATGACTCTTCCCTTGCTCTTAGAGCAAGGGGTCCATCTTCTCCGCTTGCTAGATTCTCCGCTTGCTAGTCTATCATTAGACTAACCCGTCCATCTTCTTTTCTTTTATATGGTCGGCTGGTGTCCACCGTTGTATAAGATACATCAGTTTCTTCTTAGAAGTTGATTCAAGAGGCGGATTCAGATGTTTGATGCTGCAGAAGTTGAAGAAAGGTTTTCAATGGTTATACTTGAGTGAAGATCATGGGTGAACTACTTCAAAGTGAAGCTGAGTTTCAGAAATAAGAGCTTATGGAAGACTGGATGAAGATTTTGTTTAAATAGAAGGTTGTGCTATTTATTTAATCTTTTTGGATTAAGGTTTGTATAAGACCAATTGTATTTATTCCGCTGTAATGTTTGTTTTAGTTTGTTCAGTCAGTTTAAAGCCTTGGGTAGCTTCGGTTTAGTCTTAATCGAGGTTACTCGAGGTAATACCTTCAGGGTAGGAAGGGGGTGTTACAGAAGTGGTATCAGAGCTAAAAGTTCCTAAGTCTTGCTTAAGACTTTCATCTTCCATATAGAATTATCGAGATTGGTGTTGTCTTAGAACCATTTACGGAAAATGGTTAAGATTGGAGGTCAGACTCGTGAAGAGATAGAAAGAGGAAAGGGAATTGGAGAACGTAGGGTAATAAGTTTGTAATAGCTTTTGTGAAAAAGATCCTATGGTGGACATTTGATTCCATGGAGATGGGAATGGATTCCGAGAAGGATCTATAGTAAGATCAAGTGAAGATTCCTGAAGTTGAACCGGTTCTAGACCAAGTTCTCAATAAATTCCTATTCTCTCTTGAGAGTCTGAACTAGGTGTACCCTTATTGTTTCTTCCATATTAGGAAACTTCTTGTGAGATTTTGAAGTTAAGTATTGTACTTCATAAAGGCTTTCTAGTTTGAAGGTTTCCTATTTTAAGTTGTATGATGGAAGATTTCAAATTAAGAATTTTGGTTTAGAAAGGATCTTGATTCAATTTATGTGAAAGAAGTTCTTTTCTTGAAATGTGAAAGCTCAAGTGTTGTCTATAAAAAGGAAATTTTAAAGTGAGTTTCTTTGACGTTGAAGTCATAAGATTAAGAGTTTTCATATAGGAATTTCTGAATTTTGAAATTCGAGTATCAATAGAAGTTTGGAGTTGGAACCTTTACTCCTCAATGTTGAGATTTGGAGAATCTTATGAGCCTTGAGTGATTCTAAAAAGATCAGTATGGATCATGAAGTGATGTAAAAGAAATCCTGAATAGAAAGGGGTTATCTTTGGAAACTTTCTTCAACAACTGTGTTTGTGACTCTATAGTATATTGTTAGTGTACAAAATCTCGCCTTCAATTCGTCTTTAATACACTAATTAAGAACTCCTCCTCTTCCGCCCTGTCTTCAATCTCTTGACCTAGAAACCTGCAAAACAATGGACACAGGGGGCGGGGACCCCCTAATCCACCTTTGATGCCTAAGTCAGAAGAGCAGTTGTCGTTTGAGCGTCGAGGTACAACAAGAGAGCGGTGAAACCCTAAACAGTCGAGCTAAGCGAATATTAGCCTGCCTAGGATCTCTGAATATGCTATGCACATGTGTCTCTCCCTACATGCCTAGGGCATGTATTTATAATGGAAGAGGGAGAGAAGGGGGGCCGAAAATTATATCTATCAGGCCGAAAATATTATCCTTCTAGGGTTGGCCAACTGCCTTGAAGCCCAAGTAAGGAATATTCCACCCTTTCTCCAACTTTAATTCTATCTTTAATGAAAGATAAAATCTTCCATTAAGTTGCATAACCGCCATATAATTTTATATAGAAAATAACGAAAATAACTGCGCAGTAATTTTAATAAATACCTTTATAGCGAAAATAACTATGGTAATTATGTTTGGTTTACCCGCTCACATATATAATCATGGATATTCTGTACTTTTCTTTGCTCAGCGGGAAGTTAAAGAGCTTTGAAGTGCTCAAGTGTTGGATCGATTGAATTGTTAATCTATTGGAAAATGCAATTCAATTTTTAATCTGAGAGTATTCGAACTCAGATGTTCATATATGTTGTTATCCTTTGAGTTAAGAGGATTGAGAATCCTAAATGGAATGGGAATTTCTTATGATTATAGTAAGAAAAAAAGGGAAGAATGTTGGTTCAGTTTAAATTGTGAATAAGTGGTTAATCATCAAGGTTATTGTGAATAAGGTTGATTGGTCAGAATGGATTGAACGGGTAAAAGTTCATCAGTAATGTGTTTATGTTCAATTAACTACTTAGCACAAGTGTTAATTGATTAAATGAGTTGTTGATATCCAGATGATTAACCTATGTGACAACGTTATTGGAATTTCGTTGTATGATACCCAACTCGGGATAATGAGAAAAGACTTGAGGTCTATAATGGACTAGTAATGGAATCAACATTGAGATGTTCTAAATTGCCAATGGGATTGGCTTATGTTTCTTAAGGATGGAAATGATAAAGTTCAGTTTTGAGAAGATCAATCAAGGAATGATCTTAGCATATTTGTCTTTGATATTTTAAACAGTTGGGAGAAAAATACCAATCATTCAATATTGTGGTCAATAAAGCTTAGACCTTATCGCTGGAAGATAATTTCAGTTGTGTTTGGGTTTTGAAGATTTTATATCTGTCAAATCTAATGCCTAAGGTGGCACTGGTGAAACTGTTAAGTTGACGGCAAGTCTCCTAACCACAAGCTCTTCCTTTGCAATGTGGTTTGAAGTTAAATTAATGAAAAGGTATATGCAATCTCCTTATGGTTAAGTAAGAAGACAAGGGAATGATGGAGAAGTTTAGTTTGTTCACCAATGTTGAATTGAGATAGGTTCAAGAATATCTTGTTTGGCCATGTGCATGCATTCTTCTGCTAAAAGACATTGGAAATTAAAGGAATTTCCTTATATGAAGAGAGATATATGGATTGGATGTTTTGAACTTGATGCAAAGTTTGAAAGTTCATTTTTTATATTGAGAGGATTAAGTTGTAAAAGGATGGAAAGTCCTTAAAATTGTCAAAAAGAGTCCGATAGTTCACTCTTGGATATCGGGATTTAAATGACTATTAACTTGCAGAAGGCTTGTTGTTTTGTGAATGGATGAACTCAAGTATTGAATTTTGTCAATGGATCATATTTGCGTAACTTTAAAGTAGTATGTTAAGGGAGACATACAAGTTGAGAACGACCTCCGAACAATCTTCCATGGGTAAGAAGTGGTAACCACTTCTTCACTAAGGATTGCAAGTAAGTGGTTATGAAGATCAACTCTTTAATTGAACTTGTGAAGTTAAATTGGGTGGAGATTGAGTCAAATCAGGCAGAGATTACTCAATACTATGGATTATAGAAAAGTCTAGCAGTATGTTTAATTAAGTAAAGTCAAGGTATGTCATCAAGTTCTACCTTGAGGAAGGAATGAAGTGTCACATTCGAGGGGAAATGTGGGGCTCAGAAGTGAGTTGGAGCATCTTAGCTCCTTTGGGACTTGGTTTTGATTCAAAACTTTGGTCAAGTTGGTAACGCCAGCTAATGTGCAAATGTCAGCACATAACTAGGCAAAGCGTCAGTAGCTTCATGAAATTAAGGTCAGCAATTTTATTTGATGCATTGGCTTGACGCGCCCATTTCTTCAAGAAAGTAGCTAATCTTTGTTTCAACGACATTCAAAGTTAAAGCCTGTATGCTTGTAGACTATGTCGAGTTCCTGTCAAGCTGTTATGATTTAAGGGATAATTGAAATTGTTTTGTGATTTTCTCTTTTGAGAAAATTCTTTGGATTCTATAGAATTCATGTATGAATTTCTAAAAGTAATGATAGTTTGTTATAAAGGATTTATGAATATTTTTTCTACGGTTTTCATGGTGGTGAGTAAGAATGTGATTTGTCTTTCATCTTGATCACATGGTAAGGCAAGATTACATGTCTTATTCCTATGAGAATGCAGTAAAGGATTATGTTTATTTTATCTCCCCATCCTGATCACATGGTGGAATAAGATCACATAATTTCTTGGGTTTTAAAGAATGGTTTCTAGTATGATTTGGCAATTATATGAGTTTTGCAAGTGTAGTTGGTTGAGATGAAAAGATGCAAGCTTTCTTTTGCATTATAGCAATTTGTATATCTAGTATCTTGTAAAACTCATTTGAGTTAGTATATCCTTGGTATCCTATACAATTTAAGGAGTATGGTCAAACTTCCCAAAACAGTTCGATTATAAGTAAAGAAATTTGGTAAGATTCTTTACAAATCTATGTTGGTCTCTGAAGAGCATGGAGTAACTCCGTACGTCTCTAAAAGTTTGGGATTGTTTTCAGTCAACGATTATTGGAATTCTCTATGCAGTTTGCTAGTAGTTCATCTTGGTTGACGTCATGACCTAAGAAAGTCATTGCCTTTTTAGCAGAATTGTCCTTGAAAGTAAGTTCATATGGACTCCTCGGATGGAACCCTTTCTAAGGAATGATACTATAGTAATCCTTTCTTTGGAATAAAGGATGTACTAGTAATTTCTCCATTAGTTGTTATTTGTTTTCAGGTGGTCTTGAAAACTTAAATCTCTTTGAGATAAGATAGTCAGGTGAGGACTTTAAGCAGAACTCTGATGGGTCTAAAGTTTGGATATGTAAATTAGTATTGATATTCAATCTCAGCCTGATAAGTTGTTGGATATAGAGAGTGGACATGTGAGGATATGTTTTTAATCCTAAGAGTTAAGTTACTCAACAAGTCAGAATGTTAAGTGAAGTCTAAACAGTTCTTTGATGAAAAAGATTGAAAATTGTCAATGGAGACAATTTTGTTGGAAATTATTGGACTAAAGGTATTATTGTCCAATATGTTGGTATAGTAATGCATAAGAGTGTAGTTTGAAGTAGTTAAGAGAGATAACTACTTTTGGATGTCAATATGCCCAAGCTGAGTTTTAGTTGAGAAAAGGATGTAAAGGATTGACAAGATAGGTTATTATCTTGTCATGTGTTGGATAAATCTCATGTTCTTGGTTAAGGTAATACTGAGATTTTATCTCAATAAGGAAATTGAGTAAGGATTTCAAGTAATCCTTGTAAAGAAAATAATTTGAGAAGGACTAAAGGTTTAGTTCGGATAACAACAAGGTTGTGTGAATACCTTAGGATTTTATTCAAAATCTGTTGACCAGATCAAGGAAAAGTAGTATGGGAAAACTAATATTGTTTAAGATCAATGGAGAAGATCAAGAAGTTAAGACACCGGGATTTGTTAATCAAGATTATGGATTGCTTGGTTTTGAAACTGTTCATGAGTATCTGTTGTTGATGAGTTTTGAAAGCTTATTTCAAAGGAAGCATATTTATTTGCTTAATTAGTTTATCCTGGAACAAGTAAATGTATAAGGATTTAAGATCAAACTTTTGATGGATTGACATGAAGCGAAATGTCACTAAGTTTGTTTTGACGTGTTTGTTTTGTTTGGAAGTCCTGATTGAGCATAGAAGACCAGATGAAATGTTATAGTCTCTTCCTGTTTCAGAATGAAAGTGGGAAGATGTTACAATGGATTCTTGTCATTAGTCGTTCAAGACTTAATGAAAGAAGGATGCAAGAAGGATTCAATATGAAGGTTGTTAAGAAACTCATCTAGAGTGTTCTTTTTAATGCATTTAAGATGACTTAAAGAGTATAGAAGTTAGCTGAGGTGTTCATGCATGAAGTTTTTCATCTTTATAAAACCTCAAAGACTATTATCTCTGATTGAGATGGATGGTTCATGCTAAGGTTTTGAAAGGAGTAACATCAAGATTTATGGAGTGAATTGATTTTTAGCGCTAACTTCCCTCATCAAAGTGATGAACAATGCAAAGAAACAAATTCAAACTCTTGAGGACATGTATTCTAGATTCCACACGAGTTGGAATGGTAGATTGAAATTGAGTGAATTCACATACAAGAATTATGTTTTCACGATAAAGAAAATGACTCTTTTTGAGGCTTGGTAAGGCTGGAAGTGTGGGTTGTCAATTCGTTGGAATGACAATGGTGACAAGGTTCTTCATGAGCCAGACTTGGCCAAGAGAACAACAGCTGATATTGCACTAACACGTTCAAGGGTGCTAACTGTTCAAGGGCGACAACAGTTGTGTGTTGTTTTAAAGCGAGAACATGTTAAATTCATTGTAGAGAACAATGTTTTTGTTCTGGTATCCTCCTTGAAAGGCATATTCCGCTGGGGAATGCGAGACAACGTAAATGCTCGCTATGTTGAATCTCTTGATATACTGGAAAGAACCTTTGGTTAGGCTACTTTGGCCTAAAATGGAGGTGAAGAAAATACTTGAGAATAGACAGGAAATGTTGAGTCATTTTCCAAAGTCAGTGAATGTTGTAAAGAAGGAGTTTGGTAATTAAGCAATGGTTGATTGTGCTTGGTGCAGAAGTAACAATATGTTTTTTAAGGGGGTACTACAAACTTCTGTATAGGTTTGTAGTGGTTGTGCATATGTGCTTGTGCTATCTTTCCATATGATCTGAGTTCTCCTTGGTTTCGAGGACGAAACCATTTTTAAGGGGGTACTAGTATAATAAGTGCGGTTTTTAAGGATATTTCTGAATTTTTCTCGGATATTCTTTTAACCTTTTTGGTTCGTTTTAACGCTTAATCCAATACTTTCGTTGGAGATTAAATCCTAGAAAATTGTTGGTGATCGATATCCTAAAATCACAAAGAAATGATTTTATGGATCGGTGTGAATTCTAGGATTTTTCAGTGGAAAAAGAATATTTATTGGAAAAGTCGTCTATTTAATTATGTACCGGAAAGGATTTAAAATGCGAAATGGAAGCCTTAAAAATTGAAGGTAGCGTGATAAAATCATAGAAAATTGATTTTATTGGTCTTAATAATTTACGGGACGTTTTTCGTTTAGTAAGTTTTTCCATCCGAGGTACATAATTTTACCGCTTTAACGCGAGTCCCGTTTCGAGACGGGTTGTGATTTAAAACACCGCCTCTCATATGCTTAATTAGGAAGAAAACAGAGAGTGAGAGGGATAAGGATGGCCCTTCTTCTCTGCCTTATCAAGTTTACAAGTGGTCTCCAAAATTGAAAAGAAAAAAACAAAGAAGGAAAGGGGGAACGATAGACTTGGAAAGAAATCGAATACCTCTCCACCGCCGGCCGCTTTCTATGCCCCGTCCACCATAGCTCCTCCACCTCTCACCTTATTCTTCCATGTGTTTTGCTGCTGCTAGGAGGAGCTGAACCAGCAAGAGAATAGGACGGAACGTAGACTTCGGGAAGAAGGAATCGGCTTCAACCCCGCCGGCTAGCTTCTCGCCTCGCCAAGCGACGTCGTCGGCGATCGGTAGCTTGTCCGACCACCAACCACCATGGGAGCCACTGTCAAGCAACTCCCAGCCACCCTCGGGCTCGGGGATCGATCCATGATCGAGCCAAACGAGCCATGGGCTCGAGTGAAGTTATATACGATCGAAATTAATTAGCGGTTTGGTTGTGGAGCCACCATAAGGGTCTTTCGGTTCTGCTTTGCTAATTAAATTTATGGTTTTTATAATCTTGACGTTGATACGGTCCCACAGGTTCAAACCGCTCGTGAAACGGACGTCCGGATCTTCAGTTATAGCGAATACAAGTTTTGGATACCGATTGGCAGGTAAAGGACTTCGGATAATTACTCAGGATTCGTTATTGATCCGTTTGATCCGAAATTTGGTAACCTTTAAGAACTGTTGCTAATGAACAATTTTTATTTAGAAAATTGTTTCAAAAGTGAAGTGGATTATTAGTTATAATTCCGCCAAGATGGCTCCTTGAAGCATGATAACTAAGGATTAATTATATATTGATATTCAGAAATTAAATCGTTTATCGATTAGGAAGTTGTAGGAGTTGATAATACAAATAAGAGGTATTTCTGTGAGCTCGTTGCTGAGAAATCCTTTTGTTATATTTGTCAGAAGGATGATAAAGATTTCTGTTGGAATTGCTAAGGACGTTGAGCATGCCTTCTAAGGCAAGTGGACGATTCTCTCTTGCGTTATTGTTATTAAATGAGGAATTGGATCCCATTTAATATTTGCGTTGGGAACAACTCGTATGATTAATAAATTATGATAGGTTGTTATATTTGTTAGAAATAATGACCATGTTGTTATTCAGTTTTGCGCTAGAACTGGATTTAGGTCCGTTATAGGTGACCTTGTTTGTTGTCTCTCGCTGAGACTTTGTTATTTATTAAGGTAGTTTCAGGGAGGGGAACGTGGTTCCATATTCTCTCTTTAAAACAATATTGCATTAGGAGGGGCCTAATCCTAATGGTGAGTCATGACTCTTCCCTTGCTCTTAGAGCAAGGGGTTTGAGGTGCACTCTAGCTAAGTGCAGGTTCGGCACGGTGTAGTGTAGATGACCTGGTAATAGGCCTCTGGGATCTCTACCTCACCATATACAAAAATGAGGAATCAAGGATAGATTAAGTCCTGTGATCTCGGTACAAGGTAGATGACCATGGATGAAATACTCCGATGATCTCTACAATACCAGAGTATTTCGGCGGTAGTTCGAGCAGATTAAAAGCCACCAACTAGGTTGTGAAAAGTTTTGAACGTAATATAAGATAAGTGTGTTAGGCACATTATAATACCTGAATGGTTCGTCCAATCGGAAAGTCATTCTTGCTCCCGGTTATGAATGATTCTTAATCAAACTTTGATTAAGTTAATCTGAATAGCAATGAGGCTTTTGAAAATGTGATGTGATTAATATGAGTTCCCAACAATTGTTTATGCTTCTTAAAAAAAACCACAAGCGATGTTGTTCTCTCATTTGATTATGCGAGTTTCCTTCTTATTCTCTATAAGACTGCTAACTGTTGGATCATAATCCGAGTCTAATCGGATTTGGATGCCAATATGTTTAGTTACAACCATAAGAACCAAGTTAGATTTTCCGCTTGCTAGTCTATCATTAGACTAACCCGTCCATCTTCTTTTCTTTTATATGGTCGGTTGGTGTCCACCATTGTATACAATACATCAGGTTCTTCTTAGAAGTTGATTCAAGAGGCAGATTCAGATGTTTGAAGTTCCAGAAGTTGAAGAAAGGTTTTGAATGGTTATACTTGAGTGAAGATCATGGGTGAACTACTTCAAAGTGAAGCTGAGTTTCAGAAATAAGAGCTTATGGAAGACTGGATGAAGATTTTGTTTAAATAGAAGGTTGTGCTATTTATTTAATCTTTTTGGATTATGGTTTGTATAAGACCAATTGTATTTATTCCGCTGTAATGTTTGTTTTAGTTTGTTCAGTTAGTTTAAAGCCTTGGGTAGCTTCGGTTTATTCTTAATCGAGGTTACTGGCGGTAATACCTCCAGGGTAGGAAGGGGGTGTTACAATAACACGTTTTGCGAAATCTCACAGCTTGCAGCCGTCGGGAATGGTGTTGCGGTGGTCCACGCACATCATTACCGGCCAACCCGAAGATAGGGCGTTGGAGTTCGACTTTGCCACCGCCGCATCAAAGGCGCGGTAGTTTGAGGCTTGGAGGGTAATTTTATTTTACTTCGCATTAAGTTTTACATATTTCGTATATATTTTTGGTCGGACCATATTTCCTATTTATCGACTAATATGTTTGCTTTATTTGTTTTAGACGCACTTCCAATGGGATCCCACGAAGCCGGGTATGGACGTCGAGACGGTCAGGCTATTGTGGGAGAAGATCGCGAAGAAGCGATACGACGACAAGGTTGGGAAGAGTCGTCGGGCGGGGAAGAAGCCGAACTGGATCAACTCCGCCGCTTGGGACCTTTGGGTGGCGTATTGGAACACGCCCGACTACAAGGCCAAGTGTGAGCGTTAGAAGAGAATCCGGCATACAAATCCGGCGAACCATAGTAGCGGTTCGAGGTCCCACCTCGATACCATGCACCATTTGGTACGTTATTTTAATTTAAATTTATGTATTTTATTTTTAAATTTATTTATAATAGGTTAATATACTTTTAATAATTATTAATACATGTTATTCATTCGTAGGAAACCCAACATGGTCGTCCGATTACACGTCTCGAGCTTCTCATCGAGACGCACACACAAGGCCCGGACCGGCATTTTATAGACGACCGGTCCGCTCAGATCGCTATAAGTATTTCACTTATTTCATATCTTATTAAATATAGTTTATTATTATTATTTATATGATTACGTTTTTTTTAGGCTCGGACCCGGGAGATCCTCTCCCAGAGGTCCTCGAAGACGAGCAGCACTCCGTCCTTTCAGGACGAGTGCGATGCCTTTCTGGCGGCCGTTGGAGGGGTGTGCACGGGCGACGCTATCTTCGGGCTTGGCAACGCCGCCTCCGAGTTCTACGGGTCGCGAATGACGGCGCCGCGTTGGGGACCTTCTCGGGTGGAGTATTTGACCTTAGCGCAACGCCGAGCTTACAACCGAAGTGACGGACTTGTGTAGTAGGGTTGCTCGGCTCGAGGAATTCATGGCCCAGATGCAGCAAAATTTCGACCCGCAACTGGGTGGGTCCCGTGGTCCAGACGAAAGTGATGCGGCCAACGCCGATGGAAATAACTAGATAATTTAGTTTAAATATTTTTGTAAATAATTTTGTAAATAGTTTTGTAAATATTTTTGGAAATAATTTTGTAAATATTTCATTTTCTGCAATTCTAATTTTTTAAAATTAATCTAAATTAATATTAATAAAGCGGAAATATTTTTTAATTTTTTTTATTAAGTCAATATTAGCGACCATATGGCCACTATATTTTTTATTTTAGCGACCACCTGATCGCTATAGTTGGCGACCAAGTGGTCGCTATATTTGGCGTCATTGGGCGACCAATATGGTCGCCATGGTCGCAAAACCGGTCACCATAATAGTGGCGACCAATGGCGTCCATGGTCGCTATATAGCGACCAGATGGTCGATGTGGTCGCTACAGTTAGCGACCACGTGGTCGCTGCCATGTTAGCGTCCGACTTTTTCGCGACCACATTTGGCGACCAGGATATGGTCGCTAATTCGATTTAGATACCAATAGGGTCGCCAAAGATGGTCGCTAAATCTGCATTTTTTTGTAGTGTCTAATTCTATAAAAGTTTTCTTAAATCAAATTATGATAAGAGAATAAAAAATTACAAGATGATAACATTTACATTATCTATGTCTTTTTATCCATTTATGATGTAAAAGATTTTTTAAAAATTAAATTTTGGTTTAAAAATGTATTTATAACTATAAATTAAAGTTGTATCTTTTTAGCCACCACATTGACTTTTGCCTAACATTATTTTTAAAATTTCAACTTTTATTTATACTAGTTGTGTAACACCCCGATAATTTATAAGGAATTAAGGTGCTTCCCATGTCAACAAGAGCTCTTCCTTTTCTAAGTTCGAGTGAGGACAAAGAACTTAAAAGTTAAGCGTGTAAGGGCGAGAGTAGTACCAGGATGGGTGACCTCTTGGGAAGTCCTCGGGTTGGCATGGGATAGCGCTTCTAAGGCTTCGGGCCTTACAAGTGGTATCAGAGCCGACTCTGGGTTGCGAGTTGGCTTAGCCTGATGGGCGGTCACTCGACCCGGAGGGTGGTCCTTGGGGATTGACGAGGACGTCAAGTGCTTAAGTGGGGGAGATTGTAACACCCCGATAATTTATAAGGAATTGAGGTGCTCCCCATGTTAACAAGAGCTCTTCATTTTCTAAGTTCGAGTGAGGACAAAGAACTTACTCGACCCGGAGGGTGGTCCTTGTGTGACACCCTTATACCCTATGATGTATACTTTGTAAAACTTATCTCTTACATAAAAAGATAAGAGACATATATCAACTATTCACGTAAGAAAATAGCAGACATTAACAACCATAAAAGGTTGCACACACACATCTATATCGTTACTTCTCATACTAAAACATCTAGTACTCTAACTTCTATTACAAGCCATATATGTCTATGATGCAAAATGAGGAGGAGAAGGTTGCTTAGAGCTTCAGCCGACCGACCTATATGAATGTGACCTCTAAAAGAAACACACGCCAATAAGTTCTAGTTGAGCCTGAAAAATTGTTTTGCGATTTACGTGAGTCGCATACTCAGTGAATATAAACCATCATCAATTATTTCACACAATTCCAAACAATTGGTCAATATACATATTCATACCTACTATATATGTCATATATGAATTTACTATGCAAATGCGAATGCCGGTGTATTCGATTTATTATTCTGTGAACTGTTCAAACCTGAATCTGCCCCAGGTTTACTATATATGGACTCTTATGGTCCCTTTAGCAAAGAAATCCGAAGATTTCCTGAATATTGACTCTTATGGTCCCTTTAGAAAAGAAATTCGAAGATCTCCTAATTGACCCATAGTTCCTGTATGATCCGAAGATCCTGTATGACCCGTAGGTCGCTTTAACAAAGAAATATGTAGATTTCCTGAATTACAGTTCAGGGCAAGACAGTCACATGTCCTTTTAATCTCATTGCAATATGCTATGCAATCAAGTGCATTCTGTAATCGTATATCATATGTCATTTGTTAACATACCTTCTGTGCAAACAACTCTGGAGATTTCAAAGCTATCCCATATAAGATATATATCCATATAGCTCATATAGCACATATATTATCCATATAGCTCATATACCACATATATCCATATACCTCATAAAATACATATATCCATATAGAACATATAGCACATAGGGTTGAATCTTCGGTCTATACTCACCTGTTCAAGACAGATACTATATCTCTTCCCTTTCTCTTTGATCACGATCTATGACTTTTGCTCCTATATATAATCCAATGCAAAAACAACCTATTACTCTTACAAACTTTAACCCCAAATGCAATGAAATGCCACTATGCATTATAACTTCTTGTGCATAAATCCAAATCCTTTAAAACTTGATAACAATAAACTATATATATAGAAGAACATTTTTACAGTTCAAACCTTTCTGAAAAACTTGATCAAATGGCTCCCTAATATCATTACAAAGAGAAACCCTAAAAATACTCTGAAATCTTTTTCCGAATATAAATCCGATATCGAAAACACCCTTTGAAAACTATAGATCAACTGATTTCTCAAACAAAAGCAACTGTAGATTTAGATCTGAAAAAATCAATAAAATCCAGATAAACCAATAACTAATTAAAAACTTACCAAACCAAGCTTGTACTTTGAGATTAAAACCCGTGAAGAGATCTTGTACCAGATCCAGTAAAAACAACCAAAATCCAACTTTCTCACTTGTTTTTTTTATCTATCTCTCTTTTGTTATGTGCCATCTACATAAGTTTGGTAAAGTGGTTCATAAATGAACCACGTACACATATATATCAAACCGGAGGTCGGCTGAAAGAGTAGGCAAAACTTTATGAAAACCACACTTTCCACCCTCAAATCTCCTTTAGTACAAATTTTATCCTAAAATAATTAATAATTAATAATTAATTTTTACTTAAAAACTTTTTAAATTATAATAAAATTAATTAGAAAATAAATATTACTTTTAAAAACTCACTATATATCATGCCAATATGCTATGCATATGCTCTTAATTTTATATGAATGTCGAATGACGTATGCATTTTGGTCAGAGATGTTACACCTTGGGCCTTGACGAGGACGTCAAGTGCTTAAGTGGGGGAGATTGTAAGACCCCGATAATTTATAAGGAATTTTTAAATTATAATAAAATTAATTAGAAAATAAATATTACTTTTAAAAACTCACTATATATCATGCCAATATGCTATGCATATGCTCTTAATCTTATATGAATGTCGAATGACGTATGCATTTTGATCAGGGATGTTACACCTTGGGCCTTGACGAGGACGTCAAGTGCTTAAGTGGGGGAGATTGTAAGACCCCGATAATTTATAAGGAATTGAGGTCCTCCCCATGTCAACAAGAGCTCTTCCTTTTATAAGTTCGAGCGAGGATAAAGAACTTTGAAGTTAAGCATCAAAGGGCAAGAGTAGAACCAAGATGGGTGACCTCTTGGGAAGTCCTCGGGTTGGCATGGGATAACGCTTCTAAGGCTTCGGGCCTTACAAGTTGTACTCGTCGTACCATGTACGACTACGATTCAATATTTTATAAATTTTAATTTAAGCAATTTCATTGCCCGTAGAATGTATAATTTTTGTAACCAATATAAATGATTAAATTTAATGTTGAGAATGAAGATATATTATTAAGATAAAATAATTATATTTCTCTTTTTTCTTGATGATATTTCATAAATATGTAATTAAAAAAAATTATGAACAACAAATTTACATATTCAAATATGGAAAAGATAAGAATTTAAAAAATTAAACTTAAAAAATAAGATATAATGAAATATGAAAGTTAAAGATAATTTAATTATATAAAATATTTAAAATTTAATTAATCTTTACAACTCTATACTTTGTCCCTCAAGAGTAAAATAAATGCATTATAATTTCTATTAAAACCATTTATTCAATCAATTATTCTTGGAATAAAAAAATGCACTATTTCTACATATGCACTACAATCCCTATCAAATCCGTAAATCCATTTATTCAATCAATTATTCTTAGAATAAAAAATGCACTATTTCTAAAATTATCCTTCATTATTTAATTTCGTCAAATCACACATATAATTACCATTTCTATTCTAATTAAAATAATACACATATTCACCTATGTCCACTTATAAAATAAATAACAACAGACACGAAATCATATCTTGTCCAGCGAACGAGCCAAGCTCTCTAGTTTAATTTAAGATGGGACCAAACTCATTTTTGTGGTTCAATAAATTAAAGATTAGATAAGCTTAAATATTATATTATTCATATTTTATTACTTTTCAAGTACGTAATTTAGAGATTATCAAATATTTAAATATATCTATTAAATACTTTATTATCTATTTTTATTAATTTTAAACATTGTAAATATTTATTATTAGTTTTTTATTGTAAAATAATAATCAATATATCTATAAATAAATTCGTCAAGAGATATACTTAAAAGATTTATATTTATTTTAAAATATTTTGTCTTTAATTTTAAATAGGAAAAATTGCTTTTAACCACCCTTTATTTTACACTTGTTGCAATTAACCACCCTTTGTATTTTGTTCTACATTTAACCACCCCTTATTTGTAAATATGTGCATTTAACTACTCATTTTGATGAAAAACGTATTTTCTTTGTTAATTAAAGTAAATTACATTTTGCCCTTCTTTTTTAATTTTATTTACAATAAATAAAAAAAATTAGGAATAAATTGAGCTTGGAATGTCATTATCATTATCATTGGATTTCGATATATATCTCAACCTTTTGAATCTCGAGTCGTCGTCCATCAACTTAGACACAATCGACTCTAAGGGACGCTCAAAGTCGTCAAAATCAGATCCAAAACTCATGGTCTTTGCATCGACAAAGTCGTGGTTCTTCTTCTCCATTGGATGGAGGGAATGAATTATTATGGGGGAAATTAGGTCAGGGTTATCGGCTTATTTGAACTTGAAAGTATCAATTATGGTTTTTCCTTTATTTATTTATTATAAATAAAATTAAAAAGAAAGGAAAAACGTAATTACTTTACTTAACGGAGAAAATGACGTTTTTTGGTTAAAATGGGTGGTTAAATGCACATAATTACAAATAAGGGGCGGTTAAGTGTAGAAAAATATATAAAGGATGGTTGATTGTAACAAGTGTAAAATAAAGAGTGGTTAAATGCAATTTTTCCTTTTAAATACTTATATAAGGAAGCTTTCAAAAGATATTATTGTACTAAATACATATTTGATTGATGTTAGTGATAAATTTAAATAGTTAAAAAAGAATTTAATAAAAATAAGTTATAATAATAGGAATAATTTTTTTTATATAGGATGTAGGGTCAGAATCGTTTTACTGGCTTGAAAAGATACCGCTTTAATGTATAGTTATAGATAGATAGATTACTTTATTTTTTTCAAATAATTTTTTTCTCTATTTATTTATAATAATTATAAAAATTTAAAATTTATTTGATTTTATAAATAAAAAATTATCATATATGAGCATAATTTTTTTTTATCTTTTATATATTATTATATTAAATAAATTTGCTCATACAAAATTGTACGGTTGGTGAATGAGAAGAAGAATCTTGAACGACTTTTCATACGCAATAGAAATTTCGAGAAGAATTCGAATAGGGTGTGACAAAACCCTTATCAGCCTTTTCAGCTAACAACCGCCCACCTCTCCATCGCGGCCATCGCCCCTCAATTCCACCAACCTTGTTCAATTTCATCGTTCTTTGCCACCGCTTTCTCTCTTTTCGCCGCCCGGCCGCCGCCCTAGTCGCCTCTCTCCGGTTAGATTTATTTTCTCGTTCGCTGCATCGTCTCCGCTGCTGGTATTTCACTTTTTTTTTGGTAACTTCTCTGCTACTCTTTAAGCTGTTCTTATGGTTCCAGATTTGAGTTCCTCGTGATTAGGGATAGAGTTTTCCGTAGGATTCCGTTATCTTAGTCAATTTGGGTGTGATTCGTAAGTTTCTGTGTGCTATATATTACAATTTCTTTCGCTTTCCAGATGGGGATTTTATCTGATTGATTTGTTTTTTTTTGATGAAAATCCGATTGATTTGTTGATTAGTAAGGAATTATGTTTCTGTTGAATCTGAATTAGACTACTAACTGCTGGTTTAGTTATGCCTTATTTTTCTGTCAACCAAGTATAATTCTTGATTAATCAAGTGATTCTGTATAATTATAGAGCCTGTTTATTCCAATTTTCATTAATGTATGATTCATGCGCTCCATTATATGTGAGATGTTTACTTAGTCTGTTCTTTTTCTATGACTTCTATTTTAAAGGGTAATATTTGATTGCTAAAAAGTTCAATTTGGATTTTTAAAATGCATCTAGTGTCTTAAATCAAGTAACACAGACTGATAAAGATCTTTGGAGCAATATTTGTAACAAATTAATTTTCTTTTTGAATGTTCTTCAAGTTGAAACCACTGTCTTTTTCCGCTCTGGTACTAATTCATCTTTGGTAACATTTCCCTTTACAGGTGTGTGTATCGTTCATTCATCATCTAGATATATCTTCCAAAAAATCAGTTAGAAGCATGGAGGACTGGGGTAATGTTTAACTTATTATTTATCAATAAATATGTATGTTTATGCTGTATGCATTGTGCAAAAAAGAGTTTTATCTGTTAGTTGGGCATAACACGGAAAATTTTATGTAATGTTTGAGATAACATTACCTTCACTATTGACTATAACAGCATCTAAGTCCAACCATAGTTCTTAAAAAACGTGCTTTGTCATTATAAGTAGCCGTGTTGCTTTAAATTTCTTGTGTCAGCTCTTTTATTGTAATACATTATGCAAACCCTTTGTCATGTTTTACAAGAGTAATTCAAATTCATGGTTGAGGTGCATGTAATTATGGGAGTTATTCATGTCTTACACTACTCATCCAGGAAACTTGTTTTCTGATGAATAGTCATCAGTATTCTAGTATGCTGAAGATGACTATTAGATTCTGTAAAATCTTTACCCAGTACCTTGTTCCACTCTAGTCGCGGACCTCATAACTGCATAGAGAGAATGCCATAGTAATTATTGTTATGAGAAACTGTTCTGATGGTTCCTGAACTGTATATGTTTATTAACCTCAAGAAAATGCATTAAAGTTTTATCTTTCATTTGTACTTTTAGTTCTTTGTGGTGAGAAGCTTGTGGGAGTTTGTTCGAATTATTATTTTCTGTTGATCATAATTAGTGTTATCGAATTATGTCAAAGCTCCTTTGTTTGATTTCAGAGGAAGAACAAGTGCCAGCACTTCTCAAAAAGGATCAACCTAGAAGTAAATGGGATGATGAGGACTTGGATGAAGATGAAATAAAGGATTCATGGGAGGATGAAGATGAACCAACACCAGTATGCTCTATATATCCTCTTAAAAATAGTTGTTTGTGATGTAACATTTTTCAATAGCTTAGTTGCGAATCTATGTTGTCATAGATATTTCCTTGTTATTTTGTCCACATTCAAATTATTTGGTTAGCTATTTATTGCATTTGTGCCTGTACTAAAAATCCCGTTTAGGACCCGTCTAGGCATTGGAAGGTCGAAGCCCCCATAGCCTTCCAGCCCGCCTAGGTGTCTGCCTGAGCCCGCCTTGTGGCTAGGCAGCTGTCCCTCTCCTTCCAGGTTTCGCCTAGTGTTTTTTTAGAACATTGTGCATGCATGGTGTATAACTTGTTTCAGATTAATCAGGTTTATGACTCAGGGTATATGCTTTTTGTGGTAGCCTTTAAAATTGTTCCAGTCTGCCTCTTCCTCCTCTATATATGCTATAGTGTTATATCTATATATATGGGTTCTGTCTCTGCTTGGCTTTATTGGATAAATATGTAATGTTGACGAAATCTTCCCCAGCATCAGTTCTATATTATGGTTAGTTTTGTAATGATGTTTCGTGCAATGCTAACAGCAACCTGCTCCAGCACCAGCT
Organism: Fallopia convolvulus; assembly: GCA_964016875.1. NCBI lineage: Eukaryota > Viridiplantae > Streptophyta > Magnoliopsida > Caryophyllales > Polygonaceae > Fallopia > Fallopia convolvulus. The sequence continues at coordinate 28,069,836 of OZ024719.1, forward strand.
CCTGAAAAGGCCTCCAAGAAAATTGCCCCTGCTAACAAAGGAATAGAAAAGAAGGGGAGAGTTGCAGAGGTAGTTCAGGAAGTGCAACTGGATCCTCTTGCAGAGAAACTTAGGCAACAAAGGTAATATTTTCTTTTGGTGCTTGTCTGTCAATATCTTACATTTTATTGACTTGATCTTTTGGGTGCCAGAGATCCATTTCATCAACCTTTGAAAGAGATCCATTTCATCAACCTTTGAAAGAGTTATAGTTTGGCTGCCATAGCTAACCCAGAAATTAGAATGAAATTTTTCTAGCTCACAAATTCTGTTAAAAATGGAAATGTAGCATCATTTTTATAATTTATGCCTGAAAAGGGCAAGTCAAACATGTAACAAAGAGGAAATCTGCAACATAGGGCGTAGACTTTAAAATATGGAATAGGAAGTTGTATGCCTGAAACATAGGATAAAGCAGAATAATCAGCTAGAGAAGTGCTAGATTGTGTCTGGAATTGACTTGCTTTTCTGTTACTTCTCCTGTGCGTTTCATATGTGATTGACTATAATGTGATGACCTGTTTGTCTAAACCTCCTTTTTATGGTATCATTTAGATTGGTATATATTTTATTTGCTGCTTGAAATGTACTTTCAGCTCTTACGCGTGCCTTGATGTTTCCATAACAGACTTGTTGAAGAAGCTGATTTTAAGTCCACCACTGAACTGTTTGGTAAGAAGGGTGATGAGAAGACTCTTGAAAACTTCATCCCCAAATCTGAAAGTGACTTCATAGAGTATGCTGAGCTTATTTCCCATAAGCTTCGTCCATATGAGGTCAGGCTCTTTTTCTTTTCCTTGTATTTCATGACATTTTACCAATGATAAGGGGAGATAAATGTGCTCATAAACCTTTTTGTTCTGCAGAAAAGTTTTCATTATATAGGGCTTCTGAAAGCTGTTATGAGGCACTCAATGACTTCTCTAAAAGCTGCTGATGCAAAAGAAGTAGCATCATCTATAACAGCAATTGCGAATGAAAAGCTCAAGGCAGAGAAGGAGGCCAATGCTGGTAAAAAGAAGACAGGTATTGAATCTGACTAAAACTAGTAGGTTAAATATGGAGTTGTGTTTTACAAAGCCTTATAGTTTCCATGGGTTCTCTACAGGTGGGAAAAAGAAACAGCTTCTTGTGGACAGGCCAGATGATGATTTGGTTATTAATGCATATGACAACGCTGATGACTATGATTTCATGTGATTTCCTTTGGCTGGAATCCCCTTATGCATCTGAAAGTTTTAGCGTTTGTTTCCAACATGCTTTCTTGAAATTCTGGAAGACCTGGTTGAGTCCATTGATATTGCCAATTGGTTTAGAGAGGTCGGAGTCCTGATTTTAGGTTTCAGTCGTTACTTTTTGGTTTGAAATGTATCCATAGTATCATTTTTCTCATACTGTTATACTCCCTCCGTATAAGTCTATTTGTCTTTCTAGCCTTAACTAGTTGTCTAATTCTACTTGTCTTTTTAAGTATTTTATCCAAAATTTTCCAATTTTACCCTCAAACAACCCATGCAATTAATTGCACACATACATCTCAAGAAATAAAGTAGTTAGATTATAAGGGTAATGTGGTAATACTAGCTCTTGTCTTAATATATGTGTAAAATGCTTAAAAGACAAGTAGACTTATACGGAGGGAGTATAAGTTATCTAAGAAGTGGACAATAAGTTACAAACTCTGTTTTCGAGTTAATTTTATTTAATCATAGCGTTAGTGTTCTCATTGGATCAACTTACACAAGTTTTATAGAATAATCCAGCAGTAGAAGGTGCATGGATGATGGACCCTCTTCCTTTCAAGGTCACCAATGCCATGGCTGTTAGCTTTTGAGGAAATTTTTTTTTTTAGTGTCCTTAAGTTTTTGCCTTTTTCTTTTGGTGTTTAAGAAATAAATGGCTTTTTCCATTGACTATCCTCTCAAATTCAAATCTATAATTATATATATACATTTTCAAGCCGCCATATTGATTAGGGCTCACCTTATATTTAAAATTTAAAATTTAAAATTTTATTTATTTTAATTTAGTATTTTCAAAAAATTAATTCGAGTTTTAATTAAAAATAATGGAAAACTATTTTATCCTTATCTTTTTATCTATTTAGGTAAAAGTTTATCTTAAATCAAATTTTTATAAAAAAAAATTAAAAGTAGATATTTTCAATATCTAGATAATTACTTACTAAAATTGAATTTTGATAAAAAAAAATACATTATATTTCCTTAATTTCCTTTTTGGATTATTCATGTAAATGTAGAAAAAAAATTATCTTTAAATAATTCAATCTTTATTCATATTTTTCATCTTTTCTTATTAATTATCTTTTTAATTTTTATTTAAAAGATTTTTAAATTATTGAATTTGATTAAAAAAATTCTAAGAATTTACATTATTTTGTCTTTTATCTATTTTTTAAGACTTTTAAAATTAAATAATTCTAATTGAATTACTTTTTATTTATATTTTTTCATAAATAAATTATCATGATGCCATCAAAATCATATGGGAGTATGGGACTCACCTTAATGATTTTGGTTTCATCTCACATTATAACAATTGTAAAATTTTTTATAATTTTTTATAATAAATAAGTTAATTCAATTTTTTTATATTAAATTAAAATCATATTCGTTAAATAAATTAAGTATTAAATCCGTATAGTCGTGCATGGCACGACGGGTATAACTAGTTAGTTAAATATAAGCTCACTATTGTATTCCTCACCATTAAATTAGTAGGATTTGCTTATTAAAACATCAAAATTCATAACCAAATTATATCAATTTGAATTTTTAAACAATTCTCTATTTTAAGGGGTTGTTTAAAAAATTATTTACAAATTCAAATTGAGATGGTTAGTTTATGATTTTTGATGTTTTAAGAGTTGAATGCTACTAATTTAAGGGTGATGAAAATAATGGTAAGCTTGAATTTAACTAATTTGAACTGGAGTGGGGTATCCACGGGAAAAACCAAACCACATGGGTATCAAGAGAAATAAGTTTTTTTTGGGGGAAAGAGCAAAAACTTAAGGGTATGAAAACAAATTTTCCTAATAAAAATTGATTAGACTTCTATTAAAGCTTGAGACTAACGCGTGATAATAATAATATGAATTGATAGATTAGAACTTACAAAAAATGTTCTTTTAAAGATTCCTAGGAATTAAACTAGAGAATTATTTATGTGAAAGTTATCGAATTTCTCTTGTTGATTGATGACTATTATAGTAGTTCTAGGACTTGAGTAGCGTAAGAAGAACGTGTTGGTGAAAGTTGATTTTATTTGTCCCTAGTCTCTAAAAGTCCAAATGGTATGAAATTGATGCTAGTTAAAAGTTAAGATAAGACACATACACTTATTTTTGGAGAATATTTAGTGACAACATTAGATAGTTAGTCTTTTAAACTAGTCACCCTAAATTCAAATAGGTATCAATTTAATCTACTGAACATTATAGAGTCCCTAATCTTAGAAACTTTCTTCCATTGATTTTTATACACAATAGTTGTTTAATTATTCTTAGATATTTTTCCTTGTTTTAGCTTGATCTACGGCTTAATACATAAACGGTCCCCTGTATTTGTGTCAAATAGTCACTTAGTCCCCTGTAGTTTAGCCATGTTCGATTGAATCCCTATACTTACACTTTGGGACCTATTAAACACCTGATAGCTAAGATTTTATAATGTATTTTACACGCACACTTACATGGAAAAATTATTTTGCCACGTAATTTCCATGTAGATGATTTTATTTTTAATTATACAATTTTAATAAAAAAACAAAAATAATTGTCAATTACTATTTCACCCCTACTATCTTATCAAATTTTCTATCCACACTACCTTCTCTTTCCCCAAATTCCAGCTAGGGTTCAACTCCACAGCCCGCATCTTCAACAACAACTTCACATGAGGCCGTTTATGTATTAAGCCCTTGAGCTGCTCAGAAGAGGAGGGTTTCGATTACCCAGTTCAAGTCTCTGTGTGAGAGTTAGGCGCTAGAATGCAGCATTTACCTGAACAAATTTGAAGAGGAAGAAGAAGCGAGTGAAAAGAAAAAGAAAGAAAAAATAGAGAAAAGAGAAAAGGGAAAAAAGGAAAGAAATTGAAAAAAAAATGTCAAATCAGCCTCCTCACTTGTTCAAAGAAGAGTCCAATTGAGATTAAATTGCACGTGCCTTGCCACATCAACGATTAGGGATTCAATAGGTCCCAATGTGCAACTACAGGAGGCCAAACGAATAAGGCTAAAGTATAGGGGAACAAGTGACCAATTGACACAAGTACAGTGTATTAAGCCCTTGATCTACTAGTTTATACATCAATCGGTATATACATAGTACTCAAATAGGTATCAATTTAATTATTTAATGTGAAGTTACACACAATCACAATATATAACAATCAATCTTTTTTTGATGCGATAATTAATCTAAACGGGGACTATCTAAGACTGTCCTTAGATAAGTGTCATTTGAGCTACGAACTTGTGTACCTGATTTAAAGCAACTTTTGCACTACTTATTTACACAACTACAACTAAGCTTTCACTTACAATTTAAAAACAAAAGGAAGAAATCAAATTCCACTTGCGTAATAGTATATTGGTTTCTTTTCTAGGTCACACAGTGTATGCACTCCCGAGAATTAACAAAGAAGTGAAAACCGGCTATAGCCACGCTTAAGAGCATGTCCTATGGAGGGGATTCTTAATCCTCTCTTCACTTTCTCTTTCCTCACCTCCTTTTGACACTTCACCTATCCTATATTTTATCTCACTCTTTCCTCTTCCTTTTCCTCTTTCTCTATATTCACCCACAACAATGAGAATCATTTCTTCTCCTCTCTTCCAATTTTTTATACATATAGTTTATCACATACTCATATTATCAATTTATGATTTATTCACTCCTTATGATTTTAATTAATTAATAAATTAATTTAACATTTAATAAAAAAAATATATATTACTTATGACAATATAAATTGATTACTACTAATAATTAAATCTTGATTACATTAAGATAATACAAACAACAACATAAATATAAGATTTAAAATGAAAACATTAAGCATAAATAACATCATTATTGTCATAAGAATTTAATCACAATCCGAATCCGATGCCAAAAGAGGGTGTAGTATATTGGGAATTTGAATTATTTTGCAAGTTTGGGTTAGTTGGATCATGATTATCCATGGGATGACGAGGGAGGAAGATAGTAAGATAGGATGAGATGAAAAATGTATGCAATATTAGGTTCAATTTATAGACACAAAAAATTGTAGAATTTTTTTTATTTAAAAATGTCATATTTTTAATATTATTGTATTAATGCTTAATTGTAATGAAAATAAATGATTGTAGTTGATAGATGAAAAAGATATGCAATATTAGGTTCAATTTATAGATAAAAAAATTGCAAAAATTATTTTTTATTTTTTATTTTTTTTAAAATATCATCTTTAAAATATTTTTATTTATAATTTATTAATGTTAAATTGTAATGAAAATAAATAAATGTAGTTGATTATAAAAGATACATGTCAAATTTTAATTGGGTGAATATGGAGAGGAATGCACAAAAGCCAATGTGCATATTCCTTTATCTATAGAGGAATTCACCCCATTCTTCTTTTGAAAAGGATCCTTATTTTGAATAAAAAATGGGTAAAAAAAGGAAGAGGATATTACCAATCCCCTTCATAGCACATGCTCTAAAGGACGCCGTTTCTCCCTCTTTGCAAATCTGGGCCCACTGTGCTGTATTTGTCAACAATTGAGCGAAGCAGCCTCATTTTGAGGATCTCTAAGCCTGGGCGGCTCCGCCACCAAATCCAGCGATTTCCTCCGACACTCCACCGAATCCGGATCCGACCCGACCGCATTACCAGCACAGTATTCACCGATCCGGACAACGAAATCGGCGGAATCGTGCTTCAGGGGCGGGTTGACCGGCGCCCGGCAAAGGGGGCAGTTGGAGTGGGACCAGAACCACGTGTCGATGCAGTCGATGTGGAACAAGTGGCGACACTCGGGTAAGACCCGACCCGTTTCGGCCTCCTGGAACTCCGATAGGCAGACGGCGCATTCGAGCCCTTGCGGGTGGGCCCCGGAGGAGTAGTTGAAGGTGGGGATTGATTTCAGGAGAGAAGGGTGGAGGCGGCGGCGGCATAATTTTTCGGGCTGGGCCTGGGCCTGGGCCTGGGCGGCGGCGCTTCGGAAGGACACGAAGCGGGCGTACAAGTGGAAACAGATGACGAGGAAGAGGATGGCGAGGAGAGTGATGACGGAGAAGCACATCACTTTCCCGCTCAGCGCGTACCTTTGGAGGTCACTCTCCTTTGGGGCTGCTGTTGAATCGTCTTCCATTTAGATGCCGGATTTGGTTTTCCCATGGACTAGAGGAAATAATTAATATATAGGAATGGAGGAGGGGGTGCGAAGGTTCGTGGTAGGTGTGAAAAAAAATCGGTGAAATTTACAATTTTTTTTTATGGAAATTGATTTTTTTTTTTGAAGATTTTGTGGGAAATATTTGTATATTTGTCATTTTGGACAGATTTTGGGTCAATTCTCATTACCATTACTCCATTAGTAATTCGGCTGGGAATTGGTTGGCTTGGCTTCGCATGTGCAATTTGCTCATGGAGTCATGGGGATACTCTTGCTTTATTTTTTTAATGATTTGGAAGATAAACATGATGCTCTAAGACTTTGTTATATGTTTAGGGAGCTGACTAAGCTTTGGAACACATAAAGTGACAGCTCCACTTTGGAGCTAGTTTTGGGTCTTTAGTTTTTATGAACTAATGTTTTTATTTTTCGGATACGTGGTAGTTTCACTAAGTTTCGTATAAATGTTTAGAAAATAGTATCTTGGGAGTGAAGCTAGCTCCGCCATATGGGCCTTTCTGGGCCTTAAGGGGCCGCACATGACATGCATGCTCCTAAGTGGTTTGTGGCATTTTTTGGTTGTTTTCTAATAACACATTCTACATAATAACGTGTGAATAAGGATGAGGAATCACCCTAACCTCTCCAACTACCCAACCACTCCATAACCTCCCTAAATTGCCTTGAATCTCCGCTCCTGTATGCATATATAAGGGTTGGTGTGTCAGTCTTGTCGAGTACGAATTGAGAGAACTCAATTGCTGATTTGAGAGATCAAAATCAGACCAAATACTAATATACTAGAACTAGGTATGTATATGCAATGATGAAATGAGCTTGCCCCACTTTCATTGAAATTGAAAATGTTTTATCCCGCAACTTTATTGTAGTGAACCGACATAAATAGGGTTAATAAACGTTGAAGGAAAACTTTATCTAATTGAGTGACTCGTTAGCCATTATTAAGACTTGTTTTTAATCAATTAGAGACATAAATTCTGTTTTAAAACATTATTCATATTCGGTGGTGATTGTCATTTGGTCTACATCCTGGAGATTGTCCTTCTGGATTTACTCATGAGATTGTCATTTACTTTCAACCTAGTAAAACAACATAAACTAAAACTAACAATCTTCAACATTTATTCATCGGAAATTTCGCATGGCAACCCCGAGTAATGACATTATTTATGAGGTGTAATAAAGTTTAGGGTGAATTTTCACAAAACCACCCGCGAAATATGGGTTTGTGCACAAAACCACCCGTAAGAATTGAAATTTTATAAAACCACCCGTAAAAATATTTCGTTTGCAAAAAACCACCCGTAAAAATTGAAATTTCAGCAAACCACCCATTAAAATATTTCGTTTATAAAAAACCACACATAAAAATATTCCGTTTACAAAAGACTATCCAAGTCAATAATTCTGTTAATTTTTTTTGTTAGAAATACGGAATTTCATTATTTTCACTACTAAAATATCAATTTCTACTATTCAAAAACCAAACCCTATATTTTGAATTTGTGATTTTGGAATGTTTTCTTACTTGGATATGAAGAACGAGATACTCGTCAGTTCATAATTCCATTACATTTCTCGTTAGATACTAAGAAAGTTACAAAGATGCTCTTATCTAACTAAAATTACAAAAAATCAAATTTTATTTTCCATATGATAAAGAACAAGGAGAACGAATGAACTTAGTATTTCGTGTTTGGGCTTTGGTTGAAAGAGTTGGATGTGTTGGGATCTCGTTGTTCAAATCTAAGTAAGAAAACATTCACAAATCACAAATTCAAAATTTATGGTTTGGGTTCGTGTGTTTAAATGGTAAAATTGGTGTTTCAGTAGAGAAAATAATAAAATTTTGTTTTATAACAGAAAATTTAACGGAATTATTGACTTGGGTGGTCTTTTGCAAATGCAATATTTTAATGGATGATTTTTTGCAAAAAAAAATTTTTTACAGGTGGTTTTCTGAAATTTCAATTTTTACGGGTGATTTTTTGCAAACGAAATGTTTTTACGGGTTGTTTCCTAAAATTTCAAATTTTACAGATGGTTTTGTGCACAAACCAACATTTCGCGGGTGGTTTTGTGAAAGTCACCCTAAAGTTTAACATAATTTATGCGGTAACCTTGAGTTGCATACAAAATTCGTAAAATAACATTGTGGTTTAAATATAATTTGTCATATAACCAAAAGATTAAAACTTCCTTAAACTATTCAATTTTAAAAAAATAAAAAATACAAAAAACATAAAAAAAATGAAAAATGAAAGATAAAAAATAAATATAATTTGAAATTAGGTTTTAACTTCTTAAAATATTCTTTAAAAATAGGTTTAAATTCTTAAAATATAATGTTATCCATTACTAATTTACTACAGTATGAAATGTTTTAGTTAATAATTTTATTTAGTTTTATTTGATTTTTATTATATTTTTACATTATAAACTAACTAATTAAAAAAATTAAAAAGATGAAGAAATATTAAAAAAACTTGATTTAAATAAATTTCTTAATTTTTTTTTGTTGATGACCATTAGAGGTGTCAAACGGGACGGTCAGGTCGGGGTCGGGTTGAATCAGGTTCGGGTCGTAACAGGTCACCGGTCAAATCGAGTCGGGTCATTACGGGTTGTCGGGCGGGTAAAAGGGTCCGGTCGACCTAACAGGTCACGAAAATTGATTTTTTTACAATTATTAAAAAACTTTTTATTTTAAAAATGATATTTAATAATAAACCTATTATTTTTATATATTTTATTAATAAAATATATTATAATTTTCAAAATATATTATATATTCTTAAATTATAAGAAATTGGGTCAACCCAACGGTTTTTTCGGGTTTGAACCCAACGGGTTTCGGGTCTATCAGGTTCGATTTATTTTGGGTTTCGGGTTCAAATTTTCGGGTCTTGACCCTATATTTTTCGGGCGGTTCGGGTCGGTTCAGGTTTTGACAACTCTAATGACCAATGACCAATAAAACTTTAAATCATTCACATTATTAAAATTTCTTTTCTTTTCTAGAAAATAATATAAATTACCAAAATATTAAATTATTTTCATTATTCACATTATTTATAAATTAACTTATATATGCAAGATAAATTTATTAACCCAAGGAAAGTTCTTGATTTAAATTAATGAATTTAATGAAAATTTTAAATTTTTATCTTATTTATATTCTACATATTTTCTATTTTCAATTTCATTATTTGATCCTTTTCCATTAAATAATGAAAATTTATATTATTTTATAAAAATTTTTTAAAAAATTCTTAACTTGGTGAAATAGAAATAATATGTATTTAATCGATTAATTTATAAGATTAATATACGATAAAGGTTGGTTGAAATTAAATAAAAAAATTTATACAATATTTGATATTAAGGTATTAAATAAGATTACAATTAAGAAATAAATTTTTAGTATTTTTAGGCATTTGATGAATTTCGTATGAATCTCAAGGTTATCCTGTGAATTTTATATAAGCTTGAGGGTTTTCGCGTCAATTTTGTCAAACTTTGGTACCTCATAAATAATGTTAAACCTCTAGGGCACCGCACGAATTTTCCGCTTATTTATATATTGTTTTTTATTTGTCTTTTTAGGTTGTGAAGATGGCAAAAACGAAGCATCGTTTAAGGATTTGGCCTCCAAATTTGTGAAACGTGAAAATTTTGAGGGGAAAGATTTCCGTCGATTGAAGAAGAAGATGCATTTCATGACGACATCTTTGAAAGTGGTGTACGTGCTCACAACGTCGTGCCACGAGGTTTCGCCCGTTTACCCGAGATGGTCGATGGTAAGATGAAGGAATAAGTCGACGAAAGGAACACCATAGTTCTTGAACATAGGTGCTTAGGGAAATGGGAGAACGACGACTAAATTTGTTGTGGGCAGATCCTAAATGGAATGGCCAACTCCCTATTCGATTATATCAAAATCTCGAGTCATTTCGGATTTTGTAGGAGGCACTCGAAGCCAAGTACTTGGCCAAAGATGCTTCGTCCAAAAAGTTCCTTGTGCCTAACCTCAAAAATTATAAATTGGTAGAGTCTAGACCGTGATGGACCAATACCATGAGTTGCTTCATATGTTGGGACATTTAAACCATGGGATCAACTTGGCCAAAGATGCTTCGTCCAAAAAGTTCCTTGTGCCGTAACTTCAAAAATTATAAATTGGTGGAGTCTAGACCGGTGATGGACCAATACCATGAGTTGCTTCATATGTTGGGACATTTAAACCATGGGATCAACTTGGATGAGAACTTCACCGTCTCAAAGGCATTGTCAACACCATGTTGTCCTACTCCGAGTTAAAGAACTCGTTTTGGGGTGAAGCGATGTTAACAACAAACTATATTTTGAATAGAGTGTCAAGCTAGAGAAATCGCCAATCACCTTACGAATTTTGGTTTAAAATAAAACCTAATCTCTATTATCTTCATGTATGGGCTTGACGTGCGGTTGTTAGACTAATGGACCCCTAGCGCAAGACATTAGGACATCAAGGTATTGAGTGCATATTCATAAGACACGCTCATAATTCTAAGGCCTATATGTTCTTTGTCATAGAACCTAATAATGCAATCTCGTTTAACACCGTGAAAGAATCTTGTTATGCCAATTTAACGAGACTGGATTTTCGTGGAGCATAGGCCTAGGGAGATAGACCAAGAGGATGTCGATCCATCATTGGATCTAATGGATACCGAGGAGGAGCCAACGTCGGTGCTTGGACCTTGAATCACTAGGTCCATGACGCGCACTGGCACGTCGCAAGGCGCGTATTTGGCGCTGAGTAACGACGCCACTAGCCAAGCGCCACCACTCGAGGGAGTGTCGCCGGATGCGGATCCAATGACACAAAGCACAATGTTGCGGGCACCAGGACCGCTTGGCACCTATGGGCGCCAACGACACCGAATCCTTGATGTCAGATTCCCATACGCATAAGCATCGACGAGTGCATAACTTGTGACGGGACCAACATCCAATGAGACAATGAGCCCATTTTTCAAATCTTCTTGATGGAGGGTTCTTGGGAAAAGGAAGGTAAAATCATCTCATATTTGCATATGGATGAGGATGCTAAGAAGTTCGCTGAGGCTATGAGTCCTCAAGATGTCTCATTTTAGAAAGAAGCAATCCAAGATGAGATGGACTCGATTGTTGGCAACAAAACTTGGGATTTGTCGGACCTTCCACCTTGTTTCAAGCCTTTAGGTTGCAAATGGATCTTCAAAAGGAAGATGAAGGTAGATAGGTCCATTGACAAATTTAAAGCCCGATTGGTAATCCAAGGTTTTAGACAAACACTGATGGAAAACGCGTCTGTAACCAGAAAATATTTAGCCACGAATTTTGGCGAGGGTAATTTGGGTGGCAACGACCATAAGTTTAAGCACAAATATTTCCGTTTGCGGTTATATGGTCATGAAATATACTGTGGCTAGTGTTGGGGCCGAATAGCCGCGAAAAGTGAGCGCGGTTAGATCTGGTTGTAGATTTCTGGCCATGTTGTCATGAAAACAAGCTCGTGGCTAAATTTAACGCCCAATGGACCCGAATGTCTCGCGCAACTCATTTCTAGTGTATTAGCTAATTAGCAACGAAAAAAGATTCATGTGTATATTCAAGACAAAGTCTGGAGCTAAGTACCCACATACTATTCGTGGCTAGGTTTGTGGTTATTTGTGTGGGTGATTATCTGAATATTATAGTATCCCCCTCTTCATCCTCAATATTTATGGTTAGTTTTGTGGTTGTTTTTGTGGTAACATTCAATAATAATATTTGCAAAAGCAGTCACGACATTAACCACAAGTTCTTCATTTCGAGAGAAATATGCAAAAATAGCCACAAGACTAGCCCAAGTACTTTTCGTTCATGATAACCTGCTCAAAATGCACTTAAAATCTGTTCTAAACACCATCTTGCCCAAACATGCCTCAATGTATGTTCCAAACACCATAGACCTTAATTATATAAAGTGCACTTAAAGAGGTCCAAACATGCATTTGAGCAAATGCATAAAATGTTCACAATTGAATGTCAATTCTTCTACTCCTACTCTTAACACTTACAATTACTCTTCATCTTCCTTCTCTTCCTCCTCTTCCTCCTCTTCCTCTTCCTCTTCATTTTCCTCATCGTCACTAGTCAGGTAGAATGCCATCCCTTCATCATCCATGAGTCGACAATTCCAAATACTGTCCAAAAGACGACTCATATTAGAGTCCATGCCATAAGTTTTGAAATGCTTGTAATAGCGGCATTCCTAACAAACAAGAGAAGTGCAAAGGTTAAATAATGAAAACAAAACATAACCAGTGAAGGAAAAGGTGTTGGGCGAACAAAAGCGATATAAATCATGAATTTCTATTATATGGTGGAAATTTATAAGTTAGGTACCCTAGAATATTTTGCAATGATGTTCTTAAATAGCAACATGATCTTCTCTAAGGCAGAAAACGCGTAATGATGACATAATTTTTTCTAATGAACAATGTTGGGTGTTTTAGGAATTAGAATCAATACATGGCAACAAAAATGAGAAAATTAGATTAATTAACTAAGCAAGCACTCTCACATTGTAGTATTGTACAATAGAAAACTAGTGAATATGTTAATTAAGTATACAAGGAAAGACAAACCGAGAATCTGAGATAAGAGTGAGATTAGAAAAGGAATGAGCATGTAAAAAAACTAACTAAAATCAGAAAAAAGATTCAACTTTGTACAAAATAGTCATTTAGAAACACAACAATCATTGTGGGAGGGAGAAAATTTGCACTTACTTTGAACTTCATTGCCCACCACTCGTCATGACCAACAATTTTCCAAGTACTTGAATCCCACATAATGCCCCCCTTGGTGTGGCGGAAAGCCCACCATATATTCCAAAGCCTATAAAAGTGATAGTACCTTGATCGAGCAGTGATTCTTGTACACGGACACCTACACTCAGCCCGAAAACGCTCATTCACATCAACCCAGTTTGGGCACTGGGTATCATCCACAGGAGGAATAAGCTCTCGAACAATCTTGAGGAAGATCAACTCTTTCTGATGCGGCCACTTCCTTGGCATTTCCACAAAATGGGAAGAAAAGAAATGCACCAGTTTAAATGTGACAAAAATAGAGCATTGAAGTATTTTACAAATAGAAAAAGTGTTTGAGAAAATAAATAGAGCAACTAAATACATTGTTAATAAAAGGCATAAATGCACCCATTCTTATTTCAACTATCATGATCCAAACCTCAATTGACATAAATATTCTTATCTTACCAAACCTGCTCAAAATGCACTTCAAAACATTCTTATCCTATTTATGTTGCAACACACACATCAACCTACTTAAAAAACTACTTCCACTTTTGCTATTCCAAATAAATGTATACCAGACATTTGTCATTCTGTTACCAATCAATTAAAAGCCAATAAGATTGACAGTCAATTTGCTCTGCTCAGCAACACTTATATTTCTTAAAAGTCAATCAGTTTCAGAATATTCATGATTCGTTGAAATGTTTGTTCTAAGTGAACATTTAGACAAAAAATAAACCTTAGATCCAAAAGACATGAAGATCTAAATGCAAATACATTTTTAGGGTTTTAATACATTGAAATCATTCAAAAGACATGTAAACCATGCTAATCAGTTTCAGTTTCAAATTAACATGCATAAACCATCGAGAAAAATGGTGGAGAGAGATGGAGGCAAGAGACATGCAAATCTAAGTGAATTGTGGAGATATTTGCAACCTAAATGAATTAAACACTAGATTGACAAAGAGAAAAGGTGTGGGATAGCAAATCTAAGCCAAAAATTCGAGACATTCAACTCGAAGCCAAAAGGAGGCGTACTTGTGAAGAGCGTCGAGGGTTTACCGGGAGGATGGGAGAAGCTAAGCCGGGGGAGAGAGGACGAGTCGACGCCGATGAACATGGACAAGCTAAGCCGGCGGGAGGAAATGGGAGAAAGCTAAGCCGACATCGTTGATCCCATGGAGTGAAATGGAGGCAGCTAAGGCAAGAAGAAATGCGTCATTGAGAATGAGAGTTCGGTTGTGGTCCCAAAACTCTAAAAGACAAATAAGGCTCATGAGAGTTCGGTTGTGGGCCTGAAGATAAATAAGGCCCAATAAGGCTCATGAGCCTAATTTTTTTGAAAGAGCTCGTTAACAGCGCCCAATGTTCAAGTCGTCTCCCACATTGATGAGTCGTGGCTATTTTCGTGGTTCAATTTGTAGGTAAAACAAAGTTGATTCAGCAGCTCATTAAATGATCCATACCAACCTTCATTCAATAACCTACATCAACAATCGTACGAACTCGATCTCTTTACCCTACCTTTCTTCACATTCTCTTCCAATGTCATTTTCATCACACTTTTCTCTCTTATTCCCTCGCATTTCAATTTGTCTCGAGTAAACAAAATACATGGAAACCATGTTTCATTGATATCTTCTTTTGAATCTGCTATATTCTTGTTCAAGTGGTCAATTTCTCTTCCATTGTTGGTGCAAGAAAGGTTCTTGCTTTTGTGGATAAGTAATTTGCTTTTTGGGATGTTATTATGCATTACATATATATACATATAAAAGTTTCATTAACAATATTACAGGTTTTGAATAGAAAAGTCCTACACCCCCAGAAGAGGATCATGTGTTGATACATAGTTTGGCTTGGGGCCCATATAAAAAGGTTGTGTCAGGGCCCGAATATTTTATCAATGGTTATAAATTTAAATCTTTGGAACGTGGTGAAGGTAAATTAACCATGAATAGTGGTGTGTGTGTGTGCAAGCTTCCAACGGTGATACACAATCTGATTTCTTCGGGTTAATAGAACAAATTTTTGAGTTTGAGTTCACCGGATTGCCATGTAAGAAGATTGTCATGTTCAAGTGTTTGCGGTTTGACCCTAATGCGAGAGGGACGAAAGTCCATCCAGATACCATTTTCAGGAGATTAATGTGAATAGGCGATATAACAACCATGATCATTTTGTCTTTGTGCAACAATGCATCCATGTTTACTACGTAGACTTCCCCGGAGCACCTCGAAGCCGTACAGATTGGAGATATGTGTGTAAGACAAATCCTCAAGCTAGAGTTGAGCAACGATGGACAGAGAGAAAGGAGGATGAGCCAAATGATTTAGATCCATTACAACCGGAGGAATTTTAGATTGATGGATTTGCAGGGTCATCAATTCACTCATTAATATTACATCTTAATGATCCACTTTCTCAGCATGAAGAAGCATACGATGTTCAAAGCGACGAGAATAACTTGGACATTGCAATTGATGATGAAGAAGATGATTTTCCATCAGATTCAAGTTTCGAAAATTATGAGTGGTAATTCATCTTATCATAGTTTCATTTATTTTATATCAACATAATTATCCTTTTGCAAAATATGATTTGTAATTTATTTTCTACCAATTTTTTTTTTCTATTAGCAGTGAAAATTATACTAGAATGGAAAATTCATCTAGGAGGGAAATTCATCTAAGGAGGGAGGGAAAGTTCATTAAGGAGGGAAAGTTTATCTCGGTTGAAATAAGGAGAGAAAATTATTTGGGATTGGCGGGCTATATATTTGACTAGAGGGAAAATTTGAGTGAGTTTGGGCCCAAAATACACCCCACGCCCATCACTTTCCTCTCATTTGATTGCAAGCACTCGCTAACCCTACATTTGCACCTCACTCTTTCTCGAACGCCTCCCTATCCCTCTCTTTGGTTCGATCGTTCGAGCTCTCTCACGTGAAGAACAAGGTTCGAGATTTGTGGAGAAGGATTTGGTTAGAGCTCAAGGGATCAAGTCTGGTTCGAGATCTCTTCAGGTTCTCTCTCCCTCCCTTGGTTGCAGTCGGTTCTTTGGTTTAGTTTGGTTCTAGATCTGATTTTTCTTCCACCCACTCTCTAACCCTTGATGTATGTTATTGTTTTGGAATTTTGAGATTGAATGGTGATGTTGTGGAATTTAGGGTTGTATTTTGCTTCTCCTTATGTGAAATTGCTTCTCTTTGGTTCGATTTGTGGGGTTCAATTTGGAGGGTTGATGAATTTGCATGTCTTTCTTCTTGCTTCTCCTTGCTTGTCTTTCAGTTTTTAGTCTCAGGGTTTAATTTGTTGGTGTGTGTCTATGACAACAGGTTTTCATGCTTTAGGGTTCGAAATGGTGTTGCTTGTCTTGCATGTGCTCAACTCATGTGAAATTGGTGTTGCTTGTCTTGCAATCACATAAATTGGTGTTGCTTCTTCTTGCTTCTCCTTGATTCTCCTTGCTTGTCTTTGCTTCTCCTTTCTTCTTCTTGCTTCTCCTTGCTTGTGTTTCATTTTTTGGTATGCTGTTTTGCAAGGTTTGGTTAAATCACGCGTCACCTTAGAAGCACAACACGAGGACGAGCCCAAAATCTCAACTGCAACTTCGCTCGTGCTCCTCGTACTTCTTCGGAGCAGCTTCTTCAAAATCCTAAGAGACCTCATCAGTTACAACCAACCCTCCCGGTTCGTAGTAGTCCAAGATTTAAAAGAGTTGCCCACCAACAAGTTGCTCCACAACATGTCATCCCTTCTCCAATCCAAGTTCCACGTGCTCCAAACACTTCTTTGAAGAAAACCAAGCCTAATCTTACTCTAGCATCTTCTTCACAACAAGTTTTTGACCCTTCAAGGATTCCTAGCCCTAATAATAGTCCAACACTTCCGTCCGCAACAAGTTCTCTCTAAGGAAAGGGTTCCTTCAAGAAATCCCAGCCCTAAGCTCACTCAAGCACCTCATTCACAACAAGTTCTCTCAAATCCAAGAGCTCTTGCAAACAATCCTAGCCCTACTCCCATTCTCACACCCTCACAAGTGAATGAAGCAAACAATGAGGAATAAATAGAAGAGGGCTTCGAAGAAGACAATGAACAAGTTCATGTAGACTAATGGTGAAGAAGTGGAGAAAGAGCACGAGGAAGAGCTTGAGGAAGACCTTGAGGAAGAGCTTGAGGAAGATGATGAGGAAGGTGAAGAAGAACAAGAGGAAGGTGAAGATGAAGAAGAAGATGAAGAGTCTACTCAACCAAAGCTACTTATATGGATTAACGAAGACGGAATCTGGTAACCTTTCAAACTTTTTTTATTAATGTGATTTACATTGTAAATTTACTAATTATATCTATTTTTTGTAGTGATTTTGAACCACGTAAAGCTGCCAAGACGAAGGAATTCGTGCATGGCCACTACAATGGTCCATGGACAAGTATTTCTAAAGTGTCGGGGCCAATTAAGACGGTGTGGTTTGAAGAGTTTAAGGTGATGTTGTTGTTTTTTACATTTACTAATTCTATACATGACTTATTTTCTGCGTAGTGACATTTCATAATGTTGCTAAGATCAGCTTTAAGTTCATGTTGCTGTTTTTGGTAAACAAGTTCATGTTCCATTTTTTTTGTTTAAATACCAATGCAAGGTTGCTGTTTTTTTAAAGAACCATCGATGGAGCTGTTTTTTCAAGTACCATTTGTTAGAAATGGTTGTTATAAATGAACTGCATTTTTAAATACCGTTTAATGTTGCTATTTTTGTTGGATTGCTAGACCTTGCTTCAATATGAGTGTCTTTTTTTGTCATCAATGCATAAATTTTTTTATAGGAGGGAATCTGATGAACTAATGCAAAAGGTCTTTTTACACCAAGCCGGAAAACACATCACCAATGTCTTTAAGAAGCATCGTGAAAACAAGACCAAACCTTTCTTTGTTTCTGAGAAGAATTGGGAGAGAATGAACACCATAAGGAAAACAGATCCCAATTATGTGAGACAAGCTCAAGTGAATGCCCAAAATCGGTCATCAAAGAGGTCATTAGAGGCTTGAAATTATCGAGGAAGTTCTCGAAAGTTTACTAAATGGATGGAAGTTATGGTAAGTACATTCACTTTTCAAAATTTAAGTAAAAATCTGTTTGTTGTTTAAAAATAAGCATTTAACTTGACTTTACTCTTTTTTTTTGCAAGGAAACGGAGTCTAAGAGCATGCCGCTTATTTCTGAGGTGGTCAACAAATTATGGTCAAAGGAAGATGGGACTGGACTAGGTGAACGACCAACTGCAATCATTGTAAGTATATTCAAGTATTTTGTTCTTTTTGTGCTTATGGTTTTGGATTCATATTTGATTGAATTTGAGTTCATTTTGTATGATATTATGTGATTTTGATTGTTGATGTGTACAAATAGATTTAGCTACTTTAAATAGGAAATTAAATTCAAGTATTTTGCATGTTTAAAATTTAGACAAATGAATCAATATAGATGAACCTCCTAGATGAATTTTGTGCTTATGGTTCTCTCTCTCTCTCTCTCTCTCTCTCTCTTGATGGCTCTCCCTCTTTGGCTTTGTTTGGTTCTTCTCCTCTCTATGTTATTTGTTTTGGATTTTTGAGATTGACAACTTGAAAGTTTGGTTCGAGATATGTGTTTGAGAACTTGAATGGTGATTTTGTGGATTTGTCGATATTTAGGGTTCTCTTTTGCTTATCCTTAGGTGAATTTGCTTCTCTTTGGTTCCTTGTGAATTAATAGACATGAAAACTTCAATTTCCACTTGCTAAAACCCATCAAAAATATGCACCAGTAGACAGACTCTTGCAATTGCTGTTTTTGTTGATGTTTCTATTTGGTGTTGCAGAAAAAAAATCCCATAAAAAATATGCATAAATTTGATGTTGTTGTTTTTGTTGGAGTGATAGACCTTGATTTCTCTCACTTGCCTTTTGTTTTCTTCTTGCTTCATTTTCTTCTTCTTGCTTGATTTGTTGATTTGTATATATTGTTGCATTCTTGATTTGTTGATTCAATCTCAGTCCACCTATTATTCTTGTTGTTGTTATTCTTGCTTCATGTTTTTGCATTAATATGCACCAGTACCTGTTATTCTTGCTTCATGTTTTTGTTGTTGTTATTCTTGCTTCATGTTTTTGTTGCAATTTTGCATTGTTTTTAGGCTAAATTTGAACGCCTTGTGGCTGTTGAGCATGGTGATGGACCAATCTCAAGTGTTAGGGTGACCGAGCTATAGATTAAGGCTTGTAATGGCTACGTTAGTCGTAGGATTTTTCAATGGCTAATGAAGGGGTCACCCTCTTTTGTACAGGAAAGCTCAAATCTAGGAATCCTTCTTGCTCCTCCAGCCTTTTCCACACCCATCAAGTTGTTGAGCCTCTAAAGGATGAGATAAAGGAGATGCGAGAGGAGATGAAGACTCTTCAAAGTCAAAATGTGGAAATTCAAACCCAGAACAAGGCACTCAAAGGTATGCTTCAACAGTTGTTTAAACACATTGGAGGCAACATAGATAATGTCACTTCTTGACTTTCTTTCAAGTGGTTGGGCTGTTTTACCTCTCTCTAAATTGTCTTTCTTGTGAATTGTGTTTGTTGGTGGATTGCTTTTTGGGTGGTTTGTTTTGCTGGATATTTTCGATGTTGTAAGGTGGATACATTGAATGGTTGTTGTGCACTTGCTAGTGCTGGATTCTTAGCTATAATTCTAGGTTTTTATTAGCACATTTATAGTGTTGTTTTTTAGATTAGCAGGTTCTAGCTAATTGCAGTATGATAATGTAATTAGCATATATTAGGAGGTTTATAGTGCATTATCATAATGCAATTAATGCATATATTATGGTATATTTCCCATTTTTTTAATTAATTATTTATTTGACCATAAAATTTGAAACCAAATGTTTTCAAAGACAATTTCAAGGTTAAATACCAATAGCTTTTGCAACCAAATAGACTCAATGAAAATGTCAAGGCTAAATGGCCACAGATTTCCTACCAAATGCATTCAGTGCAAATGTTAAGGCTAAATGGCCACGAATATTCCCACTAAATAGATTCATGGAAAATTTCAAGGCTAATGGCCACGAAATATGTGCGATTATGAGTTCAAATTCGACTCGAATTTAGATACAAAATACATTTGTGGCTAAAATTTGATGGTGATGCACTCAAAATCAGCCACAAAATTCAATTTTGGCTAATATGGCTGAACGTGACTTTCGTGGCCGATAGCCACACATTTAGCAATGAACTAGTTCACGACTATTATTTGCAGCTAAATAGCCACAAAATTAGAATTCTGTGGTTCTTTTCTAGAATGATATTTAGCCTCGACCGTTTTAGCCCTAGGGCACCTCTCGTAGGGCAATCCGTTGGGGATGTCGCGACTAACGTGATTTCGTGGTTATTTTTGTGGCTGAAGTCCTGTCTATTTTCCTGGCTACAACCGCGTTTTCCAGCAGTGAAAGAGAAGGTGTCGACTACTTTGATACATATGCCCTTGTGGCTAGGATCACCACAATAAGACTCTTGATTGCCTTAACAAGCGTTCATGGTCTTGTCATCCATCAAATGGATGTCAAAATTGCCTTCCTCAATGGAGAATTGGATGAAGAGTCTTACATGAAGCAACTGAAAGGCTTTGTGGTTGATGGTCAAGCACGCAAAGTGTATTCCTCTAAGGACTCAAACAAGCACCAAAACAATGGCATCAAATATTTGATGGTGTAGTCCTGGCCGATGACTTCAAGATCTAGGAGATGCCAATGCTTCTATACCAAGTTATAATATGTCTCACTGCTGGAAAATACGTCTGTAGCCAGGAAAATAGACACGACTTCCGCCACAAAAATAACCACGAAATCACATTAGCCACGACATCACCAACGGATTGCCCTACGAAAGGTGCCATGGGGCTAAAACGCGCGAGGCTAAATATCACTATGGAAAAGAACCACAGAATTCTAGTTTTGTGGCTATTTAGCTGCAAATAATAACCGCGAATTAGTTCATTGCTAAATGTGTGGCTATTGGCCACGAAAGTCACGTTCAACCATATTAGCCAGAATTGAATTTGGTCGTTGGTTTTGAGTGCATCACCATCAAATGTTAGCCACAAATGTATTTTGTATCTAAGTTCGAGTCGAATTTGAACGCATAACCGCACCTATTTCGTGGCCATTAGCCTTGAAAATTGCCATGAATATATTTTGTTTCAAATTTTGTGGTTAAATAATTACGCATTTACAAAATCAAAAACTTATTATACCATAATATTGCATATTTGCATAAACTCATTTTAAAAAATCTAAAAAAATATTATACCATAACATTGCATATGCATAATCATAGTAATGCAATTACACAGTCTATAATACTTGTTGAAACATCCCACAACAAAACACATTCTATCCGCATGCCAATCAAAACCCAAAACAAACCCAAAAAATCCTAGAAGATAGATGCATAGACGGTTCAACAAAGAAATGTATCCCTAGGACTTGAACTTGAAGCAAAGTGTTTATTCATCAAATCTGCAAACTTTGCTTCCCTAATTTCCCTTCCAAGTTTCTCCACCTGCATAGGAGTAGATTTCTCAGTCTTAAAAGATCGAGCACTTTAAAAAAGCAATAGAATCAAAGTTTGCTACAAAAATAGTTAAATAAATAATTAGGAGGAGACAGCAAGAAAGAACTACCTTCTTGTAGTTATAACCTTCTTGTCCAAGCATCTTGCTATGCTTCCCATATTCGTTTTCGATCTACAAAACAAAATTAGTCACATGATTTAATTGTTTGAATACCAATATTGTAGAAAGAAGAAACTCAATTCAACTTAAAGAAAATATTAAAATACAACAGACCTATGGTAGAATGATTGGGCCACCTTTGACTAGAAGAAATTGCTATGGAAGTTCAACAGAAAATATTATTTTAACATCACAGCTTCAAGCAACCCAGAAAATCAGCTTTCCTTGGACGGTTTAGGCTTGAAGTAGTTAGTGACCAATCCCATAATTGAAAACCTACGTCCAGATAACAAAATCAGCTGCGAGGAATTTTGCATAAAGCAA
The DNA here is from genome assembly GCA_964016875.1 of Fallopia convolvulus. Lineage (NCBI taxonomy): Eukaryota > Viridiplantae > Streptophyta > Magnoliopsida > Caryophyllales > Polygonaceae > Fallopia > Fallopia convolvulus. The sequence continues at coordinate 28,092,221 of OZ024719.1, forward strand.
TAGGAGTTGGAAATATAGGATTGCAAGGATATAAGCTGTATAGAAACAACCATGCAAAAAAAGTTTCTCTTTTATTTGAGATGCACAGAGATAACAATGAGGTGTAAAGAGCAAACAACTCATCAGATTTTTCATATATCAGATTGAGGTGTGTAGTTAACATCAAAAAACATGGAAATAAAAAAAACACATGAAACAAATTAGTGGCATATGGAACTCAATAACTATCAAAATCTACTCTCATAATGAAAAATTAACAAGGATACTCTTAAAAATACAGCAGAATAAGAGACCTATGTTGCCTTCATTCGGCAACTCTATTGAAGGGGTCATCCTGATTTCCATTTTAATGGCAGCTAACATTGTATGAATTAAGAACAAAACATAAAAATAACAGAGATAAGCAACATAGAATTGAATAAATAAGCATATTTGAGTTCAGAACTATGCCAATAAAGAAAGGGGGGAAATTGCCTTTATGGTCATCTTAAACATGGAGAATGTTGCCTTATATGTCATTTTGAGCTGTGATTAACCTTTTCTTGAAGATTTGACTAGAGGATGCAATCAGGATTCATAACTATTATAATTTCCATTTGTTAAACCAGATATTGCACTAGAAAAGAGAACAAAACATGTTGTACAAAAGTCTTGACAGGTCCAATAAAGATTCAGATTTCAAGCTAATCTAATTAGAGCTTTAAACAAGTAATCCACTTACAGATTTATAGATTTACAGATTCATATTTATAGATAATGGCTTACAGTGAGAGAAAGCAAAAACTATGGTTGAAGGTGGCGTTGGTGGGAGCAATGGATGCTTGTCAAACATCAACGGTGAAGTGCGGAAAACAGTAGCAACTTCCGTTCCTCTTCAAAAGCCTCCACTCCAAATCGAGAACGCAAAAAGTGAAAACCCTAAATCGAAAATGAAAGCAGAAAATCTCAAAACATTGGAAGCAAATCAGCAAAATAAAATATAAGGAAAGCCAAATTTGTAGACTTTGAGAAGAACAAGCTCAAACCGATCAATTTGGAGACGAATTTGTAGACTTTGACGAGGTGGAGAAGAAGGCTGACCACGATCATGGAGTCCATGAGCGAGAAGAATGTCTGCCTCCGGTGCCTCGTTAAGCTCCTCCACTAACCTATCCACCACCTTAAAAACGATCAACTTGGAGATGAATTTGGATCTCAATGAGAAATAAGAACAATGATTGACAAAAAGACATTAGGAAAAAAAAATTCAACTGAGAAGGACAAGCTACCGATCAATTTGGAGATGAATTTGTGGACTCTGACGAGGCGGAGAAGATATACCGGCGGTGAAGAATCTGAATTCTTTCTCCCAGAGTCCGTCGCTCCATCCTGATTCACTCTCTCGAGTTCCTTCCTACATATGTTTATCAATGGAATGAACTTCTTGGATGAGCGCCGACTGGGGTTTGAGAGGGCACACGCGGGTTAGATTTGGGAGTGAAAGTGAGCAAATTAGGGTTAGATAGTGAACAAGCCTTATGGGCTTAGATTTTAGTGGGCCAAAAATTACTTTTTCCCTCTTAAAAATTAAACATTCCCTCCATTTAACATTAAAGCCCGCTCAAAATTTTTTGTAAAGAGAATGGTCCCGCCGAAATGTTTTTTAGCCAAATATTCCCGCCCAAATATTTCTAAATTAAATATTACCTCCTTTTTCCCTCTTAGAAATTAAATATTCCCTCCTTTTATCCCTCTTAAATCAAATGTTCTAAATAATAAATTAATACGTAAAAATAAATTGTATACCTTTTTTTGGGGGGCGCGTTGCCCCCTAGACCCCCAACTCGCTGTCGTAAAAAATATATTCCCTCCTTTTATCCCTCTTAAATCACCGTTATGGGGCGTTGCCTCCCGAACCCCCTACTAGGGGGCTCCACCACCCATGACCCCTGGTGTTGTCGGTGGCTCCGCCCCCGAACCTCTGGCGGGTAGTTATCAACATCAAGCATATCATGATCATCATAGAGGTTTAGGTATTGTTAATCTTAAAAAGATATAATGGTTTCTTATAACGTTTTCTTATAAGAATGAACAATTATAAAGGAATATAATGATTTCTTATAAGAATGAACGACTATAAAGGAATATAATGATTTCTTATAAGAATGAACAACTCTAAAAGAATATAATGGTTTCTTATAAGAATGAACGATTCTATAGGAACATAATGGTTTCTTATTAGAATGAACGATTCTAAAATGAATATAACAATGTATTATAAGAATAAACGATTCTAAATGAATATAACGATTTCTTATAAGAATGAACGATTCTAAGTGAATATAACGTTTGCTACGTTATCTTATAAGAATGAACGATTCTAAATGAATAAAACAATTTCTTATAAGAATGAACGATTCTAAGTAAATATAACAATTTCTTATAAGAGTAAATGATTCTAAAGGAATATAACGATTTCTTATAATAATGAACGATTCTAAAGAAATATAACGATTTATTATAACAATAAACGATTCTAAGTGAATATAATGTTTTCTTATAAGAATGAACGATTATAAACGAATATAACATTTTCTTATAAGAATGAACGATTCTAAAAGAATATAGTGATTTCTCATAAGAATGAACGATTATAAATGAATATAACGATTTCTTATAAGAATGAACGATTCTAAAGGAATGTAACAATTTATTATAAGAATAAACGATTCTAAAGGGATATAACGATTTCTTATAAGAATAAACAATTCTAAAGGGATATAACGATTTCTTATAAGAATAAACGATTCTAAAGGGATATAACGATTTCTTATAAGAATGAACGATTCTAAATGAATATAACGCTTTCTTATAAGAATGAATGATTCTAAAGAAATAATACAATTTCTTATAAGAATGAACAATTCTAAGTGAATATAATGATTTCTTATAAGAATGAACGGTTCAAAAGGAAAATAACGATTTCTTATAAGAATGAACGATTCTAAAGGAATATAATGATTTCTTATAAGAATGAACAATTTTAAAGGAATATAACGATTTATTATAAGAATGAACGATTCTAAATGAATATAATGTTTTCTTTTAAGAATGAACGGTTCTGAAGGAATATAACAATTTCTTATGAGAATGAACGATTCTAAGTGAGTATAACATTTTCTTACAACAATGAACAACTCTAAAGGAATAGAAAGTTTTCTTATAAGAATGAACGGTTCTAAAGGGATATATTGATTTCTTATAAGAATGAACGATTCTAAAAGGATGTAATGATTTCTTATAAGAATGAATGAGTCTAAAGGAATATAATGTTTTCTTACAACAATGAACGACTCTACGTGAACATAACGTTTTCTTATAAGAATGAACGGTTGAAAAGGAAAATAACATTTTCTTATAAGAATGAACGGTTCTAAAGAAATATAACGATTTCTTATAAGAATCAACGATTCTAAGTGAATATATTGTTTTCTTATATGAATGAACAATTATAAGTGAATATAACGTTTTCTTATAAGATTGAACGATTCTAAAGCAATATATTGATTTCTTATAAGAATGAACGATTCTAAAAGAATATAACAATTTCTTATAAGAATGAACAATTCTAAAGGAATATAACGATTTATAATAAGAATGACCGATTCTAAAAAAATATAAAGATTTCTTATAAGAATGAAAGACTCTAAAGGGATATAACGATTTCTTATAAGAATGAACGATTCTAAAGAAATATAAGGTTTTCTTATAAGAATGAATGGTTCTAACGAAATATAACGATTTCTTATAAGAATGAACGCTTCTAAAGGAATATAACGATGAATAATATTATTATTCTAGGAAGTCATTTATATTTTATTAAAAATTATAAATTTTCTAGGTGAGCATAATTGATATTTTATTTTAATAAATATTCTTTATAAAGGTCTATGGATAATATTTATTAAAATTCTAAAATAATTGTTATATATAGTGGAAATAATTTACAAATAATAAGAATTAAATAGAAATGGGCCTGGGAGCCAAAGGAAATCAGATGGGCTTGGGAGTCAAAGGAAATGGGCCCGTTTTTGAATCACCCTACTCGGCCCAAATGGAAGAGAAACCCAATCCAAACTCTTCTCGGCCCAAAAATGGGCCCGTTTTTAAATCTTGTGGTTATTTCTGCAGATTTACCACGAAATAAAGAACTCGTGGCTAATCTCGTGACTGTTTCTGCAGATTTTTCCAAACAAACAAAGTTAGGCAAAAATGAAGAACTCGTGGTTAATTCTACAAATTTCTCACGAAATAAAGAACTCGTGGCTAATCTCATGACTGTTATCGCAGATTTTTCCAAACAAACTAAGTTAGACACGAAAATAAGAACTCGTGGCAATTTTTGTGGTTATTTCTAAAAATCCTAACAAAATCAAGGACCATTTATGAATCAATGATTCAAATTACCCATACAAATAACCATTGACATAGCCACGAATATTATGTGGGTACTTAGCTCCAGACTTTGTCGTGAATATACACTCGAATCTTTTTTCGTGGCTAATTAGCTACTACACTAGAAATGAATCTAGCTGCGCGAGACATTCGCGTCCATTTGGCCTTAACTTTAGTCACAAGTCTGTTTTCATGACAATATGGCCAAAAATCTACAACCAAATCTAGCCGCACTCTCTTTTCGCGGCTATTCGGCACCAAAAATAGCCACAACTATATATTTCATGGCTATATAACCACAAATGTAAATATTTGTGGTTAAACTTATGGCCTTTGCCACCCAAATTACCCTCGAAAAAATTCATGGCTAAATATTTTCTAGCTACAAACGCGTTTTTCAACAGTGTCTATATGTTGATGACATGCTTACATTTGATACAAACCTAATGGAAGTCGACAAAAACCAAAGAGTTCTTTGGTTTTTGTCTACCAAGTTCACCTTGAAGGATCTAGGAGACACCAATGTGATCTTAGGTATTAAGATAAAGCAGGATGGCAAGGGTTTAACCCATATTGAATCCTATTACACCGAAAAGGTGGTGAAACGTTTTAATGTGATAAATCCACACCAGTTAGCATGCTTATGGATCCTAGTGAGAAACTTCTCCCTGAGTTAGGAGAACCAATCTCACAACTTGATTATTCTCAAATGATAGGGTCCTTGATGTATGCCATGATGAGCACTTTCCACGACATAAGTCAAACTTGTTCATGTCATTGGAAGGCCCTTATGAGAGTACTTAGGTTCTTGAAAGGGACAATGACTTACGACATTGCATATGTGAGAACACCTTCCACATTGGAAGGTTACACTGATGCAAGTTGAAGATTACTCATTGATAGCGGTGAATTTGGTCGTGTAAATCACAACTATGCAAAAGAATCGAAACTAACTAAGAACCGTAGGCTTTAGGAAGTCTGGGTCGAATCCGCAAGGAGACATGTTTTACCTTTTGTAATGAAGTTTGTGTCAAATAAGTAACAAAGGTTTTTTATTTATTTATGACTAGCTATCAAGCATGCAAAACTAGCAAAACAATAAAAGATTATGATTAACAAAGATTTGGGAAGATAGCTTAGGCAAACAAAAATCCACAATCGTATGACAAGTTGATCATTGATTTCACCTTAATATCTCATGCAATGGATTTTCCAAATCCTTTTCAATTGTAACTAATAACATAACGAAATACTATTAGATCTAACTAATTAAATACCATGAAACCATCAATGATTGAGTTAAATAGCAGCAATAAGGATCAATATATAATAGGATACAATTCTAGCATAAAACAATCAGCTCTTATCCTTGAATACAAATCAAATCTCTTATGCATATGACTAGCATAACCAGATACTAGTACGATGCAGTTGCTAATTTAATCTAGAGATGCCCAACCAGTAACACTCTAGATTTAGCAATAGATCCAATAACATCAAACCCTAGTTGATCAGGCTAGAAACTGTTGAAATAAATTATAGAAATTCAAGCAAGAGAGAAGATTAAATCCATTCAATAGATAAGGAATTAGAAATCTCACAACTTTATTCAAAACGATGCTTCAATTGTCTGACTAATCAAAAGGGTTTAGTTCTCCACATAAAATATGTAAAACTTAGAATGAAAAGTATGAGAATGAGAATATGAGTTTCTTCTCTCCTAAACCCTAATATAAAGAAGGAAACTAGGTCTAAACAACATAAGTCTCGTAGGATATAAGCCCAAAAATATAATAGTAAGATATAATGCAATCGCGCGAGCTGAATTCTTGGCCATGTAATTGGTGGCGCCCACTGCCCATTTGGCGGCACCCGCTACTAGCAACAGTCAGCACCCCTTGGTTCATCATTCAGGTCACACTTCGGGGGCTATTTTGACTCCCTTCGAGTTGGAATTTGGACTCGGCGTAAAAACATGAATTGTAGCTCCTTGAATTAGCGTTCCAATGATAACGAATTCAACTACATAAGACCACTATAGCTCCCAAACGAACTCTCACACGACAGAGGTGTCGAACCAAAAACTCTAATGGATGGCCCGAATTCAAGCGTTCTTTTCCCGATTTCCATTCCTTTCACACTTGTTCACTTTAAGACTTGTAAAAAAAAACATAGAACAAGAGAAAAAACCCAAAACTCCTAGACACTAAAGAGACTAACTAAAACTACCTAAAAAGAACGCAAAAGAGACGGAAACATGCATCCTAAACACTACCTATATGCAAGCTATAAAATTCCCCCGTGCTTAAACCTTGCTTGTCTTTAAGCAAGAAGTAGATCCAAGTCACACCACAACATAGCAATTCATGCATCCATCTCATAATCAACAGATCAAGTCAACATATAACTATAACTTGATCAAGACATCATAGGATGCAATTTATTCAAGCATAGAGCAAAGATCATTCATCCATTCTAGACCTCACCATGGCAATGTGTTTGTTCTCACTCTTAAGTGTTTAAAGGACGTGTTTCACTCAAAATCAACTATGAAAAACTAGACTACCATAGGCTTGCATCAGCATCCTAATTCTCCACCTCTATGGACCAAACACAACAAAAATCATGAGGTCTTTTCAAGGGTTCTAATGGGGCCAAGGTAAAGACAAATAGGAAGGGATTGTTTTTGGTTTTGTTGTGCTAAATCCGAGACAAAGAACTAACTAAACCCAAACCCAACACTTTTCACTTCTTAATACTTCGAACTCTTCTTACAACTCCATGCATTCATTTAAGCTCTATTTTGCATCTTTTGTAACACTTTTGCCTCTTTTTCAACTCTTTTCTCTCAACAATTATGAAGACTACTTTCTTTGAACCTCAATTTTCTTTCTTTTTTCTTTCAACATACTTTTCATCAGCATTTTTTTTTCAACTTTCACACTAGAGTTGTCTTTCCTTCTACCTTTCATCACACTCCCCTATAATTATTGATAACCACACAAACAAATCCACCTAAAGTCCTAAATCTCGGATGGGTCAAGCTTATATAGGATAGGAATTGTTTTGTGGAGCTATCAAAATAAGTTTTAAGCCTCAAAAGAAATGGGGTGTCAAAAACATGGATCTTGTCAAGGTAGAAAGGGAACTAATAGGCTAATAAAGAAACATACCTCAATCATATTAATGTCATGCATCTAGTCAAGAAAAACAGTCTTGAAAAAGAGTCATAACGCATGTTCTAGAGCTAGCAATTCAAAGTAATACACTCAATAAGAACAATATAATCAATCAAAGGCCTAATAATCTCACAACGCTTGTTGTCTAGAACTTCATAATAGACTTAAACCTCAAGCTCATCTACATGTTCAATCCTATAATCAAAGTATACAACCAAAGAACATGCTCATATCATAAAAACTTCAACACATTATGCATGTCAAGGGTTAGAATCCATAATCAACTTAGAAACACAAGAGGTCTTACACATTGGGGAATAAGAACCTAAAGTGCAATATTTTTTTATTTTTCTAAGTATTCTGAATTTTTTATATTTTTATATTTTTATATTTTTTTTTCATTTTTCAAGATTTTAGTCAATGCAACTACATGAATGCAAAGCAACTAATCCCCTTCCCCCATGCTTAAATCTTACATTGTCCCCAATGTAAAGTAAAAATAAAGAGAAGAGAAAAACTCATAGAACAACTACTCATTAAGAGATTGTCAATGTCGTCAATAGCCTGTCAAAAGCTTGTGCACACATCTCAGAAAAGCATAAGTAACAAAATGATAAATTAAAGATGCATGATATAACTTTCACATATTGTTTTAATGTATCAAACTTGTGTGCCAAATTGGTGTGAATTGACCTTTGTTCAAATAAATTCAGCACAAGTGGTGGAGTTACAAAATACTTGCAATATGGGTCAAAGTACTTGTCAACACTACCACTTTCTTCAAAGATGAACTCCATATATTTTTCATCTTCCGCCTTGTGTTTAAACTTGGTTCCTCATCTTGCAACTCCATAAGCTCTGGATATGAGAAGGTGGGGAAATTGAAACATGGAATTTCAAAGCCTAGTATATGGCACAACATGATGCCGGGAGTCTTAACAAATGTTTTAGGTTGATTTCCTCCCTTGTGGTTCTCAACTTCATCAACAAAGCAGTCATCCTGGTCGGCAAAATAATATTCTTCCAAAACCATAGAACTTTCAAACTCATGACTCCACATGGGAGAAGATGATTCAGGCTCTCTAGGCTTTGTAAGTATCTCTATGCCAGCACAAACTTCCCTTGGCTCTATGATGATCTGCTTAACTTGACTTATACGTGAGACTACATATTGGGCATCAAATTCATCTTCATAACCACATCAAGTGTCTTAGATTTCTCCTCAACTTGTATTTAGGTGTTTGACTTATAATCGTTTCCTTCCAACGTGATTCCCCCATTCCTTTCACACAACTCAAAAGGACATGTGATTGTGGAATGAAAATTTGAAGAACATAACTCACAGTGCTCCTTGATCAAAGTATCTGTCATGGTAGAGAGATCCTTGATTATATCTTCAAGAGACATATCAACCAGTTGCGGTTGTTGGGAAGATGACTCTACATGAAAGATTTGATAGCTCATGAAACATAAGAATTCCCAGCATTCCTCAAATCCCATATGCAAAAGACTATCATTGCTCATGTAGTCAGCCAATCCCCTTGTCTCACCGTGAATAACTTCCATGTTGACCTCTCCATCGCTATATCGGAATCCAGATGTACCAATTTTGAACAAATGTTCTTGAAATCTAGAAAAATAGTCATAGAAGTGTTCATCATGTAGCTATGTACACTTGAACAAAGCCATAGATTATTAGCACAAATGTCTATGAACCGTAGGATAGGTTCACAACACAAAGATTGGCACAAAAATCACGCAAATGACAAGTTATTGCCTCCCTGGCAACGACACCAATTTGATAGCGGTGAATTTGGTCATGCAAATCGCGATCATGCAAAAGAATCCAACCTAACTAAGAACCGTAGTCTTTAGAAAGTCCAGGTCGAATCAACAAGGATACATGTTTTATCTCTTATAATGAAGTTTGTGTCAAACAAGTAACAAAGGGTTTTTTGATTTATAACTAGCTATCAAGCATGCAAAACAAGCAAAACAATAAAAGGTTGTGATTAACAATATTTGGGAAGATAGATTAGATAAATAAATATCCACAATCGTATAACAAGTTGGTGATTTCACCTCAATATCTCATGCAATGGATTATCCAATTCCTTTTCGATTGTAACTAACAAAACAGCCAGATACTATTAGATCTAACTAATTAAACAACCATGAAACCATCAATGATTCAGTTTAATAGCAACAATAAGGATATGAATATAATAGGATACAATTCTAGCATAAAACAACCAACTTTTATCCTAGAATGCAAATCAAATCTCTTCTGCATATGACTAGCACAACCAGATACAAGTACGATGCAATTGCTACTTTAATCTAGAGATGCTCAACTAGTAACACTCTAGATCTAGCAATATATCCCATAACAACAAAACCTAGTTGACCAGGCTAGAAACTGTTGAAATTAATCATAGAAATTCAAGCAAGAGAGAAGATTAAATCCATGCAATATAAAGGAATTAGAAATCACACAACTTTATTCAAAACGATTTCAATTGTCTGACTAAGCACAAGGGTTTAGTTCTCCATATCAAATATGTACAACTTAACATGAAAAGTACGAGAATGAGAATAAGTTTCTTCTCTCCTAAACCCTAATATAAAGAAAAAAACTAGGACTAAACAACATAAGTCTCGTAGGATATAAGCCCAAAAATATAATAGTAATATATAATGCACTCACGCGTGATTGAATTATCAGTCCAGTAATGGGTGGCGCCCACTGCCCCATAGGTGGCACCCGCTGCCAGTAGCAGTCAGCACCCCTCGGTTCAGCATTCAAGTCACACTTCGAGGGTTGTTTTGACTCAATATGAGTTTGAATTTGGACTCGGATTAAAACATGAATTGTAACTCTTTGAATTAGCTTTCCAATAATTACAAATTCAACTTCATAAGACCACTATAGCTCCCGAACAAACCCTCTCAAGAAAAAGGTGTCAAACCAACAATCCAATGGATGGCCCGAATTCAATCGTTCTTTTTCCGGTTTCCATTCCTTTCACACTTGTTCACTTTAAGACCTATAAAATAACATAGAACAAGTGAAAAAACCCAAAATTCCTAGACACTCTAAGACATTAAAGAAATTAACTAAAACTACCTAAAACAACGCAAAAGAAATGGAAACATGCAACCTAAGCACTACCAATATCCAAGATGTCACTCATCAATGAGTAGTTGGGTATACCTATTAGGTAGTGGTGCAATTTCTTGGGCATCTAAGAAGAAATCGTGCATAAGAACCTCGACTATGGAGTCGGAGTTTGTTGCTCTTGCCGCGTTTGGCAAGGAGGAGAAATGGCTTAGGAATTTAGTTAGTGAGATACCCTTTTGGCAAAAACCGATATCCCATATTACTATCTTTTGTGATAATCAAAGTACCTTCGGAAAGGCCTATAACCAAGTGTGTAATAGTCAAGACATCTAGGTGTGAGGTATAGTTCCATTCGAGAACTAATCACACATGAAATCATTTCGGTTGTCTTTGTGTGAAAACGTAACCACCTTTCCAATCACTTAACCAAGAGTTTGGAAAAAGAGTTGGTGTACAAAGCATATCGAGGGATGGGATTAACAGGTAACCTATGATTTGGATGCCCAGTTCCCTCTTATCGAAAAGTTTATGGTGAATGAAAGGTGAGGTCATCTACCAATTACCAAAATTAAATATTAATTATTTTTAATAATCTCCGCCTTGTTAAATTAATTTTTAAATAAAAGTTTTTTCATATGTTAATTAATTTTTTTAATTGCCATGAGATGTTGGTTTTCTTTAATAGAGATTGAAAAATGATCGTTCCTCAGATATTTTAATTTATGATATTGACTTAAACAATGTTGGTTTTGTAATGATTTTTAATATGAAAAACATGGTTCATGTGAGCAGGTAAATAATTAAAGGGAATCTATAATATGTGCACATAGGTACACAATAAAGATACTAATTTTGGTAAATCTGATTATTGTTTGTTAATTGTAAATTTTTGAAAAGGGTTCATTAATTCCAATTTAGGGAATAATTTAGAAATAATTTCCAAATTTAACTTAGTTATTGTGTGCCAGGGCACACATTAGTCGGACCGATAATAAAAAACTATTGTTTGCAAGTATTTCCTTAACTACGTTATATATATTCCTTATTAAATTATTGCTTTTCTTATCATATGATGGAGGAATCTATCTTAATTAAAAGATAGAATTTCCGCATGGATTGGGAAGTAAAATATCGCTTGCTTGGGTGTCAAAGCATCTCATCCGGCCCTAGAGATAGAGTTTTCGACCTTCTCTCTCCCTTTCCTCCATTATAAATACATGGGATCTCCATGTACAGTAAGCACATTGAATAGAGGCTGATATTCGCTCGGCCTGTTCATAATCTTGCCTTTACCTCGATATTCATTCGACAAACTGCTCTTTTGACTTAGGCATCGAAGGTGGATTAGGGGGATCACGTCCCTTGTTTCCATTGTTTTGCATGTTTTAGGTTGAAGAGGAGCTTCAAACGGAAGGTGAATATCGAATCAAGAGGAGCATTCAATTAGGGCATAAAGATGAATTTTTGTGCAATAACAGTTGGCGTCGTGAAGTGCTCGGGCAAGGGAGAAAAAGAGCAGGGACTTGGACACAGTGAAGTGTACAAAAGATGAGGAAGGTAGGGTGCTAGTGGAGAGTAGTCAGATAAAAGAACACTGGCAAAGGTATTTTTACAATTTGCTAAATGAGGACCAGGAGTCGACAGTAGAAGCAGGGGAACCGAGGGGCCATTTAGAGTGCCTTTTCACTAGAAGCATCTCCAGAATCGAGGTGAAAGGAGCACTTCGGAAGATGAGCAATAAGAGAACAGTTGGCCTAGATGAGATCCCAATGGAAGTGTGGAAGTGGTTGGGGGTGAGAGGCATAGAATGGCTCACGTCACTTTTCAATGTCATTTTTCGTACGACAAAGATGCCAGAGGAGTGGAGGCTCCACAGCCTGTTTCCAGTGTACAAAAACAAAGGGGATGTGCAACAGTGCAACAACTACAGGGGTATCAAGCTCCTCAGTCATACCATGAAAGTGTAGGAGAAAGTGATTGAAGCTAGGTTAAGGAGAATAGCCACAGTTCCGGACAAACAATTCAGTTTTATGCCAGGGCGATCTTCCATAGAAGCTATTCACTTGATCAGAAGGTTGGTAGAGGCATAAGAGAGAGGAGGAAAAACTTGCACATGATTTTTATTGATTTGGAGAAGGCTTATGACAGGGTACCTAGAGAGTTGCTTTGGAGGTGTTTGGAGGCGAGAGAGGTTTCAGGGACCTTTATCAGAATTCTAAAGGACATGTATAAGAGCTCGTTGACTAATGTGTGGACCTCGGGGGTTGCACTGAGTTTTTCCAAATAGGGATCAACCTGCATCACGGATCAACATTGAGCCCTTTTCTGTTTGTTATCGTTCTGGATGTTCTAACAAGGGAGATCCAGGAAGAGGTATTGTGGTGTATGTTGTTCGCGGATGACAAAGTGTTGGTGGACAAGTCTAGGGTGGGAGTTTGCAGAAAGCTTGAATCTTGGAGAGAGAAAATCGAGACAAAGGGTTTTAAGTTAAGTCGGACTAAGACATAGTATGTAGAATTTAAGTTCAGCCAAGAGGTGGAGCCAGATGACGAAGCAAGTTTGGGAGGAGAGGTCATAGCGAAAAAAGAGATGTCCATGTACCTAGGCTCAATCGTGTAGAGTAATGGGAGCGTCGAGGAAGACATTAAGCATAGAATACAGAGAGGTTGGCAGAAGTGGAGGGGTGCGTCTAGAGTGTTGTGTGACAGAAAGGTCCCACTCAAGCTTAAAGACAAGTTCTACAAGACGGTGGTCAGACTAGCCATACTTTACGGGATGGAATGTTGGCCGACTACTAAGGCGCAGGAGCAGAAGCTGATGGTAGAAGAGATGAGGATGCTGACGTGGATGTGCAGGCATACGAGATTGAACAGAATCAGGAATGAAGTGATTAGGAACAAGGTGGGAGTGGCCAGTTTAGGTGACAAGCTTAGAGAGTCGAGGCTTAAATGGTTCGGGCACTTACAGAGGAGACCACCAAATGCCCCGGTTTGAAGGTTTGGTGGATAGCGATTTTCGCAGGGAAAGAGGCCGGCCAAAGAAGAGTTGGAAGGAAGTAATAAATCAAGATCTCAGAGCGTTGGCAACCTCAACAAATATGACCCTGTGAAGGGACCAATGGCGTGAGAAGATTACAATGGCAGAGTGTTAGTGGTGCCGACTTGAAGGGAGTACCCTGATCTCTTATCCTCTTCATCTTAGTTTCACTCTTATAGTTTTAGTTTTTAGTTTTTAGTTTTTTGGGTTTTCTAGGGGTTTCTTTCCCATTCTCGCTTTTTACTTCTCCACTTTTCCTCCTTTTGGTTTCCGCCATTTTGCACTTTTGCTTTGGGCCCACCTTAGATACCCTCCCGACTTTCGAGTTGGGGTAATGGTGCGTACATCTCGACCCCCCAGATTTCGTATCCTACCGGGTTCCACCTGGGTTGTGTTGTTGTTGTTGTGCCAATTGGCGTCGTTTATGGGAAACGAAGATTCAAACCCATAAAGAAATCACTATGGTGAGTAGAGTGGAAAAAATCGTTGCTCGGGATTCGCACGAACCCTAGGCAAGGTCGCGGTCGCGGCGAATTGTTGTCGCGATCGGGCCAACAACAAACCGCGACTAGTGAGCACAAAGAAATCGATGATACTGGGGCAAGGAGCGACCTGCCACCTTCTTGTCGATCTTAGTCACGCCCAAGGTTGGTAGTCGACAATTGAGTGGTGATTTGTGTGCAGGTGCCCACCCGATAACCCAAAGGCGAAAGTTTGATCATGTATCACATATCGACGATCAACCACCGTCAAAGTGACAGAGCCCGAGCATAGGGAAGCCATCGACATCCTGACCCGAAACCAAAGCCCGACCACAGTCGCGAAACCACTACTCCCCCAAAACTGGGAACGATCAACTGGACGACCGCGGCTTGCGAAACCCTGATCGCGGTTAGCCAGAACCCATGCTCAGGTGTCAAGGCGACCGCGACTATGGCTTATGAAACCACGATTGCGGCCCTCCTGTGGCAAAAGACCCGCGGCAACGTGGCAGGCGGAAGGATTTGAGTGGTGTTAACGGTGATTTCGTCGTTCAAATCACGGCTATGCAAAAGAATCCAAACTAACTAAAATCGTAGTCTTTAGGAAGCTCAGGTCGAATCCACAGGGAGACTGGTTTTATCTTTTGTAATTAATTTTTTGCAAACAAGTAATAAGAGTTTTTTTTTATTGTAACAAATTCTAGATCATGCAAAACTAACAAAACAATAAAATATCCACAATCGTATGACAAATTGATCATTGATTTCAATTTAGTATCTCATGCAATGGATTTTCCACATCCTTTTCAATTCTAACTAACAACACAACCAAATACTATTAGTTCTAACCAAATAAAATATCCATAAAGAACTAGAAATCTCACAACTTTATTCAAAATGATGCTTCAATTGTCTGACTAAGCACAATGGCTTAGTTCTCCATAGAAAATATGAAAAACCTAGAATGAAAATTATGAGAATGAGAATTCAATAGATGATAGTTTTTTCTCCCAAAAACCCTAATATAAAGAAAGAAACTAGGTCTAAACAACATCAATCACGTAGGATAGAGGCCCAATATAATAATACTAGGTAATATTGCACTCGCGAAATGAATTCTCGACCAAGGCGGTGCCCGCTGCCAGCAACAGTCAACACCCCTCGGTTCAGCATTCAAGTCACACTTCGGGGTCTGTTTTGACTCCCTTCTAGTTAGAATTTGGACTCAAATTACAAACATGAATTGTACGTAGCTCTTTGAACTAGCTTTCCAATGATAACAAATTCAACTTCATCAAACCACTATAGCTTCCAAACCAATTCTTGCAAGATAGAGGTGTCGAACCAACAACTCCAATGGATGGCCCGAATTCAAGCGTGCTTTTCCCGAGTTCCATTCCTTTCACACTTGTTCATTTTAAGACTTTTAAAACAGCATAGAACAAGTGCAAAAGCCTAAAACTCCTAGACACTCTAAGAGCTAAAAGAAACTAACTAAAACTACCTAAAAACAACTCAAAAGAAACGTAAAATGGACCCTAAACACGACCTATATGCAAGACATCAAGTGGAATAGGCTCAAATCCGTATGAAAAATCCATTGAAGAAATACAATAGATTCTCGTAGGAGAGGATGAGCCCGAAAAGAAATTCTATTTCCGGGCAAATCTCTCAAACGATGAACTATCGACCATCACGCATCTATTGTAAAGCAATCATGACGTCTTCTCTTGGATGGATCCCATACGACATCCCTGGAATAGACCTAGAACTTGTTTGTCGTAAGTTGAACATTCTCCCAAAAGTAAAGCCGATCGTACAGTGAGCAAGACTGTCCTCTATCTAGCATATTGAAGTTGTGATCGTTGAAATAAAGAAATTGTAAGAGGCCAACACTGTTCGAGAGGTGTGGTACCCGACTTAGCTAGCAAATACCGTTGTATTCAAGAAAAGACTAGAGATTAGAGAGTTTATGTGGACTTTACCGATCTCAACAAAGCATGCCTAAAGAACTTGTTTACACTTTTCAAAATCCACCATCTAGTGGTTTCTACAACAGGAAACTTGCAATTGATCGAATCAATTATGATACTAGAATCAATACCCAAAGACCAAGAAGCAAGCTATCTTGGTCACAAAGCAACCGCACAAACTGAAATTTGCTCGAAGCAAGCTATCTTGGTCACAGTGACCGAAACCCCGATCGCGACCCAAAAAACAACAATCGTGTTTCACAGAAAGATCAAGCGTGATCCGATATTGGCTTGAAGGATCTGGCTCACGACCAAAACCACGACCGCGAACCAGAAAACCACGATCGCGGCCCACGGTGTGATCATACGAAATACCGATCTTCGCTTGGCGGATCAAGCCCCAACACGCACCGAGGAAAGACGACCAAAGACGACCAAAGTCGTCACTCAAGATCACGCACAAGTGCGGTAGCACATCGCATGTGCCGGCGGGCCCGAGTCGAGTGACGTTATCGAAGGTCGTAATATTGTACTGTTTGATCCTGACAAGGCTCGACCATCTATTGATGCAGCAATGCGTGTCGCCAGATCCAAAATCGATCAAGACTCACAAGGGCATGACCAATCGCATAGGCAGTCACAACATTGATACAAGGTACTCACATATGTAGCAATTTCTTCTAGCTTTTGTCACCGCATCTCACAAGCTCAACGACTACTTTCAAGAGCACCGAATCTAAGTCATTATGCCTTATCCTATTCGAGTGCTCCTCGCAAGCTCAGATCTCACGGGACGGGATGCCAAATGTGTTGTGGAATTGGGGAAACTCGATCGAGTACGTCACTCAAACCACATAAAAGGACAAATGTTGACGTATTTCGTAGCCAAGTTCCCTGCGTATCGAACGGAGCCGCGTGTGGGGCAAGCGAAACCGTGGCCACAGGTGACTTTCAAAATCGCATAGTAGAGCCAGTTATGAAAACCGCGGTCACAACCGGTATGAACAAGGTCGTGGCATGTGAATTTGTGGTCGCGGATAACCTCTAGAAAGATGGTGGCTCTCAATTGAATGTCTTCGCGGTCGCGACTTGCGAAAACGCGATCACGGTTAGCCCCTAGAACGTAACAAATCTGGAATGGATTCTTGAAATCGATGGCGCAAGTGCTAGATCGAAGGTTAGTTGAAAAAGTTATGGGAACTATATCGAACAGTTCCCACACAAAGCGGTATAAATAAACGAGAAGGTAAAAAAAACAGAATGTAATAATTCCTTGTAAAGGAACCCCACATTGATCAACTAACCGCGTGAGTATAGCTATACCTCCTCTTGAAGGATTTTGAATGAGTTCCCTTTTATTTTATTGCTTAGTTACCTTCAGTGTTTACAAGGCAGAATACAAACTTCTATGCGCCAACAAGGACTCTCTCCCTAGGCAACACTATTGTACTCTATCTACCCTAACATTGGAGAATGCTCACAATCAAAAGCAAAATAAAACTCAAACCTTACAACCTCTATCTCTGCGACCTAGTTCCCTTGACTATGGGAACTACTTCTTTCTTCTTTCACCATCGTCGAGATTAGCTCGCCGATGGGGACTTTTCACCAAAGCAATGGTCTTCTCTGATTTGCTCTCTATCTCTTTCTCTTATTGTTTGGTAGTTTGTGGATTGTGAAAAGTGAGTAGAAAGGTCACTGCTGAAGGGTTTAAATAGGCGTGATGTGCAACCATTATCCTTTTAAGGCATTTGTCCTAAATGCCCTTTTTGTCTTGCTCTCCAAGCTTGATCCTTATGATTGACATGTGACTCTGATTTAAATTTGAACCTTGTCAACTCCTGGATCATATCGGACCGTTGGATGGTGGTCTTCAACTTTCTACACATTCTAAAGCCGCCTGGCGTCTGAGAAGCTCTTTTGTCCAGTAAGACAAGATCCCTTGATTTACGTTGAGATATCGCTTTCACGCATGAGCCAGTTCCCATCCAAAGGGATCTCTCATCTTCTCGGTTCCCTTGTCTTGGGAACTCTCTTGACTCGAGGGAATCATGTTCTCCTTATCTAGTTCCGATGTTCATGAGAACTCTTGTTCACTTAGTTACCTACTCCTTGGGAACTCTGGTTCACTTCTGAGGTTGGTCGCATCTTGATTGAGTGCCCTTGATTTGGGAATTGTCGTTGCCTCAATTCGTATGCCTTGGGAACTTGTTTCTCCATGTCTTTTCTCAGCAACACACAACCTGTAAACTTAGAAATACTTGGCAAAGGGAGTTAGTTCCTATGTCTTTTGTCATTATCAAAACTGAGGACGTTGTTCCAATGTTAATGAACGTTCCTAATACCGAATCAACAACGACAAATAAGCAACGGTTCGGAGCTAGAATCGTGCTTACTTCACCTACACAAGAGGTACTTCAGCTCTCCATACACCTTGGCTTTGACACCACCAACAACGAGGCTGAGTACAAAACATTAATACTAGGATTGGAAATGGAAACTAGTCTTGAAATCGCTAGGCTACTCGTTCTATCTGACTCGCAACTGATAGTGAATCATGTAATGGGGCATTATGAAGCCAAAGGGACAAAGATGCTCAAGTATATGGAGAAAGAAAGAGTTATGCTAGAGGAGTTTGAGTAATGAGTAGTATGAGCTTAAACAATGATCGCGCGATAAAAGCAAGTCTGATGATGCCTTAGCAATGATAGTTGTTTGTTTGTAGGCTCGTTCAAAACATCGATTCATGTCAAAGTCTAATGATGTCCAGCAATCGGCGCCTCAAACGAAACCAGAAGAAACGATACACACTTAGCCACGATCGTGGAAATCGCCTCGACAAAGGTTGCGGTCGCGGGAAGCGAAACTGTGAAGGATCTCGAATGGCAAACGCCCTTGATACTTTACTTGGATGAGAATATCGTACCCTCGGATACCACCGAAGCCAGGAAAGTTCGCTTAAGGGCTCATAAGTTTTGACTATCACCGAAAACATTTTATGTCATCGATCTTTTTCCGGGCCATACTTGAGATGCATACCCCCAAGCAAGGTTGAGCCTCTAATATATGAGATCCATGAAGGCAAATGCGGGATGCATGTTAGAGGTCATAGTTTGGCATTTCAAGCTCGTTCTCAAGGTTATTGGTGGCCTCACATGGAAAAAGCGCTTCAAGGAAGCTAAAGGAAGATGCATCAAAGGGAACAGTCATGCTCTTTTCGACCACCTCAATTTCGTTGGGGGTCGCCGAGACACCACAACTATACGGATCGTATTGTTTCAAAGGTTACTTGACAAACAAATTAATTTATAAATCAAGACCACGCTGAGTATAGCAGAGTCAGGTTCGTCCACTAGAGAGAGTCAGTATCAAGTTCGCTTTACTTAGGGCGCAAGAAATAGCAAAAGTTTGTGTTTTTATCAATAAAAGGGAAAATTCTAAGGTTTAGGTATCACTACAACAACAATTATACATGCGAACGCCAATGAAACAAAAAGATCATGCTTTTATCACATAAAGTCGTCAACTAAGCAAGTAAATCAATCAACTTTCATTAAATCAATAAACTTGTCTATCTATCTCTTTGCTTCAACTAGGATTGATCAACTTTCGCTTCAAAACCCTAATTGACTATTCCGATCCATAGTTTTTCGCTTTCGCTTCAACTATGAATGAGAAATTCTTTTTCCACCTTCGTTTCAAGGATTTAGGAACAAGAGAAGTATGGATAAAAACAATTAAATCATGATCAAAGGCAAGCGCACACAACCATTGTTGAGTTAAACCCAACCTTAGAAAGAAGAGAATTACTCACAAGTCATCATGCAAAACAATTAAAATAAAATTAAATAAAATAAAAATCACAATTGAATTGAAAACAATCGTTCTCCAAGTCTTCCAACTCGTCCTTCTCTTCTCTCTTCCCTAAACTTAGTTGATTGCAAGATAAGTAAACTAAATCTAGAACAAGGGTTTATATAATAAAAGCTAAGCTACTTCTAAGGAAATAATATCTCATTAAGATATATCCCCTAAGGAAACTATCTAAAGGGATAAAAATACATTAAAAGCGCCGACTCAGATCAATCCCTTACCGACACGGAGAGCCTTGGTATCGACCCCGTCATGGTCGATAGGGTTTTCTTCGAATTTCCTCCAACTTTTCCTTCATTGTGTACATCAGTACTGACCCTAGGCACCTGGGTACCGGCCGCCACTGCATCGTTAACAGGCTCGTAAATGAATGCATATTTCGGTAAGGGGGTCGTTAGCCTTCGTTTTTGCCTCGATTCTTCTTCTAACGTGTTCTGTGGGGTCGATAACGATCTTTTGAACTTCCTTTCTTGTTTGAACTTGATTCTTCACCTCTTTCTTGGCTCCGTTCCGACTCCATTCCTTAAGTGCTTTTCCTCGGCTTTTCTCTTCTCCTCAAAAACGCTCCAAACAATTTCTAAAACCTACAAAAACACCACCAAAAGCTTATGTAGACTCCATATCTTAAGAAAATACAAAAACCTACACAAACGACTCAAAACAAAACACAAAAGCAAATAAAAACAACACAAACACACTCTAAAACATGACTAAAAAGGCGGACATCACGTATCCTACAAACGGGCAGCCGAATGGGTCGTAGCCCAAAGCATGAGATACCGTACTTTTCAAGTCGGTGACCTTGTGCTTCGACGGGTCATGGGAAGTGCACGTGACCCCATAAATGGCAAGCTCAACCCGAATTGGGAGGGATCATGTTAAGTGACCGCAGCGCACGGTCGGGGAGCCTATTCGTTGAAGAGTCTTGATGGGAATGTCGTCCCTCGATCGCGAATTATCGTCGTGACCGCGGGCCTATCATCGCGACTACGGGCCTCATAGCTGCGATCGCGGAACAACGACAGTGAGCGTCTTATGAAGCCCCTCGCATAGATGTCAGTTTGAGAATGGCTGATGGAACAAGCTCATTTTTTGTTTTTTACTCCCTCCGTCCCAATATGTATGGGGTTAGGGCCATATGCACACTTATTAAGACATGCACTTAATTTTGCCTTAAAACACAAATTATCCTTTGGTTACGTGCAAAGTGAATGACTACATAATTAATCCTATTTAATTCTACATACTTTATTCTTTTTTCAAGTTAAGGCTGGCCTTTCATGGAGAGGATGAATTGAATTGAATTGAATATTATCCCAATTTCAAGAATGACAAGGTATTGAATGAGGGTATAGAAAAAATCAAACCCCATATAATATGAGACAAATGTTTTGGGTTAAAACCCCATACATATTGGGACGGAGGGAGTATTCGTTTTAAAAAATAAAATCCTGGTCAGGAAACCTTTTTTTAACATTTTGTATTCTCTCTTCTCTGTTTTGCTTGTTCCAAATTAGTAAATCTTGAAATCCTGCAGTTGTATATGCTTAAGGGAGAGCATGGATTCCATGATGTTTGCCCATGGATGTACGAATATACGAATAGGGGACCCGTCGACGAATCTGCATGGCCACTTCGAATAGGTCTTATAGTACTTGAGTCTTAGTTGCGACGCTATCGAACACAACTAACATTCAAGTAGGGCATTTGTGAACGGATAAATAATTAAAAAGTAGTTTTTGCAAGTATTTCCGTAACTAGCTAGTAGCTACCTTATTTATTTTCCTTATTAAATTATTGATTTTCTTATCATTATGATGGAGGAATCAATCTTAATTAAAAGATAGAATTTTCGCGTGGATTGGAAAGCAAGATATCGCTTGCTTTGGTGTCAAGGCATCTCGGCCGGCCCTAGAGATAGAGGTTTCAACCTTTTCTCTCCCTTTCCTCCATTATATATAAATAAATGGGATTACCATGTACGGTAAGCACATTGAGTAAAGGTTGACCTTCGCTCAGCTCGTTCAATTCGTAGTCTTGCATTTACTTCTACGTTCATTTAACAAACTGCTTTTTTAACTTATGCATTGGAGGTGGTTTATGAGAACTCTGCCCCCTGTGTCCATTCTTTTGCAGGTTATAGGTTGAAGAGGAGTTTGGAACAGAAGGTGAAGGATCAAATTAAGAGGAACATTCAATTAAGATATAAAGACGAATTTTTATGAACTAACCGTTCATATCTTTAGTTTTTCTAATTCCAACCACATCATTCTGTGTGGGTTATAATGTGAAATTTTATGGATTCGATAATGACTGCAAAAGACAAATTAATGTTAATGAAAATTGGCTAGTAAGAAAATTAATAAAACAAGAGTGATTGCAAACGTGAATAATGATAATATCATTACTCATGAGTCATGGCAACATCGGCTGCATTTGGCAGCGCCCTTGTTCTCTTTTTGACTAAAATCTCTCTAAATTGATTGGGCTTATTGATTATTTTTTTTTGCTCTTGCGCCTGGTTCATCCTTACGGGCTACGTTCAGACCGGGGTACTGAATGGGATTACGACAGACCCCTCCCAACGACATTGCGGGGAATCGAACACAGGGTTGGTCCTACCAAGCGTAGCCATACCGTCACGTCTATATGCAATACACATCGAGTGGGGACTTGATGGTACAAATTATTGAAAGTGACGCTACGTATAGATGATGCATGTTTATTAGTCGCCCTTCCATTAGGTACAACAGGAAAATATAGTATGAAACAAGTGATTTCCTCACTTTGAATATCGACCTCAAACGTAACACCATTTTCCGATTTTGTGGTGGTCGATCTGAGGCTGGCCTGGACCACTACAGCATTATATTTATTATTGTTTACATGAATGATGATCATTTGTCAAACGAGATGGATGAGTAATCCTCCATCAACAAATAGTTAATGACAACCGTACCCCAAGATCTAATGTAAATGAATAAAATAAAATCCTAACAAGTAATTAATTTCAAGAGTGTATAAATAATTCCGTTTGAATTCTGGAAGTCAAACTAATCCACTGGATCAACTACTAATCAGATAAATCCAGTGAAGTAGGGCACCCCCGTGGTGGGCAACCAGTCATCAGCCAATAGAAAACTAGAGACGGTAAAGTTGGCAGCGTCGGTGGCGTTCATCATATGGTAGCCAGGCCACGTGACCCGGCTGGTAGTGTTGGAGCCCGGGCCCGTGTTATTGAACTCGCCGTAGTAGAGCGTGTCGAGCGCGAAGGTGCCGTTCCAGTCGCGCCACCCGGCGGGGCTGAGGAAGCCGTCGAGGTACGACTGGAGGTAGACGGTTCGAGAATACTGCTTCCAGGGGCGGCCGAGGAAGGTCTGGGTGGTGGAGTTGGAGGCGGCGAGGTCGTCGGCAGGGCGGACGGTGCAGTTGTGGAGCGAGATCCCGGTGTTCTGGCCGGGGTCGGTCCTGCCCTGGGCGGTGATGGCGTTGAATTGGTTGGCCATGGGGAGGCGTGGGTAGATGTTGCAGTTCTGGAAGACGGAGGCCGCGTTTCCGAAGATGAAATCGACGGTGCCGTAGACGTCGCACTCCCGGTAGAACTGACGCAGGGAGTGGGCGTAGAGGGTGTCTTGGTAGGCCTCGAAGCTGCAGCTGTAGAATGTTGAGAGGTCCGCGCCGTTGCGTAGTGCCACGGCTTGGTGCTTGATTGCTCCCGCCGTGTTGCGTACCGTTATGTTCACTGCTACGAACCCGGTTCCTACCACCGCTGCACCACCAGGATATATACATCAATTTTATTTATTACAATAATTAACATTATCGATTAAATCATCATTAAATCATTAATAGAGTATATTATTGTCTTCATTTTTTTAAAATTTATTCCAGAATATATAAATAATGGATCTCTATGATTTCTATCTTTTCGGTGCGCGCTACGGGAACCATTGCTGCTCTGCACCCAAATTAAATAGCTGGATGACTGGATCCACCATTAATTCCAAGAGAGCGAAAATGATTTTGTCATCTTTCCTATACTAGATACTATTATTTCGTAACATTTATTAGTAATTGTTGCATAAAAAAATGAAATGAAATAAAGCTGCTTACCTAAAGTGGCGGAATTGAAGGTGGTCCATCCGTCAATGACGCTGCGGTTACCGGTGATGACAGTCTGGTTGATTCCATCTCCGATCATCATGACGTACTTCTTCTTCTTATCAACGGTGACGTACTCCTCGTACACGCCAGCGGCCACGTAGATGAGGAAGTAGCCGTCGGTGTCGTGGGTGCTGTTGGGAGCAGCGGCCACCGCCTCCGTGATGGTGGTGAAGTTGCCGCTGCCGTCTTGGCTGACCGTCACAATGTCGCTTATCATCACCTCCTCGTCGTCCGCCAGCTTCCTCCGGCTCGCCGTCTCGAAGATCTGACGGCTGTTCTGCGACATCTTCAGCGGCAGCCGCCCCTGTTTGAACCCCGAATGCTTCTTCCCTTTCTTGAACGGCCCTTTTTTCGTCTTCGGCACCCATCCTGATTTCAGATTCAATAATTATCAAAAGAAAATTTTAATCAACAAATTAAGTCGTGTCTGAAATGTCGGTCCAATTAATTATAATAGCTAGTGCACGTAATTCGATCAAATGTGCATCGAAAAAAGTTACATGTGTCTCACTGACTATTGCCAATTTGCGGTCCACTAGCGAAATTTTAACATTATTTATCTAACATTGCTCTAGGATTGCGAGCCATGTAGTACGGAGTATTATTATAGCTATGATTACTCGTCACTTGTAAAAATATCGACTCCTTATTAGCTGTATAACGTTAAATGAGACAAATGTTTGATACACTTACGATTAAAAAATATTTGTCAAATAGATTTAAATAGATAATTTTTTTTTAAAATAAAAAAATGTACCTTTGGTAATGAGAGAAAGGGAGACACTGTAGAGCTTGCTGTCTTGGGTCAAGGGTGAGGAGAGACCGTTCCTGAGGCTCCAAGCGGATGCGGTGGACTTGAGCCCATCAAGGCAAGTTTGCTGGTTGGTAATAATGGCGCTGAGGAACGTCTGGACGTCGTCAGCCTTGGCAAACGATAACGTCTTGTTGGCGGCCCCCACCGTCCTAAAGGAGTCGGTGAGGTAATCAATGTTGAGCTGTGCCAGCAGTTGGCAGTCCCTGAGGGCCCCCACCGCCGACGCCGTCAGCCCTCTGCTCTTCGACTTGGACAAGTACTTGTTCACCAGCTTCAGGAACTTGTTCGCTTGTGACATCGACTTCTTCACCGACACGTACCCGTACTCGTACACGTTGGCGGTTTTGTTGTCCGTCTGTAGGACTCCCTTGCAGATGCCCGGGTACTGCGTCGAGTTGCACACCGTCGATGCGTTCACCGGGGCGGCCGGTGCTGGATCCGTGGCTGCAAGGCCGCCAAGTGAGACCAGGCAGAGCCAGAAGACGGGCAGAAGGAAATGTGACCCTGATTTGGAGGAAGACATTGTCGATTGATTAATGTCGTGGTATATGTAAATGTACTAGCTAGTTGTTTTGGGTTATGGCTTGTGAGAGCTAGAGTTGGTTTATATATGTAGAAGGTGGGGGTGGGGGGCGGAGAACGAGTCAAAAATAGGAATGGAAGGAAAGTGGAAAGCGCGTGGTGAGATTAATTGAGTATTGACTAAGATCAACACATACGGGTCTTCGGGGACAGCCCAGGAGAATCCGAGCTGTTCACGCTGTCTTGCCTAACCCTTTGCCTTGCCGCTACACGATGAATATGTTATAGACATTAAGCTAGCAGCACACCATTTTCTTAATTAGGAGTATTACTTACTGGTAGAGGACTGTAAATCCGACCTTAACCACCCGATAAATGGTATAAAATTGATATGTACATCAAAAAAACTAGCTAAAATTAGCATTCATAACAAAATTTCCAGCTTCAAGTTTGAATAAAAAAAAAGATTTTTATCAAGGGAAAAAACTATAAAAAAATGTCTCTTACATATCTACTATAAAAAATGCCTCTTGTCTCTTGGATAATAATAATAATAATAATAATAATAATAATAATAATAGAGTTTGGTTCAAATGAAACGAACTCTTATTCTAAAACGAATGCACTTTTTGTAGTTAGTAGTGCACTTTTCATACTTCAGAGTGCACTTTTTCGTACTTGTACTTTTCGTACTTTTTAGTGCACTTTTCAAATTTTTTTAGTGCACTTTTTCGTAATGCACGTACTTTTTGTATTTTTCAATGCACTTTTATATGAAAAGTGCATTACTAACTATGAAAAGTGCATTCGTTTTAGGATAAGAGTTCGTTTTAGGATAAGAGTTTGTTTCATTTGAACCAAACTCAATAATAATAATAATAATAATAATTCGTTATGCTTTCCTTGCTTCTCGGCTTCAAACAAGCACACTGCAGGCCAAGATTTTATTGAATACGGGTATAGTTTCTCCTGACTCTTCTTTTCAGCATGCTCTTGATGATTTCAATGCCTTTTGCAGCACCGATGCTATCTCTCTCACCACTGTTTCTCCTGCTCCCCAAATGATGAAAACCCTGGCAAGGTGTTACTTTGGTGTCGTTGAGAAAAGCCTCGTCGTTAAGTACATGCTTAGCCCAAGGGAGGTTGTTGTTCTTAACTGTATCCGTGCTCCTCATGCACAAGATTTTTTGTTCACTATCCCTATTGATGGCTTGGGACAAAGGATGAACCATCGTCAGTTTCGTTCTGTGTTGTGCTATAGGCTTATGATACCTCTATTTTCTAATGGTAGTATTTGCCCAAGTTGCAACGCTCCCAGGATGGACAAATGGGGGGATCATGCTGTCCATTGTTCTAGTGAAGTGGGTGTGAAATTCAGGCATAATCTGGTGCGTGATATCCTAGTTGATATTTGCTCCAAAGTCGGGATCACGGTGTGAAAAGAGGCTCCTATGGGTTTCCTCTCGGAGAATGGGAAGGATCTTAGACCAGCTGACCTTTTACTCTTTAATTGGCATCAGGGTAAGGATGCATGTGTAGATGTTACCGGGGTCTCTCCCTTTGCTGGTAAAGGCGCGAGTTCTTGGGCGCCTGGGTTGGCATTGCACAACGCTGTGGAGAGGAAAAAGAAGAAGTATGTGTCCAAATGTGAGGAGAACGGATACAAATTCATCCCCTTCGCTTTCTCTACGTTTGGGGAATTCGATAAGGAGGCTTTGGACACGCTTTCACGTATTAAGGCTCTCTCTATTAGCCACTCTAACAATGCTAAGAGTGGTGCTTTTATTTTTCATAGATTGTGTTTTTGTATTCAAAAGGGTGTGGGGGCCCAGCTTGTTTCTAGGCTCCCATCCAACTTTATGTAAATAGTAATATTCTATAATAATAATAATAATAATAATAATAATAATAATAATAATAATAATAATAATAATAATAAGGGGAAGAGTTACGTGCGAATGGGCGTCCAGGTGAGAATTGAGAATAAATCTCGTTCGTTCATTCCAAAAAATCAACGTCCCTGATTAAACATTCATTAAAAAAATAAAATACGGCACGGACGAATTTTTCCCGTATTATTCGCATATTTTTTAATAAAATATGACACAGACGAATTTTTCCCTTATTATTCACGAATTTTTCGAAAAATAGGTTTTTATGAGACGCGTCCAATGTTTTCATCAAAACTAGCGATTTATTTATCAATACTAATTACTAATTGTGCATCGAGTTTTTGATAACAATTTTAATCAATTTTGAACTTTTTTAATTTTTAATTTTATTTTTAACCTTATTTATGTGTATGAATACAATATTAATAGTTTTTGAATATGAACGTATAATTAGTTTCGATATACGAATATTAGTTCATTTATATACTACTATTTGTTCATTGATATAACCTTGTTTGTTCATTGATATACCCATATTTGTTCATTGATATACTTCTATTTGTACATTGATATAACCTTGTTTGTTCATTGATATATCCTATTTGTGAATAGAAATATACTTATGTTTATGTGTCAATACTGTCAATTTGTACATTTAGGACTATTAATACCATCAACTTGTATATTTAGGACTATCTATTTGTGCATTTTTTGTATTTATTTTGTGCTTTTAAGGCTATCTTGAATGCGAAGGATAATACGAATGAAGTGCTTTAAGGCTAACTTGTCAATACGAATGAAGTGCTCAATATAATACCTAAATAAGATAAGTTTGATTTAGAAACTTGAATACAAAGAATAATAGATAAAGAATCTGACTTTGCAATAATATGGTGTATGCTAAGAGGTTACTAATGAACAAACATGCTGTTGGATCGTAATCGTTAGCTAAGAGCTTGGGAACTGGCAGTTAAGCTGTTCCCAAGGCAGCGAAAGTAAATAATTCGCAAGTAATAAAGCAGTAAATAACACAGTTCCTTTATAGAGGAACCCCACTACAACCAACTAGTTGTATGGGTAAACCTCTACCTCCACTTGGAGGATTTTGAATGACTTACTTATATTAATTGCTTTGTTCCTTAGTTACACAGCCGGATTCACACTTCTCTGTTCCTACGAGTTGTTCCTAACTCTAGCAACACTAGTAAATCCTCTCAACTGAGTTCCTAAGCTCACGACAGCAAAACACAAGTAACTCAAACCTTACCCTGACTTCTCAGTTCCCTTGCTCCTGGGAACTTCAGCTTCACCGTCGTCGAGATCACACATTCGCCGGCGGGGACTTCTCTTCCTTTTCTTTTTTTTCTCTGGTGTGGGTGCTTGTGAGTTCTGGGAGAAGTGCTCAGACCGAGTACTATTCATTTGGCTTTATAGTCCAAGTGAGCTTGGGCAATCGCATCTTTCATTTGTGTCCAAAATGCCCTTTGCTTGATGCCCAAGTTGTACTTTCTTCACATGTGACTTTGGTTTGAACTAGGTCAACTTCTTGGATCAATCGGACCGTTGGATGAAGCGTGACAGTCTGATCCTCAGACTGTTCCCTCTGGCTGTCTGAGACAGAATCCCGCGATCTGCGCTGAACGGTCGTTGTCCTCACATGTGAGTTCCCATGTCATGGGAACTGTCTTCTTCAGAGTTCCCTTGATGGAAACTCTTCATCGTTGTAAGCTTGTGTTCTCTTGATTGATTCTGGGAGTTCCCACTTCATGGGAACTTTCCTCTTCAGAGTTCCCTTGATGGAAACTCTTCATTGTGGCCTGCAGTGGCTTTTGGTCATTCGTAGGAGTTCTTGGCTGTACCTGTGTTCCTTAGAAATACTTGAACAAACCACATTAGTTCCCTATGGTGTTTGTCATTATCAAAACTTAAGAGAATTACATCGTTGATCCGTTGTTTAGAACCAGAGGTCCCAACAACGTCCCAACAATTTCCCCCTTTTTGATGATGACAAATCCATCACAAAAATGCAAGTATTTCAATGAATGATATGCTGATGAGTTCCTAGGTATGATTTTGGGAAGTCACTTTTAGTGAAACACTTAGATTTAGGGAACCACTTCTGGTGAGACACATAGTTCCTTTTAAGTTTTTTATGCAAATGTTCCCCCTTAGCTTATGTGTGGTCTGTGATAACTTAAACTTTTAACTCATCTCGTATTTTTTGTCTTTCCCCCTTTTGACATCATCGAAAACAAGCAAAGCAATAATAGGAAAGAAGGGAACACGCAATCAAAATAAAGACCATTTCATTACTTAAGATAATATGTACAATGGGAACCCAAGTACAATTTGTGGTCATTTTTGTATTAAAGGGGAGAAGAAAGGAGAGATCATGGGTCTTGAGGGAACAGGGCGTCACAAAGACGCATAAGGACTTGTGTAAGCTTTTCTTGTCCTCTGGCCAACACAGCTTGGTCCTTGGCGATCTGGTCGAGGGTGTTGGCAATGCGGAGCAACACTGGAGAGTTCCCCTCTTGTGTACCAGATTCTAGTGGAGCCTCCTCCTCTACAGGCTCTGAGTGCCTCATCATCTGGACAACTGAAATGTTCAGTTCCCTTCCAAGCTCGATTTCTTCTTTAGAGGCGTCGTAGAGACCCTCTTTTTGTAGGAGCTTCTTTATCAGCCCGGAGTAGGGAAGGGAGTGGGACTTGGAAGCCATGCACTTCTCCATGTGCCCAAGCATGATTCTGGGGAGGTTGATGGGCATCTTGAGAAGGAAGTGGTAGAGGAGGATGGCATCAGGGATGTTGACCACCAGACGCTTCTCTTGGCGTGGGATCACCATGTTGATGATGAATTGGTGAGCGAGCTTGGCGACCAAGGACAGATGGTGCGTCGAGAGCACCTTGGAGGGAACTCGACCCTCGAAGATTGTGCTGCACACCTCGGCACTATTGAAGTCGCCCCAGAGCTTGCTAGGCAACTCACTGAGCCCTTGTCCAGGGACCTGGAGTTGAAGGCGAATCGTCGACGTTGTAAAAATAAACTCGTCGCCTTCATGGGAGAGAGTTCCCTGAGTGCAGTCATTGGTGATATTGAAGTTGTTGTAGAACTGACGCACTTGTGAGGGATCGACACTCACAGTCTCTTGGTAGAGTCTCTCCCAGCCCTGGGCCTTGATTAGGTCCCACAGTTCTCCTAGGCCATTTTCAGTCAGCACATCTTCTAAAACGATGAGTGGAGGAAGGAGCTTCCTGCGCTCATCCACATGGTGCTTTGTGGAAGAGGTCCCCTTCCCCTTCCTTGATGTGCTTCTGGATGTGTTCCCCCTAGAGACCGTGCGAGGTCCTTTCTGCTGAGGGGGTGCATCCGCTTCAATCATAAGCACGCGGTCCCTTGGCGGTTGGGAACTCGTGGAGACCACCATTTGGTGTCCAGGTGTTGGGATTCGTGATGGCTCTATAGCAGCTGGAGCTTCTTCTTCTTCGACCTCATCTTGGGAGGTCCCTTCTTCCTCGGAGGAGGAGCTCGAACTTGAGCCCTCCGCATCATCTTCAGGATGACTAGTTGTTGCCTCAGCGCCTCCAGCTGGTGCGAGGTCCCTTCTCTCCGTGGGCTCTTCAGGAGCCACCTTTTCTGGGGACTTTGTCCCTTGGGAGACTGTGTGCTCAGAGGGACCCCTGTTGAGCTCTTCCTCGATTGCCTTGAGCTGGGCTTCCTCCTCCAGAGTTCCCATGATGATAGGAGGAGGGTCCTTGGTCATTTTACCGATGACCACGGAGAGAGGAAGATCGTCGTCGTCTGAGGTGAGAGCGACAGGACTTTTGGATGGTGAGGGAGAGGGGAGTTTGGTGGTGGTGGGGGATGGGATGGAAGAGGGGAGAGTAGAAGAAGGAAGAGGGGTGGAGAGTTGTGTAGAAGGGGGAGGAAGGGATCTGGTGACTTGAGGAGTAGAAATCCCCGAAGTAGAAATGGAAGTGGTGGAGATGTGTTTTGGTGAAGAGGGAGGAGAAGGTGTTTTGTGAGGTGAAGATGAAGGTGGAGATCCTGTAAGGATGGGAACGGGAGGAAGTGAAGAAGGTTGGGGAGGTGGAGTTCCCATTGTGGCGGGAACTGGAGAAGGTGGCGGAGGAGGAGTCGGTTGTTTTGTGAGAGTGGGTTTGGAAGGTCCCTTGATTTGAAGAGGAGGGATGGAGGAGGAAGAGGGGAGTAGACTCTGGGGTTCAGAGGTCCTATCGTCGGAAGGGAAAGGGAAAGGGGGTCTGGGAGCACAGGAACTCTCCTTGGAGCAGTTCAGGTAGTCCTCAAACTTGAAGAAAGCCTTCTTTCTGGGCTCCGAGAATTCAGAGGCCTCAGAGTGTTTACGTTTTTTGGATTTGGAGGGGTTGTGGGAGTGTTTGGATTTTTTGGGTTTTGAGGCGTCTTTTGATGAGTGACGGCGTTTGGATGAATGGCGGGGTTTGGATTTGTGGGGTTTTTCATTGATTAAGGGGCGAGCGTCTCCGAAGTTGTCAACGATGACAACTCCGGAGGAGGTGTTGGTGTTGGAAGGAGGGAGAGGAAGAGATTCGGAAGAGGAAGAGGTCCAGGAGACAGTTTCGTCGTCCGGAGGAGGAGGAGGGGGCAAGAAGGGGCTTACTTGATTATATAGCCCTTGGATGAGGACATCCTTCATGGTTGGGTCTGGTTCTTGCTCAATCTCTTTTAGTTGAGAGAGGAAGAGGGTGCGAGGATTGGCAAGTACCCACGCTTTGATCTGGGCGAAGGTGTGTTGAGGGGCCATTTTTGTAAAGAATTGGGAGGTTTCTTGAAAAGAGAGTGAAACGGATTTGGGGAAGACGAATGACATAGATGTAAGATGGAATAAAGGGCCCAAAAATAGCAAAGAGGGGAGTTAAAGGAGAGAGGAAGTGGAGGGTAGAAAGGGAAGTGGATTAACCTCGATAACCATTGCCCAATGAACGTGGGGCGTCGTTTCAACTTCTTGAGCACGCCTCTGGACACGCGTCACAATCTCTTGGGAAGTCCTTTTCAAATTTTGAATACTTGACCTTTAACGCTTCAGAGCCTCTGACACAAAAGTCCGCTTCCCTAAGTGACGGTTTTTCTTTGCAGATTAGTCAGCGTTCCCTTTGTAGATGCATCAGTTCCCATGATCATATTCAAGGTCAGGGAGAGTGAAGTGGTTAAGAGAACTTCACACTCATCTTTGTGTGGGGCTAGGGAACTCAAAGGGAACCAGACAATTTGCAACTCGATAAAGGAAATATGTTGGCTCATGAGAAGCATTTGTCTGGTCCCTAGCTTAGGGTGGGTCATATGATCAACCGTCATGGTGGCTTGTAAAGAGGGATAAGGGGAACTCTGGTTTATCATTTTGGGCCAAAAGAAGTTGAGTTCCTTTGTACACATTTTTCTCTAGACTAGTAATCATGGCATAGTGAAAGCAATAAATCCAAGTTCCCTATCATGCAATCTTATATAAACTAGTCAGGCATTGAGAGAGAGACAAACAAGGACTTGTTTAGTTTAGAGTTATCATCCCTAGAAGCATTGGAAAACGCTGGTAGGGACGTCTGTCTAAAGCTTTGGTAAGAATGTCCGCAATTTTCTCTTCAGTTCTACAGTGTTCCATCGAGATGTTCCCATTTTCAACATTGTCTCGTAGAAAGTGATGCCTTATATCAATATGCTTAGTTCTAGAATGATGCACAGGATTTTTGGAAATATTTATGGCACTAGTGTTATCACAGAGTATGGGAACTGGGCCAAAAGACATACCATAATCCTGGAGTTGTGACTTAAGCCATAGAACTTGGGAACAGCATGATGCGGCAGCCACATATTCTACTTCAGCTGTGGAGAGTGCCACTGAGTTTTGCTTTTTAGATCCCCACGAGACTAAGCATGACCCTAAGAACTGGGCCATTCCTGATGTGCTCTTTCTGTCAACCAAGTGCCCTGCAAAATCTGCATCTGTGTATGCAATGAGCTCAAGGGAACTGTTCCTTGAATACCATAGGCACAAGTTATCGTTCCCTTTGAGATACCTGAAAATTCTCTTCACCTCTTTCAGGTGTGATTCCTTAGGGTTATCTTGAAAACGAGCACAAAGACATACGGAGAACATGATATCAGGTCTACTAGCTGTTAAGTAGAGAAGGGATCCGATCATACCTCGATAGTTCCTTTGGTCCACACTAATACCTGTTTCATCCGCATTGAGCCTTGAATTTGGTGAGATGGGAGTGTCGATGAGCTTGGAGTGTTCCATCCCATACTTCACGAGCATTTCCTTGATGTATTTCTGTTGATGAATCTTTGTTCCCTCTTTGGTTTGGGATATTTGGAGTCCCAAGAAGAACGTGAGTTTCCCAATGAGACTCATCTCAAACTCACTTCTCATGAGGTCCTTAAATTCTTCTACAAGAGTTTCATTAGTTGCTCCAAACACAATGTCATCAACGTATACTTGCACGATCAAAATATCTTTAGACTCCTTCTTTAAAAACAAAGTCTTGTCTATGGAACCGCGAAGGTATCCATGGGACAAGAGGAATTGAGCAAACCTGTCATACCAAGCTCGGGGATCTTGTTTGAGTCCATAAAGGGCCCTCTCTAGGAAATAGACATGATTGGGTAGTTGCTCATCTTCGAATCCTGGAGGTTGGGCCACATACACCTCTTCCTTGAGATGTCCATTGAGGAAGGCTGTTTTCACATCCATTTGATAAAGCTTGAATCCCTTGTGAGCGGCATAGGCGATTAGGAGTCTGATGGCCTCGATCCTGACAACCGGTGCGAAGGTCTCATCGTAGTCAATTCCTTCCTCTTGCTTGTATCCTTGTGCCACCAACCTAGCCTTGTTCCTTGCTACATCCCCAATATCATCGAGCTTGTTCCTAAAGACCCATCGTGTTCCTATGATGTTCTTGTTTTTGGGCCTAGGAACTAGCTTCCAAAATTTGTTCCTCTCGAATTGGTGGAGTTCCTCTTGCATGGCTTGAATTCAATCTGGGTCCTTCAAAGCTTCTTTGATATTTTTGGGTTCCACCATGGAAACAAACGCGTTAAAAGCACAAAAATTATTGAGAGAGGAACGAGTTTGTACACCTTTATCATAAGGGGAGATGATGTTCTCAATGGGGTGGTCCTTCCTTTGTTGAAAGGTTCTTGTGTGAGTGGGTTCCCTTGCATGTGTGTCATCTTCAGTAGCTGTTTCTTTGTCATGGGAACACTCATCTTCAGCTTCTTCATTTGATGTTTCTTCAGAGATTTCTGGCAAGTTCCCTCTTAGTTCCCCTTGAATACTGGATTCTGGCAGGGTATTGTCTTGGGGGACAACAAAGTTGTTCCCTGAAGAGGGAACCTAGAGAGAGTTGGAGGTGTCTTGTAGTTCTTCTGAGGAGGGAGCCTCGAGGGAGGTTTGATCAGTGAGAGTTGGATCTCCGTCGTTGTTCCCTGGTGGTGGGATGTTGCTTGCACTTGGATAGTCTTCATCCCTTTTCCTTGGCTCATCATCGTCATCATCATCGTCTTCATGTCTAACTAGCTTGAATAGAGTTCCCTTCCCTTGGGTCTCGGTTCCCATCTTTACAGATTTTTCGTTGAAGACGACATGAATGCTTTCTTCTATCTTCTTGGTCCTTTTATTGTAGACCCTGTAAGCCTTGCTTTGTGATGAGTATCCCAGGAAGATCCCTTCGTCGCTTCTGGGGTCGAATTTGCCAAGATTGTCTTTGCCGTTGTTGTGAACAAAGCATGTGCAACCAAAAGTTTTCAAGTGTGAGATGTTTGGTTTTCTCCCTTTGATGAGCTCATAGGACGTCTTGTTGATCAGGGGCCTTGTCATGGCTCGGTTCAGGATGTATGTAACTGTGGAGATGGCTTCAGTCCAGAAGTACTCAGGAACTCCACTTTCAATCATCATGGTTCTAGCCATGTCCTCCAGAGTTCTGTTCTTTCTCTCGACCACTCCATTTTGCTGAGGAGTGCGAGGAGCTGAAAAGTTGTGAGAGATCCCATTTTGCTCACAGAAGTTTAGGAACTCCGTATTTTGAAATTCAGTTCCGTGATCAGATCTGATCGCTTTCAGTTTCAGCCCCAAGCTTACTTCTGTTCTTTTGATGAAGGGCTCAAATTCTTCAAACGCTTGTGATTTTGCCTTCAAGAAAATAACCCAGGTGAATCTTGAAAAATCATCAATTAAAACATACATGTACCTTTTTCCACTGTAGCTAGCTGTTCTCATGGGACCACAGAGATCCATGTGAATTAACTCCAGGGACCTGGTTGTGCTTACTACCTTCTTGGGTTTGAAGGAGGTCCTTGTCTGTTTCCCTCGAACACATGCTTCACACATTTTCACTCCTTCGAGATTGATCCGTGGAAGACCAATGACCAGATCCTGTAGATAAAGCTTCAAGATTTGATTTACACCAGCATGTCCCAATCTTCGATGCCAAAGTTCCGTGTCATCTTGGGAACTCGCAAGGCACAGCTTCATTGGTGGTTCAAAGTTGGTATCCACCACATACACATTGTTGTATCTTCTTCGTCTCAGAATCACTTTGTTGGTCTTTTTGTTGATGACTAGGCATTCGTCTGAGTCGAAGGTGACAACGTTGTTCCCTTGATCACATATCTGGGAAACACTTAACAGATTGTATCCCAGATCCTTTACTAGATTTACGTTGCTAACTTTGATCGATCTATTGAGCAACACTTCTCCTTTTCCAATGACTTCTCCCTTGTTTTTGTTGCTAAATGAGACGTGGCCCCCTTCGGCATGAGTGTGGAGTGAGATGAGGATATCCTTGTTTCCTGTCATATGGTTCGAGCATCCGCTATCTATGAACCATGTACTGTTCCCTCTCACTGCCACCTACAAGGAAAAGTTAGTGTTTTGAGACCCAGGTAAGATGACTCTTACCAGGTCCCTTGCAAGGAAAAACATTTACATTGAAGATATAGTCAGAAATGTTGATGTCTTTAGGATTTTGAGAGTTGGAGTTCCTTTGGTGATTAGCATGACGTTTTTGTTTGCTTGGGAACTCATGGTTTCTAGGGGTTTGGGCTTTCTTCTTGGGACATGCATCCTTGTAGTGCCCATGAGCACCACAGTGCCAACACGTCTTGTAGTATTCTCCCAGGTAGTATTTTGGGTGTGGTCTCTGGATCCGGTTCCTATCCATGGTTTCTTTGTTGTACACCCGAGACCCGTTTCCCTTAGCAATTTTGACATAGATTCTATGTCCGGAGTTCCCAGTATAGTAATCTTTCTCACCATTGTTTCCACTCTCTAGGACCCTGATTTTCTCCTCGAGTGAGCATTTTTCTGTTTCTCGCACTGGAGTTCTAAGGCCCTACAAATCATGTATCTCATGTTCGCTCAGGGGTGACTTTCCGTTCTTGGAGCACTCACCTTTGTATCCTATGCCATGTCTGGCTGGGACAAACTTAATTTGGGAACTAGAGGCTTCAAGATGTTCGAGAGTCTTACTCAGGTTTTGCAAGAAGGTGTTCTCATCTTTCTCTAGAGTTTTGATTTCTCTTTCTAGATCTACAATGTGAGACACATGGGACTTGAGTTTTTCTAGAAGGGATATGTAGTTGGGACAGGGTTCAAGACCAACTAATTGAGAATTTATGTGTTCCTGTTTTTCCAACTTGTTTTGCAGTTTTATGTTATCTTTGACAAGACTTGAAAGAATTTTCAACAACTCAGGTTTTTCATAGTTACTCAAAGAATCAAGAACAGTTTCAGTGGTTACCTCACTGGGTTGTTCCCCAGTGGTTTCTCCTATGGCCATGCCACACATGTCTGGGAGTGCCCATGACTCAGGATCTTCGTCTTCATCATCGCTCCAGGTAGCGATGTAGGCCTTCTTTCCTTGCTTCCTGCCATCAGTTCCTTGTGGGCATTCCTTCGCAAAATGTCCTTTCCTGTTGCACTTGTAGCAGGTCACATCTGAGAGATCCTTCTCTGTGGGCTTTCTTTGGGAACTCTGTCCCTTTCCCCAGTTCCCACTGTTCCTTTGAGACTTTCCTTTGTAGAAATTTCGAAGAGCCTTTGTTACGAGAACTAGCTCCTCATCCTCTTCTTCTTCGGAGTCTTCATGTTGTTCTTGGGTTGATTTGAGCATCTTTTCGATCTTGAGAGCGATCCCTCGATGAGCTCGAGTTTGTTCCTTATCATCGATCTTTCTCTTCTCGTGTCCCACTAGCTTTCCAAACACTTGATGGAGCATAAGTGTTCGATTTTCTGGATTTTCCTTGAACATTGTTCTCTCGTTTTCCCATTCTCCAGTTAATCCATTGAAGAGCTGTTGGACCTTCATTTTGTGGGTGATTTCTTCTTTTGTGATCCCCAATCCCTCCATTTTAGTGCAAAGTCCTTCAAATCGGGATTGGTAGCTATCGACGGACTCTTCCATTTCCATTTGGAAGTTGTAGAACTCCCTTTTTGCATTCATCTGAAGATCTTCTCTGAGATCTGAGTTCCCAACGTGCATTTGTTGGATGGCTTCCCACATTTCCTTAGCTGTATCAAGGTTTGCAACCCTGTCACAGTCTTGTACGCACATGGACCTCTTTAGGTACTGTTTAGCTTTGTAGTTTGCCTCCATGCACTTGTACTTGTTGGGTCCCCACTTTGAGAGGTCGTTAACTATAGCTGGATCGATTTCGAAGTTCCCTCTCTCGATGAAACACCAGGCTTGGTAGTCTTGGCCACGCATCCAATCCTTCATGTCGCGTTGCCAGCTTTCAAATCTTCCTGTAATAAGCCTTGGCGGCTTACTAGTATTGTTCCCCACCTGAGTAAGTTCCTGAGCCATTTTGATACCTGCGATGCTAACACAAATCTAGAGCGCAAGCTCTGATACCAATTGTTGGATCGTAATCGCTAAGAGCTTGGGAACTGGCAGTTAAGCTGTTCCCAAGGCAACGGAAGTAAACAATTCGCAAGTAATAAAGCAGTAAATAACACAGTTCCTTTATAGAGGAACCCCACTACAACCAACTAGTTGTATGGGTAAACCTCTAACTCCGCTTGGAGGATTTTGAATGACTTACTTATATTAATTGCTTTGTTCCTTAGTTACACAGCCGGATTCACACTTCTCTGTTCCTACGAGTTCTTCCTAACTCTAGCAACACTAGTAAATCCTCTCAACTGAGTTCCTAAGCTCACGAAAGCAAAACACAAGTAACTCAAACCTTACGCTGACTTCTCAGTTCCCTTGCTCCTGGGAACTTCAGCTTCACCGTCGTCGAGATCACACACTCGCCGGCGGGGACTTCTCTTCCTTTTCTTTCTTTTCTCTGTTCTGGGTGTTTGTGAGTTCTGGGAGAAGTGCTCAGACCAGGTACTATTCATTTGTGACTTCTGTTCTTTTGATGAAGGGCTCAAATTCTTCAAACGCTTGTGATTTTGCCTTCAAGAAAATAACCCAGGTGAATCTTGAAAAATCATCAATTAAAACATACATGTACCTTTTTCCACCGTAGCTAGCTGTTCTCATGGGACCACAGAGATCCATGTGAATTAACTCCAGGGACCTGGTTGTGCTCACCACCTTCTTGGGTTTGAAGGAGGTCCTTGTCTGTTTCCCTCGAACACATGCTTCACACATTTTTACTCCTTCGAGATTGATCCGTGGAAGACCAATGACCAGATCCTGTAGATAAAGCTTCAGGATTTGATTTACACCAGCATGTCCCAATCTTCGATGCCAAAGTTCCGTGTCATCTTGGGAACTCGCAAGGCACAGCTTCATTGGTGGTTCAAAGTTGGTATCCACCACATACACATTGTTGTATCTTCTTCCTCTCAGAATCACTTTGTTGGTCTTTTTGTTGATGACTAGGCATTCGTCTGAGTCGAAGGTGACAACGTTGTTCCCTTGATCACATATCTGGGAAACACTTAACAGATTGTATCCCAGATCCTTTACCAGATTTACCTTGCTAACTTTGATCGATCTATTGAGCAACACTTCTCCTTTTCCAATGACTTCTCCCTTGTTTTTGTTGCCAAATGAGACGTGGCCCCCTTCGGCATGAGTGTGGAGTGAGATGAGGATATCCTTGTTTCCTGTCATATGGTTCGAGCATCCGCTATCTATGAACCATGTATTGTTCCCTCTCACTGCCACCTACAAGGAAAAGTTAGTGTTTTGAGACCTAGGCAAGATGACTCTTACCAGGTCCCTTGCAAGGGAAAACATTTTCATTGAAGATATAGTTAGAAATGTTGATGTCTTTAGGATTTTGAGAGTTGGAGTTCTTTTGGTGATTAGCATGACGTTTTTGTTTGCTTGGGAACTCATGGTTTCTAGGGGTTTGGGCTTTCTTCTTGGGACATGCATCCTTGTAGTGCCCATGAGCACCACAGTGCCAACACGTCTTGTAGTATTCTCCCAGGTAGTATTTTGGGTGTGGTCTCTGGATCCGGTTCCTATCCATGGTTTCTTTGTTGTACACCCGAGACCCGTTTCCCTTAGCAATTTTGACATAGATTCTATGTCCGGAGTTCCCAGTATAGTAATCTTTCTCACCATTGTTTCCACTCTCTAGGACCCTGATTTTCTCCTCGAGATGAGCATTTTTCTGTTTCTCGCACTGGAGTTCTAAGGCCCTACAAATCATGTATCTCATGTTCGCTCAGGGGTGACTTTCCGTTCTTGGAGCACTCACCTTTGTATCCTATGCCATGTCTGGCTGGGACAAACTTAATTTGGGAACTAGAGGCTTCAAGATGTTCGGGAGTCTTACTCAGGTTTTGCAAGAGGGTGTTCTCATCTTTCTCTAGAGTTTTGATTTCTCTTTCTAGATCTACAATGTGAGACACATGGGACTTGAGTTTTTCTAGAAGGGATATGTAGTTGGGACAGGGTTCAAGACCAACTAATTGAGAATTTATGTGTTCCTGTTTTTCCAACTTGTTTTGCAGTTTTATGTTATCTTTGACAAGACTTGAAAGAATTTTCAACAACTCAGGTTTTGAATGTTAGCTAACACAAATCTAGAGCGCAAGCTTTGATACCAATTGTTGGATCGTAATTGTTAGCTAAGAGCTTGGGAACTGGCAGTTAAGCTGTTCCCAAGGCAGCGGAAGTAAACAATTCGCAAGTAATAAAGCAGTAAATAACACAGTTCCTTTATAGAGGAACCCCACTACAACCAACTAGTTGTATGGGTAAACCTCTACCTCCGCTTGGAGGATTTTGAATGACTTACTTATATTAATTGTTTTGTTCCTTAGTTACACAACCGGATTCACACTTCTCTGTTCCTACGAGTTCTTTCTAACTCTAGCAACACTAGTAAATCCTCTCAACTGAGTTCCTAAGCTCACGACAGCAAAACACAAGTAACTCAAACCTTACGCTGACTTCTCAGTTCCCTTGCTCTTGGGAACTTCAGCTTCGCCGTCGTCGAGATCACACACTCGTCGGCGGGGACTTCTCTTCCTTTTCTTTCTTTTCTCTGGTGTGGGTGTTTGTGAGTTCTGGGAGAAGTGCTCAGACCGAGTACTATTCATTTGGCTTTATAGTCCAAGTGAGCTTGGGTAATCGCATCTTTCATTTGTGTCCAAAATGCCCTTTGCTTGATGCCCAAGTTGTACTTTCTTCACATGTGACTTTGGTTTGAACTAGGTCAACTTCTTGGATCAATCGGACCGTTGGATGAAGCGTGACAGTCTGATCCTCAGACTGTTCCCTCTGGCTGTCTGAGACAGAATCCCGCGATCTGCGCTGAACGGTCGTTGTCCTCACATGTGAGTTCCCATGTCATGGGAACTCACATGTCCCGCGATATGCATCTATCAATGAACAAATATGCATAAACCAATGAACAAATCGATGTTACTAATGAACAAATATGCATAAACCGATGAACAAATATTTCAAGAACAAATATGCCACAATGTTGATGAACAAATTCACATTGTTGATGAACAAATCCACAATATTAATGAACAAATCTACATTTTCGATGAACAATCTGGGCGTGTCCTATTTCCGCTTTTTTCAAAAATACGCGAATAATTCACCAAAATTCGCTCGTGCCGTTTTTCTCCCTTTTAAGTGAAATGATCAGCGCCTTTGATTTTTCTTAATCCATTGGCTCTTGTTCTTTCTTATTTCGCACATGAGCGCTCATTCGCACCTAAACCAGACTCTAATAATAATAATAATAATAATAATAATAATAATAATAATAATAATAATAATAATAATAATAATAATAATAATAATATCTGGTGAGAATGCGCTTAGGTCAGGATTGAAAAAGAACAAGATTCGTTGGATAAAAAGAAATCAAGGGCGCTAATCGTTTCACTTAAAAACGAGAAAAATACACGACCGAATTATTCACATATTTTTCGAAAAAAAAGGATATTGGGGCACGCGTGGGTTGTGCATCAAAATAGTGTTTTTATGCATTAAAACTTTTGTTTGTGCACCAAAATTGTTCGTTTGTGCATAAAAATGGTTAAATGCATGTGCATCAAAATTTCTGTATCGATTGTTTATGCATCAAAACCTATTGTTTGTGCATAAAAATGGCTGAATGTGCATCGAAATTATGTGCATTAATATATGTTTGTACATTAATTATAATTAGTTATACGTAAGTCAATGCTAACTGCTTTATTTGCATCAAAAGGAGTCACTTGTGCATCAAAACAACTAAAAAGTGCATCTTGTTTGTGAGTGAATCAAAATCGGCCGAATGTGCATCAAAATTGGCAAATTATGCATCATAAATAAAGAAGTTTAAAATCGATACACAATGTGCATCAAAGAATCAATCCACAGGTTACTATTTTTGATGCATATACAAGGCGAAATCGATACACATAATTATATCTTATTTTATGTGTGCATCAAAAGTAATTATATGTGCATTAAAAACTACATAAATATTGTATTCATACACATAAATAAGATTAAAATTAAAATTAAAAATTAAAACTAAAAGTTGAAATTAAAAAAGTTCGAAATCAAGGAAAAATGTGCATAAAAAACTCGATGCACAAACTATTAGTTTTGATGCACAATTGATCAGTTTTGATATGCAAACTACACGCATCCCTCGTAAACGGATTTTTCGAAAAATACGGAAAAAAAAATCATATGTGTTGTTTTTTATTTATTTTATTGAAAGTCTAATCATCAATGCCGATGTTTTGGAGAAAACAACATGGGTTTATTCTTATTTCACACATGAGCATCTATTCACGCATGATGCTTTCTCTTATAATTATAATAACAATAAATTTTATATTTGGTTAATAGTGAGGCAATATAATTAGAGTCCGGTTGAGGTGCGAATGGGAGCCCAAGTGCGAAATAAGAAAGAAAAAGAGTCGTTGGATGATGAAAAATCAAAGGCGCTGATCATTTCACTTAAAAAGGGGAAAAAACGGCACGAACGAATTATTGCCGAATTATTCGCGTAGTTTTAAAAAAAGGAAATAGGACGCACGCACAGATTGTTCATCAATATTGTGGAATTGTTAATCAATAATGTGGATTTGTTCATCAACATTGTGATTTTGTTCATCTAAACTAAGATTTTGTGCATAAATAAACTATTGCTTGCGCATGAAAAATCTATTGTTTGTACATAAAAAATGAACAAATGTGTATCAAAATTGCATGCAATATGTTCATCAACATTGTGATTTTGTTCATAAAAAAGGAAAATATTTGTTCATTGGTTTTGACATATTTGTTCATTGGTTTTGGCATATTTGTTCATCGGTTTGTGCATATTTGTTCATTAGTAACATCAAGTTGTTCATTGGTTTATGCATATTTGATCATTGCCTTTTTCATATAATTGCTCATTGTTAGATGCATATTTGTTCACTAAATAACCTCAATTTGTTCATTGTTATATGCATATTTGTTCATTAATAACATCAATTTGTTCATAGCTAAATAAAGCACAATCACTCCTCTTCGATTTGTTGCTATCTCGTTCTCTTAGCATACACCATATTATTGCAAAGTCGGATTCTTTATC
The DNA here is from genome assembly GCA_964016875.1 of Fallopia convolvulus. Taxonomy (NCBI): domain Eukaryota; kingdom Viridiplantae; phylum Streptophyta; class Magnoliopsida; order Caryophyllales; family Polygonaceae; genus Fallopia; species Fallopia convolvulus. Next base: position 28,135,753 of record OZ024719.1, read on the forward strand.
TATTATCCTTTACATTCAAGTTTCTACATCAAACTCATCTTATTTTGGTACTATATTGAACACTTCATTCGTATAGACAAGTTAGCCTTAAAACACTTCAATGGACAAACAAAGGTTAAATCAATGAACAAAAAATTTTATATCAATGAACAAATAGGGTATTTTAATGAACAAACAATGGTATACTAATGAACAAAAAAGAGTATATTAAAGAACAAATAATGCTATACCAATGAACAAATAATGGTTTACCAATGAACAAATAATGGTATATCAATGAACAAATAATGTTATATCAATGAACAAATATTGGTATATCGAAACTAATTATAAATGCATCAAAAACTAGATAATTTTGTATTTATACACATAAATAAGGTTAAAAAATAAAACTAAAAATTAAAAAAATCGAAATCGATGAACAATGTTATAAAAAACTCGATGCACAATAAGTTAGTATTGATGAACAAATGGTGAATATTGATGAACAAATCGCTATTTTTATGAACAAACTGGGCGCGTCTCATAAGAACGTATTTTTCGGAAATACGTGAATAATACGGGAAAAATTCGTTCGGGCTGTATATTAATGAAAAATACGCGAATAATACGGGAAAAATTCGTCTGTGTCGTATTTTATCCTTTTTAATGAATGTTTAATCAGAAGAGTTGATTTTTAAGAATGGACGGGCGAGATTTATTTATAATTATCACCTGGACGTCGATTCGTACGTTACTCTTTCTCGTATAATTAATTGTGTTACTAACCTTTGAAAACAAACTAGATTATATTGCTGCATCACATCCTGACATTCTGTAGCTTATGCTACGAATCCTAGAATTAATACTTCTGTACTATTTACAGGATAGATACGTATGGAGGAAGGTAGTGCGAATCGCAACGTTCATAAGATTTGAATCTGGATCGGTGGCCCTGTTTCAAGAATCAAGCTAACTATGAAATCGGTCATTAAATAAACATATTGGATTCCTTCAATACACGTTAGTAAAAAGTAGGACCCTTGAATTAATTGCTAACAACTTAACAAGTACCATCCAATTTATAGCTGATCAATTTACATTAAAGAAATTTAAATTATTTAAGACTCGTATTGATCAATTTTTTACACTCTCTCCATTTCGTGATTTAAATCGTTTTTATGTACAAAAGTGTTTGATAATGTAAGTCTTTTTTTTTTTTCTTAATATAAAATTTTCTAAAATAAGTCATTACTCTATTTAATTTATATAACATTCTAACAACATTCATTAACTCAATCAATTTTATTGGTGTTGAAAGTTTACTTATGTAGAAAGTATTTAGTGTATTTATAATCCAAGATTAAAGAGTTAGTCGTACACTAGTTGAATCCCGTGCCATGCACGGGTTTTATTTAAATTTTTCCTAAATAATTATTTTATAAATTTTCAACTAAATAATTAGATTAATTTTTGAAACTTGAAATGCCTAAATTTTAGGAGTAGTAAGCATTTCTTATTTTAATTAGTATAAAAATTAATTAGTTAAAATGTAGTGAAACCTAAATTTAAAAAAAAAAATCAAAAACATAAAAAAATGACACATAAGCAAAATAAATGTGAGGATGATATGTGGCCAAAAGGCTTCTTCTTTAGTATATAGATAGATGTGATAAAAACAAGCATTAAATTATCATCTTTTCTATTTTAAGTTTATCTTAATTCCAGTGTAAAATCAAAAAAACTGCTTACCTTGCTAAACGAAGATAATACTAAAAACTACGAATTCTTAACTTGTACGGAGTATATACAAAAATCAATATTTTCAATTAAAAAAAGAAGTCTAATTAATCTTTCAAAACTACGAGTTCAAGTTAGGGTCTATAAATTTTTGTAGATGAAATTTGGGAGATTATTTTAAAATTATGAATAAACACACTATTCAGGTCAATTTTATGGTGATCAAATATGTTATTCAAGTATAATTAATCTTTCAACAAAATCTAGTAATGTCACTAAGTACCGGCTATAAAGTATAACTAGTGTAGTACCCGTGCCATGTGCTAAGGTTTTACTTGGATGTTATATTGAAAATGTATAATTTTACATATTGATTTAATGTATGTTCATGTCAATAGATTGCATATATGAAGTCAATTATATTATAAGCAACTATCGAATATTAAAAACAAAATTGAATTAAGGATGACCAATCAACTAACTTTTAACAAAATCAAAATGAAAGATTTGAGCGTAATTACTACTCCCTCCATTAGAAAATATTTAATGTGTGAGTAATTTTGACCAAATTACCCTCAATTAAGTTACTTTAATCCTTAAAAATTCTAAATCTAAAAAGATTTTATGGAAAAAGATACATTAAATATTATTTAAAAAATATTTTGTTAAAGGATAAATTTTGAACAAGATATGCATAAAATTGAACAACATCAAATATTCTCTAACAAAGAAGTTAGTCTCAAACATCAAATATTTTCTAACGGACGAAGTATTTAATTAAAATATTTAATTTTCATCATTTTTATACTTAACGTGGGGTTCAATATTTTAAATGGGTGGTGGCTTTATGAGAAATTACATACGACATATGTCAAAAAATGTGGTGGATTAATACGGGAATTGAACGACAAGTGGCGAAGATGAAGTGATTTAATGTCGTGGTCGTAATTCTTACCACTGATATGCGGCTAAAATTAGGTGGACTAGTTGTACCCATCGTACCATGTACGACTACGATTCGGTATTTTGTAGACATTATAAATAGGATATTAATAAATAAAAATGTCATATAAAATTTAATATAAGTAATTTATTGCTCGTAAAATATATGCCTTTTTTTAATCAATATAAATGATTAAATTTAATATTGAGAATGAAGATATATTATTAAGATAAAATAATTCCATTTCTCTTTTTCCTTGATGATATTTCATAGATATTTAAATAAAAAAGAAGATAAATTATGAATAAAAAATTTATATATTCAAATAGAGATAAGAATTTACAAAATAATAGTTAACTTAATAAATAAGATATAATAAGGTATGAAGGATAAAGATAATTTAATTATATTAAAAATTAAAAATTTAATTAATTTAATTTAAGATGAGACCAAACTCATTTTGTGGTATGATAAAGTAAAGATTAGATAAGAAGCTTTGCCATGTAATCGGTATCGTGGTCGTGGATTAAATATTAAATTATTCATATTTTATTACTTTCAATATAATTAAATTTAGAGATTATCAAATATTTTAATATATCTATTAAATATTTTATTATAAATATTATAAATATATATCATTAATTTTTTATTATAAAAGAAAATCAATATATATTTATAAATAAATTCGTCAAAAGATATATGCTAAAAGATTTGTATTTATTTTAAAATATTTTATCTTTAATTTTAAATACATGTATAAAGAAGCTCAAAAGATATTGTTATACTAAATAGATATTTGTTTGATGTTAGAGATAAATTTAAATAGTTAAAAAGAATTTAATAGAAAGAAGTTATAATAACAAAAAATGTTATTATTTTTTTAGATATGAGGTGGGGCAGAATCGTTCTTGTGACTCGAAAAGGTACAACTTTAATATATATATATAGTTATAGTTTAATGTAGGAACGACATGAGGTGAAATGGATTAATGTGGGAACGACATGAGGCAAAGGTGTGGTGGGTTATGTGTTGATCTTATTTTTTTACCCTTCACATGGGGAAAAGATATATTAATATTTAATCTTACTATTTTTTTGAAAAAGGTAAGAATTCGGTAACTGGACAAACCTAGTAAAACGAGAGGCTGCACAAGGTGGCAGCCGAGACCGGCTAATAGGGATGGCAATCTCACCCGCACCCGATGGAAACCCGACTCATCCGATCCGGAAAAGCGGGTGAAAACCCAAATAAAGTAGGGTGATGGATGAGTATGGTGAAAACCCGACTCACCCGACACGATACATTTTGAATTTCATCTTATATCTTATTTATATAATACTATTTGTGGTTATTGTTACTAATATTAAAATTTAACTTGTGGTTATTGCTCGAATTTTGCATTTAAATATTACTTACGCATTTTGAATTTCTTCTTATATCTTATTTATATAATATTATTTGATATACAAACGAGAATTTTGTATTACATGAGTTAAATTATTCTAAATTCACATCACTTGTTATATAAATGTATATTTTTCAATCATCTATGGATGACCCAACCCACCCGAATCACTCGACGAATGATGAATGGATGCACCCAAATTGGTTAACATATGGGTATGGATCATCCTCCATCCGACCCGAACCCGACCCATTGCCATACCTACCAGCTAATAAGAGACATAGACTAAAAAACAAGCTACAAGATCGATCAAGATGAAACAAATAACCAAAAAGAAAGACCAATATTGAATTTAGGCTCGAGGTGAGTAAGAACTTATAAAAAATGCCCGACAAAACAATCAACCCAACTCAAGGTGTGCGAAAAGGACACTTGACGTTCCCTCCGTCGAGATGAATGATCTTTAGAAGCCACAAGGCACATAAGACGACCTGGTCCCAAATGACTCTGTTCCAAACCCAAACTCAAGTCCCACTATTTTGAGAAGTTCTAGCAAACTCTATCAGAACGGAATAACCAACTTGCAAACCAAAAAACCAAACAGTCTAAAAACAAGACATTAGGATGAAAATCTTAAAACTCTTAAAAAGGCATGAGATGATAAGCCAATGAGAGAATAAATAGAAGAAGTTCATCCAAATTGAATACTTAAAAACCATTCCAAATAAGAAGTCTAAACAATGGACCTAGAATTGGGCTTTAATTGTACATGTGGCCCACAATAGCAGCTCAAAATTGAGCATCACAATCTGAGAGAACACACAGGAAATCCAAGCAAATAAAATCGATCGTAGGAACAAATTCAAGGTCGGTTGACATTGTTTGATCAGAAGTAACGACTGCCAGAAAAACAAGGGCTACCAGTCTCAATCACGGTGATATTTTACACTAACGATTCTCAAGTTAGATAGGCATGGACCTAGGTCAAAGTTTGGGATAACATCCTCTTCGACCATTGAGACCAACTGATACGCTACAATTATGACTAGGAGATTATGTTGGGATTATTAGTTATATTGTTACGATTTAAAATATTATTTGTTTTCTTTTATTTAAGGTTATAATTTTATATTTTAGTAAGGATAATATTTTAGCATTATGTTTTCCCTTATTAATTAGATTAGGGTTTAGTGGTAGACTTAGTATAAATACTCTCCTGATGTTATATTTTTCATTATCCAGAAAATAAACAATATTTCCCTAATTCTTATCTCCTCCTCCTCAACTCTCGTTTGTCTCTCTCCCTCAGCCGTAAGGCTTTTCACCATTCCTCTATCGGTTTGAGTTATTCATTGTACGAGCTTACGGTAGCTTGTATCACCAACGAAGGAGTCTTAAAAAATTAACGGCGGAACTGATGACAAAATTCCGAGAAACGGGGTATAAATTCTAGAAAATGAACAGATCGAAAAGCGAAACTTGAGTGCCCATAAGATCATTATAATTTCCCAAGGCAAAATTTTCCACTTTAGTTAGGGTTAGGGTTTAAGGTTTTTATGGTATATTTAAGGTTTCAGTTTTTTGAAGAAAAGCTTTAATTTTTTGCTAAGTTACACGATAAAATCCAAAATGTGCAACATCAAAAATACACAAGGTACACAATAATATCCGAAATATGAAAAATCTAAAATGTACAATGTCCGAAATACCCAAAACCACTAACATACAAAAGGTAATAATCCACTGGTATGCCAAATTCGAAATCTACTAACATACAAAAATTAGCAATGCACTAATATACAAAATATGAAATCCCTTAAACCCGGGGATGATGCAATGCACCACTTTCATTTTTGCGCTCATGCTATGAATCCTTAAATAGCAGGGCTGGGGGTGGCGAGGGCTCTCGTGTTGACATCGGTGGGGGCAAGCAGCGCGCTAGAATCTAGTAGGCGAGCATTTAGATGAGGTAAGGGCTGGCCAGATGATTCGGTGGCAACTCAGCTAAAATCCTCCATGAATATCCCACTGCATACTACGCCTTTTGTGACAAACAAACCAAAAATGAGTAAAAATTAGATTGCATAATTAACAAAACAAATGTATAAATGGAAAATTAGTATTTACTTAGCAACGTATTTGCAACTATTGGTATTTGGATGACACTAAGGACGACGCATGTCATCTTGGTGTGGGGATCGTGTGTCTACATACACATGTGCTTGAGCCCTGAACCATCCAAGGTAGTTCGGGTCCACTTGCCAAGCATATGTTTCTCGCTAATCAGATGCTCTAGACAAGCTGCCTAGTGGTGATCATCCACATGGTACATCATTGCGTAATTGCAGTGGGACATGTCCTCCTTCCGTATCACAAATGAAGGATGAAATGGTTAAGACAAAATGCCCCTAAAATGAGACATCTAGTACGCAACGTCAAATGCCATCTCGGAACACCACGACATCCAATGTATCTGCAATTACAAACACTCGTAAATCATTTCTAACTACAAATCCCAATAAAGGTATCCTAAATGGATATTAAAGAATTACCTCCTTGGCACAGATCACATCCAGAACCCGTCACATTGATATCAGTCGATCATCTTCTCAAGAAGCGACCCAATCTGCGACATGATGTGCGGCCGCCCGACCATCGTTTAACCTTCGTAGATCCAAAGCAATTTGACCCTGAGTATGTTCTAAGTACATGGTAATCGAGGATTGAAAAAATTATTTTTTAGTAATTAACTAGAATAAATCCTAGAAACTCAATTTATTAGAAAGCACGTACCCTTAGCAATACATCGCATTCTGCGCATCCCATTGCGCTGACACGCAAAGTCATCCTGAGCTCCCGATAAAGTCTTGCTTGTAGACCTGTACCCCAAGCGTATTGACCCATCCTAACGTGGTCAAATAAGAATGCCAACAACTATGTCTGGATAGTGGTCCTAGACTTGTCATAGAACAATGTCATCCCGAGAAGGTACCATAGGAATATGGTGGCAATAGTCTTTGAAGGGGCGGGTCGGGCCCCACTCATTATCTCCAGCAACATCGCTCCTACAATAGCCAGTGGAAACCAAGTCCTCCCCTTCTTGGAGGTCTCTAGGTCAAGCTTGTACATCTCCGCCATGCGAGCCTTGGTCTCATCAACGTTGTATGGAGATATAAGAGCATCTCCATATATCACAAGCCCAAAATCTAATGCAGATCGTGGAGGGTAATGGTAATGTCTCTCAATGGGAAGTGGAAGCTGTCGGTCTCAGGATACTAACACTCCATTAATGCAAAAATGAGAATATGGTCCGTCTGCCCCAGTGAGACCGCTCCTTTGGGCGAGACCCTAGCACGAATCGACCACATGCATGTATGGCCAAAACTCAGCCATTGCGGTCCGATGAGACTACACCGTAATGATCTTATACCATTGAAAAGGGAAATAATCATTTATTAGAAAATATATACCCTACAATGGAAATTTTTAAAAATTGCAATGGTTCGAAAGGTGTACGTACTTCCACTTGTGTGGCTACTATCTACTCAGGACGACAATGTACTCGGATGTGGTGACCTATATCTAGAGCGCCACATGTGTGGAATAGTAGAAAGTGTAGGTGGGGTAATGGATATAAATGGAGGAGTTGAAGATACTGCCATGGATGCCATAGGGTTGGTAAAGGGGGTATTTTTTATGGAGGAGGACAAGAACATGTGAGAGTTGGGAAATGGGTCGTGGAGGGTGGTATTGTAGATGAGGTGGGCATTATTAACATATATTGTATTATTATATTTAGCCCTAACTTGTAGCCCAAGTGTGTATTTGTATATATATCAGTATAATGAGAATGAGGACCCCAAGGGGGATTTTACCCAATTACTTTATGGTATCAAAGCGGTTCGGTCCTGGTCCCCATTATCTACCTTGGGTTAGGCTTAGCGAGTTGCTACCCACCTGTTATCTATTCTTCTGTCTTGGGTTGGGATTAGCGAGCTGCTACCCGCCCGTTATCTATTCTTCTGTCTTGGGTTGGGCTTAGCGAGTTGCTACCCGCCCGTTATCTATCCTTCTGTCTTGGGTTGGGCTTAGCGAGTTGCTACTCGCCCGTTATCTATCCTTCTGTCTTGGGTTGGGCTTAGCGAGTTGCTACCTACCCGTTATCTATCCTTTTGTCTTAGGTTGGGCTTAGCGAGTTACTACCCGCCCATTATCTATCCTTACTTTCACATGGTATCACGAGCTTGAAACCATAACCCTAGATCCCTTCCTCTAACGCCGGAATTCTTCTCCGCCGCTCGCAGCTTCTCCTCTCACCTCACCTACCGGTTGACCCTAGAGGTCGAATGCTGCCCACCTTTCGCCACCCCCGGTATCATCTAGCCTCCAAATTCTCTAGCCATAATGACGGATCCCAAAGACACGGATCCCAAGAACGCCAATCCGAAAGATTCAGCCGTCCAAGCCACTCTTGCCACGGGATCGGGCTCTTCCGAGCACTCCAAAACTCCATTCCACTCGGCTTTGGCTGTCTCCAATATCAAAAACTGATGCGAATCTACCCTAGCTCGGACCCTGCTCCGACGGACCCGAGACGGCCTAGAACCTAGAGACCTCCTTGGATTAGGACTTAGTCTCGTTTATCTATTATTTATATTATTATTTCTATTTCCGTCATTTATATTCCGTCTTTTCTATTTTGGGCGTGTGTTCTCTTATGCTTAAGAGACCGGCCCATTAAGCTATCATAAGGCCCATTAGAATATTAGGTTTTGTTGCACCTTTCCATTTTTAGTAGTTACTATTATTAGTATTATGAGCTTGGATGTTGGGCCTAGCATGTTGCTAACCCTAATCCAGCCCATTTAGACTAGGGTTTTGTGTGGCCTCCTCTATATAAAGGAGACACACTCCCTTGTATTATTTACGTCCAATTTGAGTAGCCAGAGCTTGAATCGAGAATCTCCTCCCTTTAGCCCCGGGCGTCACCCCTTTCTATCCCTTTTTCCCTCGCCCTTAATTCTACCTCGCCCAACCCTCGTTCCGACGAGCATTAGTGGCCCGCGAGTCCACTTTGTGGTCTCGTATATATCCCGGTTACCCTTGTCGGAGAAAAATCCGGACGTTTCGAGACTAGATCTGTCCCTTGCCAATCGAGGGTCACATCAGTGGTATCAGAGCGTCAGACGGTTCGAACGGACGCTTCTCCGTCCCTTCACAAAAAAAAAACACGTCGACTTCTGCCCAGTTTTCGACCATGATTTTTTTTTCTGTAATTGTTTTCCATATTACTGTAGGTCTTTTCGATACGAGTCCGGGCATATATAATTCGTCCAAAACGGACGTAGTTAGCCCCTCCAAAAGGCCGAAATACGAACCAGCCAGCGCGCCGGGACGCACCAGCGTGTCAGGACTCCGCCGCCAGCGTGCCAGGACTCGGATCCTGGCATAGTCCATCCCAGCAGCGACGCACCAGCAGCGCGCCGATCCGCAGCAGCCTCGTGCCAACGTTGCGCTGAATCCGGAAACCCTAGATTTCGAGATTATTTTCGAGATCTCTTGGGTTATTTTCGGATACATATCTTGTTATTTTATTTTTATTTATTTTTGGCATTTATTTGTTTTGATTTTATTCCTTTTTGTAAAAGATCTTAACTATAAAAGATCTTCTAGTTATTTTTATTTCTAGGATAGTTCATTATTTCTGTTTTTAACGGGATCTTTCAGATTGTGGAAGATCTCATAATATTGTAAAAAAAACGAGAAGCCTGAGCCATGTCTTGGACTTGATCGGTAGCATGGGACGATTCGGATTCTTGGGATCGGCCTCATCGACGAGTCAAAACTCATCCATATAGGCCGCTACCGAGGGACTATCCGGATTGGATCCCACCATATAGACTCCGGGAGAATCGGGCCCGGTATTACGTCGAAACTCCAAAACCCCGACGTCGATCATACGTTGAACGAGATTGGAGTCCGCCACCTTGGCGCCCAAATCCCCGATACGAAGAGCAGGATTGGAGTTTGCCACCTCGGCGCATGCGTACCCGATACGATGAGCGGGATTTGAGTCCGCCACTTCGTCGACCACGTCCCCGAGACCGCACCCCGGAGGCCCCAAGGTCTCCCCCGACCCGCGCTCAAACCCTTCATTTGAGTCGTGGACCGCCGGTATCGGCCCCTAGAGCCAACACTCCGACCCTCTCCAAGAACCAACGGCGCACACACTACGCCATGACCGCGGAGCAACGGATCACAGAACTCGAGAGCCTTCTTGTCGAGGCCAACCGAGAGTCTCAAACGTGGCCGGCGCCCCACGTGCCGAGACACGAGTCGAGCCCAGCGACGTCGACACCCATGCCCAGCGACGTCGGTAGCGTGGTCCTTTCCGAGGTCCCTAGCGAGGTCCTTCCCGAGGTCCTTTCCGGGGTCCTTCGCGAGGTTCTTCCCGAGGTCCTCCCGGAGTCCAACGCTGACATCGAGCCCAAGCTCGCGCCTGCCCCTGTGTCGACACCATATTTACTCGAGACTACACATGTCGATGACAAGGCTTTGTTGAGATCGTCGCCTTCTTCCCTTTTCTGACACACGTCGAAGCGAGGACGCTTCGAAGCTAAGCGGGGGAGAATGATGCGACTCTGCCCTAGCTCGGACCCTGCTCCAACGGACCCGAGACGGCCTAGACCTTGGAGACCTCCTTGGATTAGGACTTAGTCTCGTTTATCTATTATTTATATTATTATTTCTATTTCCGTCATTTACATTCCGTCTTTTCTATTTTGGGCATGTGTTCTCTTATGCTTAAGAGATCGTCCCATTAAGCTATCATAAGGCCCATTAGGCTATTAGGGTTTGTTGCACCTTTCCATTTTTAGTAGTTACTATTATTAGTATTATGGGCTTGGATGTTGGGCCTAGCATGTTGCTAACCCTAATCCAGCCCATTTAGAACTAGGGTTTGTGTGGCCTCCTCAATATAAAGGAGCCACACTCCCTTGTATTATTTACGTCCAATTTGAGTAGTCAGAGCTTGAGTCGAGAATCTCCTCCCTTTGGCCCCAGGCGTCACCCCTTTCTATCCCTTTTTCCCTCGCCCTTAATTCTACCTCGCCCAACCCTCGTTCTGACGAGCATTAGAGGCCCGCGAGTCCACTTTGTGGTCTCGTATTTATCCCGGTTACCCTTGTCGGAGAAAAATCCGGACGTTTCGAGCCTAGATCTGTCCCTTGCCAATCGAGGGTCACATTAAAAACCTGATTCCGATTGTACTCGATCAAACTAATACGAAGTACAATTCGTGGTCGTAACTTTTTAAGGTGGCAGCCCGTGCGCATCGGGTCCTTGATCACATCGACCCTACGGTTCCTCACCCGACTGACATTGACGATAGCCTCTGGGATCAAATTGACGCCATCATTCTTCAATGGACCTACGCCACCATATCGTTTGAATTGCTTCTCACAATTCTCGTTCCCAATTCCATGGCTCTCTCGGCATGGACGACACTGAAAAACATGTTTTATGATAACAAGGAGACTAGGGCTGTTTACTTGCAAATCGAATTCTCCAGATGTCGTCTTGAGAATTTCGCTAATGTCTCCGCTTATTGTTAAAATCTCAAGGAACTGGATGATCAATTAACGAACGTGGACTCTCCAGTATCTGATCGTCAAATTGTTATACAATTGACTGCGGGAGTTACTCCGGAGTTTGATACAGTTGCAAGTTTCATTCAGCAAACCTCCCCTTTGTTGGATTTTACGAAAGTCCGGTCCATGGTGGTCCTTGAAGAAACCCGTCGCAGTCAAAAGAAGGCTTTAGCGGCTGATCCATGGCCCTAACTGCCTCCTCAAACAAACCGGCATCACAAACGGATAACTCGCCACCGCCTCAGCCCAAAACTCAGCCCGACGGGCGCGGATCAGGAGGCCGCGGGAGAGGCAGAAGTGGTCGCGGGCGCGGCAGAGGAGGTCGTGGGCGCGGTTCTGGCCATACACAATTTCAGCGTACTCTGTACGGCAGGGTTCTAGTTCCTCCTGCCCTAAACCAGTCTCAGTGGCCTTTTGCTCCGTGGAATCACTCTCCGTGTCCTTTCCCTACGACACCACAAACAGGGATCCTCGGTGCTGCACCCCCACATGTGCTGCATGCTAATACAATGGTCTCCTATCCTCGGTTTGGATATTCATCGCCCAATGATCTTGCTCAAGCTTACAGTTCAATGACACTCTACCCGCCGGACAACTCATGGTACATGGACACCGGTGCATCATCTCATATGGCGCACAACTCAGGTATACTGTCTTCCCTTACTAATAAGAGTCCTTCACATTCGATTATTGTCGGTAATGGCAGTCGGATTCCCACCACGGGTCTAGGAATTGCCCTTATCCCATCCAAACCTAACCCCCTTCATCTTAATCATGTCCTTGTTGCCCCAAATATCATCAAAACCGTATTTCTGTCAGAAAATTTAAAACTGATAATAATGTGTCTGTTGAATTTGACCCTCTTGGCTTTTCTGTGAAGGATTTTCAAACGGGAACAAATCGAATGAGATGTAATAGTACCGGCGAACTCTACCCCGTGTCTCGTCCAACGTCTTCTTCTGTGTCTTTGTCTTCTATGTCGGACCCACTTTGGCATGCTCGAGTCGGCCATCTCGGCGCTTCTGTCTTCCAGCTTCTCCAAAAATTTCACCTTCCGCGTATTCATAAAAATACTTGTCTTAAGTTTTTGTGTCAGTCTTGCCAGTTAGGAAAACATGTTAGACTTCCTTTCAATAAATCTCAAAAGTTAACTATGTCGCCTTTTGATATTATTCATAGTGATTTGTGGACTTCTCCTGTTGTCAGTTCGCATGGTCATACGTATTTGCTGTTTTTGGATGATTATTTTCATTTTCTTTGGGTGTTTCCTATCCAATATAAATCTTAAGTCTTTGATCAATTTGTTAGGTTTCACACCTTTGTCAAAACAGAATTCCGAACAACCATTAAGACTTTTCAATGTGACAAGGGAAAAGAATTCGATAATCACCAACTTCAATCTTATTTTCGAACCCATGGCACGCTTTTTCGGTTTTCGTGTCCCCATACGTCATCACGAAATGGAAAAGCTGAAAGAATGATTCGAACTATCAACAACATGATTCGCACCATCCTCATCCACGCCTTTGTACCGCCTAGTTTTTGGCATTATGCCGCCGACCTGGCTGCCTGTCTTCTTAATATTTTGCCCACCAGCAGCCTCCAAAACAAAAGTCCAACTCAAATCCTTTATAATGTCAATCCAGCGTATTCTCACTTAGAGTTTTCGGTTGTCTATGTTTTCCCAAAATGTCAACAATTACCACCCACAAACTGCAACCTCGATCAATGATAACTTGCATTTAGGTAGTGTTTAGGATGCATATTTATGTTTATATTGCATGGTTTTAGTTTAGTTTAGCTTAGTTCTTAGGTTTTTAGATTTTCTAGGAAATTCGGGTAGTTGCGCTTGTTTTGTTCGGTTTTGCAGATCTTTAGGTAAACAAGCGTGGATGGGATGGAACTTAGTGGACAATGGAGGTGTTTGAGGAAGCTTAGAGCGATACAAGTGAAGATTGGAAGAACCAAGACCCAAGAGCTTGATGGATAAGAACGCCTAAACCCGGGCTATGCATTGAAGGTCTTGTTTTGACACCTCTATCTTGCAATGCTTGTTTTGGGAGCTATAGTGGTCGAATTAAGCTGAATTTGCTATCACATGAAAGCTAACTCGAAGAGATACAATTCATATTTTTACTCCGAGTACAAATTCCAAATAGAAGGCTACCTAAATCGGAGTTAATTTGATCAAGAGTATAATTTAATCAATTTAGTACTGGTGGGACAAGTTGGTTAAAGAAGGGAATAAATTCACAAGTCACATAGATGTCTAGTTGCTCTAAGTGTTTGTTTATATTGATAACTTGAATCGTTATGTTGTTGTTTAATTGCATCTAGAAGGTCTTCTAGGTTATTAGATAATTAGGGTTGTTAGACTGGTAGTTCTATCAACTAAATCTGAAGTTTGGTCTTAATCCATAGTAGGGTCATTATCCACAATAGATTATTCAAGTGAGAAGAGAATCAAGAGAATCAATGATCGACAAAGCAATATCATGATGGATTTAACTAGTTAAACATGCTTCTCTCATATATTTACAATCAACTTTGCATTCATATTTTACTTTTACTCTTGCATATTAGTTTAGAATTTCATTCATAAACCCCCCTATTTGGTTACTTGGCATTTAAGTAATAACACAAATACATGAGTCTTTGTGGGATCGACTCTTACTTACCGCTCTACTGAGTTGGTTAAGCTAAGGTTTCTTTGATAGGTATAATGACCACAGAAAATACCTCATCAATCAACCCCCTGCGTCTTTCTAGGGTATCCACCTGACTATAGAGGTTACATTTGCCTTGACATTAAAACTCATGAAATCATTCTGTCCCACCATGTTAAATTTGATGAGTCTGTCTTCCCTTTTGCCAAATCGTCCACTTCAAATACCTCCTCATATACGTTCTTAGACAATGAGGACACAATTTCTCCTCTTTCTTTGTACCCCCTGAGTCAATCTACGGCAACTAATGCATCTTGGTCGAATCCCGACTCCTCTCATGACAGCCATGTGTCGTCGCTAACCAACAATACATCCCCGCGGGTGCCAACCACCAACCCGCAACCGCGGGCACCAGCCCACAACCCGCGACCGCATGCACCCCACTCGCACCCACGGTTCCTTCGCCCGCACCAACCACCCCCTCACCCTCCAGACCCCATTCGAGCCCTTCTGACTCCCCCAACCCTTCTATTCAACACCCTATGACCACCCGGTCGCGTGCCGGTATTATCAAACCACGTCGCCTATTTGATCTTCATGCCCAAGCTAAGCCTTTAAAAAATCTATCTCCCATTCCCACCTCACACAAAACAGCCCTTCTAGACCCTGATTGAGCCGCTGCCATGCATGATGAATATCGTGCTCTTATTAGTAATGGAACCTGGGTTTTAGTGCCTAGACCAGCTCGGGCTAATGTTGTTCGGTGTATGTGGCTTTTTCGGTATAAATTTAAATTTGACGGGTCTCTTGAAAGGTACAAGGCCCGCTTGGTTGCTAATGGCAAGTCACAGGAAGTTGACATTGATTGTGATGTAGTCAAGCTGGCTACAATCCGCACTGTTTTCCACCTTGCTGTGTCCCGTAAATGGGCGATTCACCAACTGGATGTTAAAAATGCATTCTTGCATGACCACTTAAGAGACCGTTTATATGTTTCATCCTTCGGGTTTTTCTGATTCGTCTAGACCTAATCATGTCTGTCTTCTCCAGAAATCTCCGTATGGCTTAAAACAGGCACCTAGAGCCTGGTATTAGCGTTTTGCCACTATTTTGTATCGAATTGGGTTCGTTAGTAGCAAAAGTGACACGTCCCTTTTCGTATACAAAAATGGTGATTCATTGGCTTACTTATTGTTGTATGTTGATGACATATTTTTGACTGCTTCTACTGATGTGTTACGAGCCCACATTATAGCTCTCTTGAGCAAGGAATTTGCTATGTCTGATATTGACCCTCTGTCCTTCTTTTTGGGCGTCTCTGCGCATCGCACTTCCACTGGCTTATTCTTAACTCAGGACGAGTATGCTCACGAGATTGTTGCTCGGGCTAACATGTCCTCTTGTAATCCAGCTATTACATTCGTTGATCCCGGCATGAAATTACGTGCTGATGTTGGTCCGCTTGTCGTTGATCCTACTTTGTACCGTAGTCTTGTTGGGGCCTTATAATATCTCACTTTTACTAGGCCATATATTTCTTATGATGTACAACAAATGTGTCTTTTTATGCATGATCCACGAGAGTGTCATTTTTCCGCTTTAAAACGGATAATTCGCTACATTCATGGCACATCTGCGTTAGGCATCACAATTACAGCGTCTCCTACACCATCATTGGTTGCTTACACTGACGCTGATTGGGCCGGGTGTCCAACTACACGCTGCTCTACGTTTGGCTTCTGCGTTTTCCTGAATGATACTCTCGTCTCCTGGTCAGCTAAACGACAGTCTGTCATTTCTTTCTCCAGTGCAGAAGCCGAATACCGGGGAGTTGCAAATGTGGTTGCCAAATGCTTCTGGCTTCGTAATCTCCTACTCGAGCTCCATGTTCCTCTGTCACATGCCTCATTGGTGTATACAGATAATGTCTCCGCTACTTACTTGACGACAAATCCGGTTCAACATTAGCGCACAAAACACATTGAGTTGGAAATTCATTTTGTTCTAGACCAGGTTGCTTTGGGTAATATTAGGGTCCTTCATGTTCCTTCTAAATATCAGTGCGCAGATATTTTCACTAAAGGATTACCTAGACAATTGTTCTTAGATTTTCGGGACAGTCTCACAGTTAGGGAATCCCCAGTTTCGACTACGGGGGCGTATTAACATAGATTGTATTATTATATTTAGCCCTGACTTGTAACCCAAGTGTGTATTTTTATATATATCAGTATAATGAGAATGAGGGCCCCAAGGGTGATTTTACCCAATTACTTTCAGGCATAGATATTTGCATGAAGTCCACCGACAAATCCAACAAAGTACCAATAGGTGCATATAGAAGGGTATGTTGTCGACCATCAACAATGGATTATCATCTGTGTCCTCATCAAGTAAGTCGTCTTGAAGCAACTTGTCCATAAAATCAACCTTTGTGTCAATGAAGGGATCTACATCGTGAATCGTGGTTGATGTGAGCTTAAGATCCTAGGCATCCCTCTACTGCAAAGTGGGTGGCATCCCGGCCAGTACAACACATGCGATCTTTACTTTTGTGAACTTAGGTGTCGCCTTTCTCCTCATCTTCTTGAGGATATCAACGATCAAACTAGTGTGAAAATCTTTGAAGTAACTAGTTTAAATTGAATTAATAAGTGTTATTTTAAGTTTTTTTACTTCATACTTCATATTTTCACTTCAATTGTGTAATATTTTAGATTTTACTGTAATTGTGCTTTAAATTTCAAATTACGAATTCAAATAATGAATTAAAAATCAAAATACGAATTCAAAAGCTAACCACGAATTCCAATTGCAACTACAAATTCCAATTCTAACTTCGAATTAAAATTACAAATTTAACATCTAAGTAAGAATTCAAGTTCTAATTACTTGTTCAAATTACGAATGGAAATTCTAATTAAAAATTCAAATTATGAATTGAAATTCTAGCCACAAAATGTAAATTTGAATTCAATATTAAAAAATATAAATACGAAATTTAAAAAATTATTTTCTTTGAATAGATTCGTACCGTAGCCACAAACCTCGATTGTGTGGGTATGAGCTATAGAGCGGATCAGAAGCGGCCTTGGAGGTCATCGAAAGTCGTCGGAGACGCCTTTACCAAGCGACTATCCTTCATCCTAAACCGCAACCTTGCCAGAGCTTCTCTTTCGGCATGCTCTCACCGTAGCGCTGACTGTTGGTAGTGCTACAGGTGGGTGTTGGAGGTGGAGAAGTAGGTGGGGGATTTGGTGGTGGGGTGGACATTGGTGGTTGAGGAGAGGGAGTGTGCGTATGAGGAGTGTGCAAAAGGGGTGAGATCGCTGGTCGGGAATCGGAGGGGTGATCACGAGCCCTAGAACCTTGAAGACACAAACAAAGAAGGAGAGAGTGGCAGCATGGCCACTGGCTTCGCAATTTAACCTAAATGGAATGGGCAGAATACATATATAGACGCTTGTACTTGTGTAAAATAGTCACTTAGACACCTCACCTTTGGTTTTTTCTATTGAACACTTGAATTTAGTCTTTTTTTGTTTTATTGGACACTTAGACGCTGGTGTGGCATAATACGTAGATTTCACGCTCTTTACTGCGAGTGAGGAGAACATAGTTTTTATTCCTTTTTTCTTTTTATTTTCCTCTTATTTATTTTCTTTTTTTTATCTCTTTTTTTCTACACCAAATCTTCTTTTTCCTTTTATTTTTCATTCTTTTTTTTTTTATCTTTTTCTTTCTTTGATTTTTCTAGTTGAATTTTTTTATCTCGAGATCTATCAAATCTGTCAAACTTCTTCTTAGATTGATTTTTCTTATATCAATATCGAGCAAATCTGGCAAAAAATAAGCAAGTGAAATTTTGGATCTTTATCAATTGAGAAATAAGAAGTACGGTTGAACAGTTCGAACTCCGACTCCGCCCGCTGTTCCGTCCTCACTCTCTGGTTGCTTTCAATTGCAACGGTGACGAATTCGAAATCTATGCCGTCATTCTGTCATGTACCGTACCAGCTGACCACCTTCGTTCTGTCATGTACCGTACCAGCCGGCGAACTTCGTTCTGTCCTGTCCTCACTCTCTGGTTCCTTTCAATTTCGTCCTGTACCGTACCAGCCGTCCACCAACACTGCGAAGATGGAGGCGACGGTGGAGGAGAAGGGTGATGAAGAGGATGGTGGTTGTTGCGGCGGAGGACTTCGCCGGTGGCTGATAGGGTTTGGACACATTTAGGAAGGAACAAGAAAAGAAAGGATTAAAGGAAGGGGACAAGAAAGATAAAAAAAAGAAGATTTTTTTCCTTAATTTTGTTATCTTTTTTTATTTTGTTAAAATGTGAGATGGCACTTTTTTATTTTGTTGAAATGTGATATGGTACTTTAATTTTGTTTTTCCATTTTATTTTGTTAATATGATGACATGGCATCCACATGGTGCCCTTGTGGTAAAAATATTTGCACAAGTCAGCGCGAGTGCAACACACGGAAAAAGGTTTCAGCGTCCAGGTGCCCAATAGAACAGAAAAAAGGCTAAACTCAAGTGTTCAATATAATAAAACCAAAGGTGAGGTGTCTAAGTGACTATTTTACATATGTATAGGTGTCTGTATATGTATTCTTCCAAATGAAATGTGAAGGTAGGGCTCGAGCGCATTTAGGATTCACGTAAGTCCAATGCCAATATGTGAATTTATTTGGCCGATGTTTTTCGGCTTTTGAGATTCTAGCCTTCGCATAAACTCCCCACCTTTTTCCACGTTCTATTTTCACCCTTGGTAAATTCTGCCTTTGTGTAATTAGCCACACTAACTTCACGTTAATGATGTGCACTAACAAAAAATACGAGTACATATATACCCATGTAGGGGTGTCCATAAAAAACCTAAACCGAAAAACCGGAAAACTTACACTTTTTATGGTTAACCGAATCGAAATTATTTGAATTTTCGGTTTGGTTAACCAAACCGAGAATATTAGTGGTTTCTCGGTTCGGTTTCGGTTCCTTGTTTTCACAATTTCGGTTAACCGAAAAACCGAAAATGCGTGACCGTTTAATTAATATTTAAAAAAAAGTTTCATTTGTATGAAATGTATAATTCACACACTAGATATGTACAATTAGTTCGTATTGAAATGTTCTATCCGAGTTAGATATAATTTTTAATAGAAAGTTGATAATTTTATTTGTCTTTTACGTGTATTATTATAATAAAAAAAGTACATAAATGGTTATTTGTTAACCGAGAAAACCGAACCGAAAAATTGATTAACCGAGTTCCGGTTAACCGATATTCATGGTTAGGTTACGGTTAGTGATTTTAACAAACGAATTCATGGTTAACCGAACTTCGGTTAACCGAAATATCGATGAATCGGGTTTGGACACCCCTATACCCATATAATTTAATCAGGAAGCATAATGTTGAAAGGGTTTCTTGACAACAAATAAATTTATAATAAAGACCCCGCTGAGTACATGGAGGTCAGGTTCGTACACGGGAATTAGTTGTATCTAAGTCTAGCTATTAATCCTAAAAAAAGTAAAACAAAACAAAACAAAGCACACGCAGCAAGTGCTCGGCACCGACCCCAACTGGGTCGGTAACGACCTAAACCTGAACAACGACGCAGAGAGAAAACTGAAAAATATGGGAGCTCGGTACCGACCTCGAGGGTGATCGGCGACGACCTATTCGGGTAGCGATAAAACTTCGAAAAGTCAATGTAAAAGAAATCTAGAGCAAAGGATCCACCACAAACAAGCTATGCATGTAAAAATGAATCAAAGATCGACCAACAATAATCTCAATAATGAACTTTCGCCATGAACAAACAAGCAAAATATCTCAACTTTCGCAAAGAAATAAACTTGTAACCCTACTTGTTATCTAGGACTTAACTTTTGTTTCAACCAAAATATTATTCAAACTCGCATTTTAATCTTTCAATTCAATCATGAAGATGAACAAGCCTTTAACTTTCATTCAAAGAATCAAGCACAAACAATAGGGATAAAGATAGAGATTAAAAGAGTAGTTTTAAATCAAAGATTCATGCTTTAACCATACACAACTTGTCTGGTTTCACCCCAACCATAGAAAAGTAGACTGCTCACGATTCATTATGCAATTAACACTCAAAGATAAAAGAGAAGACATGAATCAAAACAAAACAAACTTCAATTGAAATAACAACTTACGAATCTCAAGACAAACTTCCAAAGCTCTCTTAAAATTGTCCAAGAGCTTGGAATAAGAGTTAACACTAGAAAACCAATTTGCAATCTCGTTCCGTCTCTTCTCGTCCCTCTCCAAAAAACGTCCCCTTTAAAAACAACCTAGAAAGCCCTTATATAGTGGTAGGAATGTTCTCATAAGGAAACTAAATCTTATCTTAAAAAGACCCATAAATAAAACATTTAATAAAACCTAACTTAAGGCGCAAGTTTATTTCCACAAGGCACGGAGGCGCTCGGCACCGACCCAGAATGGGTCGTCACCGACCATGGCCTGCCCTTGATCTCTTCATTTCTTTGCTCGAAACTTGCCCCAAAGCTCGGTTCTTCTTCAATGCTTCTTCCTTAAACGTCCTTGGTCTTCTTAGACTTCTTTAGACTCCTTCTAAGACATCTTCATCTTGCAAACTTCATCTTGAAACTCATCAAATCTCCAAAGATCAACATCTCTCGTCCTTCTAGCAACACCACCACAAGATAACTCTAACGCTACCTCCTAGAAAGCTTGAAAAATAAGGATATCTCCTCCTCAACGCTTCAAATACCTACAAAAACAACAAACAAGCACAAACGACTCCAACTCTCGAAAAAGGGTCGGAGTTATATGCAAAACAACACAAAAAACCTAGAAAAGACTCAACCTAACTAGAAAAAAACTACACACAAAAACCAACTAAAAAGTGCGACATCACATAACATAAAATATTTATATTTCTTGAATGCTTACGTAATCAGTTTTTGATTGATGATTCATCCCATCTAAATCAACTACTAGTTGTATCCGTCATGTCATGCACGACTACGACTCATCAATTTTTTGATATATTACAAATATGATATTAATAAAGAAAATATACAAAAGTAAATAAAAAGCCAAAAATAATATAAATTCATAAAAAATTAATCAAATTCAATTCTTTAAAACTTTTTAATAAAAATTTAAAAAGACAATTAATAAGAAAAGATACAAAAATATAGAATTTCTTAAAGATAAAAAATCTTCTATATTTTCATAAAAAACCAAAAAGGAAATTACATAAAAGATAATATAATTTTTGTAAAAATAATTTAGGCAAGTAATTATAAAGATATTCAAATAACTTATTTTTTTTTATCAAAATTTGATTTAAGATAAATATTTTTTATGAATAGATAAAAAGATAAAGATTAAATAGTGTTTGATATTTTTAATTAAAATTCGAAATAATTCCTTTCACATAAATAAATAGAAACGAATTTAATTGAAAATAAATTGTATAAATAATTTTTTTAAATATAAAGTGGCCCAAAATTAATTTGGTGGCTAGAAAAGTTACAACTTTAATATATAGTTATAGATAGATATGACCATTTTTATTTCAAAGATATATATGTGATCACATGTACATATTTTTTGCATAATTAAGTATAAAAAACTATTATTTTAATAAAGGGGTGATGTGGCGCAATGTAGTTGTAGAAATTGTTTTGACTTTAGTTATTAGTAACTAGTTGAATCCGCGTGATACTCACGAGATAATTTTACTAAGGATTAACAAATAGTAATTTTACTAACGATTATACAATATTATGATATTAATATAAAATTTAAAACACTTATATATCATATCATAATAAAATTATCTATTTTATAAAAAATCTTTAATATTGTGCCACATCAATTATCAACAAATAGATAAAAAAATTATATACTTGAAGCCCGAGTCTTGTTAAAAGATAAAAACAAATTATTATACATAAAATTAATATAAAAAATATTAGATCAATTTATTATCACAATATAGATAATGAAATTATATACTTTGATCCAAAATCTTGTTAGAAGATAAAAAAAAAAGATGCATAAAAATATCAACATATAAATCAAGCTATTATCTTATAAAAATTGGATATATATAAAGAATGATACAAGTAATTATAATATTTATTATTAAAAAATGTAACATTATTTTATTTAAGAATGCTACGTGGCACAATTTTTTCAATAGACATGATTTCTGCTTTATAATGTATTAGGTAGATAGATATTTATAAATAGATATGATTGTTTTTATTTCAAAGATATATATGTGATCACGTGTACATATTTTTTTTAATGTATCTTATACAAATATAATGTACTTTTTCTATCTATTTTTGTCAAATCTACCAATATTATTTTATCTTTATGTTTATTTGAGGATAAATTTTTACAAATATTATTTTATCTTTATGTTTAGTTGGAGATAACTTTTTTTGCATAATTAACTATTTAAAATTATTATTTTAATAAAGGGGTGATGTGGCGCAATGTCGTGGCAGAAATTGCTTCGAGTTTTGTTATTAGTATTATATTTCAAAATTTATCCATAAGTGAACCTTTATACGAATTAATTCATATTGATAGAGTTAGGTGGGCCGAGAATCTGGGGGTCATGAGATAACGGGCCTAGTATACTAACCCAATGAGGTTCCAACCCAAAACCATATGACAATGGGTGGAGTAGCTCATTAGGTTATATACTAGGCAATTATAATTCTCAATTTCAGATGTGGGACAACTCTCAACACGGCCCTTCAAGTGCAACTGTCTGGGCCAGTTGACACTTGGGCAAAGACAGACAGAAATCCCTCAAGGCTTAGTGAACCGTCAAAATTGGATCGTCAGCTCCTGTATTGAGCGGACTGCTTGAATAGGCCAATGAAGTCAACAAGCTCGAAGAAGACTCTAGGAAATAAAGGAAATAAACCCACACCGAAACTTTACTTGTACAAGTGTCAACAATTACACTTGAGAGGCCGTGTTGAGAATAATAACGTATCCCACATCTGAAATTTAAAGAGATCAAGCCTAGTATATATACAATTGAGTTATTCCTCTTATTGTCAATTGGTTTTAAGATGGAACCCCATGGACTTATGTGCTAGCGAACCGTCACAATTAGATCGTCAGCTCCTGTATTGAGCAGACTGCTTGAATAGGCCAATGAAGTCGACAAGCCCGAAGAAGACTCTAGGAAATAAAGGAAATAAACCCACACCGAAACCTTACATGTAAGTGTCAACAATTGCACTTGAGAGGGCGTGTTGAGAATACGTGTTGAGAATAATAACATATCCCACATCTGAAATTTAAGGAGATCAAGCCTAGTATATATATAACTGATAGGCCCATGCATCCGCACATGTGCGCTTGTACCCACACATTCCCAGTTTATCTATCGGTCGGACCCGCGAACCTTCACATATATACATTGTTTATTATAAAGTTGGGTTCGATACCAAACTATTCATTGACCATTTCTATAGTCAAACTAATTAGGATTAGTGCAAATATGTGGAGCGCACATGCATATATTTTCCGTAATGTTTGTTCACAGTTGAATTTTCCCTTGTAACAACCGTGCCCTTGATTTTCCGTAATGTTTGTTTACAGTTGAATTTGCCCTTGTAACGACCGATCCCTTACTTTCTTTGTAATCAGACCACATACTATATTTTTTATGCTGAAGAAGACCATAAGTTAGTTAAAAAATGTGATCGTACAAAATGAGTTTCGAATGGAATACTTTTTTCTTTTTGAGAAAAAGAAATTTATAAGAGAGCACATTAGGAGAGAACTAGCACAAGTACCCGTACCTTGCACAGATTTATTTAAATATAAATTATTTATTTTAAAAATAAATTAGTTAAATTTTTTTACCACGCATTATTTTAATATAAGACACAATATTTTCTTTTTTCCATTCTAATTAAGAGAAAATGAATTAGTTTAACAATTTTTAAATTTATACACATATGTTTAAATTTAAAATCGATACATATATTATCAACCAAAAGTTTAATTCTAACTTATATAATTGTTTTCATTATAATATGAGATTTGAATATATAATTAATAAAATATATAACAAATGAAAGTTGAATGAGATAAGAATGAATCTAAAATTTAGTTATTAGTTTATAACCAACCAAAATAAAAATAAAATAAAATAAAATAATTATAAACATCTTTTTTAAAAAAATTAGTATTAAATTGTTTTTAGAGCATTTATGATGGCGCCACATAGGCGAATTAAATATGTAGGTGACATATAGGCGAAATGAATGTGAGGCTGATATGTGTCAGAAAAGTGACTTCTTTAGTATATATATAGATAGATGGAGTCCTAATTAAGAATTGAGATTGAATCTCAACTGCTAATTAGATATTTTTTTTTCTATTTTTGTTTACCTTAGATGTGTAAATTTTAGATACCGTCATGCACACTCACATGAAATAGGTCATACACAGTCGGTAATGTGAAAATGCATGAACGGATATAGAAATCAAATATGGACTTGACCTTGGCTATCCAATCAAAGCATGCATCAACGTCGGAGGTGCGAACAAAGGTCGGAACATTGAGCTTTATTGATGAGAGTTTCTTGACAACAAATAAATTTATAAGTCAAGAACCCGTTATGTATAGCGAAGTCAGGATCGTCCACGGGAAGCAAGGTTGTTTGTTTACCAACTATAAAAACAAAAAAACAAAGCAAAACAAGCAAAAACAGCTACCACCAACCTCGTTAACGACCTTGTCAGGGTCGTTAACGAACCTAGAATTCTATCGAAAACAAGCAACTAACGACCTAAATGCAGGTTCGGTACCGAATCACTGTGCCTCGGTAACGAATGAAAATGAAAGCTAAAACTAACAAATTCAATGGATAAAAAGCTCTAGGACAAGGGTTACCACAACATAATTATGCATATAAAATTATGTGAAGATAAAGATCATGCCTATAAAGATAAATCTATCAACTTTCGCTGACTAACAAGTAAATCAATCAACTTTCATAAATCAATTCACTTTATTACTTTTTTTGAATCCAAAGCTCGAAACTTTCGTTTATCGAACAATATCAATATTCAAGTTCATAACTTTCTCTTTCGATCAAGTAACAAACTCGATTTACTTCGACTCTCGTCTAAGCATAAGCACAACAAGCAATTTAAAGGATAGAAGGCAATCAAAAATACAACACATTCATTCAAACATGCACAACTATGTCGGGTTTCAATCCCGACCCTAGATAAGAAAACTACTCATCGAAACAAAGCAAATTACTTTAATCAAAGAGAACATTGAAAACAAAACTTTCTTGAAATTGAATAGGAAATATCGTCTTACAAACTCGTAGAATTCCGAAAATACTAAGAACACCGATCAAAAGCAAATCACCGAACCTAACTCTCTCTCTCGATCGAATTCAGTAAGATTCTCTCTCTCTCTCTCTCTCTCTACTTCTCCTAAAAATAGAACGAATCTCCCTTGCCTAGGCTTAGAACAAGGGTATTTATACTAAGAAAGCTATCTATAAAAGACCTAAAAGATAAAAACTTACCCTGCTTAAAAGATAACATGATAAAAGATAGTAATTCTGAAAGTCAACTGCGTTCCTACCGACACAGGTCACCTCGTTAACGACCTACACAGGGTCGGTAGACTTTGCTGAATCCCTTACAAAAACTCTATCTTTACAGCTCGTTAACGACCTTCACAGGATCGTCACTAAACCTCTGTTTTGGATTTTCACGAACTTTTCCTTTGTTTTTTCTTGTACTCTAACTTGATTTTCCCATGCAATCTTCTTCCTTATCTTCCATGCATTCCTCCTTCCACCACTAGACTTCAACTCAGTTTAAAAAGTGCTCCTTTCCGCTCAAAAACCTACAAAACAACACAAAACGGAGTAGCTTCCATACTTTTCACAAAATATGCAAACTTATCCAAAAACAAACAAAACTAACTCTAAAACCTACCAAAACTAAACTAAACAACCTAAGAAAGATACCTAAAACTAGACTAAAAACACGAACATCAAAATACCCCATACTTAAGCTTTCTTGTCCTCAAGCAATCACTATACAATAACCAAATCCAAACAATCATGCATATCAAGCAATAGCCATCAACTCGAAAGCAACATCAAAACACAACAGAAAATAGCAAATGAATATTAACGTCATCACACATATATAAGCACTAATAGACATAAGCAAATACAATCTAACCTCACCAATGATATGTGTTTCACTCAACTCTCAAGTGTTTGGGGTAATAAATTCAATCTCTTAACTCATTCTTATATGCAAAAACTTATAGAAATTGGAACTTATATCACCAAACTCTCCACCTAAGATTTGTCAAAACAAGCAAAAAATCATCAAGAGAACTTTGGCTCAATGAAAAACTTCATAGAAGCTTGTTAAAAACAATAAGGCGTGGAAATATTTTGGTAATGTGGTGCTAAAATGTACAGGAATCAAAGACTCCTAAAACTCACATCTCACCAAAAACTCTCATAAGAACATCATACCAAACTCTCTCAAACATTATGCACAAACTCACTCACCTTTTATCCTAGAAAGCCCCATAAAACCAAAAAAGAATCTCCGATTAACTTTAAACACAAATGCACATTTACTTCTTCCTCTTTCTCCCCTTTTTTTCTCTTTCTGTATTTTTTTTATTTTAGCTCTTTTTTTCTTTGCTCTCGAATAGCCTCGTTAACGACCCAAATCAGGTCGTTAACGAGCGACTTCTTCTCCTTGTTTTCTTCTTATAACATTACAACAACTTATTTGTGTGCATCTTTACTACCAAGAGATCTTTTACAAAGAAAAATAAGAGACTTCCAATCTAACCTTCCCAAAACCCTTATTTCAAACCAAACATAACTTTTTCACTCTCCAAAACATACCTCTCCAACTAAGTCTTAATCCCCGGACATGGTCAAGCTTATCTCGGCTAGGGAAATAATTTTGTGGAGCTGAAAATAAAAGGCTAAAGCTCAAATTGGCTATCAAAAGAGGGATCATGATAAGGTGGATAGGGATAATTAAGGCTCATAAAAATAAGTTCTCTATCATTTGACTTTCACAAGTAATGAACTAAAAATCTTATATAGGTCTCAAGAAATAGATAACCATCACAATTCCAAAAGATAATATACATAAAGAGAGTAAATAACACAAGAAAAGAAGAGGGATTCATGATATTCTCCCTATAAGGCCAAAAATAACTCACAAGGTAGCAATTTTTGTTGGATTGCATTACTCATGCTAAACGTTATACATGCTCAATTTCATCAAATTGCTATTCCTCTATAAACAATTTCATATCAAGAATCAGGCTATACCATCAAAAACATGCTTGCAAGGAAATTACATGATCATTCTAGCAAGTAACTATCATAGAACCAAAAGAAAGGGTATTTATCCATTCTAAAAACTCTTTTTGGAATTTTTCAATTTTTTAATTTTTTAATTTTTAATTTTTATGATTTTTTCAAAAACAAAGACAATTAAAACAAAGCAAACAAACAAGACACACAAAACAAGCAAGTTTTCTTCCCTTCCCTTCCCCATACTTAAAATTACAGTGTCCCCACTATAATAAAACTAAGCAGTAGAAAAAGAAGAAGGAAAAAGAAAGAAACTCACAAGATAAACTTAAGCGGAAAAGAAACATCTTCTGAAAGCTGAATCATCGTCGTGGTGGTGGTGGAAACTAACGCTCAAAGTTGTCCATGAACTGATACATGGTCCTCGAACGCTCCTCATCAACCATCACCGTTTGCTCCATTGTCATCCAACGAGCAGCCGCCTGTTATTGCCTCACATCATCCAAAGCCATCCGAGCTACATAGACACCATCCAATTGCTCCATCCTCTAGGTGAGCTGTGTCTGCTGCAGGTTGAGCTGTTGCATCTGAAAGGATAGATCATCAGCCCATGGAGGTGGAACATTCGATCCAGTATAGGTGGGATGAGGAGGTGGTGTGTAATGATCTTGGGGCGGGAAGTAGTCTTGGTGAATCACCGGGTTGTAGGGCAACATCTCATATGATGGAGGCACGGTAGGCGGTGGCGGTGGGACGTTACCGAAGTTGTGTGCCTCGTTACTGGCCTCGAAGTAGTCGTTAACGAACTTGGGTGTGTCGTTAACGAACTTGGGTGTGTCGTTAACGATGTTGTCATCATCGCCCAGAACCTTGGTACCGAGTCATCATCCTCGTTATCGAGCTCCTCTGTGGCTGCATCCGTTGCATCATCATCTTCATCCATGGCTTCGCCTTCCCTAGCGAAACTTGTCACACACTCCCTCAACGAAGGCTCATCCTGTGGCTTCTTCTCTAGCAAGAATGCATGACCCGTCCAAGTCTCGTACCAATTTGGCACGTGAAGCAATTCAAACTTATCTCGGGTAAGAAGCACATCTTGGCCGAGTACCTTGGTGGCGTGCCCTCTCTCGGTCCTCACAAAAATGCCGGAAGCAAACCAATAGTTCTTGTCGAGCTTTTGAGCATGGTTCGGCATATAGAGTGTGAGATCAACGCCGAGCTTCTCCGCTAGAAGACTTACCAGATTTCCATACCATACTTCTTTTAACTTGATCCCGTGCTTCTCAATATATTACAACCATTCATACCCCAAGTTCAAGGGGGAGGGATCCTCAAAAAGTATAGCACGGAGGCATGCAACCTCCCTCTATGTCGGCCTTGAAAGCTCTCTCTTGGGCCAAAATGTGGTGCCCAAGACTCGGAGAATGATCCGAAAGATAGGGTTGATGATGCTTGCCCCAGAAAGTGCTGCGGCGGAAGGTTCAACCTCCCCAGAAATGTAACTCCAAGTATTGGTAACCTTGAAGTCTTTGATGTTGTAGTTCCGAGAATGGTGAGGGAGCTCGAGATATGCATTAAACTCAGCGATTGTGTACTCATGGTTGACATTGCCTAGCTTGAACCTTATCCTTCCGACCGAAGTCTTGGTTTTGAAGCTTGAGGGTGGCCAAGAACTCGGCGGTGAGAGCCGGGTAATGCGGTATTTCCTCTTTCTTCAAAAGTTGAGGCACTGCGAGAATGGAAAAGGCGTGCTTGACATACTCATATATCTCCATTGACTTAGTGCTTGACCTCGAGAACCACCTAGTGTAGTTGTCCTTTTCGAGAACGACATCAAAGATCCGAACTTGCTCCTTAGTAGCTAGAATGACATTATCCATGCGTGGAGGAGATGGGGACCTTTGAGTCCTCTTCTTCTTTCCGGCTCTCGTGTTAGCTCGGCTAGTGCTTGCCATTTGTACCTGCAAAAACCATGAATTTCCAAGATAAGATCCACACAAACCAACAAAAAAGAAACCCCATACTTGCTCTCGAAAATGCTCTCAACATGCCTTGTTAACGAACCAATTGGGTCGTTAACGATGTATCTGGGTTCGTTTTGAAACTGAGCATCTTACACGGTCGTTAACGAGCCTGGGCGAGAACAACTTACAGTCTATTCCGAGTACTAAACATCAAAAATTTCAACAATTCTAGCATGAATAAACCATAATCCCACATAAAACACACAATCAAGCACATGCAACCCCATACTTACTCGATTACCCTATCCAAACATGCCAAAAATTGCCAAATCTCATGGTGAAGATCAATCAACTCAAGCAAAAGTTAATTCATGCTTTTCTCATCAAAATTTCAATGCAAACTAAGCAAGAATAACCAAGTGTTTTGGGCAAGATAATCGTACTAACACGTTTCTTGCTAAAATAGGGGAATTCCTAACCAAAAAACAATTGTAACGCGTTATGAACTAGAAGAAAGATGTAGAATCAAATGAAGAATGAAGAACAAATATCGAGCAAGTAGAAATGTATATTGCGATTGTCAGTGTAGATAAACCTCTCCCAAATATTTGAGAACACTCGAATGGAAAATGAAAATGGACTGATGAGATGATCTTTTCCTTAAGGTTCGTGCTCAATGTGCTTATGCCGATCGTGCCCCTATTTTTGCCTCTGCCTTCCCTTATATTGCTTCTCTCCTTTTGGACCGTTGGGGAGGACGCTCACCATATCCCGGGGATTTCGCTATCGGTATCAATATGGTAGCCGTTTAAGCGAGTAAATGCATGATCCCAAGATTTTCGCCATGTGTGGATTCTTCTCTCGACCGGTATCCAGGGCTTGATAGGCTGGGCTTTCAGCGTTCCTTTTGGGCTTTGATTAAGGAGGGCCTAACAATACCCCCATCAAAAACCCGAGAAAACACCCGCCACCACTTTTCTAGGGTTTTTGATCTCATGTCTTGGAAGTTGTAGTGAGTAAAGACGCGTCCCATCAATCTGTATTTATAGCGGTTATGATAACCTTCTAGACTTCAATCGTTGTTCTTGGCGTTTCAGGTACGCTTCCTTCTACTCTGCTTCTTCATCTTCAACCTTTGCCCTTTCTTTCACCATGGCTACTTCTAGTCCCTCTTCTCTTTACTGCCTTGAAGCCTCCATTCCTCCTTCTCTGACCTCTTTTGGTTTCCTCACCCCCTATCACCAGAGGGATAGCCCTTCAGAGGACCCCCACATATTTTCCTTTTCTGCGGGGTTCCCCTTGCATGCGGAGGTGTTTCTCCCTCCCCCTGATATCCATGCGGATTTTTGTGCCAACGATTGGGTGTGCTTGTATGAGTACCCTTTTCGTATTGGCCACCATTTTCCATTCTCTCCCCTAGTCGTCGATTTTTTATCGACTCTCAAGGTTTCCCCAGGGCACTTGCTTCCCCAAGTTTGGAGACTTCTGCTTTCCATTGATCGATTATGTTCTTCTCAAGGCCTTCCCTTCAAAGTCGCCGACTTTTTCTTGAATTACCGCTTATCTAAAGGTGGTCCTGGTCGCTTAACCTTAAAAACCTTCACTAATAGATCCGACTTAATTTTCAACGTATCGAAATCTGACCGGGGTTGGGCTGACAAGTTCTTCTTCGTGAAATTATCCTCCTTGAGAACCGATACTTCTTTCCTGAACAGCCACTGGTGTTCAACAATTAGTGTTTCCATATCTTGCTTGTTGGTCCCTATTCGAATCTGACCTCTGGCTGCTTGTTGGTTTTTGTTATTTTCGCGCAGAGAATCTCGTTACTCCTACACCCCACAAGGTGTCATCTCAGGTCATTACTCACATCGAACCTCTTCCATTGGAAGACAAATCATATCTCGAATTAGTGAAAGCGTGTTCGATTGAACCCGAAGATGCTGAGATGTCGAGCAAGTTCCTCTCTTCTTGCTTTCCCCTTATTTTTACATCTTCGTCTTCTACTGACCCTGTTACTCTATCTTGCTAGGCTCTAGGGCCACTAGATCCACTGCTGCATTATCCACTCTGGAAAGGGTCGAGGCCAGGAAGAAAAGGAAAGGTAACTCTCCCAAGGCCTCCTTACCGAAGAAAGGTACTTCTTATCGCATGACGGACCTTCCTAGCACTATGATGTCCTTGGACATGGATGCTGAGAAATGCATGAAGTCCTCGATGCCACTCCAAGTGGACTTCCTCCATGGTTCAAGCCATAGCTCTTCTTTTCCTGAGTTTCTCGGTGAAATTCTGGCAGCCCAATGGCAGGTAATCAATAGGTCCTTTTTTGCTCTTACTATTGATTGTCTGGATGTCTACTTAATCCATAATTGTTGCGGCTTACGACACCTTCAAAGATTACCCTGAGCAATTGACTCAGAGTAAAATCAACACACAGATTGAGAAGGATAGGTCTGTCATTTTAGGACAAGAGAAGAAAGCTCTGGAGAAGAAAGTCCTTGATCTGCAAAGTGCCCTTGCGAAAGCTCTGGATGATTCCAAGACGTGGGAGGACAAATTCAAGGAAGCATCAAAGAAAAGTGCCTCTCTTACCCAGGAGGTTGAGGATAAAGCTGACTACTGGTCGCTCAGGGCTCACGTCGAGACGATTGAGGAATTTGCTGCCGGAAAACAATCTTCCTGGGATGCTGCTAAGGAAAGGGAGCAATTAGAGAACCTGTTTCCTGAAGAGGCCAACGCTTCCAAGAAATCTTCTCTCATCGACGACATTTCACAGGTCGCCAAGGAAGTAGCCTAGGTCGAGATGGATAACCAGAAGTCAACCGAGAGTGCAGACAAAGAATGAATCCTTCCTGTTTTTTTTATATTTTCGAACTCTTTTCCTACCCCTAGTGTGTTGGGGCTTTTGAAAACTTTATGTTTTATGTGGACGCTTGTATTAGGGCCTAAATGTGGACATCTTTACACCCCGTGTTGGTTTATGGGGTTATGCTTTATTTTGATAATGTTTTATTAGTTGCTATGGCCTTGGATTTGTGTTTGATTATTTGCAGGTAAAGCAGGTTCAACGCCAGAGAAAGAAGATCAACGCGTTCGTGGGGAAATCGATTTGTCTGAAGCACGTACTTATAATTTTAGCAATAGACTCCTCGTTGTATAGCGCTTTCTATGTTAGATGCAAAGAGGGAGAGAATGATGTAATTGTCTGAATATTTGCAATAAATTCATGAATCGTGTTACAAATGAAAAGTTCCACTTGTTCTAGAATTCTTGTTACATGTTCTCGTCTCTTGCATCTTTTGACTAGTCGTTGTGTGCACAGTGTTGCCTGATCATAAGGCGAGGGCCCATGTTTTGGCCTGTAACGTCACAAGGCGTCCCTTGTTAGTTTTTCTGAAACCATTATTGTCTTATGTGTGTATAAAGATGTAACGAGATAATGTGAAAAGAAAGAATTTGTGAAATATACCTTATCGCGATCCATGCGTCTTTTAAAAGTGATACAACTTCAAGTTCATCGCGTTCCAACTTCTAGGGATCGTTGCCCCATCTCGTGACATCAACTCATAGGCTCCTTGTCCCACGATCTTCGTGAACTAATATGGTCCTTCCCAGTTTGCTCCCAACTTGCCAACATTCAATTCTTGCGTATTTTGGAAGACTTTTCTCAATACCCAGTCTCCCACCTGGAACACCTTAGCGTTAATGCGTTTGTTGTAACTCCTAGCTACCCCCTGTCTATATGCCGCCATCTGAACCGATGCCTCATCTCGTAACTCGTCTACAGTGTCCAAATGGTGTAACAAGTTAGATCGGTTTAATTTTTCGGTGGTGAGTTCGTATCGAACTGTGGGCAAGGTCACTTCCACTGGTAACACGACTTCACATCCATAAACTTAGGAGAAAGGTGTATGACCTGTGGCAGTCTTGGGGGTTGTTCAATCTGACCATAGAATAAAGGGTAACTCATCTGCCTATTTCCCCTTTGCTTCTTTAAGTCGCTTCTTCAAGTTGTTGATGATTACTTTGTTACTTGCTTCTGCTTGAACATTAGCTTGAGGGTAGCGTGGTGTTGACATTACTAAGTAAATGTTGTATTGGTGGCAAAATGATCTCGTTTTGTCACTGATGAATTGAGACCCGTTGTCGCAGACTATGGTGGATGGTATTCTGAATCTACTCAGGGTATTTCTCTTTATGAAAGAAATGACTTGGGTGTCCTTGACTTCTTTGAAGGCTTCGGCTTCAATCCATTTGGAGAAGTAGTCAATCATTGCTAGGATGTAAACGCATTGCCCTGAAGCTGGAGGAAGCTTTCCCACAATGTGCATTCCCCATTTCATGAATGGCCAAGGGGAAGTTATAGGATGTAACATCTCCGAGGGTTGATGTGGAATGGGTCCATGACGCTGGCACGCGTCACATTTGCGAGCGAACTCCACTGCGTCTTTGTTCATGGTAGGCCAGTAATAACTCATCCTGCTTGCCTTTTTCGCCAAGTTGCGACCTCCTGTATGGTTTCCGCATTCTCCATCGTGTATGTCTTGTAACACCTTCTGTACCTCCTCTTCCTTTACGCACCGTGCGTGTATTCCTGACGACATCCAGTTAAACAAAATGTTATTCTTAACAGTGAAAGTGGAAGCTTTTACCTTGAGTCGTTGAGCTTCTTCCTTGTCTTCTAGCAAAACTCCATCTCGTAACCACTTTAGATAAGGGGTTACCCATGACTTGTCTTTAGCAGGTCCTCGAATCTCCAACATGTCTGCCTCTTTGGTTATAGATGGTGCATCAAGATATACGAAAGGTATCTTTTCGTACTCTCTCGGGTCGATTGCGGATCCGAGGTTGGCTAAGGCGTCCGCTTGTGTGTTGGCATCTCGAGGAACCTGCCTTATCTCGAAATGTCTGAAGTGCTTCACGATCTCTTGGACCTTTTCCAAGTACGCCTTCATCTTTGAATCCCTGGAAACATACAAGTTCGTAACTTGATTTACAATAAGTAACGAGTCACAGATTACCTCGATTTCTTGCACATTCAGATCCTTAGCAACAAGTAACCCTACAATAAGCGCCTCGTACTCTGCTTCGTTGTTAGTAGCCTTGAATGTGCATCGAACAGCTTGGGCTATCCTATCCCCCTTTGGTGACTTCAGGACTACCCCCAATCCTACACCAATCTGGTTCGACACCCCGTTTGTATGCATCAACCATTTGCCATTTCTTGTCACATGCAACACATCCTGGTCTTCATGCTCTGAAGTGGTAGGAGTGAAGTCAACCACAAAATCTGCCAACGCTTGAGACTTCATTGCTGTTCAAGGCTCGTACGTTATGTCGTAGCCATTTAAGTGGATCAACCATCTCGTTAGCCGACCTGACAATTCTGGCTTTGACATAATACTCTTCATTGGGTAATTAGTTCTCACGATGATAGAATGACTTTCAAAATAAGGACGTAATTTTATTGAAGCCATTAGCAAGGATAATACTAATTTTTCCATAGGGGAATACCTGGTTTCTGCATCGAGCAAAGTTTTACTTACATAATAGATGGGCCGCTGGTCTCCATTCTCTTCTCGGATCAGAACTGCACTTACTGCTACTTCTGTCACGGCCAGGTACACATATAAGTTCTTGTCTGGCTTGGGTTTGGATAATACCTACGGATTAGACAAATAATTCTTCAACTCCCCAAAGGCTTTTTCATGTGCTTCTGTCCACTCGAACGACTTGTTTTCTTAAGAATGTCATAAAATAATTTGTTTCTGTATGAAGATTTTGATATTAACCGGTTTAATGCAGCTACTCGTCCCATTAACCTCTAGACATCCTTGACGCACTTCGGTGATTGCAACTCCATTATGACCTTGACTTGTTCTGGACTTGCCTCGATTCCCCTTTGCGTTACTATATATCCGAGGAATTTTCCTGATGTCACTCCAAAAGAGCACTTGGTTGGGTTCAACTTCATCTTGTAACTCCGCAGGATCTCTAAAGCGTCTCTCAGGTGATTAATGTGGTCTTCCGCCTTCAATGATTTGACCAACATGTCGTCTATATATACCTCCATCGTATCCCCCAGTTTTTTCCTGAAACATCTTATTAACCAATCTCTGGTAAGTAGCACTTGCGTTTTTTAACCCAAAAGGCATAACTTTGTAACAATAAGTTCCTTGATTGGTTACGAATGCAGTTTTTTCCTGATCATCAAGGTGCATCATTATTTGATGATTTCCGCTAAATGCATCCATGAAAGTCAATTGTTCATGCCTTGCCGTTGCGTCTACCATTGCGTCTATATGAGGCAAGGGGAACGAATCTTTGGGGCATGCTTTGTTTAAATCGGTAAAATCTACGCAAACACGCCATTTACCGTTTTTCTCTTTAACAACAACCACATTCGCAAGCCAATCATGATATTTTACTTCTATAATCTTTCCAGACTCAAGCAAGGATTTTACCTCATCGTTGATTACCTGATTTCGTTCGGGAGTGAACTTACGCCTTTTCTGTTTCACTGGTGGAACCTTTTTGTTGACATTTAAGGCGTGGGTGATTACGTTGGGATCAATACCTACCATATCCTCGTTCGACCAGGCAAAACAATCACTGTAGGACCGTAGAAATTCCACTATCTGATCACGTAAAGTCGGTTCCAAATCTGCTCCTATTTTAATTTTCTTAGATGGCTCTAAGGGATCAAGAGCCACTTCTTCGAGCTCGGGTGTTTCCGGCTTTACATAGTAAGTGGTCGTTCCACAGTCCTTTAATTGCTAATCTGACGCCTTCTTCCCTGCTCCAATCTGTAGGTTTTTGGAAGTCGTCGTTTTCATTGTTATGGAGTAACATTCCCTTGCTAGTTTCTGTTCTCCTCTAATCTCTTGAACTCCCCATGGTGTCGGGAATTTTATGCATTGATGGTAGGTAGAGGGGATCGCTTTCATCCCGTGTATCCATGGCCTGCCCAAAATGACGTTAAAAGGTGAAGGGCAATCAAGCACTTGGAATTTTACCTGATAGTTAACTCCTCCTGCGATGGTGGGTAATGATATCTCTCCTAGTGTGTTGCGTGATTCACCACTGAAGCCCACCAAAGTCGTTGATTTTTTGACGATATCGTCCATCCCGAAACCTAAGCTGTATAAGGCGTCCAACATGAGTAAATTAGTAGAGCTTCCATTATCAACTAAGATTCTTTTGACAAGGAAATTAGCAATCGTTAAAGAAATTATTAAGCAATCGTGGTGAACTTCCTCTTCTTCGACATCGTCGAAGGTGATTGGCATCATGGCAAGACTTGCCCGTGACGGGGCTTTTGGGCATTCCCTTCTAGTATCCCTTGCGATCCCTTTGGTTGCAGAATAGGTTATACCACAAATTTCCGACCCCCTGTGATGACATTGATTATTCCGGTGTGCATCGGTGTAGGTGGTGGACTAGCTCTTTCTTTGTTGCGCTCCAACTGCTCTTTTGCTTTCTCCGAAATCAATTCTCTAAGATGCCCTCTTCGTAATAACTCGCTCACTTCCTTTTGTAAAGCGATACACTCGTTAGTCCGGTGCCCATGATCGAAGTGGAAATCACACCATCTAGATTTGTCTTTCTGATGTGCTGGCATGTTACTCTTTCGAGGCCATTTAACAGTATCCCCCATGGTGTTGAGGGTTCGGACTACTTCGGTTGCATCCACGCGGAAATTGTAGTGGGAGAGTTTCGGAGGCAACCTAGGATTCTCATATCTGTCGCCTTGTCTATACATCTTTGTATTAACGGTAGTCTTAGAATGAGGTGCAGTTGGATACGGAATGTATCTTGTATCTCGTCTTCCCTGTCTCCGATCGGGTCGATGAGGGCTCATTGTTTTTTCGGTGAAAAAGTCGTCTTCCTCTAATCGGACATGAGCTAATGCTTTTACCTGTACTTCATCAAAGTTCGAGCAAGGATATTTAGTTAGTTCACGATATAATTCAGGATTACATATTGATATACCCCTTCGGAATGCCTCCACAGCCGTAGCGGCATCACATCCTTCAATGGTCACCAGTTCTTCATTGTAACGGTTGAGGAAGGTTTTTAGAGATTCTCCCGGTTTCTGTACCAAGCGGTATAAATCGCTTGATCATTTTTTGGCATGTCGATTGCTGGCGAACCTAATCCTGAATTTATCAATCAACTCGAGAAAAGATGAGATACTTCCAAGAGGTAAGTGCGAGTGCCAATTGAGAGCGGGTTCGGACAACGTGTTCCCGAACCAGCGACACATGACAATCTCCTTCATATCAAAAGGGATTGTACTAATATTCATGGCCTGCTTGAACGCGGCTATGTGTTGATCGGGATCTGTTACCCCTTCGTACTTAGGTACGTCGAGGACATGATACTTCCTGGAGATATCAACCCTTGCGATAGCGGGCACGAAGGGGGAATCGGTGTAACCGTCTCTCCTTTCCATCGCTATTGGTTGGGGTGCTCCTAGGACCTGAGTGATTCGGTCCTCCAGGGCTCGTAGATGTTCCCGTAATTGGGAAACCTCAGTATCTTCCCATATTGCCCTTAAGGAATTACCATTTACTTGATACCCGGTTACTGGCCTAACGACATCGGGTGTCACGAGACTTGGGTCGTCCATGTCTAATCGCCTAGCGACTCCTTCCACCACATCAGTTCCTCGGGGACGAGTTGGAGCTGATTGTACTTGTGATCGAAGCAAATTGCGTTCATTAGTTAAAGTTTCAATATGTTTTTCATATACCTCAATGAATTTGGCATTGGCCTCTTTCTGGCTTTCTAGGTCTTTCCGGAGAGCGATTATTGTTGATCGGAGCTCCATGATGACGTCAACATCGCCTCCTCCGACTCCCCGTTGCTCGGAGGTATCAGGATTGCCATTGGTCTCCCCAGAACCTTGCTCGACTCCATCCACATTCCCTGTTCCATCCACGTGTCCAGTTCCATCCACGTTTTCAGCGTCTTGATTGTTCGTCTCCTCATTGACCTCGTGATTGTCGAGATCCCCTACGTTGATGTAGGTAGTTTGGATTCCCTCCATGTGATGGATCTTGTGGTTGTTTCAGCATGACTTCTTTTTTGGCTAGGGCCCCACGGTGGGAGCCAATTGTTTTGGGCAAGATAATCGTACTAACACGTTTCTTGCTAAAATAGGGGAATTCCTAACCAAAAAACAATTGTAACGCGTTATGAACTAGAAGAAAGATGTATAATCAAATGAAGAATGAAGAACAAATATCGAGCAAGTAGAAATGTATATTGCGATTGTCAGTGTAGATAAATCTCTCCCAAATATTTGAGAACGCTTGAATGGAAAATGAAAATGGACTGATGAGATGATCTTTTTCTTAAGGTTCGTGCTCAATGTGCTTATGCCGATCGTGCCCCTATTTTCGCCTCTACCTCCCCTTATATTGCTTCTCTCCTTTTGGACCGTTGGGGGGGACGCTCACCATATCCCGGGGATTTCGCTACCGATATCAATGTGGTAGCCGTTGAAGCGAGTAAATGCATGATCCCAAGATTTTCTCCATGCGTGGATTCTTCTCTCGACCGGTATCCAGGGCTTGATAGGTCGGGCTTTCAGCGTTCCTTTTGGGCTTCGATTTAGGAGGGCCCAACACCAAGTATAAATCAAGATCAATCACCATTTGTAGAAGCAATAGAATCATCATGCAATTTAGACATGCAAACCAATCACTCAATCAAGATCTAGATATGGATTTTACCCCAAAATTACTACGAATCTTGCAAAAAAGAGAGTTAGGGTTTAGAAATCATACCATAGATTTGAAGAAAATTGAAGAACAAAGATTGAATTTGGGGAGGGTAACGTGGCTTTTGATGCGCCGGTAACGTACTCAAGAGGGGAGTAGGCT
Organism: Fallopia convolvulus; assembly: GCA_964016875.1. Taxonomy (NCBI): domain Eukaryota; kingdom Viridiplantae; phylum Streptophyta; class Magnoliopsida; order Caryophyllales; family Polygonaceae; genus Fallopia; species Fallopia convolvulus. The sequence continues at coordinate 28,175,382 of OZ024719.1, forward strand.
CGTTATCGTGGGGTGTGGCTTGGGGTTAGGGGCCATGGTGCTCCGATCGGTGGTTGCTTGAGATTTCGGTGGGGTTGGATTGAATCACTTGAGGATTTTGCTTGAGATTGAACTTTGGGTGTGGGAGTTCGAAGGTTTGAGGGGGTGTTAAATAGGAAGAGGCAAGAGGAGAGGCGGCGTGGGGAAGGGTATAAAGATAGAAGATAGATTAGGGTTACTTACCTTACCCGCGTCTGCCTATTTGCGTCTCGACATGGGTCGTTAACGACCCTTGGAAGGTCGTAAACGAGCTTGGGCGACTGGTTTTTCAGCGTCGTTCCGAACCCAACTTCCTATACCATGTTAGTTTCGAACAATTCTATCTTGCTAACTTCTAGACTACTAAAAACTCAAAAGAAAGCTATGAAAAAGATCTAAAAAAAGAGAAAACTTAACTAAACTAAAAAACTAAAAACCGGGTTGCCTCCCGCAAGCGCTATTATTAACGTCATTAGCCCGACGAACTTACCTTAGCTAATAAAGGTGGTTCCCCCTCAACTATGTTGGGGTTTTGAGAGACACCATACTTAGATTTGGAGGCATTGTTAGCTCGTTTCACAAAATTCGGTCCTTTATCTTCTAGCAGTATGCCTGGTATTCCTCCGCAAGGGTTAGTGAAATTCGACAACCAAGGCGGTTTTGATTCCTCTATAGCATATTTAGTGGGGTAAGGTGTAGGAATAGAATATAAAGGAGGATCATTACCGGTAATAGTGAATCCATGGTTAGAATACTCACCTTGATCTACTGGTGAGGATGTATGTACAGCAGTAGTTGGGGTCGTTAACGACCCAACAAAAGTAATTCCCCTTTCGGTGTCGTTCCAAAACGAGCCTCCTCCATCGTATTGTTTTACGAAAGGCTCGGTACCGGCCCAAGGAGGGTCGGTAGCTGTCACGTTTGCACTCTTGTCATCCTTTTTTGTTGGGGGAGAAACTTCAGATTCGGCAATGTCAAACTCTGCCTAGGATACTTCGATTTGTGCTGCAGCAATAGTGTCGTTGGCCTCTTGATTTAGGCTGAACTCTACCCGCTCCTCTCCTATATCAAAGGTGAGGAGTCCTTTCCTAACGTCCACCCTAGTGCTTGTTGTAGCAAGGAATGGCTTGCCTAGTATGATGGGGACTAGAGGATCTTCAGGCATGTCGAGACGATGAAATCGTTTAGAATGAAGAATTTCCCAACTTGAATGGGACACTCGTCAACGACTCCTGTAGCCTTCACACTTGATCCATCCGCCATGTACAACCTCATATCCACAGGTTCCAGAGGTCCCATGTTAACTTTCGACCATATCGATAGGGGAAGTAAACTGGCACTGGCTCGCAAATCACATAGAGCCTTGAAATCGGTGGTTGCCTATGCCAATTGTGATAGCAAATCTCCCGGGGTCGCCTCGCTTTTCTTGAAAGGTAATAGATCGGACCTCATCTTGAAGCTCTGTTATGGATCGTTTCCTGCTAAGAATATCTTTCAAGAATTTTGTCTAAGCCGACATTTCGCTTAGGGCCTCAACGTATGGTATAGAAATATTTAAGCCCTAGAGAATCATAACAAAATGCTTAAACTTGCCTTTAGTAGAGTCCTAAGACTTCTTAGTAGGAAAGGGAAGAGATTTCACCAATCTTGGAGCCAAAGCGGGCTCGAGAGGTGATGCTAACGGGTCGACATTAGGGTCGATTGGTGCATTTGGAGGATTGGTACCGACCCTGGTAGGGTCGGTAACTAGCCTGGAATCAAGAGAGGAGCTAGGAGTAGAGAACTTACATGGATTAGTGTCGTTAACGACCCTAGGAGTATCGGTACCGAGTTGTTCAAGCTCGGTAACGATCCTCTCTGGCTCGTTGTCGTTCTAGGCCGTGGCATTCGCTTCCGATTCTGGGCTCTTCTTCTTAGCCTTGGCATGCTCTGGTAATGTCTTTCCGCTCCTAAGGTGCACCGCCGCTATTTGTCCTCTGGGGTTCTCCTTGGGACGGCTCGGGAGTTGCCCTAACGGTCTCGGAATCTGTACGGCCAGGTTCCATAGCTGTGAGTCGACACTCTTCTGCCACACATCAAACTCTGCCCATCTATTTATTTGGTTCTTAAGGTTGGCTTGGATTCCATCAATCTTGCTATGGACTTCATTGAACTTGTTATGGACTCCATTAATGACCTCCTATAATCCTTGTGCCCAGGATGGTGGCTCTTGGTAGCTTGGAGGTCAATACGGCGCGGGCCGTCTATCCGGTGGGGGTGCTGCATAGCTTGGGTTCAGATTTTGATCACCCCATGCCTAGTAAGTGTTCGGCCTGTCAAAGTTATTAGAATGGTTCTTGTATGGACCTATCATGTACCTCATCTTAGTGTAAGTCTCAACGGCTCTAACTTGCTCCATGTTAGTGCAAGCAGAAGTACTATAGGCAGAAGAACCACACTCTTGACAAGGTTGAGGGGTTTTAGAAAACTTACCTGTTTCTTAAGGCGGTTGATCTCATCATGTAGAAATTGATGTTTGACATCGGGATCAACTTTGTCCTTGTTAGGCATGTAGAGACGCTTCTGTGTTTGGGATGGCTGTTGGGTACCATACATGGCGTCGTAGTTAGATAGTTTGTCCAGGAGTTCCCATGCAACTGTGGGATCTATCTCTATGAAACCGCATGCAGTGTGTGTGTGTTGATGCGGTTTTCGTTTATGCATTGATTCCCTAGAAAAGATTTCTTGGAGCAAATATAAAGGTTGCCCATGAGTGGGGCACTGTATGAGCATCTCCTTAAATCTCTTTCATATCTCTACAAAGGTCTTGTTAGGAAGCTGGTGATAGGAGGTGATGCATTTTCTAAACTCCGTTGTCTTGGCAGGAGGGAAAAACTTTGTAAGAAATTGATCATACAAAGCTTTCCAAGTCCTGATAGACTTGGGAGGTAAGCTCTCCAACCAGCTCAAGGCCTTTCCGGTAAGAGAGCACCTGAAAGCTTTTAATAGAATAAGTGAGACACCTTCAGCAGCAATAGTGTCACATAAATGAAGAAAATTCCTAATATGTTCCATAGGGCACTCAGTAGGTTTCCCTTCAAACTGAGCCCTTTTTATTAAGGATATGAATTGAGATTTAATCTCAAATGTCTTCTCTATCTCGGGAAGCACGATTTCAGACTCCGACACCCTCAGTTCTGGATGCATATATTGCTTGGCATTCCTTGGATAGGCATTCACCTCCTCTTGTAAATGTGCATTTTCCCGTCGTTGACGAGCATCATTTACTCGCTCTCGTTCCACTATTGAAGCAACAGCGTCTCGATCTGCTTGTAACGCCTCCATTTGTCTACGGAGGTCTGCCATCTCTTGTGCCATTGCTTCAGGTGTAGCCATGGCTTGGTTTTCTCTCCTTCTACGATGCAGGGTGCGTTCAGGTTCAGAATAATAACTAGTGTTGTCAAATTCGAGCCTGCGACGTCCTACTAGCATGCGCTGAGAAAACAATCAAATAAAACAAAATTAAAAACAAAAACGGGGTCGGACTATTCCCAGACCCACAAGTTAAGAAACACTATTGCTTCCCCGGCAACGTCGCCAATTTGTTGATGAGGGTTTCTTGACAACAAATAAATTTATAAGTCAAGACCCCTCAATGTATAGCGAAGGCAGGTACGTCCACGGGTAGCAAGGTTGTTCGTTTACCAACTATAAAAACAAGAAAACAAAGCAAAACAAGCAAAAACAACTACGACCAACCTCGTTAACGACCTTGTCAACGTCGTTATCGAACCTGGAATTCTATTGAAAACAGAGCAACTAACAACCTAAACACAGGTTCGATACCGAATCACTATGCCTCGGTAACGAATGAAAACGAAAGCTTAAACTAATAAATTCCATGGATAAAGAGCTCTAGGACAAGGGTTAGCACACCATAACTATGCATATACACTTATGTGAAGATAAAGATCATGCCTTTAAAGATAAATCTATCAACTTTCGCTGACTAACAAGTAAAGCAATCAACTTTCATAAATCAACTCACTTTATTACTTGTTTTGAATCCAAAGCTCGAAACTTTCGTTTATCGAACAATATCAACATTCAAGTTCATAACTTTCTCTTTCGATCAAGTAACAAACTCGAATTACTTCGACTCTCGTCCAAGCATAAGCACAACAAGCAATTTAAAGGATAGAAGGCAATCAAAAACTCAACACATTCATTCAAACATGCACAACTATGTCGGGTTTTAAACCCGACCCTAGATAAGAAAACTAATCACTCTTCATCGAAATAAAGCAAATAACTTTAATAAAAGAGAACATTGAAAACAAAACTTACTTGAAATTGAAAAGGAAATATTGTCTTACAAACTCGTAGAATTCCGACAATACTAAGAACACCGATCAAGAGCAAATCACCGAACCTAACTCTCTCTCTCGATCGACTTCAGTTCGACTCTCTCTCTCTCTCTCTCTCTCTCTCTCTCTCTCTCTCTCTCTCTCTCTCTCTCTCTCTCTCTCTCGATTTCTCCTAAGACTAGATAAAAGATATTAATTCCGAAAGTCGGTTACGCTCCTACCGACACAGGTCACCTCGTTAACGAAATGCACAGGGTTGGTAAAGTTTGCTGAATCCCTTACAAAAACTCTATCTTTATAGCTCGTTAACGACCCTCACAGGATCGTTACCGAACCTCTGTTTTGGCTTCTCACGAACTTTTCCTTGGCTTTTTCTTGTACTCTAACTTGATTTTCCCATCTTCCTTATCTTCCATGCATTCCTCCTTCCACCACTAGACTTCAACTCAACTTAAAAAGTGCTCCTTTCCGCTCAAAACCCTACAAAAAGGAACAAAACGGAGTAGCTTCCATACTTTTCACAAAATATGCAAACTTATACAAAAACACACAAAACTAACTCTAAAACATACCAAAACTAAACTAAACAACCTAAGAAAGACACCTAAAACTAGACTAAAAACACGAAGATCAAGCTTGATGCTTTGATGTTGATCTCTAGCTTGAGGCCCTTCCTCTTGATGGACGGACGCGCCTTGCCAAGGCTGGGCTGCGACACCATACATTGGCGCACAAGGGGCTGACCTTGGCCAACCAAGCATCGAGGGAGATGCCAGGTTGTCCCGACCATTGTGGTGGTCGTGGTCTTACCCGTTTCGTGAGAGTTAGCCACTCCTTGACCTACAAGGTTAGTGGACACTAAAGGAGTATTGTTTGGAAATGTAGCAAAAGAAGGTCTTACCCCGGAATTGGCCACATAAGGTGGGTTGTTGGCGAAGCTCGCGGGAGGAACATATGAAGCAATGCTCTCTGATGCAGCCAAAACTAACCCGCAAGCGAACGGGGTCGATTATAGTACCTCAACTGTCGATCCCACATGGACCAATGTAATACCAATTGAAACTCTACTAGAAAATTAGGCCAAAAATATAAGAAAGAACTTAAAACTATAACTAAGGCGATAAACAATAAAGCTAATAAAGAGGATAAAATTTATGTGATAGATTTGTCTAAGGTTAAAGATCACCACAACAATGTTTCAATAAATAAAATTATGTTCTGCCTGAATTTATTTGAAGGACCAACTATCTAAAGTAAACACTAACTCCTCTTGGAAGATAAGTGCATGTATCCAAACTCAACAAATAGTCGTTGTCGCGTAAAGCAAGTCTAATTTGGATCCTTAAGTCTCTTTAGAGACTGAGGATAAGCAAACCTAGCATTCGCTGTCGTGTTCTGCTAGAATCATTCAAACCTTAGAACTACTACGATAGTTAAAAATCACACAAGAGAAATTAAGTTGTTGTCGCATAGATAATTCCCAAGTTCAATACCCAGGGATCTGAAAAAGAACCAAATTTTAATCAAGTCCTCAACTTATCAATATCTCATGATTATTATTTTCAGTCGGTCTCAAACCCTAATAGGAATCCTATATGCAAAACCAAGTAGGGCATAACGCAATCTAGGATCGTATTAACTATATTTCAATTCAGGCAAATAATATACCTTTAATTAAATGCGCATTGAATGGATTACCAAAACCCTAGAACTAGAAATTTAGGCAAACATGATTGAAGACATAATCATAATAAAAACTAGCCAAGAATTATTCAATACAATCAAATAGTAAGAAAACTTAGCCTCAATTATATAGATAATCTAAAGTATGGTTACAACTTGAAACACCAATCTTCAATCGTCGGACGAAACTCCCACTTTAAATTCAATGTCTCGTCTTCAAAGTAAAACTAAGGATAAAATAAAACCTAAGCCTAAGAGCTAATCTAATCTAATATATATAATAACATGGCTCTGCATCTAACTCGCTTATCTATAACTATTATATTTGTCAATCGGGTCGGGTCGTGCGGGTTCGGGTTGAGTCGGGTTCGGGTCCTTACGGGTCACGGGTTAAACCAGGTCGGGTCAATGTGGGTTTTCGGGCGGGTCAATAATATATAATTTTTAATTAAATAATATTTAATTATAATATATTATTTTTATGTATTTTAATAATAAAATACATTATATTTTTTAAAATAAATTTTATACATTTTATAAATATACTAAATCGGTCAACCCAATAGGTTTTGGGTTCTATCTGGTTCGGTTGATTTTGGGTTCAGGTTCAAATTTTCCGTTCTTGACCCTAAAATTATTGGGCGGGTCGGGTCCGGTCAGCGGGTTCGGTCAGCTTTTGACAGCTCTAATAACTATATATTAAAGTTGTACCTTTTTTAGCCATCAGAACGATTTTGACCGCACTTCATATTTAAAAAAAAATAATTTTTAATTTATTATAAATTATTTCTATTAAATTCTTTTTTAACTATTTAAATTTATCTTTAACATCAAACAAATATCTATTTCGTATATAAATATCTTTTGAAAGCTTCGTTATACGAATATTTAAAATTAAAGATAAAATATTACAAATATTTTAAAATAAATATAAATCTTTTAGCATATATCTTTGACGAATTTATTTATAGATATATAGTGATTTTCTTTTATAAAAAAAATTAATGATAAATATTTATAATTTTTAGAATTAATAAAAATAGATAATATCATATTTAATAGATATATTAAAATATTTGATAATCTCTAAATTTATATACATAAAAAATAATAGAATATAAAAAATATAATATTTGATTAAAATATTATACATTCTACGAGCAATAAATAACTTATATTAAAGTTTTTATTAAATATCTAATCGTAGTCGTACATGGTACGACGGGTAAAACTAGTATATACTAACGTGGCCTCCCTTTAAAACCTCCTAATTATGTCTCCACTTATACGTAATCTACCAACATATCAGTGGGCTCAAATCTATAAATTATGGCCCAAAATTCACGCATCAACTTAAGCCCATCAATGATTGTCAGGTCACCATTCTCCTTCTTTGCCTTCTGAAAACTAGTCTTTAAATCTCTTCCAAAAATAACTCCAAATACCTGAAAAAATATCAAAACACGAGTGTAGATTTCACATGCAAAATAAAATAAAATAAATATAAATATGTAAAATATGCATGAAAATGACCTAAATTAATGTACAACTAGACTCGTAAAATATGATTAAATTAGGCTTTATCACTCCCATAGGCCGCACTTACGTCAAGAGAGGTGTGGGCCTCATAATTCGGCACATAAGACGCCGAGGTCTCATCTTGAAACACTTCCACCCGATTGGCACTTTGTAAAACGCTCGGTGGATCTCCCACTTGAGGCACTTGTGTCCTCTCATAGTCTCATCCAACCCTTGGACTCGGCTCTCCAAGTTGTCAAAACGTGTCTCCATGGATTGAAGAGATTGTTGAATGGATCGAAACATTGCCTCCACCGAATTGGATGACTCTTCAACGGCTTTGTTTTTGTCTTTGTCATCACGTACATTCGTCATCTCAACAAAATTCCAAGTAACAAGCAAGGATATAAAGATGCATACGAATTAATCACCAAAACATGTTCGACATAGATATCCGACAAGTTGTAAGTATGGGGTTTTGGTTACCAACAATAGACACAACAAGGAAAACTCGATCCAAGATAACCCAAGCAAACCACACACTTGTCTAATGGCAAAACGACAATAAGAAGCTACTAAACACCAAGAAATACGAACAACAAACTTAAACAAATTTTAGGCCTTGCTCAGATTCTCTTTCTCAGGGGGTCCGACTTCTTCTATGCCCGACCTCTCTTTCATTTTCATCGGGTCCAAGTATATCTAGCCCCAATTCTCTTTCTCTCATAGTTCAAAATTTTCTTTTACGGCGCAAATCTGGATTTTTTATATATAATTTAAACAAGCAAATCAAGCGTATCAAGTACTTCTCGGTGTCGTTCTCGTATCCTAAAGCCGAAGCCAACCAACAAGTATGAAGTGAAAACACAAGGGGCGACACACACAACTTCCCCTCGGTTTTTCCATCACAAACATTCAGCAATCCAATTCAAAATTAAGGTACAACTTAATTGAGGTATTAATCAAAGATCAAACATAACCTTTCAACTACCAAATCAAGCAAAGTTAAACTCTTGGTGTTCCTCCACCATTTTCGTGTGGAAATTCAGCCAAGAACTCCAAAATTTGACGCAAATTGGAACAAGATGAGGGCAACACCACATGAAAAGAAAAGGGATGGACGAAATGAAAGACCACTTGCAACGAATGGAAATCCAAAGTCGAAACAAGGTTTAGATTGCAATACCTTCGCGTGGCTATGATACCACTTGATGGCTGGATCATCGGATGGATTGGTGTTGTGAGGTGATCACCTTAAGAAGGAATGAAACAACGAAGCCTTCTCTTGGACCGATGGTGGTGGAATGGTGGCGTGATGGGTATGTATGCAAGGCTCATATATGACTCACTGAGACTTGCAAACTAAATTGAAAATGAACATCGGATATGACTCACCAACGAGTTCTTCAACAAGATTAACAAAGAAATGTAAGAAAAGAACTTAGATTGAAAACAACAAAGAAAGTAGCATTTTCATGAAAAACAAGTCTAAAGAAAAAAAGGCTAAAACGAGGGTTTTAATCCCTAAAGCCATGCCCCACTAATTCATCCCACACTTCTCACAAAATTACATAAAAACTCCCTTAAGTTTGAAGAAATCCAACAAAAGTTCCTTCACAAAACATAAGTCAAGTTTTAGCACTAGTCGAACCCAGAGTCACAAGAAGACTCCATCCTTCACCATCATTAGCCTTTGGAAACTTATGAGCCATGAGATCCTCCTTGATTTGGTCTATCATTGCCCTAGCTCGTGCTCGTATGATGCGCCCAAGATAGGGCGTGGTGCCTTGGCGCCTGGACGCCGATCTTGGATAATTATTCAAGCAAAGACTCTTTTTTTGTCGAGAATGTTGGGCTTGGAATTAGAGATAGAATCCACTCAATTCATGGTCCAAAGTCCCATCACAAGTTCCTGGAGAATTGGTCCTATCAAGCATAGGCAAGGGCGCACCAAGCTTGGGAGCCGACACTTGCAAGGGTGCGCCAAGATGGAACGCCGGCGCTTGCAAGGGCGCGAGGAGTGGCTCGGGCGTCGGGGTTCGGAGACACATGGTGAGATGGACTCTGATCCGAAATTAATCTAAAATTTTAAGGAGTTCAACTAGACACAAAGATCTAACTCCTCGAGTTGGAATCACTCAAATCTAAGTTCGGATTAGGGAGAACAAGCCAATTGAAGACATGCCAGATTTCTGGGTGTTTTGTTGTCGAATTCCTTGGAAGTCTAGGGGGATTACCTTGCACTATGGAGTTCATGATCTTTGATTCTCGTCACGTGATGAATGATCTTGTTGATGTGGACGGTGCAAGGAAATCAAATGGATCATTCAAGAAGTTCTCAAGAGAAGAGGTGGCGGCAATGATATCCTTTGGTGGTGCCAATGGAGGTTGATGATGGATCCAAGCTTGTTGGTGATTGAACCAACTGGGTTGTGGAATTGAGAAGCGATTTTGATGCTGAATTGGTGGGTTGGAGATTGTTTTCTTTGGATCGTATATGATCAAGTTATTCTAGGATATTACTCACCTCAAATCTAATGTACTAAGAGTGAAAATCTCTTGGATATGACTCACCAATGGATTAAAACTCAAGCCTTGATTTAGCATAAGTAGGCAGCAATCTAAAACTATGGCCTATATGCATCCTAGACGACATGCATAAGGAAAACGAGCTAAAATGTAAGCAAGAGTACTTAGTCCTAGATGTCACAAATACATGAAAAATAAATGAAATTCTTTGATCAAATGCATGTGATACAACCAACACATAGTCATAAATATGGAATAAAGGAATACAAGAAACTTCCTTGAGAGGTGCACTCGTATCACTCTGTGAGCTCAACAATGGAGGTAGTTAATAGCTTGCATATAGGAGTAGTTTAGATGCATGTTTTATGTAAGTTTTAGCTAGTTTTAGATTGGTTTTTGTTTAGTTTTTAGGATTTGGTATTGTCGGGTTTTGCGCTTGTTTTGTTCGGTTTTGCAGATCTTTTGGTAAACAAGCGTGGGCGGGACAGATATTAGAGGACTATGGTGGAGTTTGATGAAGCTTCTAGAGGTGGAAATGAAAATTGGAAGAGCTAAGGCCCAAGAGCTTGAAGGATAAAAACGCTTAAACCCGAGCTATGCATTGGAGTTCTTGTTTTGACACCTCTATATTATAATGCCTTATTTGGGAGTTACATTGGTCGGATGGAGTTAAATTTGGTATCAATGAAAAGATAATTCAAAGAGATACAATTCATATTTTTACTCTAAGTCTAAATTACAACTCAAAGGGGGTCAAAACATCCTTTGAAGTGTCACTTGAATGCTGAACCGACGCAATTGCGCAGTTTAGAATGAAATTACGCGGACGCGCATTATGATGTCAACACGCGCAATTGGGATTATGCGGACATGGGCCGCCGACATTTGGGCTTGTTTTTTTTAGCTTGTTTATATCTTGTCCGACTTTGTGCTTAATTGTAGGGTTTGGAGGATTGTTTTTGGAAGACATATTTAAGTTTTTGTTAGTTTATCTTTTTCATAACATTGATCAAACTTTTGGAGGCTAGGGTTTTTCTCTCTAGAGGCAAACTTTAAACCTTTGTTAGTTTTTCTTAATTTTAATTATGCATTGCTAAATTACATTGTGTTTGGCTAGTTATTGAAGTCATGATTTGCATGAGTTGTGAGGTTTGATTGATTCTCAACAAACTTGAATAGAGTTTATTCCCTATGCTTAATTGAATCTAAACTAGGGTTTTGTTAGATTAGCTACCTAATTGAATTTCTAGTTATAACTGAATTTGATTAATTACCGATTGGAGTTAATTTGATTAAGAGTATACTTTAATCAACTTAGTACCGGTTGGCCTAGCTGGTTGAAGAAAGGAATAAATTCACAAGTCACTTAGTTGTCTGGTTGCTCTATGTACTTGTTTCTATTGATAACTTGAATCGTTATGCTTTTTATTTAATTGAATCTAGAAGGTCTTCTAGATTGTTAGATAATTAGGGTTGTTAGACTGGTAGTTCTATCAACTAAATCTGAAGTTTGGGTCATAATCCAGAATATATTATTCAAGTGAGAAGATAATCAAGAGAATTGATGATCAATAAATCAATGTCATGACGAATTTAACTAGTTGAACACACTTGTCTCTCAAATATTACAATCAACCTTACATTCATATTTACTTTTTATTTTGCATATTAGTTTAGATAAATCAGGCACAAACCCCCCTTTAGGTTACTTGGCATCTAATTAACAACACAAATACACAAGTTTCTGTGGGATCGACCCTTGTTTACCATTCTACTCAGTTTGGTTAAGTTAGGTTTCTTTGGTAGGTATTAACGACCATGAAAATACCTCATCAAATTTGGCACCGTTGCGGGCCTTTTCTTCTAGCTCTCTCCATTGAAGGATCTTTTAAGCTCTTCCATCATTGAAGACAGATTACTCATCAGCACCACTGTCGGATTTCCCGCTGCACTACCCCAACAACTAGAGATCTTTGTGAGTTCCTCTCTTTTCTTTACTTTTTACTATACTTTGGGGACAACGTATGTTTTAAGCATAGGGGAAGGGAATTACTTTTGCACTACATGTAGTTGCATTATATTAGGTCATATTAAAATTTTAGCATTCATTGATTAAATCTTGGAAAATGAAAAAAAATAAATTTTTTTTAAAAAATACAAAAATATTGTATTTAGGTTCTTATTTCCCATTTGTTTGATATCTCTTATGTTTCTATACTAGTATAAGTCCTAACCCATGATTTGCTTAAATTTATATGATATGAGCATGATCATTGATTAATTACTTTGATTATTGGACTGAACATGTATATAGCTTGAGTTTTAGATTCATTCTGAAGTTCTAGACAAAAATTTGCCTTGTGAGATTTTTGGCCTTCCATTGATTATATTTGTTCTCTATTTCTTGAGTGTATCACCATTATTATCTAGTTCTAGAACTTGCGTTTAGACTCTTTTTCAAGACTGCTTTATATGATTGAATCCATGACATTAAGATGATTGAGGCAATGTTTTTTTATAGCCTATTATTTTCCTTCCTTCCTTCCTTGACAAGATCCATGTTTTTGACACCCCATTTCTTTGAGATTTAAAACCTATTATTTTTAGCTCCACAAAATTTTCCTAGCCTAATAAAGCTTGACCTATCCAGGATTTAGGGCTTTAGGTTGGTTTTGTTTTGTGTGAGTTTTGTATAAGTATGGGGGAAGTTGGAAACAAAAGGTGAAAAAGAGGAAATACAACTCTAGTATGGAAAGTGAAAAAATGAAGGTGAAAAATAAGTGCAAAGAAAGAAAAAGTGAGCTTGAAAGGTTAGTAACCTTCATAAAGTGTAAGAAGAGTTGAAGAAGATGCAAAAAAAGTGAAAAGAAAGAAGAAACAAAGTTCTTAAATGAGAAAGTAAGGAGTTGGTGAAAAACGTTTCGGAGTCTTAAGAAGAAAAGTGTATATGTTTGGGTTTATGATTATTTTTTTATTCCAGATTTAGCACCACAAGCCAAAATTTATCCCTTCCAAATTTCTCTTTACCATGGCTCCATTGCAACCCTTAAAAGACCTCATGATTTTTGTTATGTATTTGATTCATAGCGGTGGAGATTTAGGACGTTGATGCAAGCTTATGGTAATCTAGTTTTTATGGTTGATTTTGAGTGAAACACGTCCTTAAATACTTGAGAGTGAGAGTGCAAACACATTACCCTTGGTGAGGTCTAGAATGGATGAAAAATCTTTGATCTATGGTTGATGTAATGCATGCTATGAAGTCTTGGTCGGGTTTTAATTATATGTGAAATGCTCGTTTGATTATGAGATGGATGCATGATTGCATTTCTGTGTTGTGTTTTGGATTTATGTCTTGCTTGAGGACAATCAAGGGTTAAGCATGGGGGAATTCGATAGCTTGCATATAGGAGTAGTTTAGATGCATTTTTATGTAAGTTTTAGCTAGTTTTAGATTGGTTCTTGTTTAGTTTTTAGGATTTAGTATTTTCGGGTTTTGCGCTTATTTTGTTCGGTTTTGCAGAACTTTAGGTAAACAAGCATGGACGGGACGGATATTAGAGGACTATGGTGGAGTTTGATGAAGCTTATAAAGGTGGAAGTGAAAATTGGAAGAGCTAAGGCCCAAGAGCTTGAGGGATAAAAACGCTTAAACCCGGGCTATGCATTGGAGTTCATGTTTTGACACCTCTATCTTGCAATGCTTGGTTTGGGAGTTACAATGGTCGGATAGAGTTGAATTTGGTATCAATGGAAAGCTAGTTCAAAGAGCTACCATTCATTTTAGTACTCCGAGTACAAATTCCAACTCAAAAGGGATGAAAACATCCTCTGAAGTGTCACTTGAATGCTCAATCGAGGCAATTACGCGGGTTAGAATGAAATTACGCGGCCACGCATTATGATGTCAACCCGCACAATTGGGATTATACGCGTGATGTCTCTTTATTTGGTGGTGTTTTATATATGATTGCCTTTGTAAATATGTTTCTTTTTTCCCTTTTCTTGTGTGTTTTGTTCCTTTTTAGCTTAGTTCCCGTATTTCTATGAGATTCGGAGACTATGCGCGTTTTATGTGTTTTGTAGGTGTTTTGGCATGGATCAAGGGTCGTTTTGAAGGAGAATCGGAACATGGAGCAAGGCCCGAGCTTAAGAGGGAAAGAGAGGAGCAAGCCATGAAGAAGAACAAGAGAAAAGCCAACCAGAAGAAGGTGGAACGAGGTCCGGATCGAGTTAGAACCAACGTCGGACCCGAGATGATTTTTCGACCTCGGACCGACTTGCCCAGTAAGTTGGGCCCGAGGTGCTCCGTGTCGGTCCGAGTCGGTCGTTGGCTGGATTGGGCTCCAAGGCACGAAATTGTCAACTACCACTTTTGCCCCTCATCTATAAAGGCTCTCTTATCTTCTAATTGGAGGAGGTTCCCACACACTTAGAGGGAACCAACTCTCAAAAACTGTCAAGAGGATACTTGGGGAGCAAGGAGGAATGGGAGGAGAAGGAGAAGAGAGGGATTCGGCCCAGGAAAGGAGATTTCTAGGAGATTTGATAGGTTTGGTTGATAGATTAGCTTTGCCTTTTTTTGATTTTGTGGATTTGGAAACCTTGGATTTGATTTTGTGGATTGCTTTTGATTTGTGAATGAAATTTGGCTTTGGTTTGAGATTGATGATGTTGATTGCTTTCCTTTGTGATTTGTTTGCTTTCTTTGTTTTCCATATGGAGTAGATCTCCTTGATCTTGGGTTATGGGAGAAAACTCTAGCTAGGTTGGGCTAGAAACCCCAATTCCATAAGCCTTGAGTGCTTGATCTAGGAACCCACTCTACATAGAGCTGCAATTCCTTATGAAAGTAAGGAATCAAGGCTTGTGATTGGCAAAGTAACGAAAGTGAACATTTGTCCATCTCAAGACCTTGCTTCGAAGGGGATTTCCCCAATGATCGATGTGTAGAAGTGGTTGGAACGAGGGTGAAAGCACCTCGATCCTATTCCGATCATCACTTATTGCTTGAATTGGGGTGGAAAAGCCTTAATCTACTAGAGAAGGAACCCAAAAGCCCAAGATCTACTTTCAATCTTTGAGTTCGACAAAACCAGCTACATCGAACCCGACTTGCTCTACGTCGGTCCCGACTTCCCTCTTTGTCGCCAACGTCGGGCCCGACGTGACACTTGTGTCGGTCCCGACTGTTCTCTTTGTTTTCCTTTGTTTTAAGTTCTCCTTTCCAGCTTTCTAGTGTTTAGGCACCTCAATCGAGTAGATTTCCCGAGCGTTCGACACCCACCATGTGCTACAACGGGGTCGGGTTATAAATTGTATATCTAGACCCTCGCATTCGTGAGCGATCCAAAGATTGGCGTCGTTGCCGGGGAATTCTATCATTGAGTGCCAATTTGGTGTATGCGAGCTCGTTCCTCCCGAGGAACACTTGAGCTTGAGTTTGTGAGTGATCCGAAAAGTATTCTCAAAGAAGCCCGAAGAAGGAAAAGGATGGAGAATCAAGCTCTCCATGGTGATGAGGCGTTGGCTCGACTTAGGGCCGAAATGGCTAGATTGCAACTTGAGAAGGAAAATGAAGAGGCGGTGGCAAGAAGAGAACGGGAACAACGGATGAGGGCCGAGGCTCAACTCAACGCTCTACCCCGGAATGCACGCCAATACATGCATCCCGAGTTGAGGGTACCCGAACCGGTTATTGTGCTTCCCGAGGTTGCCAAGAATTTTGAGATCAAGACGCAATTCATCTCCCTCATCAAGTGTGATAAATTCGAGGGCCGTCCACATGAGTGTCCCATAGAGCACGTCAAACGCTTTGTGGACTTGTGTGAGACGATCTCTACCGACAAGGAGACGTTGGAGTATGTGCTTCTAAAGGCGTTCAAGTGGTCACTTGGGGGCAAGGCCACACATTGGCTCGAGAGACAAGCCCCTAGGTCGATCACTGATCGCTTCTCGATGCGAGGGTCTAGAGATACAATTTATAACCCGACCCCGTTGTAGCACGTGGTGGGTGTCGAACACTAGGGAAGTCTACTCGATCGATGTGCCTAGATACTAAAAAGCTAGAAAGGAGAGCGTAAAACAAAGGAAAACAAAGAAAACAAACGGGACCGACACTGAGGTCACGTCGGGCCCGAGGTTGGCGACAAGAGGAAGTCGGGACCGACACTGGGTAAGTCGGGCTCGAGGTAGCTGGGGTTGTCGAATTTTCAAGGATTAAAAGTAGGTCTTGGGCTTTTGGGTTCCTTTCCTAGCAGATTAAGGCTTTTCCACCCCAATTCAAGCAATGAGTGATGATCGGACTAGGATCGAGTGCTTTAGCCCTCGTTCCAACCACTTCTACACCTCGATCCTTGGGGAAATCCCCTTCGAAGCAAGGTCTTGAGATTGACACATGTTCACTTTCGCTACTTTGCCAATCTCAAGCCTTGATTCCCAACTTTCACAAGGAATTGTAGCTCTATGTAGAGTGGTTTCCTTAGATCAAACACTCAAGGCTATGGAATTGGGGTTTCTAGCCCAAACCTAGCTAGGGTTTTCCCCCATAACCCAAGATCAAGGAGATCTACTCCATGTAGCAAGCAAAGAAAGCAAACAAATCAAAAGGGAAAGCAATCAACATCATCAATCTCAAAACAAAGCAAAGTTTCATTCAAATCAAAAGCAATCCACAAATTCCAATCAAGTGTTTCGAAATCCACAAGATCAAAACAAAGCAAAGCTAAACAATCAACAAAACCTATCAAGCCTTCCTCTCTCTTGGCCGATTTTCTCTCTCTTCCTCCTCTTCTCCTTCCTCCTTGCTCTCCAAGTATCCTCTTGGTTCCTTCTCAAGTGTGTGGAACCCTTTTGTGTGTGTGGGAGCGGACCCCAAATTAGAAGACAAGAGGGCCTTTTATAGATTAGATGAGGGGCAAAAGTGGAAGTCCACAAATTCGTGCCTTGGAGCCCAAGTAGTCCGATGACCGACTAGGACCGACACGGAGGACATCGGGCCCGAGGTATTGTGCATCTCGGTCCGAGGTTGAAATCTCCCAAGTCGGGCCCGGCGTGGTTGCAACTCGGTCCAGACCTCGTTCCACCTTCTTCTTGTTGGCTTCTCTTGTTCTTCTTCATGACTTGCTCCTCTCTTTCCCGCTTTAGCTCAGCCCTTGCTCCATGTCTTGACCCTCCTTCAAATTGATCCTCGATTCATGCCATATTGCCTACAAAACACACAAAATGCGCGTAGTCTCCGAATCTCATAGAAATACGGGAACTAAGCTAAAAAGGAACAAAACACGCAAGAAAAGGGGAAAAAGAAACATATTTACAAAGGGAATTATATATAAAACACCACCAAATAAAGAGACATCAAAATACCCCATACTTAAACTTGCTTGTCCTCAAGCAATAACAATGTAAGCAAGACCGAAACATAATCTTCAAGTAAAGCCTCGTATGAAAACACATTTTAAGCACAAGTGATTGATATTCAAGCAAGATTACATCATCACACATGATTAAGTGTTCCAAGGAATAGAGTCAATGCAACTAAGCCTCACTTTAGGGATATGTGAATGTGTATCACTCATCATGTGTTTGGGTTTAGCAATGAACACTCAAGCTCAAAATTCATGCAAGTAAGGACTTTACTATTGAAGCTAATATCACCAATTCCTCCACCTAGAGATGCCTAATGCAAAGTACACAAATAATTTCGAACTTGGCTCAATGGAGGTCCTCAAAGAGGTTCCATTCGGCCGGGTTGTAATGGGGCTTTTGGTATTTCTCAAGGTGGGAATTATTTGGTCTTGTGGTGCTTACAATGGGGATTGAACAACCTAAACTCTCACCAACTTCACCAAAATTCCACAATCACTTTCACACTCACCCAAAAGACTTAACATTTTTTTCCTTTCAACCCAAAATTTCACTTAACATTCCAGGTCATCTTTGCTCTTAGGCTTTTCGTTGGATTTTCCGCACTTTCTACATTTGGACCGACTTTCTTATGACATCGGGCCCGATGTGGCTTGTAACTCGGTCGGACCATTTTTCTTCACTTAAGCCCTTTGCTTTCATTCCACTTTACATTTCCAATATTTTCTTTCTTTCTTTTCTTTCTTTTTCATTTTTGTACAACAAAGATGCACTACCCACATGATTTATAACACCATTCTTTGCCCTTAAACCCAAGAGAATCTCAACTCTTCAAATACAATCCAAACCTCTCTTCTAAAGTCCAATCCCATAAGGGTCAAGTCATATAAGGCTAGGAATAATATTTTTGAGGAGTTTCAAACAAAGGCTTAGGCTAGAACGGGGCTACAAACAAAGGATTAACTTCATGGTAGGATATGGAACATTTATGTGACTAGAAGAATAAAGTTCAAAATCAATGTGACAATGCTAGGACAAATCTCATGACGGTCTTGGAAAATAGATAAACACCGCAATAGCAAGTTTTACTAAGCATGAATGAGCTAATCACACAAGAAAAATGAGGGATATGCAAATATGAACAAGCATCCCTAAAATGGCCAAAAATCAATCTCACAAGGGTCACTCATACTTAGTTGCATAAGAACTCATCCTAGAACTCATATGTTCAATAAAACAAGCAAGATATCATGATCACATCATTTTAGAGGCTAAACTATCCAAAAATATGCAAAGGAATTTACATGCTCACATCATCATTAGCTTTTATTTTGGCAATCTAAGATGGGAATTTCTAGTCCAAAACCTACAAAACACAAAATCTTTTTGTTGTTTTTAACACAATTTTTTTTTTCAATATTTTTTTTATGGATTTTTGCAAAAAAAATTCTCTAAAACCAAAAACTCATCCATTCAAGACTAAATTAATCATCCATGTCTTTCATCAAACCACAAACCAAGAAGCAAACATCCCAAACACAAACTAGAAACAAAAAACAAATATCCTCAAAATAACAAACAAACATAAACAAGTGAAATCATGAACACATTTACCCCCACCCCATACTTAAAATTTTGATGTCCCCATCAAACTTTAAAGTAAGAGAGAAGAGTATGAAGAGCTCACAATTTCTTATTCTTCAATGGCATGTATAGGATCAATCGAAGGGGTTGTCACGTCTACGTCCTCTTTGGAGCCTTGCTTGCCGCTCCCTCTCGTACACTTGCTCTTGGTAGAAGTCTTATGGTGGTGGTTGGAGTTGAGGCTCCGGGCGTGTCCATTGGTCCTCACGGGAAGGGAAATTCCCGCTCATCCACGTGTTGAAGCTATCTTGGACCCGCCACCTTTGGTCTTCCACCTCCCTAAGCTCTTCCACCTCTCGTCTAGTGTAGCCGAGGGCTCGGTTCATCTCTTGTTGGCTAGCTTGGAAAGAACTTTGTTGTTGAAGCATTTGTTGTTGTTGTTGGTACATTTGTTGTTGATGTTGGTACATTTGTTGTTGTTGGAGATTCACTTGATGGACCTCTTGGAGAACATTCTCTTGTTGAAGTTGGAGATGGGCCATTTGGTTGGCCAAGAAGGACATGTCCACGGTTTGTTGTTGCTCCGGAAACACCATTCCCAGACCGTACCATTGGGCATAGCCTTCATAACCCCCACTTTGAGCTTGCTCTCGCCTTGCACCGCTCCCTTCTCCACGCTCATACTGCCTCGGGACCTTACCACCATGGAATGAACTGGACCGACGTTGAGGGAAGTCGGGCCCGACTTGGTGTGTACCTCGGTCCGCCAGTGTTGGAGCTTGGTGCGTAGCTCGGAGGTCAGCCATCAAGCCTTGGAGGCGCTCATCTTCTTCATTTTGCCCTTGATCGACATCCATGTCCTCCCCACAAGGTGCAAACACAAAGTTGTCTTGGTCGGACTCCGGTGTAGATGGAGGGGAGGTAAACTGAATGTGTTGAGGTAGTTGTCGCCGCCCCTCTCTTGCACCTTCGGAGTCACCAAATGAGTGTGGCTTGCCGGCCCACACTTGGTACCAATTTTGATACCGAGAAAGATCATAAAGGTTGTGCACCAACCGTATCGACACTCCATCATAGTTTGAGTGAGGGGCCAAGGAAATCATGTAGAGCTTCTCCTTGATGATGTTGGCCTTCTTGAAATACTTCATGTTCATGAACTCAACACCATTCGGAGTCGGAGAATACTTGTCAAGATCAACTCCTAGACGCATGGCGAGCCTTGCTATCATCCCGCCGAAGTAGATCCAAGAGGATCTTTGGAAGTATCGCACCATCTTGACCCAGTCCCATGCAAGGTTCATGGGCTTCTCGGTGTTGAAGAGCATCTCATGGAGCAACATGATCTCTTCCTTCATCGGCTTGCTCAACTCATGACGGGCGTAGATTGCACACCCCAAAACTCGCACCATGACACGAAAAAGAGGGCTAGCAATCTCGGTCGTGGAGGCGCCTTTTCTCATCTTGCTCTTTCCGGCTACATGACGCCACACTTGGTTCACCTTCTCCTTGTTGACGCCGGCCTCCTCTCTTGGGCATGGAAACCCGAAGTAGGTAGCCAAATCCCTAAGAGTGAGATTGTGGTCCTCATTGCCCAATCGGAAAGTGAGCGCCCCTTCCTCATCCTCCACATTATCATAAGTGCACTCGAATGTGGCCATGAATTCCGAGGTGAGGGCGGGGTAGTGGGTGTTGTCCCACCTTAGCATCCCATTGAGACCGATGTGGGAGTAGCACCTTGGAAGGGCTTGATCCATGTCCATCTTCCTCACGGCTTCCCAATCAAGCCACCTTGTGTGATGCTCGAGCGCCATATATCTTGCATAGCTCTCCACTTGCTCATCATCCTCCAAATAGACATCGTCCAACTTTGGCTCTTTCCTTGACTTCTTGGACTTCTTCCTTGGCTTTTGCACATGAGATGATGAAGCTCTTGTCTCCATGGTACCTACACACATCCAACCAAACAAAAGGGTCCAAGATAAACTCCATACAACTCAACAAAAGCACTCATCAACACACAACAACACTTCAACACAAAGGGAACCCCATACTTAGTCTCTAGAAACACATGCATCTCAATCCAACATAAATCATCATGGACATTTTCTAACAATGGCTAAGCAAATGATCATTCTACATCATGATTAGGCTATAGCCAACAATGAAACACATGAATCCAAATGATATCACAATAAGAAAGAAAAAACAACATGGATCGACTTCCAACCTATGTCGGGCCCGACTTGCTGGACCGACTTCCACACCTCGGGCCCGACTCTCCTGGGCACGTCGATCTCGACCTAGTTCATGCTTCGACTCTAACCTCAAATCAACCCAAATCATTCTATCATGCACTGAAATTTCAAATTCAACCATCAAACATCCCTAATCGAAGTTCTAAATGGATCTAAGCATGCATAAACAACTTTAAAGCTCAATTTCCCAAATCATGCAAATCCACCATTGATGCTCAAGCTCAAGCTCTCAATCAAACATGGCATTACTCATTCTATGCAATGAAAGCACAAAATTTTCAAAGAAATAAGTAGAGATCGAGTAACACATACCGGATTCGAAGAGTATTGAACTTTTAAACAAATAAGCAGTTAGAACTCAAATTTCATCAATCTAGATCTAGATGGGGGATGAAGGACTATATTGAACTCGAAATTTCTACTCGGAATCAGGTTAGGGAGGTCTTTTTGTGGTTGGAACGAGATGAAGTAGGAAGGGTGTGGATCGAGTATGGTGATGAAGGGCGGCCGACTTTGAGAGTGTTTGAGGGGGGTGGGTTGTATTTTGGGAATGGTAGTTGATATGAAGATGGTAGGTAGGTGGGGGATAGTATTTAATGGGGGAAAGGGACAAATTAGGTCAAGGGCAAAATTGGCATTCCAACTAGTCAAATCGGGTTGGACCGACGTCCCTATGTCGGGCCCGACTTACCTGGGCTCGATGTGGGAGTATTCGGGTCACCAATTTTACTCCATCCTCTTGCAACTTCTTTCCCATATTTCCATTTAAATATTTCACCTCAAATCCTACACAACTTTGATGAATGCACGACACCATAAATCCACAAAACACTAGATAGAGATTGGTTACGGAAAAGCTAGGCTAAACTAAGAAAAATCAAACTAAAATTACGAAAAGAAAGCTACTAGCTCGGGTTGCCTCCCGAGAAGCGCTCGTTTAGAGTTACTAGCTTGAGTTCCTAACCTCAACCTTATGGCGGATGAAACACGGTGAATTGCTCGCCATTGTTATGCCCATTCCCATTGCCTTCATACCCATAAAACCACCAACGATGGTCTACATAGGCATGGCTCTCCGATCTCGGGCCTGTCTCATCATCCTCCTCCGACGGATGAGATTTCTCCTCCTTACTTGCTCCATCATGTTTTTCTTTTCCTACACCAAAGTTATCCAAAGAATTCCTAGGAGATTCTACCAATTCATCTTTCAAATCACTAAGGCAAATGTAGGAGTCCCCTAAGTCATCGTTCAAATCAGTTAAGCATATGTAGGAATCAAAAGTTTGGGAAGAATTGTGGTCTTCACCAATATTAAAAGGATATAAGTAAGGATACTCTTCGTCTCTTCTTAGGCTAGCATTGATCCTTGACTCATTTTGATCCTTGAATTGCTCCCACAACTCCCTTACTTGTATTTGTTCATTGAAGCCTTCATCACTTCTCAACACAACGACCTCTCTAGCAACTTCAACTTCTTCACTTTCTCTCTTGGCACTCTCTTCAAGTTTAAGGATGGCCAAGGCGTCCGGCTCATTCAAAGCTTTGTTGAAGTGAAAATCGACCTTTTCTTCCCCAATCTCAAAGGAAACCTTCCCGTTCTTGACATCAAACCTTGCCCCCGCCGTAGCTAAGAACGGTCTTCCTAAGATTATTGGGACCAAGGGGTCCTCATGCATGTCCAAGATCACGAAATCATAGGGGACAAAGTACTTTCCAACTCGCACCGGCACGTCATCCAATATTCCCTTAGCCTTGATGATGGAACCGTCGGCCATAGTTAGGGACATATCGGCCGGCATCACCGAAACACTTGCCCCAAGGTCACATAAGGCTTGGAAATTTTGATACCCCACACCAATGGTGATAGCAAAACGACCGGGATCTCCTAGCTTTTGCGGTAACTCCAAGGTCTTGACCTCATCCTGCATTTCAACTATCGACCTCTTCTTGCTCAAAATCTCCTTTAAAAACTTGGCATAAGATGGCATCTCGCTCAATGCATCGGTGAACGGGATGGAGATGTTCAAACCTTGCAAGAGTTTGAGAAACCTCTTGAACTTGTTCTCAACAACATCTTTCGGCTTCTTCGAGGGATATGGAAGAATTGTTGCACCTTGAATCTTGATCGGATCAACCTCCTTGGACTTCCCCACTTCACTTGCAACATTTCCTAGTTGGACCGACTTAGGCACCATGTCGGGCCCGATGTTGTGAGTCTCGGTCCTGGGCAGAGGAGTCGGATCGAGGTTCGGGTACGTCGGTTCCGAGTTGCTCTCAAACTCGGTCCGGGGTAAAGGAGTCGATCTTCTTGCTGGGTCGACTTCGGGGAACGTCGGACCCGACTTGCTGGGTAAGTTGGTCCGACTCTCTTCATTCTTCTTAGGCATGTGTGGCTCGGGTAGGTTTCGACCACTTCTCAATCCAATTGCCCGGACTTCATTTTGATTGTTTTGAGCTCGAGGATTCTCCTCGGGTCGGCCCGGAAGTCTCCCATTCTCTCTCGGGGCTTGAGTTGCAATTTGAGCAAATTGATTGTCGGCCTGCCTCCTCCATGCACCAAACTCATTGAATTGGGTCCTCATCTCCTTGAACCCGTCTCTCATCTCTTGAGCAAATGATTGTAACTCATTGAATCCCGGTGGTCTATATGGTGGTGGTGGTGGTGGCGCCCTTGGCTCGTTTTGGTTGAAGTTGTTGTTGTAACCTTGAGCTTGACCGTTGTTCCACCGGCCATTGCTACCATTGTTGAAGTTGCCTCTTCCACCGAAATTTCCTGGAACATAGTTTGCCTCCTCAATTCGCTCGGCCAAGCGCACTTGGCTCTCATTCGGACAAACTTGTGTAGCATGTGCAAAGGATCCACACTCCTCACAAGCTCTAGCATTTTGCTTGTAGTAGTGGACTTGCCTCTTAAGCTTGCTCACTTCACCTTCAAGGAATTGGAGCTTCACATCCCTATCAATGTCTTCTCCCTTTGGATCATATAACTTCCTTGCACCTTCACCTTGAACTTTCACCTCTTTGCTAGCTTGACTCACCCCATACATGGCCTGATAATCGGATAGCTTGTCAAGTAGCTCCCAAGCTTGATCCGGTGTCAAGTCTATGAACCCACAATCGGTGTGGAGATTGAGCTTGTCCTTCTTTACCGGATTGATGCCTTGGAAAAACATGTCTTGAAGCACATATGGTTGTTGGCCATGAGTAGGACATTGGCGCAACATCTCCTTGAAACGGTCCCATGCTTCGAAGAGAGGCTCATTCGGACCTTGTTGATAGCTTGCAATCTTCCTTCTTAGCTCGGTTGTCTTTGAGGGCGGGAAGAACTTCATCAAGAAAGCATCATAGAGTGTCTTCCAAGTTGTGATTGACCTAGGAGCTTGGCTCTCGAGCCAATGTGTGGCTTTGCCCCCAAGTGAACATTTGAACGCCTTTAGAAGCACATACTCCAATGTCTCCTCGTCGGTAGAGATCGTCTCACACATGTCCACAAAGCGTTTGACGTGTTCTATGGGACACTCATGTGGACGGCCCTCGAATTGATCACGCTTGATGAGGGTAATGAATTGCGTCTTGATCTCAAAATTCTTGGCAACATCGGGAAGCACAATAGCCGGTTCGGCTACTGATACGCTGGTTTTAGTATAGCGTAATTCTGTATTTTTATTAGGATTTTCTGAGTGTTTTAGGGTAGATTAGGTGATTATTTGTAATATCAGCAGAAGCCTACAGTTGAAGATTTGGAAGACAAAAATCCTAAATTCGAAGTTGAAGTTCAAGGAGTCAAGATCCGCGCCCTCGGATCAGATCCGAGCCCGCGGTGCCGAGGTAGAAGCAAAACCATCCGAGGGCGAGGAAGGCTGGATCCGCGACCGCGGAAATATGCCGCGCTCGCGGATGTAGGAGTATCCGCGGCCTCGGACATCAAGCAGATCCGCGCCCGCGGAAATATTCCGCGCTCGCGGATCGAGGGTTTCAGCACCGCCTTCGTTTCGTCTTTATTTTATCTTTTGTGTTTTTATATTTTTATATTTTCGGACTTATTTTCTATTATTTAAGATTTGTTTCGAGTTTCACTTTAGGGTTACAACAGAATTTAGAGACAATTTCTAGCATATTTTCAGTATTATGGAGAACTAATTTCCCTTTGGAGTTTGTTTGATCAAGGAAGCCTTTTTATGTATTTCGTGAGATTCTGGTAACTTTTCTATACCTTGGTTAATATCAAAACTCTTGGTTTTATTTATATGATCTTTGTTTGATTTGATAAGCCTGATCAACTTGTTTGATTGACTTAGATCTACTGTTTGGATTAGGTTTGATTGTTGTCTGTGCAATCTTATTTATCCTTGAAACAACTCTTTTCTAGGACCGTGGACTAAAATTGAGAAAGAGTATTTGATTGTTATTTTATGCATGAGACTCGTAGCTTGATTGCATGAATTAATATCCTTCTATCCTTAATATTTTGCATGATTTGAATTAAGCGTTCTTGTTCATATCATCCTTTCGCTTGGACCGTGGACAAGGGGAAATCTTTTATAAGGATTGGAATTAACTAGGGAATTAATAGAAAAGTGGATGAATCAATGATCGGATGAGTAAAAAGGTGGAATTGATTGAATGAACTCTGCTTTCCTGCACTTGATTTAATCTCAACAATATTCACTTGTTTGTTTGTTTGCTTGAACTCCAAAACCCCTGTCTTGCTCTTTGCTGATTAATAAGAATCCCGATTCTCTTGGGTTCGACCCCTTGATTGCTTGCTATACTAGTTAGTAGTTTAGGGTTATTTATCGTTGATCTTGGCAACAACGATTTTAGCCGAGTCAAATTTTGGCGTCGTTGCCGGGGAATCGGTTTTTAATATTCTGTTTAATCGGCGTTTCTGACGAATCCGCGACCTCGGAATTTTTCCGAGGCCACGGAAAATCCGCGCCCTCGGAATTTTTCCGCGCCCGCGGATCGATTCGTCCAGATCCCCCGAATTGGTAAGAACCTATATTATGGTTCTTACCCGTTCTACTGATAATTCGCATGTTGTTCCGTTTGATCCAGAAATTAACAGGACTCTGGGACAGTTGAGACGTCAGGTTCAGGCTCAAGTGCTAGGCATACAGTTTGATCCAGTTTCATCTTCTTCTTCATCATCTGATTCAGAGGTTGAAGAGCAGCTAGTAACCATGGCAGATCGTACTATTAGGCAAATGACTGCGCCTAATTTAGAGCAGCAACAACTTGGTCTTCAGTTTCCCGCCGTGGGAGAAGGAGTGAAATTTGAGCTTAAATCTGGTCTTCTCCATTATTTGCTTAAGTTCCATGGGCTGAGCGGGGAGGATCCGAATAAACACCTTGCAGAGTTCCATTTTGTTTGCTTGGGAATGAAGCCAGTTGATGTCACTGAAGATCAGCTAATGTTGAGGGCTTTCCAATTTTCCTTGGCTGATTCAGCTAAGGAATGGTATCTATACTTAGCACCTGAGACGATTACTACATGGGCTCAAATGAAGGGTGCTTTTCTGGAGAAATATTTCCCTGCTGCCAAGCAAACGTCTATCAAGAAGCAGCTGAGCAGTTTGGAACAGGGAGATGATGAGAATCTGTATGAGTACTATGAGCGTTTGCGTTACAAGAGACTCATAGCCAGTTCTCCTTACCATGGCTATTCTGATAAAGATTTGATTTGCTATATTATTGAAGGTCTTTATGATGCCGATAGGCGCCTGATGAATGCTTCCTGTGGAGGTTCTTATGAGAATCTCACTCCTAGGCAAGCGTTTGAGAAGTTGGAGACTCTAGCAGAGCAAAGCAGAAATCAGAGAAAGAGATCCAACAGTAGGTCTGTTCATTCTATTAATGACTCCCTGAATGCTGAAGTAAGGGAGTTGAAAGCTATGATGAAGCAACTGTTGGCGGGCAATGGAGCTTCAAGTTCAAGGGCTTGTGGAATCTGTGGCGAATCTAGCCATCCTTCTGATGCATGCTCTATCATGCAAGAGCCAGCAGCTGATGTGAATGCTATAGGGAACTATGAACAGAGGCCCCAGAATGATCCATATTCAAATACCTACAACCCGGGGTGGGCAAACCATCCTAACTTTAGGTGGAATCAACAACCTCAACAACCTCAACAACCTTTTCCACCACAGGGAGGTCAACCCAGCTATGTTCCCAGGCCTAATTATGTGCCAAGGCCCCAGGCTCCTCAAGAAAATCCAGCCATTATCAATCAGCTTATGAAGGAAAATCAAGAGACTAAGGCTGCAATGAAGAGTTTGGAAATTCAGTTAAGTCAGATTGCAACCACTCTGAACCGGCTAGAAGCTAAGGACTCGGGAAAATTGCCATCTCAACCCATTAACCCGAGAGAGAATGTGAGTGCAATGACATTAAGGAGTGGGAAAGAGCTAGATATTGAAATTTCGGCCACCGGAAACCAGCCGAGTTCACCGGAGGGCAGTTCTGATCGCGGCGCAGAAATCGAGGAAATTCCGAGATCCGCGCCCACGGAAAAATTCCGCGCCCGCGGATCATCCGAGACCGCGGAACCCAATCCGAGCTCGCGGATCACCCCCTGGCAGAATCTGATGGCTATATCAGACCTTCGTTTCCCCCCATGGCTTCACAAAAGCCAGCTCCACCGTTTCCTGAGGCACTAAAGGACACCAGGAAGCCAACCAATGACAAGGAAATTTTCGAAACCTTCTCCAAGTGTGAGGTAAATGTTCCTTTACTTAAACTTGTTCAAAGTATTCCTCGGTTTGCTAAATTTCTGAAAGAATTATGTACTATTAAGAGGAAACAAAAAGAAAAGGGACAGGTTAAGAAAATTAATCTTGTGGAAAATACTTAAAATGTGTCTTCCATGCTTCAAAGGCAATTGCCTAAGAAGTATGGGGATCCAGGGAGGTTTACTATTCCCATTACAATTGGTGAGGCTAAAATTGAGCAGTCTATGCTTGATTTAGGTGCATCCATTAATGTCATGCCACTTAGCATCTATGAGAAGTTAGACCTAGGGCCATTACAGGATTCTAATATTACTATTGAACTAGCCGACCACTCTAAAGCGCATCCAAAAGGATTTTTGGAAGATGTCTTAGTGCAGGTGGATGGTTTAATTTTTCCGACGGACTTTTATGTCCTAGAGATCGGTAAGGGGAGATACGACTCAGTTTTGCTGTTGGGTCGTCCATTTATGAAGACGGCGAGCGCCGTAATTGATGTTTCAAAGGGACTATTATCTATGGCACATGAAGGAAAAAGGGTCCAGTTTCAGATTGATGATGATCCATTCTGAGCATAAGGACGTCGGGCCAAACGACGTTAAACAAAGGCGCTGCTCGGGAGGCAACCCGAGGTAAGTTTTTCTTTTCTTTTCTTTTTATCTTTTTAATTTAGTTTTAGTTTTAGTTTTAGTATTCGTTTTGTTTTTGTCGGGCTAACTTGCAGATACCATTTTTCCCATCAAAAGAAACCATTCCGAGAGGAGTTGGAGCCCGCGGCTCTAACCGCGACCCCGGATCTTCTCTCTTGCCTCGGCCGCGGAACCCCGACGATCCGCGCCCACGGAAATTTTCCGAGCCCACGGAAAATCCGCGCCCTCGGAATTTTTCCGCGCCCGCGGATCGGCCTGGAGGAATTAATATTTTATTAAAAAAATTAATATAAAAAAATAAATAAAAGGTTTTCGGGTGCAACCCCCGAGATAAGTCAGAAAAAAAGAAGAGACAAAAAAAGAGTGTTCTTCCATACTCTACCATCATCCACCAATCCATTTTTCTATATCTTTCCATGTCTAGTTCCTTGGAATTGTTAGTTACTATTATCAGGTTCCATCCCATTGTGGTGATTGCGCGTCTGCACCATCTCTGCGGTATAGCTCATGTATGGGGGTGCTACCGTCGTCAGAGTTTTATTATTTTGAGGAGTCCAGTTCATTCTCATTGGAGACGTCCTATGGTGTGGATTTGGTTGCTGAGTTGTGAAGATGACGTTCTTGGTTTGTTCCCAGACGAATCAGTTTGTCCCTGAGTTTGGTGCTTATAATTCTGGGAGTTCATTCCATCTCTTCTTTCGTATGTGAGTCTTCTGATTTTCCTCTTCTATGCTTAATTCCTTTCTCTTTACTTTATTGAGGACAATGAAGGATTTAAGTATGGGGAGGAAGTACTCACTACGCCTATCCTAGTTAGTTGCTTTTCAGTTTATTTTTTGTTATTTTTATGGGATCTTTGTTCCATGTTTTGTATAGAGACATTTTTGAAAAAATAAAAATAAAAATAAAAAATAATAATAATTAAAAAAAAGCCATAAAAAAATTCAGAAAAAGGCATAAAAATCCTGGGATGAGTTGAAAACCCGAAAGGGCGGCTCAGGTAATAAGCAGGTAACCCGGACCAGCATTAGGCTGGGGTAATATGAGGTTAATGAGAGATGTGAGTATTTGTGAGCACACCTAAGAAAAATTAAAAGAGTGATTAGGTGAAAACCCGAAAGGGCGCCTAAGTAGAATGAGTGGTAAAATCAGAGTGTTTAGGATCATATTCTACTTTGGGGGTCTGGGAATTACATTTTAGATGCTGGGTAGATCCTAGGTTGCTCTACACTTTTTGGAGCTTGAGTGTTATATCTTGTATTGGTGAAGTGTGTGCTTGAGCTATCATATTTTTGCTCATTATTTCTCTATTTTGGGTTCGGGTTGGTGAGGTGAGTGATTTTTATCTTCCCTTATACTATTTTGGGTTCGGAGACAACGAAGGGTTTAAGTATGGGGGAAGGGATTCACTGCTATATTTGTATTATATGTACAGTTGCATTCTATTTCTGTCATAATTATAAAAAATAAAAATAAAATAAATTTTTTTTAAAAAAGCCATTAAAAATATGAAAAAAGGCATATAAAATCCTGGGATGAGTTGAAAACCCAAAAGGGCAGCTCAGGTAATAAGCAGGTAACCCGGACCAGCATTAGGCTGGGGTAATATGAGGTTTATGAGAGATGTGAGTATTTGTGAGCACACCTAAGAAAAATGAAAAGAGTGATTAGGTGAAAACCCGAAAGGGCGCCTAAGTAGAATGAGTGGTAAAATCAGAGTGTTTAGGATCATATTCTACTTAGGGGCTTGGGGATTACACTTTAGATATTGGGTAGATCCTAGGTTGCTCTACACTTTTTGGAGCTTGAGTATTATATCTTGTATCTGTGAGGTGTGTGATTTGAGCTTTCTTGTTTTGCTCACTATTTCTCTACATGGGCTTGGGTTGTGAGTTGAGAGTAGATTTTTCATATTTCCCTTTACTTCTTGTGGATCTTTGATAGGATTGATTGTTAGATTTATTTTGAGCTTACTCAAGGACGAGCAAGATCTAAGTATGGGGGAATTTGATACGCTGGTTTTAGTACAGCGTAATTCTGTATTTTTATTAGGATTTTCTGAGTGTTTTAGGCTAGATTAGGTGATTATCTGTAATATCAGCAGAAGCCTACAGTTGAAGATTTGGAAGACAGAAATCCTAAATTCGAAGTTGAAGTTCAAGGAGTCAAGATCCGCGCCCTCGGATCAGATCCGAGCCCGCGGTGCCGAGGTAGAAGCAAAACCATCCGAGGGCGAGGAAGGCTGGATCCGTGACCGCGGAAATATTCCGCGCTCGCGGATGTAGGAGTATCCGCGGCCTCGGACATCAAGAAGATCCGCGCCCGCGGAAATATTCCGCGCTCGCGGATCGAGGGTTTCAGCACCGCCTTCGTTTCGTCTTTATTTTATCTTTTGTGTTTTTATATTTTTATATTTTCGGACTTATTTTCTATTATTTCAGGTTTGTTTCGAGTTTCACTTTAGGGTTACAACAGAATTTAGAGACAATTTCTAGCATATTTTCAGTATTATGGAGAACTAATTTCCCTTTGGAGTTTGTTTGATCAAGGAAGCCTTTTTATGTATTTCGTGAGATTCTGGTAACTTTTCTATACCTTGGTTAATATCAAAACTCTTGGTTTTATTTATATGATCTTTGTTTGATTTGATAAGCCTGATCAACTTGTTTGATTGACTTAGATCTACTGTTTGGATTAGGTTTGATTGTTGTCTGTGCAATCTTATTTATCCTTGAAACAACTCTTTTCTAGGACCGTGGACTAGAATTGAGAAAGAGTATTTGATTGTTATTTTATGCATGAGACTCGTAGCTTGATTGCATGATTTAATATCCTTCTATCCTTAATATTTTGCATGATTTGAATTAAGCGTTCTTGTTCATATCATCCTTTCGCTTGGACCGTGGACAAGCGGAAATCTTTTATAAGAATTGGAATTAACTAGGGAATTAATAGAAAAGTGGATGAATCAATGATCGGATGAGTAAAAAGGTGCAATTGATTGAATGAACTCTGCTTTCCTTCACTTGATTTAATCTCAACAATATTCGCTTGTTTGTTTGTTTGCTTGAACTCCAAAACGCCTGTCTTGCTCTTTGCTGATTAATCAGAATCCCGATTCTCTTGGGTTCGACCCCTTGCTTGCTTGCTATACTAGTTAGTAGTTTAGGTTTATTTATCTTTGATCTTGGCAACAACGATTTTAGCCGAGTCAGGTACCCTCAACTCCGGATGCATGTATTGGCGTGCATTCCGGGGTAGAGCGTTGAGTTGAGCCTCGGCTCTCATCCGTTGCTCCCGTTCTCTTCTTGCCACCTCCTCTTGATTGTCCCTCTCAAGTTGTAATCTAGCCATTTCGGCCCTAAGTTGAGCCAACTCCTCATCAACATGGAGAGCTTGATTCGCCATCCTTTTCCTTCTTCGGGCTTCCTTGAGAATACTTTCCGGATCACTCACAAACTCAAGCTCAAGTGTTCCTCGGGAGGAACGAGCTAGCATACACCTACGAAACAAAGACACAAACCAAAACAAATCAAAAACAAACAAAGGGTTTGGGCTATTCCCTCACCCAAATCACTACCAAAACACAAGAAACTCACCAAATTGGCACTCAATGCACTTAGACTTCCCCGGCAACGGCGCCAATCTTGTGATCGCCTCTCGGTGCGAGGGTCTAGAGATACAATTTAGAACCCGACCCCGTTGTAGCACGTGGTGGGTGTCGAACACTCGGGAAGTCTACTCGATCGATGTGCCTAGATACTAAAAAGCTAGAAAGGAGAGAGTAAAACAAAGGAAAACAAAGAAAACAAACGGGACCGACACTGATGTCACGTCGGGCCCGAGGTTGGCGACAAGAGGAAGTCGGGACCGACACTGGGTAAGTCGGGCCCGAGGTAGCTGGGTTTGTCGAACTTTCAAGGATTAAAAGTAGATCTTGGGCTTTTGGGTTCCTTCCCTAGTGGATTAAGGCTTTTCCACCCCAATTCAAGTAATGAGTGATGATCGGACTAGGATCCAGTGCTTTCGCCCTCGTTCCAACCACATCTACACCTCGATCCATGGGGAAATCCCCTTCGAAGCAAGACCTTGAGATTGACACATGTTCACTTTCACTACTTTGCCAATCTCAAGCCTTGATTCCCAACTTTCGCAAGGAATTGTAGCTCTATGTAGAGTGGTTTCCTTAGATCAAACACTCAAGGCTATGGAATTGGGGTTTCTAGCCCAAACCTAGCTAGAGGTTTTCCCCCATAACCCAAGATCAAGGAGATCTACTCCATGTGGCAAGCAAAGAAAGCAAACAAATCAAAAGGGAAAGCAATCAACATCATCAATCTCAAAACAAAGAAAAGTTTCATTCAAATCCAAAGCAATCCACAAATTCCAATCAACGGTTTTCAAATGCACAAGATCAAAACAAAGCAAAGCTAAACAATCAACAAAACCTATCAAGCCTTCCTCTCTCTTGGCCGATTCTCACTCTCTTCCTTCTCCTCTCCTTTCTCCTTGCTCTCCAAGTATCCTCTTGCTTCCTTGCCAAGTGTGGGAACCCTTTTGTGTGTGTGGGAGGGAACCCCAATTTAGAAGACAAGAGGGCCTTTTATAGATTAGATGAGGGGCAAAAGTGGAAGTCCACGAATTCGTGCCTTGGAGCCCAAGTAGTCCGGTGACCGACACGGAGGACATCGGGCCCGAGGTACTGTGCATCTCGGTCCGAGGTTGAAATCTCCCAAGTCGGGCCCGGCGTGGTTGCAACTCGGTCCAGACATCGTTCCACCTTCTTCTTGTTGGCTTCTCTTGTTCTTCTTCATGACTTGCTCCTCTCTTTCCCGCTTTAGCTCGGCCCTTGCTCCATGTCTCGACCCTCCTTCAAATTGATCCTCAATTCATGCCATATTGCCTACAAAACACACAAAATGCGTGTAGTCTCCGAATCTCATAGAAATACGGGAACTAAGCTAAAAAGGAACAAAACACGCAAGAAAAGGGGAAAAAGAAACATATTTACAAAGGAAATCACATATGAAAATACCACCAAATAAAGAGACATCAATGGCCAACAACCATATGTGCTCCAAGACATCTTTTTCCAAGGCATCAATCCGGCAAAGAAGGACAAGCTCAATCTTCACACCGATTGTGGGTTCATAGACTTTACCCCGGATCAAGCTTGGGAGCTACTTGACAAGCTATCCGATTATGAGGCCATGTATGGGGTGAGTCAAGCTAGCAAAGAGGTGAAAGTTTAAGGTGAAGGTGCAAGGAAGTTATATGATCCAAAGGGAGAAGACATTGACAAGGATGTGAAGCTCCAATTCCTTGAAGGTGAAGTGAGCAAGCTTAAGAGGCAAGTCCACTACTACAAGCAAAATGCTAGAGCTTGTGAGGAGTGTGGATCCTTTGCACAAGCTACACAAGTTTGTCCGAATGGGAGCCAAGTGCGCTTGGCCGAGCAAATTGAGGAGGCAAACTATGTTCGAGGAAATTTCGGTGGAAGAGGCAACTTCAACAATGGTGGTAATGGCCGGTGGAACAACGGTCAAGCTCAAGGCTACAACAACAACTTCAACCAAAACGAGCCAAGGGCGCCGCAACCACCACGATATAGGCCACCGGGATTAAGCTTGGGAGCTACTTGACAAGCTATCCGATTATGAGGCCATGTATGGGGTGAGTCAAGCTAGCAAAGAGGTGAAAGTTCAAGGTGAAGGTGCAAGGAAGTTATATGATCCAAAGGGAGAAGACATTGACTAGGATGTGAAGCTCCAATTCCTTGAAGGTGAAGTGAGCAAGCTTAAGAGGCAAGTCCACTACTACAAGCAAAATGCTAGAGCTTGTCAGGAGTGTGGATCCTTTGCACATGCTACACAAGTTTGTCCGAATGGGAGCCAAGTGCGCTAGTCGAGCAAATTGAGGAGGCAAACTATGTTCGAGGAAATTTTGGTGGAAGAGGCAACTTCAACAATGGTGGTAATGGTCGGTGGAACAACGGTCAAGCTCAAGGCTACAACAACAACTTCAACCAAAACGAGCCAAGGGTGCCGCAACCACCACCATATAGGCCACCGGGATTCAATGAGCTACAATCATTGGCTCAAGAGATGAGGGATGGGTTCAAGGAGATGAGGACCCAATTCAATGAGTTTGGTGCATGGAGGAGGCAAGTCGACAATCAATTTGCCCAAATAGCAACTCAAGCCCCGAGAGAGAATGGGAGACTTCCGAGCCGACCCGAGGAGAACCCCCGAGCTCAAAACAATCAAAATGAAGTCCGGGCAATTGGATTGAGAAGTGGCCGAAACCTACCCGAGCCACACATACCTAAGAAGAATGAAGAAAGCCGGACCGACTTACCCAGCAAGTCGGGTTCGACGTTCCCTGAAGTCGATCCAGCAGGAAGATCAACTCCTCTGCCCCGGACCGAGGTTGAGAGTGAGTCGGGCCCGACGTACCCAGATGTGGATCCGACTACTCTGCCTCAGCTCTGCCCTAGGACCGTGATACACGACATCGGGCCCGACGTGGTGCCTAAGTCGGTCCAACCAGGAAATGTTGCAAGTGAAGTGGGGAAGTCCAAGGAGGTTGATCCAAGCAAGATTCAAGGTGCAACAACTCTTCCATATCCCTCAAAGAAGTTGTTGAGAACAAGTTCAAGAGGTTTCTCAAGCTTTTGCAAGGTTTGAACATCTCTATCCCGTTCACCGATGCATTGGGCGAGATGCCATCCTATGCCAAGTTTTTAAAGGAGATTTTGAGCAAGAAGAGATCCATAGTTGAAATGCAAGATGAGGTCAAGACCTTGGAGTTACCGCAAAAGCTAGGAGATCCCGGTGGGTTTGCTATCACTATTGGTGTGGGGTCTCAAAACTTCCAAGCCTTATGTGACCTTGGGGCAAGTGTTTCGGTGATGCCCGCTAGTATTTGGAGAAGGGCAAATTTAGGTGAAATTGAGTCGGCCGATATGTCCCTAACTATGGCCGACGGTTCCATTATCAAGGCTAAGGGAATATTGGATGACGTGCCGGTGCGAGTTGGAAAGTACTTTGTTCCCGATGATTTCGTGATCTTGGACATGCACGAGGACCCCTTGGTCCCAATAATCTTAGGAAGACCATTCTTAGATACGGCGGGGGCAAGGTTTGATGTCAAAAACGGCAAAGTTTCCTTTGAGATTGGTGAAGAAAAGGTCGATTTTCACTTCAACAAGGCTTTGAATGAGCCGGACGCCTTGGCTATCCTCAAACTTGAAGAGAGTGCCAAGAGAAAAAGAGAAGAAGTGGAAGTTGCTAGAGAGGTCATTTGTTTGAGTGATTTGAAAGATGACTTAGGAGACTCCTACATTTGCCTTAGTGACTTGAAAGATGAATTGGTAGAATCTCCTAGGAATTCTTTGGATAAATTTGGTGTAGGAAAAGAGGAACATGATGGAGCAAGTAAGGAGGAGAAATCTCATTTGTTGGAGGAGTATGATGAGAGAGGCCCGAGATCGGAGAGCCATGCCTATATAGACCATCGTTGGTGGTTTTATGGGTATGAGGGCAATGGTAATGGGCACAACAATGGCGAGCAATTCACCGTGTTTCACCCGCCATGAGATTGAGGTTAGGAAGTCAAGCTAGTGACTCTAAACGAGCGCTTCTCGGGAGGCAACCCGAGCTAGTAGTTTTCTTTTCGTAATTTTAGTTTGATTTTTCTTAGTTTAGCCTAGCTTTTCTCTAACCAATCTCTATCTAGTGTTTTGTGGATTTTTGGTGTTCTGTATTCTTCAAGTTTGTGTAGGATTTGAGGTGAAAAAAAATATAAATGGAAAGTTGCAAGAGGATGGAGTAAAATTGGTGACCCGAACACCCCACATCGAGCCCAGGTAAGTCGGGCCCGACACAGGGACGTCGGTCCACGACGTCGGTCCAACCCGATCGGACTGGGTGGAATGCCATTTTTGCCCTTTGACCTAATTTGTCCCTTTCCCCCATTAAATGCCATCCCCCACTTACCTACCATCTTCATATTAACCACCATTCCCAAAATACAACCCATCTCCCTCACACTCTCAAAATCGCCCCCCCTCTCACCATACACGATCCACACATCTCTCCCTTTCTTCATCTCGATCCAATCACAAAAAGGCCTCCCTAGCCCGATTCCAAAGAGAAATTTCGAGTTCAATCTCGTTCTTCATCCCCCATCTCGATCTAGGTTGAGAAAGTTTGAATTCTAAGTAGATTGTTTGCTTAAAAGTCCAATACTCTTCAAATCCGGTATGTGTTACTCGATCTCTACCTATTTCCTTGGAGATTTTGTGCTTTCATTGCATAGATTGGGTAATGCCATGTTTGATTGAGAGTTTGAGCTTGAGCATCAATGGTGGATTTGCATGATTTGTGAAATTGAGCTTCAAAGTTGTTTATGCATGCTTGGATCCATTTAGAACTTCGATTAGGGATGTTTGATGGTTGAATTTGAAATTTAAGTGCATGATAGAGTGTTTTAGGTTGATTTGAGGTTAGAGTCGAAGCATGAACTAGGTCGAGATCGACGTGCCTAGGTAAGTGGGGCCCGAGTTGTGGAAGTCGGTCCATCAAGTCGGACCGAGGTTGAGGATGTGTCGGGCCCGACATAGGTTGGAAGTCGATCCATGTTGCTTTTGCTCTCTTCTTGTGATATCATGTGGATTCATGTGTTTCATTGTTGGCTATAGCTTAATCATGATGTAGTATGATCATTTGCTTAGCCATTGTTAGAAGATATCCATGATGATTCATGTTGGATTGTGATGCATGTGTGTTTAGAGACTAAGTATGGGGTTCCCTTCTGTTGATGTGTTGATGTGTGTTGATGAGTACTTTTGTTGAGTTGTATGGAGTTTATCTTGGACCCTTTTGTTTGGTTGGATGTGTGTAGGTACCATGGAGACTAGAGCTTCATCATCTCATGCGGAAAGGCCGAAGAAGAAGTCCAAGAAGTCAAGAAAAGAGCCAAAGTTGGATGATGTTTACTTGGAGGATGATGAGCAAGTTAAGAGTTATGCAAGGTATATGGCGCTTGAGCATCACACAAGGTGGCTTGATTGGGAAACCGTGAAGAATATGGACATGGATCAAGCTCTTCCAAGGTGCTACTCCCACATCGGTCTCAATGGGATGCTAAGGTGGGACAACACCCACTATCCCACCCTCACCTCGGAATTCATGGCCACTTTTGAATGCACTTATGATAATATGGAGGATGAGGAAGGGGCGATCACCTTCCAATTGGGCAATGAGGACCACAATCTCTCGCTTTGGGACTTGGCTACCTACTTCGGGTTTCCATGTCCAAAAGAAGAGACCGACGTCGACAACGAGAAGGTGAACCAAGTGTGGCGGCATGTGGCCGGGAAGAGCGAGATGAGAAAGGGCGCCACCACAATCGAGATTGCTAGCCCTCTTTTTCGGGTCATGGTGCTAGTTTTGGGATGTGCAATCTATGCTCGTCATGAGTTGAGCAAGCCGATGAAGGAAGAGATTATGTTGCTACATGAGATGCTCTTCCACACCGAGAAGCCCATGAACCTTGCATGGGAGTGGGTCAAGATGGTGTGAGACTTCCAAAGCTCCTCTTGGATCTACTTCGGCGGGATGATAGCAAGGCTAGCCGTGCGTCTAGGAGTCGACCTTAACAAGTATTCTCCGGCTCCGAATGGTGTTGAGTATATGAACATGAAGTATTTCAAGAAGGCCAACATCATCAAGGAGAAGCTTTACATGACTTCTTTGGCCCCTCACTCGAGCTATGATGGTGTGTCCATCCGGTTGGTGCCCAACCTCTATGATCTTTCTCGGTATCACAATTGGTACCAAGTGTGGGCCGGCAAGCCACACTCATTTGGTGACCCCGAAGGTGCAAGAGAGGGGCGGCGACAACAACCTCAACACATTCGATTTACCTCCCCTCCATCTTCACCGGATTTCGACCAAGATAACTTTGTGTTTGCACCTCGTGGGGAAGACATGGACGTCGATCAAGAGCAAAATGAAGAAGATGAGCGCTTCCAAGGCTTGATGGCCAACTTCCGAGCCACGCACCAAGCTCCAACATTGGTGGACCGAGGTACACATGTCGTCGGACCCGACTTCCATCAAAGTCGATCCTGTGCCTTCAATGGTGATGAGGTCCCGAGGCACTATGATCATGGAGAGGGGAGTGGTGCAAGGCAAGAACAAGCTCAAGGTGGAGGTTATGAAGGTTACGCCCAATGGTATGGTCCGGGAATGGTGTTTCCCGAGCGACAACAAACGGTGGACATGTCCTTGTTGGCCAACCAAATGACCCATCTTCATCTTCAACAAGAGAATGTTCTTCAAGAAGTCCATCAAGTGAATCTTCAACAACAATACATGTACCAACAACAACAACAATTGCTTCAACAACAAGGTGCTTTCCAAGCTAGCCAAGAAGAGATGAACCGAGCCCTCGGCTACACTAGGCGAGTGGTGGATGAGCTTAGAGAGGTGGAGGACCAAAGGTGGCGGGTCCAAGATAGCTTCAACACATGGATGAGCGGGAACTTCCCTTCCCGTGAGGACCAATGGACGCGCCCGGATCCTCAACTCCAACCACCACCACAAGACTTCTACCAAGAGCAAGTGTACGAGAGGGAGCGGAAAGCGAGACTCCAAAGAGGATATAGGCGTGACAACCCCTTCGAGTGATTCTAGACATGCCATTGAAGAATAAAGAAATTGTGAGCTCTTTGTACTCTTCTCTCTTGCTTTTAAGTTTTGGTTTCCTTGTTTGATGGGGACATCAAAATTTTAAGTATGGGGTGGGGGTAAGTGTGCTCATGATTTCACTTGCTTGTGTGTGTTTGTTATTTTGAGGATATTTGGTTTTCGGTTTCTAGTTTGTGTTTGGGATGTTTGTTTCTTGGTTTGTGGTTTGATGAATGACATGGATGATTGATTTGGTTTTGAATGGATGAGTCTTTGTTTTTGGTTTTGTATAGAGAAAGTTTTGCAAAAAATCCATAAAAATTTGAAAAATTGTGTTGAAAACAACTAAAACATTTTGTGTTTTGTAGTTTTTGGACTAGAAATTCCCATCTTAGATGTCCAAATGAAAGCTAATGATGATGTGAGCATGTAAATTCCTTTGCATATTTTTGGATGGTTTAGCCTCTAAAAAGATGTTGCTTTTGATGTGATCATGATATCTTGCTTGTTTTATTGAACATGTGAGTTCTAGGATGAGTTCTTATGCAACTAAGTATGAGTGACCCTTGTGAGATTGAATTTTGGCCATTTTAGGGATGCTTGTTCATATTTGCATATCCCTCATGTCTCTTGTGTGATTAGCTCATGCATGCTTAGTAAAACTTGCTATTGCGGTGTTTATCTATTTTCCAAGACCGTCATGAGATTTTTCCTAGCATCGTCACATTGAATTTGAACTTTGTTCTTTTAGTCACATAAATGTTCCATATCCTACCATGAAGTGAATCCTTTGTTTGTAGCCCCGTTTTAGCCTAGGCCTTTGTTTGAAACTCCTCAAAAATATTATTCCTAGCCTTATATGACTTGACCCTTATGGGATTGGACTCTAGAAGAGAGGTTTGGATTGTATTTGAAGAGTTGAGATTCTCTTTGGTTTAAGGGCAAAGAATGTTGTTATGAATCATGTGGGTAGTGCATATTTGTTGTGCAAAAAGAAAATGAAGAAAAAAAAAGAAAGAAAGAAAGAAAATGTTGGAAATGGAAAGTGGAATGAAGGTAAAGAGCTTAAGTGAAGAAAAAGGGTCCGACCGAGTTACACACCACATCGGGCCCGATGTCATAAGAAAGTCGGTCCAGTGTAGAAAGTGTGGAAAATCCAACAAAAAGACTAAGAGCAAAGATGAAGTGGAATGTTAAGTGAAATTTTTGGTTGAGAGGAAAAATGTTAAGTCTTTTGGATGAGTGTGAAATTGATTGTGGAATTTTGGTGAAGTTGGTGAGAGTTTAGGTTGTTCAATCCCCATTGTAAGCACCACAAGACCAAATAATTCCCACCTTGAGAAATACAAAAAGCCCCATTACAACCCGGCCGAATGGAACCTCTTTGAGGACCTCCATTGAGCCAAGTTCGAATTCTTTGTGTACTTTGTATTAGGCATCTCTAGGTGGAGGATTTGGTGATATTAGCTTCAATAGTAAAGTCCTTACTTGCATGATTTTTGAGCTTGAGTGTTCATTGCTATACCCATACACATGATGAGTGATACACATTCACATATCCCTAAAGTGAGGCTTAGTTGCATTGACTCTATTCCTTGGAACACTTAATCATGTGTGATGATGTAATCTTGCTTGAATATCAATCACTTATGCTTAAATGTGTTTTCATACGAGGCTTTACTTGAAGATTATGTTTCGGTCTTGCTTACATTGTTATTGCTTGAGGACAAGCAAGTTTAAGTATGGGGTATTTTGATGTCTCTTTATTTGGTGGTGTTTTATATATTATTCCCTTTGTAAATATGTTTCTTTTTTTCCCTTTTCTTGTGTGTACTGTTCCTTTTTAGCTTAGTTCCCGTATTTCTATGAGATTCGGAGACTATGCGCATTTTATGTGTTTTGTAGGTGTTTTGGCATGGATCAAGGGTCGTTTTGAAGGAGAATCGGAACATGGAGCAAGGCCCGAGCTTAAGAGGGAAAGAGAGGAGCAAGCCATGAAGAAGAACAAGAGAAAAGCCAACCAGAAGAAGGTGGAACAAGGTCCGGATCGAGTTAGAACCAACGCCGGACCCGAGATGATTAGGCTCCAAGGCACGAAATTGTAAGTCGGACCCGAGATGATTGGGCTCCAAGGTGGAACAAGCTAATCTATTAAGTCGGGCCCGAGGTTCTCCGTGTCGGTCCGAGTCGGTCGCTGGCTGGATTGGGCTCCAAGGCACGAAATTGTAAATTACCACTTTTGCCCCTCATCTATAAAGGCTCTCTTATCTTCTAATTGGAGGAGGTTCCCACACACTTAGAGGGAACCAACTCTCAACAACTCTCAAGAGGATACTTGGGGAGCAAGGAGGAAGGGGAGGAGAAAGAGAAGAGAGGGAATCGGCCTAGGAGAGGAGATTTGATAGGTTTGGTTGATAGATTAGCTTTGTCTTGTTTTGATTTTGTGGATTTGGAAACCTTGGATTGGAGTTTGTGGATTGCTTTTGATTTGTGAATGAAATTTGGCTTTGGTTTGAGATTGATGATGTTGATTGCTTTGCTTTGTGATTTGTTTGCTTTCTTTGTTTGCCATATGGAGTAGATCTCCTTGATCTTGGGTTATGGGAGAAAACTCTATCTAGGTTGGGCTAGAAACCCCAATTCCATAAGCCTTGAGTGCTTGATCTAGGACCCCACTCTACATAGAGCTACAATTCCTTATGAAAGTAAGGAATCAAGGCTTGTGATTGGCAAAGTAACGAAAGTGAACATTTGTCCATCTCAAGACCTTGCTTCGAAGGGGATTTCCCCAATGATCGATGTGTAGAAGTGGTTGGAACGAGGGTGAAAGCACCTCGATCCTATTCCGATCATCACTTATTGCTTGAATTGGGGTGGAAAAGCCTTAATCTACTAGAGAAGGAACCCAAAAGCCCAAGATCTACTTTCAATCTTTGAGTTCGACAAAACCAGCTACATCGGGCCCGACTTGCTCTACGTCGGTCCTGACTTCCCTCTTTGTCGCCAACATTGGGCCCGACGTGACACTTGTGTCGGTCCCGACTGTTCTCTTTGTTTTCCTTTGTTTTAAGTTCTCCTTTCCAGCTTTCTAGTGTTTATGCACCTCAATCGAGTAGATTTCCCGAGCGTTCGACACCCACCACGTGCTACAACGGGGTCGGGTTATAAATTGTATCTCTAGACCCTCACATTCGTGAGCGATCAACGCGGACATGGGCCAACGGCATTTGGTCTTGTATTTTTGGGCTTGGTTATATCTCGTTCAACTTTGTGTTTAATTGTAGGGTTTGGAGGATAGTTTATGGAAGACATATTTAAGTTTTTGTTAGTTTATCTTTTTCATAGTATTGATCAGACTTTAGGAGGCTAGGGTTTTTCTCTTTAGAGGCAAACTTTAAACCTTTGTAAGTTTTTCTTAATTTTAATTATGCATTGCTAAATGACATTGTGTTAGGCTAGCTATTGAAGTCATGATTTGCATGAGTTGTGAGGTTTGATTGATTCTCAACAAACTTGAATAGAGTTTATTCCCTATGCTTAATTGAATCTAAACTAGGGTTTTAGTAGATTAACTACCTAATTGAATTTCTAGTTATAACTGAATCTGATTAATTACCGGTTAGAGTTAATATGATCAAGAGTATACTTTAATCAACTTAGTACCGGTTGGACTAGTTGGTTGAAGAAGGGAATAAATTCACAAGTCACTTAGATGTCTAGTTGCTCTATGTGCTTGTTTCTATTGATAGCTTGAA
Source organism: Fallopia convolvulus (assembly GCA_964016875.1). Classification (NCBI taxonomy): domain Eukaryota; kingdom Viridiplantae; phylum Streptophyta; class Magnoliopsida; order Caryophyllales; family Polygonaceae; genus Fallopia; species Fallopia convolvulus. The sequence goes on from OZ024719.1 coordinate 28,218,507, forward strand.
TCATTATGTTGTTATTTAATTGAATCTAGAAGGTCTTCTAGGTTGTTAGATAATTAGGGTTGTTAGACTGGTAGTTCTATCAACTAAATCTGAAGTTTGGGTCATAATCCACAATATATTATTCAAGTGAAAAGAGAATCAAGAGAATTGATGATCAACAAATCAATGTCATGACGGATTTAACTAGTTGAACACACTTGTCTCTCATATATTACAATCAACCTTGCATTCATATTTACTTTTTAGTTTGTATATTAGTTTAGATAAATCAGTCATAACCCCCCTTTAGGTTACTTGGCATCTAAGTAACAACACAAATACACGAGTCTTTGTGGGATCGACCCTTGCTTACCATTCTACTCAGTTTGGTTAAGTTAGGTTTCTTTGGTAGGTATTAACGACCACGAAAATACCTCATTAGTAGTGCTTCTAGTTCCCTTGGTGTGACATTTTCCATGACAAAGGCATCCTTCTTGGCCTCCACATGCAAAGGAGTGTAATCCCTGGTTGATGTGAACAAAACAACCCCATCCTCCTCATAGAGCAAGTACTGTAAGCATGAAGGAATCATAGGAAAGGCATCTAGCCATGACATAGCCAAAGAATTCATGGAGCTACGGATGATAGTAGGGCAAAGCTCGATTTTAGGAGGAGTTGATTCCACAATTTTGTTCAATTGTCCCAATGAATTAAGCTTCTCTTCAATTGGCATTTGAAGCTCATGAAAGTGCACATTTTCAATTGAGCATTCCTTTAATTCGTGGGCAAACCCCGCACCTTTGGAGGCAAGGTTAGCTGCCCTTCTTGGATGATAGGTTCCCTTTGTTGAGGCTTTTTCTCCAACCTTTGCTTTCGGAGTTCTGCTTCAAACAGAGAAATCAAAGGCGGAAGTGATTGTTGAAGTAGTTGTTGTATGGATTGTTGGAGAGATTGTTGAATAGATTGTTGGATTGTTTTCATCATAGCCTCCATACAAGGTTGAATGATAGGTGGAATTGGCTCTTGTCGTCTATCCTCATTTTGTCATGTCTATAACATACTTACAAACACTCAACAAACAAGATTATTCCAACAAACACTAGTAAGGCCAAACCACAAATTCCTCCTTAAACAACCAAGAAAAAGCAACAAATTGCAAGTGCAAGGCCAAGGCAAGGCAATAGGTATGGCTAGGCATGAAACACGAAAAGCTCAAGCACAAGTGAACGATTCAAGTAAAGGACTTATAGCGCCAAGAAGTTACTAAGAATCCACTCATACAACAAAAATTCAAACAATGAAAAAGACAAGCTAAGATTCTTTTCCTCACGGGATTCGAATTTTTCTAAGACCGACCTCTTTTTCTTTAAACTTTCCCGATTCTCTTTCATTTCTGATTCCAAATTTTCCTTTATGTATCAAGGTTCTGACTTTTAGTTTTTTTAATAAGCAACAAACAACAACAACAACAACAACTCACAAGCAAACTCACTAGGCAAAGCAATGCCTATTTCAAGCTCAAAATGAAATGATGTTTTTCCTGTATTCTAATCCAAGCCAATACAAGTCAAAAGAAATGAAATGTGAATGAAATGGAGTTATGGTCGTGGATAGACAAAAGACTAAAGCAACCGAAAAACATTCACCACAAAAAGCAAGACAATGCAAGTTAACGTGGGAAAATGAAGGGTTGTTTGTGAAGTAAAGGGGGTGGTGGTTTTGTGTGAGGCTAAGGGAATTTTCAAGCTCTTCTTCTTCAAACTCAAGACAACAATGGTGGTTGTACAAATCAAAGATGCATATGACACAAACAACAACAACACACAAACTAGGCGAAGACAATACAATTTCGACAAGGCAATGGCAAGGGTGGCTCTAAGAGCACTTGAAACCCTAAATTGCTCAATCAAAGGTCAATAAAAGGAGTACCTTGCATGGCTCTGATACAATGTAATGAAGGATCTTGCTGATGTGGATGGTGCAAGGCAATTCAATGGATGATTCAAGCAATTCTCAGGAGAAGAGGTGGCGACAATGATCTCCTTTGGTGACGACAATGGAGGTTGATGGTGGATCCAAGCTTGTTGATGATGGAACCAAGTGGGTTATGGGATTGAGAGACGATTTTGATGTTGAAATGGTGAGTTGGAGATTGTTTTTTGGATTGGATATGATCAAGATATTCAACGATATTAATCACCTCAAATATAATGAACTAAGAGTGAAAACAAATTGGACATGACTCAACAATGGATTAAAACTCAAGCCTTTATGATGTGACTCACAATCAAGAAGAAAACCTAGATTGAACACTCGAAAATTGGTAGAAAACTAAGGGAAGACAAGGCTTTGGAATGTATGTCTTCAAAACTTGTCTAAGGAAACAAAGTGGCGTCTAACATCTATATAAACAAAGCCACAAGAGTCGCCTCACACAAAGAGCACAAAGGTTTGAAAAAATTACAAAAATATCCAAGGAAAATTACATAAACAACCCAAACTTAATTTATGCACCGAAGGAGGCTCATGGTGTTGAAGAGACCACCAAGAGACTCCAAGCTTCATCATCATATTTGGTCGACACACCTTGGTTCATTAGGCCTCTTTTGAGTTCATCATTACCAACAACCCTTTTTCGTTTACTCTTAGTAGTGCTACCATCAACTATTGGTGCACTATGGAAAACAAATGTAGGCAACCATCTGAAATACCCCTTACCCAAACCACCCCTAAAAATTTAAGAACTTTTCTGTTTAACAAAATAATTGTGGTTGAAATGCTTTATCATAGGAAAATCCCTTTATGTCTCACGATTATAGAAAACCATACAACCACAATACACAATCTATCAAAAAATAAAGGAACAAATATGTATATATCAATGAACAAAAATGAAGATATCAATGAACAAATATATTATACCAGTGAACAAATATGCATATATTAATGAATAAATTAATATTACTAATGAACAATGTATTAATATTGATGAAAAATGTGCACAGATTGATGATACTAATGCACAAAGCATTGAAAGTAAATCATACTAACAACAACAAAACAAGGCCTCTGAAAAAACCATTATCAGATTTTTTTTCAATGTATCCACACTCTCAATCAACTTGTCAACAAGATGAATACACTAGTCATACTCAATAATCTTCCTTAGATGAACAAGATACTCCAAAAACTTCAAGTTAACACCCCTATTCTAAATGTTCTCTATGCAAAGGGTGTAGAACATAATTATGAAGTTCCTCCGAAACCATGCCCCAACATTAGGAGAATCGTTGATCAACTTACTAAAATGCCCAATCTTGATCGAACCAAACTCCATCAATTTATTCTTCCTTGTCTCCTTGTAAATTGTGTCTAACAAAAACTATTCTTTAAAACTAAATATCTGAATGTGATACACTCTATTTAGTATAGGTTAACTCTTGTATTTTAGGGATGATTTGAGTGTGTTTAGGTTAGTTTTGAGCATAATTTTCATATGAAGACCGAAGACACGATTTGAAGAATTGCAAGAGTTTTGAATAATTTAATTAACTGACGAGATAAATCTTGTTTGCTAAATAACATTGCAATGGGATTCCAGAGACTTGGCAGTTTCAGTTCAAATTTGTTACATGCTCATTTCCTTGAATGGAAAATTACATTATTTGCAAGTGTTGATTTGGAGTTGTTTTGACACCACTTTCTTGTAACGCTTATTTCGGGAGCTACAGTGATCGGATGAAGAAGAATTTGGTATCATTGGAAAGATGACTCGAAGAGATACACTTCATATTTTTACTCCGAGTCGAAATTCCAATTCTAAGGTGGTCAAAACATCTTCCGAAAACAGCGCTGGAATTCTGTCACGATCAGGTCCGTGATCGCGGAGGTTGTTCACCGCGCCCGCGGAGGTCCACGTCAGCTTTTTTTTGAGGCGGCGACTGATCTTTCTATCTATCTATTTTATCTTATTTCCGAATTTATATTATTTCGTACGCTTAGTTGAGACTATTTAGACCTAGTTTTGGAGCTTTGTTTTGAATTCTCTCTTAGATCTAGTTTTCAATTATTCAGATTTAAGTATTTTTCTCCCTTATGGAGAACTAATTTCCTTTGGAGTTTGTTTGATCAAGGAAGCCTTTTTATGAATTTGTGAGATTCTGGTAACTTTTCTATCCCTTGGTTAATATCAAAACTCTTGGTTTTATTTATATGATCTTTGTTTGATTTGATAAGCCTGATCAACTTGTTTGATTAACTTAGATCTACTCTTTGGATTAGGTTTGATTGTTGTCTGTGCAATCTTATTTATCCTTGAAACAACTCTTCTCTAGGACCGTGGACTAGAATTGAGAAAGAGTGTTTGATTGTTATTTTATGCATGAGACTCGTAGCTTGATTGCATGATTTAATATCCTTCTATCCTTAATACTTTGCATGATTTGAATTAAGCGTTCTTGTTCATATCATTCTTTCGCTTGGACCGTGGACAAGCGGAAATCTTTTATAAGGACTGGAATTAACCAGGGAATTAATAGAAAAGTGGATGAATCAATGATCGAATGATTAAAAAGGTGGAATTGATTGAATGAACTCTGCTTTCTTCCAATTGATTTAATCCCAATAATATTTGCTTGTTTGTTTATTTGCCTGAACTTCCAAAAAACCCTGTCTTTGCTTTTGCTGATTGATCAGATACCCGATTCTCTTGGGTTCGACCCCTTGCTTGCTTGCTATACTAGTTAGTAGTTTAGGGTTATTTATCTTTGATCTTGGCAACAACGATTTTAGCCGAGTCAGAATGCTTCATAGTTTTTGGGACATAAATCGTCCTACCACGAGGTAGACCTAGGTAATACTGCTCAAGTTCAAGAGTTATTCTAAACCCTTGTCCATCACTGATCATAAGTGTGCAAGAAGTAGGATCAAAACAACTAACCATATGGTAGAACATCCTACCAGAAGATCCAATATATCCCATTGGATAAAATACTCAAATCTCATATCTTTTACACCAGCAATGTTTTCCCCATCAAAATTAGCTATTGTTGAACAAATCAAATAGAGGGAGTTCCTGTAGACAATGAAAAGTGCTCACGTAAAAACTCTCATTGGGACTTTTGCTCTGACCTTCTTTGATGAAGGTGCAACACTATGTAGTTTAGCAATTCTTTTTAACTTCCTCTTCTTCACACATGTTTTCTTTTCTTTTTACTAACATCAACAACTGGTTCTTGTATCACTTAAACCTTTTTGGGATCATATCAACAAGCGTAATGTCATAAGAATTCTCATCCGAAGCAATGTGTTGACGGGCCTTTACTCTGGACAACAAATAAATTTATAAGTCAAGACCCCGTTGAGTATAAGGGAGTCAAGATCGTTCCACGAGAAGCAAGGAACTCAGTAACGAATATGTTCGGTATCGAGGCTAGGAACTCAGTAACGAATATGATCTAGGAGAATTCAAATAAAAACAAAGATCTAAGACAAGGGTTACCACAACATAGTCATGCATATAACTTGTAAGAAGATAAAGATCATGCCTTTAAATAGATAAATTCATCAACTTTCATTGACTAATAAGTAAATTAATCAACTTTCATAAACTAATTCACTCAATCGCTTGTTTTGGATCAAAAGCTTGAAACTTTCGTATTCAAACAATATCAACCTTCAAGTTTATAACTTTCTCTCTCGATCAAGTTAAGACTCAAATTACCTTGACTTTCATCTCGGTATAAACACAACAAGCAATCTCAAAATAGATAGAAGGCTCTCAACACATCATCTTACTCATCAAACCATGCATAACTATGCCGGGTTTCAACCCCGACCCTAGATAAGAAAACTACTTACTACTCATAACTATGAAATAAACAACTTCTATAAAGGAAAACACTGAAAACAAAACAACTATTTCAAATTAATAAGAAAATATTATCTTACAAAATTCAGAAGAAACCGAAAAATACTCAAAACCGAATCGAAACAAGTGATTAACGACCTCGGTAACTCTCGTCCATCGTGGCTCTCGATCTCTCTCTCGGCCCTTCCTCCTTCTCTACTCGAATTCTCCTCTACTTTCCACCCCCTCTCTAGGTTATAAAGAAGGGTATTTATACTAATAAAGAAGGATATAAGATAAATTACTTTCCTAAAAGATAGAAATCTACTCTAAAAAGATAGAAATAAAAACCTAGAAGGATAACAAGACTTAAAATATAATAACAACCCTAAAAATTCATTAAAAAAATACTCTACCGACACGGAATAAAATCCCGCATAGGATCGGTAGGTCATCACTAAGAATTCTCAAAAAACCCTATCTCGAAGCCTCGTTAACGACCCTGCATAGTCTCGTTAACGAGCCTCGATTTTGACTTCTTCAACACTTCAACTCAAAAAGCTTGGACTTCGACTTCTTCATCTCGTATTCTTCCGTCCTTCACCACAGCATCCCAAATTCAGCTCCAAACAGCACCGTTTCCTTGTTAAAACCTACAAAAAGATACAAAACGGAGTAGCTTCCATACTTTTCACAAAATATGCAAAACCATCCAAAAACACACAAAACTAACCCTAAACTTATCAAAACTAGTCCTAACAAACTAAGAAAACACCCTAAAAACTATACAAAAAACACGAGCATCAAAATACCTCATACTTAAACTTGCTTGTCCTCAAGCAATCACTAAACAATAATCAAAACCAAACAACAATACTTGTCAAACTATAACTATCATATAAAAAGCAACATCAAAACATATAGAAGAAAAATAGCAAATAACTATTAATGTCATCACACATATATGCACCAAATATATATAAGCAAATACAATCCAACCTCAGAAGGGATATATGTGTTTCACTCAACTCTCAAGTGTTTGGGCTTATAAATTCATCTCTCAACTCATCTTATATACAAAAACTCATAGAAATTGGAACTTATATCACCAAACTCTCCACCTAAGATTTGTCAAAACAAGCAAAAATCATCAAGAGAACTCAGGGGGCTCAATGAAAAACTTCATAGAAGCTTCCATTTGGCCAGGCTATAATGGGGCTTGGTAAAGACAATTAGGCGTGGAAATATTTTGGCTCTGTGGTGCTAATAATATCCGAGAATCAAAGACTCCTAAAAACTCACATCTCACCAAAAACTTCAAACGAACACACCAAACTCTCTTAACATTATGCACACGCACTCACCCAAAATATCCTAGAAAGTGTCATAACACAACTCAAAAAGAATCTTTGGTTTATCTATTAAACACACATGCACCTCTTACTTCTTTCCTTCTATTTCATATTCAACTTCACTCACTTTTTTTCTTCCTCTTTTTTTTCTCCTCGCTGCCTCGTTAACGAGCAAATATGGTCGTTACCGAGCTTCATCGTGTACTCCTCTTCTTCTCTTTCTTTTCAACAAACAATCTTATTTCGTGCATCTTTTGTACCAAGAGATATTTCTTCTTACACAATTTAAGAGACTTCCAATCTACCCTTCCCAACAATCCTTAAATTCAAACCAAATCATAACATTTCAGTCTCTTTTTTTTATAAACTCAACAAATCATACCTTTCCAAACTAAGTCCTAATCCCCGGATAGGGTCAAGCTATCTCGGCTAGGGAACAATTTTTGTAAAGCTAAAAATAAAAAGGCTTCAGGTTCAAATTGGTTGCCAAAAAGAAGGATCATGTAAGGGTGGATAGGGATTAATCGGGCTTATAAAAATAAGTTCTCTATCATATGATTTCACATGCAATGAACTATAAATCTTATATAGGTCTTAAGAAATAGATAACCATCACAATTCCAAGAGATAATATGCATATAGAGAGTAAATCACACGAAAAAGAAGAGGCATTTATGATGTTCTCCCTATAAGGCCAAAAATAACTCACAAGGCAAATTTTGTTGGATTACATCACTTATGCTAAAAGGTATACATGCTCAATTTCATCAAATGCTATTCCTTCCTAAAAACAACTTCAAATTAAGAGTCCGTCTATATTCTCAAGGACATGTTTGCAAGGAATTATATGATCATGTTAGCAACAACTATCATAGAACATAAGAATGGGATTAACTATAAATTCTAAAACTCTTTTTTTTTGAATTTTTCAATTTTTTTTCTTTTTCGATTTTTATGGTTTATAGAACAAAACTGCTCAAAACAAATAAAACACATAAGGCAAAACACAAGACAACAAGTTTTCTACTTTCTCCCACCCCATACTTAAAATTACAGTGTCCCCACTGTAAGAAAAATAAAAAGAAGGAAAGAATATAGAAAAGAAAACAAAAGAAAACAAGAAAAGAGAAAACAAAAAACTTACAAAGTCATGAAGTAGAAAACAAAAAAACACTTCTTCAAGCGGAATCAACGGTTTGGTGGAGGAAAGTAATGCTCGAAGTTTCCCATGAAGTCATACATCGTCCTCCAACGCTCTGCATCCTCCGCCTCTCTCTGCTGGTGCCTCGTATCCTCAAAAGTCATGCGAGCAGAATAGACACTGTCCCAACTATACATCCTCCGATGAATATGGTTTTGCTGAAGGTGAAGTTGTTGCATTTGAGCAGAGAGATCTTCGGCCCATGGAGGCGGGATACTCGATCCAGTGTACCCGAGCTGAGAAGGTGGTTGATAGTGATTGTGAGGCTGGAAATGGTCTTGGTAAAGCACCGGATTGTATGGCATGAGACCATAAGACTGAGGGTCGATCGGGGCCTGGGAGGGGTCGGTAGCTGCCCTCGGCGGGTCGTTACTGAAGTTGTGTGCCTCGGTAGGAGCATCAGTAGAGGCCTCGAAGTGGTCGTTAACGACCCTGACTGGCTCGTTAACGAAGATGTTTTTGCCCAGAATTTCAGTATCGAGGTCTTCATCCTCCAGGTTGAGCTCCTTTGTGCCTCCCTCAGTAGCTGCTAGGGGTGGGCACGGTCGGTTAACCGGAGTTTCAGTTAACCGGATATCGGTTAACCGGAGTTTAAGTTAACCAGATTCGGTTAGTAAATTTCAATAACCATAACCGTACCGTTCGTTATCGGTTAACCGTGAAACTCGGTACGGCTTATCGGTTAACCGACTTATTTTAATTTTAATTTTTTAATTAAAATTCAGGTTTTTAATACAAAAATTACATTATTTTTTTAATAAAATAAACTTAAAAATTAAATCAAATACAAAATACAAAAAAATGTCCAAAATACATCCACATGCCATACCCAAATCCAGTTTGTAATAAAAATATATATCTGATTTAATAAAAATTTAATATGCTATAATATGAATTTAATATGAAAAAATAATATGCAAATCCAAAAATTAATGTAAGTTTCGTTTTTAATGTTCAAGTTAGGTTCTCTAGTGAACATTAAAAATGTAAATGGGAATTATACATTCATGTTCCAGTAGACAACCTAACATTAAAAACGAAACCTTGGATTGAATTCTGATCGGGCTGGGCAAAATAAGGCAATTTAGTGCTACTGTTACCGTACCCAGAATAGTGCACGGTCACCTTTCAAGTTTCCTTACGCTCTTAAACTTAAAATTGAAATAAAATTAATTAGATATATAAATCCCTTTTTCAAAACATATAATATATAGTAAAAATATTATCGGTTATACGGTTAACCGCCCGTGAAAATATTAATAACCGTATCCGAATCGTTGAATCATTAAAAGTATCGGTTGGTTAACCGTAATCGATTAAATTTTTTTTCGGTTCGGTTAACCGTAAAAAGTGATCGGTTCTTCGGTTTTTCGGTTCGGTATTTCGGTTACGGTTATTTTTGCCCACCCCTAGTAGCTGCCTCTTCAGTCTCATCATTATCTTCATCCATCTCTTCTCCTTCTCGCTCAAATCTCGTCTCACACGGCCTAAGTGATAGCTCATCCTCCGGCTTGAGCTCTAATGGGAATGCATGCCCCGTCCATGTTTCGTACCAATTCGGTAAGTAAAGTAGCTCTAACTTGTCCCGGGTGACTACAACATCTTGGCCTTGAACTTTAGTAACATACCCATCCCGAACTTGAGTGAAAATATCGGAGCTAAACTAATAGTTCTGGTTGAGTATTGGGCGTGATAGGGCGTGTAACGAGTGAGATCGACTCCAAGATTGGTCGCCAGGAGACTAACCAGATTCCCGCACCAAACATCTTTTGACTTGGTTGATTTCTCCACATAATAAAGCCATTCATACCCGAAGTTCAATGTAGCGGCTAGGACTCAGAGAATGATCCCGAAAATGGGGTTGATGATGCTTGCCCCGGATAATGCCGCAGAGGAGGGCTCTACCTCCCCGATGATATAGGTCCAAGTCCTTGTCACTTTATAATCTTTGAGACTGTAATCTCAAGTTGGATTTGGGAGCTCTAGAATAGCATTGAACTCCGCAAAAATTGGGAGGTTAACGAGTGAGATCTCGACGGTTAATGACAACAAGGGTGGCAGGCATCAATAATGGTGTTTTTGACGTTCGGTGGGGGTAGGGATTTCGATCGGTGGAGCCGGATTCTTGGAAGGATTTTGAGAGTTTAAGCTTGGGATTTTGAGGAATTGAGAGTGGGATTTTGGGAGGTTTAGAAGGTTATATAGGAGAGGGTAGAAATAGGAGGGGAGGTAGGTAGAGGCGGCAAGGGGAGGGGTAAAAGATAGAAAATAGATTAGGGTTAAAAGCAAAAACTTACTTGTCCGTTGCCGAATTGGGTCAGGTCATTAACGACCTTGGGTGAGTCGTTAACGAGCCTACGTAGCCTCCTTGAATGATTTACGAGCCCTTCTCCTACGTCTTGTTAGCTAAAAGGAATCTATCCTATTTTCTATCCTAAAAACAAAAGAAAGCTAGGAAAAAGATCTAAAAGGAAAGGGAAAAAATCTAGTTCTACACTAAAAGCGTGTTGCTTCCCGTAAGCGCTATTTTTAACGTCGTTAGCCCGACGTACTTACCTTGTCTCAAGGTGGCTCTTTTGCGACAATGTTGGGGTCTTGAGGTGCCCCATGCTTAGCTTTGTAGGCATTATTCGCTTGAGTCACTAAACTTGATCCCTTGTCTTCTATCAGTATGCCCGGTATTCCTACATACGGGTTAGTGAAATCCGAAAACCAGGGTGGTCTGGACTCCTCCTGATTATACCCTTGCATGTGGGACTCGGTAATGGACTCATGAGGTTCGACAAGGACTTGTGTGAAATTCTCATCTATTTTAGTAGTTGGAGGGGGGCTCGGTGGGAACAACTATGTCGAGTTTTGGTTGGGTGAACTCAATTTGTGCAACCGCAGTTGGGTCATTGGCATTTTGATCTAAGCTGAATTCCACGCATTCTTCTCCGATATCAAAAGTGAGAAGTAATTTCCGCACATCGACTCGAGCACCTGCTGTAGCTAAGAATGGTTTGCCGAGAATAATGGGGACGTGAGGGTCTTCAGGCATATCAAGGAGGATGAAATCATTCGGTATAAAGTATTTCCCGACTTGAATAGGGTAGTTGTCCACGACTGATGTGGCTTTGACGCATGATCCGTCTGCCATGTAGAGGTTCATATCTACAGGTTCAAGTGGTCCCATGTTGGCTTTAGACCAGATTGAGAGAGGAAGTAAACTAGCACTGGCTCCCATATCACATAAAGCTTTGAATTTGTGGTCGCCAATGCCAATTGTTATGGCAAATCTTCCTAGATCTCCTAACTTTTCCAGTAGAGAAATATATCGGACTTCATCCTGCAACTCTGTGATGGATCTTTTCCTGCTAAGAATATCTTTCAAACATTTTGTGTAAGCCGACATTTCGTTTAGGGCCTCAGCGAATGGGATTGATATATACAATTATATTCTGTATTTAGGAAGAGTTTTAGCATTGGTTTATGGTATTTTTAGGTGTTTTATGTGCTATCTACAGCTAGGAAGAGGAAGACCCGAAGATATATTAATTTGGAGTTTTAGAGCTTGATTGAAGAAAACTGAAGATCGCGTCCTAGTGCTGGCGGTGACTGCCGCCTACCAGGCGGCGCCCGCCGCCTTTGGTGGTCCGCGCATCCGAGTGAAGACACGTGTTATAATTTGATTGGTCACATCTTTATCAGATTTATTCCGAGTTTATATATTTTTGGATAGACTTTTTAGATCTAGTTTGATATATTAGGTTTTCAGAGTTGCACGTCTCATTCATACACTATTATCATATTTTTCCTTTTAGAGTTTTTAGCCTTTCATGGAGAACTAAGCCCTTTTGCTTAGTCAGACAGTTTGAAGAATCGTTTGACTTTCAGTTGTGAGATTTCTACTCTTTATTTATTGCGTCGAACTATTTTTCTCTCTTGTTTGAATTGTTTATTTGATTGATTTTAGCAATTTCTAGGGTTTTTGTTATTGAATCTCAATTGCTAGATCTAGAGAAATTACTCGTTGAGTTTCTCTATTTCATAGTAGCAAACTACATTGTACTAGTATCTGGTTGTGCTAGTCTATTGTAGAAGAGAGTTAAATTGCATTCTAGTATAAAAGCTGGTTGTTTTATGCTAGAATTGTATCCTGATTATATTCCTATTCTTCATGCTGCTTTTGAATTGAATCTTGATAGTTTCAGGATTATTCAATTAGTTAGGATTGATAGTATTTGGTTGTGCTATTAATTATCTTTGAAAAGGAATTGGAATTCCATATGCATGCGATATTGAGTGAATCTATGATCAACTTGTCATACGAATCAAGATCTCTGGTTGACAAAGTGTTTTCCTTAAATTGATAAAAACTCCAACTTTATTTGCTTTGCTAGTTTTTGCATGCTCAATAGTTAGTTTAATTCTAAAAATCCCTTTTACTTTAATTGGCACCAAATCCATATAAAAAGATAAATCTCCTTCCTGTGGATTCGACCTTTACTTCCCTAAGAGTACAATCTTTAGGATTGTTAGGACTCTTTTGCATAGCCGTGATTTTCACGACCATTTCACACCTAACAAATTAGCGTTGTTGCGGGGGGGCAATAATTGTCTTTTTGTGTCAATTTTGGTGTGAACCTATCTTATGGTTCACACTTGTGCTACTAATAATTCACCACTTATTTTTTATCCAGAAATTGAACAGACTCTTTTCAGAGCTCGTCGAGCTGTGCGTGCACTACTGCAAGGAATCCGAACAATGGGTGATCGAGTTACTCTTGAGAGCCTGACAGCTCCTAATCTGAATCAGCCTACACGTGCAGTGCAATTTTCAGCCCTTGGTGAAGGGGTGAAGTTTGAGCTCAATACAAGAGTAGTTCGTCTACTCCCAAAATTCAACGGAACTCCACTTGAGGATCCCATTCAACATCTTGATGAGTTCCTTGATTTCTGCACCTGCATGTGTCCCTCTGATATTACTGAAAAACAGATGAGGTTGAGAGCGTTTTCTTTTTCTCTGAAGGAATCCACTAAAGACTGGTATCATACTCTACCTCCTAGAAGCTTTATTACTTGGGTAAACTTGAAGAAGTTGTTTTTGGACAAATACTTCCATGCAATCAAGTCTAATCAACTCAAGAAGCAGATATGTAACATAGAGCAATTCCCCAACGAGTCGCTTTATGAATATTATGAGCGCTTCAAGAAGTTGGTAAAGAGTTGTCCCTACCATGGTTATGCTAATCATGATCTTATTCTCTATCTCCATGGAGAACTCCGTGAGGATGACAAACGATTGGTCAATTCCTCTTGTGCTGGAAACATCATGAAAACAACCTATGAAGAGGCTCTAGAAATTTTTTCTACGTTGGCTGATGAGTCTAGGCAATATACTGGAAGGGGTTCTAAAAACTTGTCAGCTGCCAACTCTCACTCTAAAATTGATCAGGCTGACTTTGATGTGCTGAAAGAAGAAGTGAGGCGGTTGAAGCTGAAGGGTACTACTCAACAGGCTAAGTCTTGTGGAATCGTAATGATGCCTTTCATCCGACTGATTCATGTCCTACACTACAAGAGGAAGTGAATGCAGTTGGGGGGTAGCAAATGAAGCCAAGATATGATCCCTATTCAAACACCTACAACCCTGGCTGGAAAGATCATCAAAACTTTAGGTCGAAAGAGCCTGAGTCAAAGCAACACCAAGATCAGTTTCAACAAGTTAAGCCATATGTGCCAAGGCATCAAGGACAGAATCACAATGCCGCTCCTTCTATGGACGACATGATGAAGATGTTGGTGCAAAATAACCTCACTCTTCAAAATAATATGACTCAACTGACTCAAACTCTAGTGAAATTCCAGGATACTACATCAGCAAGCATTCATAACTTGGAACGACAAATGAGTCAAATATCTAAAGCTGTAAGCAAACTGGAAGCAAGATATTCGGGTAAACTTCCTTCTCAAACAGAAGTCAAACAGAATATTCGTAATGTCAGTGTTGTTACTTTGAGGAGTGGGAAACAACTTGAAGGCGGAATAGTGAAAGAATCTGTCGATGACGAGGGCGGCGACCGCCGTGAGGATACCGGTTCCCGCCATAAAATCGAGCTTGGCTACGGCAAAATTGAGAATTCGAGCGGTGGGCAAGAAATAAAAGGCGGCGACCGCCGTGACGGTGATCCAACTGAGGCTGTTTTTTCCGAAAAAAGTGGCGACCGCCGCCTTTCTGTTGAAGCCTCCGATGAAGAAAAATCTCTTGTTCTCCCTGAATGGAAGCCAGTTGCTCCTTTTCCATCTGCATTAAAGCGTACAGAGCCCTTGAAGCAGGACAAAGACATGTTCGAGATGTTCAGAAACGTTGAGGTTAACATTCCTCTCCTTAACTTGATCAAGTCAGTCCCACGCTATGCAAAGTTCTTAAAGCAGATGTGCACTACAAAGCGGATTCAGGACAAGAACAGTAAAAAGAAGGTGAAAGTAAGCGAGCACGTTTCAGCTGTGTTTCAAAAACGCTTACCTAAAAAGTGCGGAGATCCAGGTATGTTTACTATCCCTATTACAATTGGAGGTTGATGTCTCTTCATTTGGTGGTGTTTTTATATATGATTTCCTTTGTAAATATGTTTCTTTTTCCCCTTTTCTTGTGTGTTTTGTTCCTTTTTAGCTTAGTTCTCGTATTTCTATGAGATTCGGAGACTATGCGTGTTTTATGTGTTTTGTAGGTGTTTTGGCATGGATCAAGGGTCGTTTTGAAGGAGAATCGGAACATGGAGCAAGGCCCGAGCTTAAGAGGGAAAGAGAGGAGCAAGCCATGAAGAAGAACAAGAGAAAAGCCAACAAGAAGAAGGTGGAACGAGGTCCGGATCGAGCTAGAACCAACGCCGGACCCGAGATGAATTTCTCGACCTCGGACCGACTTGCCCAGTAAGTCGGGCCCGAGGTGCTCCGTGTCGGTCCGAGTCGGTCACTTGGTGGATTGGGCTCCAAGGCACGAAATTGTAAACTACCACTTTTGCCCCTCATCTATAAAGGCTCTCTTGTCTTCTAATTGGAGGAGGTTCCCACACACTTAGCAAGGAACCAACCCTCAAAAACTCTCAAGAGGATACTTGGAGAGCAAGGAGGAAGGAGAGGAGAAGGAGAAGAGAGGGAATCGGCCTAGGAGAGGAGATTGCTAGGAGATTTGATAGGTTTGGTTGATAGATTAGCTTTGACTTGTTTTGATTTTGTGGATTTGGAAACCTTGGATTGAAGTTTGTGGATTGCTTTTGATTTGTGAATGAAATTTGGCTTTGGTTTGAGATTGATGATGTTGATTGCTTTGCTTTGTGATTTGTTTGCTTTCTTTGTTTGCCATATGGAGTAGATCTCCTTGATCTTGGGTTATGGGGGAAAACTCTAGCTAGGTTGGGCTAGAAACCCCAATTCCATAAGCCTTGAGTGCTTGATCTAGGAACCCACTCTACATAGAGCTACAATTCCTTACGAAAGTAAGGAATCAAGGCTTGTGATTGGCAAAGTAGTGAAAGTGAACATTTGTCCATCTCAAGACCTTGCTTCGAATGGGATTTCCCCAATGATCGATGTGTATAAGTGGTTGGAACGAGGGCGAAAGCACTCGATCCTATTCCGATCATCACTTATTGCTTGAATTGGGGTGGAAAAGCCTTAATCTACTAGAGAAGGAACCCAAAAGCCCAAGATCTACTTTCAATCTTTGAGTTCGACAAAACCCAGCTACATCGGGCCCGACTTGCTCTACGTTGGTCCCGACTTCCCTCTTGTCGCCAACATCGGGCCCGACGTGACACTTGTGTCGGTCCCAACTGTTCTCTTTGTTTTCCTTTGTTTTAAGTTCTCCTTTCCAGCTTTCTAGTGTCTAGGCACCTCAATCGAGTAGATTTCCCGAGCGTTCGACACCCACCACGTGCTACAACGGGGTCGGGTTATAAATTGTATCTCTAGACCCTCGCATTCCCGAGCGATTAAAAGATTGGCGCCGTTGCTGGGGAATTCTAAGTGCATTGAGTGCCAATTTGGTGAGTTTTTTGTGTTTTGGTAGTGATTTGGGTGAGGGAATAGCCCAAACCCTTTGTTTGTTTTTGATTTGTTTTGTTTTGTGTCTTTGTTTCGTAGGTGTATGCAAGCTCGTTCCTCCCGAGGAACACTTGAGCTTGAGTTTGTGAGTGATCCGGAAAGTATTCTCAAAGAAGCCCGAAGAAGGAAAAGGATGGAGAATCAAGCTCTCCATGGTGATGAGGAGTTGGCTCGACTTAGGGCCGAAATGGCTAGATTACAACTTGAGAAGGACAATCAAGAGGCGATGGCAAGAAGAGAACGGGAGCAACGGATGAGGGCCGAGGCTCAACTCAACGCTCTACCCCAGAATGCACGCCAATACATGCATCCGGAGTTGAGGGTACCCGAACCGGTTATTGTGCTTCCCGAGGTTGCCAAGAATTTTGAGATCAAGACGCAATTCATTTCCCTCATCAAGCGTGATCAATTCGAGGGCCGTCCACATGAGTGTCCCATAGAGCACGTCAAACGCTTTGTGGACATGTGTGAGACGATCTCTACCGACGAGGAGACGTTGGAGTATGTGCTTCTAAAGGCGTTCAAATGGTCACTTGGGGGCAAGGCCACATATTGGCTCGAGAGCCAAGCCCCTAGGTCAATCACAACTTGGAAGGCACTCTATGATGCTTTCTTGATGAAGTTCTTCCCGCCCTCAAAAACAACCGAGCTAAGAAGGAAAATTGCAAGCTTTCAACAAGGTCTGAATGAGTCTCTCTTCGAAGCATGGGACCGTTTCAAGGAGATGTTGTGCCAATGTCCTACTCATGGCCAACAACCATATGTGCTCCAAGACATCTTTTTCCAAGGCATCAATCCGGCAACGAAGGACAAGCTCAATTTCCACACCAATTGTGGGTTCATAGACTTGACACCGGATCAAGCTTGGGAGCTACTTGACAAGCTATCCGATTATGAGGCCATGTATGGGGTGAGTTAAGCTAGCAAAGAGGTGAAGGTGCAAGGAAGTTATATGATCCAAAGGGAGAAGACATTGACAAGGATGTGAAGCTCCAATTCCTTGAAGGTGAAGTGAGCAAGCTTAAGAGGCAAGTCCACTACTACAAGCAAAATGCTAGAGCTTGTGAGGAGTGTGGATCCTTTGCATATGCTACACAAGTTTGTCCGAATGGGAGCCAAGTGCGCTTGGCCGAGCAAATTGAGGAGGCAAACTATGTTCGAGGAAATTTCGGTGGAAGAGGCAACTTCAACAATGGTGGTAATGGCCGGTGGAACAACGGTCAAGCTCAAGGCTACAACAACAACTTCAACCTATGCTATCCTATGCTAAGTTTTTAAAGGAGATTTTGAGCAAGAAGAGGTCCATAGTTGAAATGCAAGATGAGGTCAAGACCTTGGAGTTACCGCAAAAGCTAGGAGATCCCGATCGGTTTGCTATCACTATTGGTGTGGGGTCTCAAAACTTCCAAGCCTTATGTGACCTTGGGGCAAGTGTTTCGGTGATGCCCGCTAGTATTTGGAGAAGGGCAAATTTAGGTGAAATTGAGCCGGCCGATATGTCCCTAACTATGGCCGACGGTTCCATCATCAAGGCTAAGGGAATATTGGATGATGTGCCGGTGCGAGTTGGAAAGTACTTTGTTCCCGATGATTTCGTGATCTTGGACGTGCACGAGAACCCTTTGGTCCCAATAATCTTAGGAAGACCATTCTTAGCTACGGCGGGGGCAAAGTTTGATGTCAAAAACGGCAAAGTTTCCTTTGAGATTGGTGAAGAAAAGGTCGATTTTCACTTCAACAAGGCTTTGAATGAGCCGGACGCCTAATGTCTCTCTATTTGGTGGTGTTTTCATATGTGATTTCCTTTGTAAATATGTTTCTTTTTCCCCTTTTCTTGTGCGTTTTGTTCCTTTTTAGCTTAGTTCCCGTATTTCTATGAGATTCGGAGACTACGCACCTTTTATGTGTTTTGTAGGTAATTTGGCATGAATCAAGGATCGATTTGAAGGAGGGTCGAGACATGGAGCAAAGGCTGAGCTAAAGCGGGAAAGAGAGAAGCAAGCCATGAAGAAGAATAAGAGAAGCCAACTAAGAAGAAGGTGGAACGAGGTCAGGACCGAGTTGCAACCACATCGGGCCCGACTTTGAAGTCTCCAACCTCGGACCGAGTTGCACAGTACCTCGGGCCCGAGGTTCCTCCGTGTCGGTCCGAGTCGGTCACTGAACTACTTGGGCTCCAAGGCACGAATTTGTGGACTTCCACTTTTGCCCTTCATCTAATCTATAAAAGGCCCTCTTGTCTTCTAAGAAAGGGTTCCCTCACACACACAAAAAAAGGGGGGTTCCAAGGGAGCCAAGAGGATACTTGGAGAGCAAGGAGGAAGGAGAAGAGGAGGAAGAGAGAGAGAATCGGCCAAGAGAGAGGAAGGCTTGATAGGTTTTGTTGATTGTTTAGCTTTGATTTGCTTTGATCTTGTGGATTTGAAAACCCTTGATTTGAATTTGTGGATTGCTTTGGATTTGAATGAAACCTTGCTTTGTTTTGAGATTGATTATGATGATTGCTTTATCTTTTGATTTGATTGCTTTCTTTGCTTGTCACATGGAGTAGATCTCCTTGATCTTGGGTTATGGGGGAAAACCCTAGCTTGGTTTAGGCTAGAAACCCCAATTCCATAGCCTTGAGTGTTTGATCTAAGGAACCCACTCTACATAGAGCTACAATTCCTTGCGAAAGTTGGGAATCAAGGCTTGAGATTGGCAAAGTAGAGAAAGTGAACATGTGTCAATCTCAAGACCTTGCTTCGAAGGGGATTTCCCCATGGATCGAGGTGTAGATGTGGTTGGAACGAGGGCGAAAGCACTCGATCCTAGTCCGATCATCACTCATTGCCTGAATTGGGGTGGAAAAGCCTTAATCTACTAGGGAAGGAACCCAAAAGCCCAAGATCTACTTTTAAAATCTTTGAGGTCGACATCCCCAGCTACCTCGGGCCCGACTTACCCAATGTCGGTCCCGACTTCCTCTTGTCGCCAACCTCGGGCCCGACGTGACCTCAGTGTCGGTCCCGACTGTTTTCTTTGTTTTCCTTTGTTTTATGCTCTCCTTTCTAGCTTCCTAGTATCTAGGCACATCGATCGAGTAGACTTCCCGAGTGTTCGACACCCACCACGTACTACAACGGGGTCGGGTTATAAATTGTATCTCTTGACCCTCGCATCCGAGAGCGATCAACGCCTTGGCTATCCTCAAACTTGAAGAGAGTGCCAAGAGAAAAAGAGAAGAAGTGGAAGTTGCTAGAGAGGTCATTGTGTTGAGAAGTGATGAAGGGTTCAATAAACAAATACAAGCAAGGGAGTTGTTGGAGCAAGTTGAGGAACAAGATGAGTCAAGGATCAATGCTAGCCCAAGGAGAAATGAAGAGTATCCTTACTTATATCCTTTTGATGTTGGTGATGACCACAATTCTTTCCAAACTTTTGATTCCTACATTTGTTTAAGTGATTTGAAAGATGACTTAGGAGACTCCTACATTTGCCTTAGTGACTTGAAAGATGAATTGGTAGAATCTCCTAGGAATTCTTTGGATAACTTTGTTGTAGGAAAAGAGGAACATGATGGAGCAAGTAAGGAGGAGAAATCTCATTTGTTGGAGGAGTATGATGAGAGAGGCCCGAGATCGGAGAGCCATGCCTATATAGACCATCGTTGGTGGTTTTATGGGTATGAGGGCAATGGGAATGGGCACAACAAGGGCGAGCAAATCACTGTGTTTCACCCGCCATGAGATTGAGGTTAGGAAGTCAAGCTAGTGACTCTAAACGAGCGCTTCTCGGGAGGCAACCCGAGCTAGTAGCTTTCTTTTCGTAATTTTAGTTTGATTTTTCTTAGTTTAGCCTAGCTTTTCTCTAACCAATCTCTATCTAGTGTTTCGTGGATTTTTGGTGTTGTGTATTCTTCAAGGTCGTGTAGGAGGTGAGAAAAAAAATATATAAATGGAAATATGGAGAAAGAAGTTGCAAGAGGATGGAGTAAAATTGGTGACCCGAACACCCCACATCGAGCCCAGGTAAGTCGAGCCCGACACAGGGACGTCGGTCCACGACGTCGGTCCGATCCGATCGGACTTGGTGGAATGCCATTTTTGCCCTTTGACCTAATTTGTCCCTTTCCCCCATTAAATGCCATCCTCCACCTACCTACTATCTTCATATTAACCACCATTCCCAAAATACAACCCACCTCCCTCACACTCTCAAAATCGGCCCCCTCCTCTCACCATACTCGATCCCCCACTCTCCCTTTCTTCATCTCGAATCCAATCACAAAAAGGCCTCCCTAGCCCGATTCCAAAGATAAATTTCGAGTTCAATCTCGTTCTTCATCCCCCATCTCGATCTAGGTTGAGAAAGTTTGAGTTCTAAATAGATTGTTTGTTTAAAAGTTCAATACTCTTCAAATCCGGTATGTGTTACTCGATCTCTACCTATTTCCTTGGAGATTTTGTGCTTTCATTGCATAGATTGAGTAATGCCATGTTTGATTGAGAGTTTGAGCTTGAGCATCAATGGTGGATTTGCATGATTTGTGAAATTGAGCTTCAAAGTTGTTTATGCATACTTGGATCCATTTAGAACTTCGATTAGGGATGTTTGATGGTTGAATTTGAAATTTAAGTGCATGATAGAGTGATTTGGGTTGATTTGAGGTTAGAGTCGAAGCATGAACTAGGTCGAGATCGACGTGCCCAGGTAAGTGCGGCCCGAGTTGTGGAAGTCGGTCCATCAAGTCGGACCGAGGTTGAGGATGTGTCGGGCCCGACATAGGTTGGAAGTCGATCCATGTTGTTTTTGCTCTCTTCTTGTGATATCATTTGGATTCATGTGTTTCATTGTTGGCTATAGCTTAATCATGATGTAGTATGATCATTTGCTTAGCCATTGTTAGAAGATATCCATGATGATTCATGTTGGATTGTGATGCATGTGTGTTTAGAGACTAAGTATGGGGTTCCCCTTGTGTTGATGTGTTGATGTGTGTTGATGAGTGCTTTTGTTGAGTTGTATGGAGTTTATCTTGGACCCTTTTGTTTGGTTGGATGTGTGTAGGTACCATGGAGACTAGAGCTTCATCATCTCATGCGGAAAGGCCGAAGAAGAAGTCCAAGAAGTCAAGAAAAGAGCCAAAGTTGGATGATGTTTACTTGGAGGATGATGAGCAAGTCGAGAGTTATGCAAGGTATATGGAGCTTGAGCATCACACAAGGTGGCTTGATTGGGAAACCGTGAGAAAGATGGACATGGATCACGCTCTTCCAAGGTGCTACTCCCACATCGGTCTCAATGGGTTGCTAAGGTGGGACAACACCCACTATCCCGCTCTCACCTTGGAATTCATGGCCACTTTTGAATGCACTTATGATAATATAGAGGATGAGGAAGGGGCGATCACCTTCCAATTGGGCAATGAGGACCACAATCTCTCTCTTAGGGACTTGGCTACCTACTTCGGGTTTCCATGTCCAATAGAAGAGACCGACGCTGACAACGAGAAGGTCAACCAAGTGTGGCGGCATGTGGCCGGGAAGAGCAAGATGAGAAAGGGCACCACCACAACCGAGATTGCTAGCCCTCTTTTTCGGGTCATGGTGCGAGTTTTGGGATGTGCAATCTATGCTCGTCATGAGTTGAGCAAGCCGATGAAGGAAGAGATTATGTTGCTACATGAGATGCTCTTCCACACCGAGAAGCCCATGAACCTTGCATGGGAGTGGGTCAAGATGGTGCGAGACTTCCAAAGCTCCTCTTGGATCTACTTCGGCGGGATGATAGCAAGGCTAGCCGTGCGTCTAGGAGTCGACCTTAACAAGTATTCTCCGGCTCCGAATGGTGTTGAGTATATGAACATGAAGTATTTCAAGAAGGCCAACATCATCAAGGAGAAGCTTTACATGACTTCTTTGGCCCCTCACTCGAGCTATGATGGTGTGTCCATCCGGTTGGTGCCCAACCTCTATGATCTTTCTCGGTATCACAATTGGTACCAAGTGTGGGCCGGCAAGCCACACTCATTTGGTGACCCCGAAGGTGCAAGAGAGGGGCGGCGACAACAACCTCAACACATTCGGTTTACCTCCCCTCCATCTTCACCGGATTTCAACCAAGATAACTTTGTGTTTGCACCTCGTGGGGAAGACATGGACGTCGATCAAGACCAAAATGAAGAAGATGAGCGCTTCCAAGGCTTGATGGCCAACCTCCGAGCCACGCACCAAGCTCCAACATTGGCGGACCGAGGTACACATGGCGTCGGGCCCGACTTCCCTCAAATTCGGTCCGGTGCCTTCTATGGTGATGAGGTCCCGAGGCACTATGAGCATGGAGAGGGGAGTGGTGCAAGGCAAGAACGAGATCAAGGTGGCGGTTATGAAGGCTACGCCCAATGGTATGGTCCGGGAATGGTGTTTCCCGAGCGACAACAAACGGTGGACATGTCCTTCTTGGCCAACCAAATGGCCCATCTTCAACTTCAACAAGAGAATGTTCTTCAAGAGGTCCATCAAGTGAATCTTCAACAACAATACATGTACCAACAACAACAACAATTGCTTCAACAACAAGGTGCTTTCCAAGCTAGCCAAGAAGAGATGAACCGAGCCCTCGGCTACACTAGGAGAGAGGTGGAGGAGCTTAGAGAGGTGGAGGACCAAAGGTGGCGGGTCCAAGATAGCTTCAACACATGGATGAGCGGGAACTTCCCTTCCCGTGAGGACCAATGGACGCGCCTGGATCCTCAACTCCAACCACCACCACAAGACTTCTACCAAGAGCAAGTGTACGAGAGGGAGCGGCAAGCGAGACTCCAAAGAGGACGTAGGCGTGACAACCCCTTCGAGTGACCTAGACATGCCATTGAAGAATAAAGAAATTGTGAGCTCTTTGCACTCTTCTCTCTTGCTTTTAAGTTTTGGTTTCCTTGTTTGATGGGGACATCAAAATTTTAAGTATGGGGTGGGGGTAAGTGTGCTCATGATTTCACTTGCTTGTGTGTGTTTGTTATTTTGAGGATATTTGGTTTTCGGTTTCTAGTTTGTGTTTGGGATGTTTGTTTCTTGGTTTGTGGTTTGATGAACGACATGGATGATTGATTTGGTTTTGAATGGATGAGTCTTTGTTTTTGGTTTTAGAGAAATTTTTGCAAAAATCCATAAAAATTTGAAAAATTGTGTTGAAAACAACAAAAAGATTTTGTGTTTTGTAGTTTTTGGACTAGAAATTCCCATCTTAGATTGCCGAATGAAAGCTAATGATGATGTGAGCATGTAAATTCCTTTGCATATTTTTGGATGGTTTAGCCTCTAAAAAGATGTTGTTTTTGATGTGATCATGATATCTTGCTTGTTTTATTGAACATGTGAGTTCTAGGATGAGTTCTTATGCAACTAAGTATGAGTGACCCTTGTGAGATTGATTTTTGGCCATTTTAGGGATGCTTGTTCATATTTGCATATCCCTCATGTTTCTTGTGTGATTAGCTCATGCATGCTTAGTAAAACTTGCTATTGCGGTGTTTATCTATTTTCCAAGACCGTCATGAGATTTGTCCTAGCATTGTCACATTGATTTTGAACTTTGTTCTTTTAGTCACATAAATGTTCCATATCCTACCATGAAGTGAATCCTTTGTTTGTAGCCCCGTTTTAGCCTAGACCTTTGTTTGAAACTCCTCAAAAATATTATTCCTAGCCTTATATGACTTGACCCTTATGGGATTGGACTTTAGAAGAGAGGTTTGAATTGTATTTGAAGAGTTGAGATTCTCTTTGGTTTAAGGGCAAAGAATGGTGTTATGAATCATGTGGGTAGTACATCTTTGTTGTGCAAAAGAAAATGAAAAGAAAGAAAGAAAGAAAGAAAATGTTGGAAATGGAAAGTGGAATGAAGGTAAAGAGCTTAAGTAAAGAAAAAGGGTCCGACCGAGTTACACACCACATCGGGCCCGATGTCATAAGAAAGTCGGTCCAGTGTAGAAAGTGTGAAAAATCCAACAAAAAGCCTAAGAGCAAAGATGAAGTGGAATGTTAAGTGAAATTTTGGGTTGAGAGGAAAAATGTTAAGTCTTTTGGACGAGTGTGAAATTGATTGTGGAATTTTGGTGAAGTTGGTGAGAGTTTAGGTTGTTCAATCCCCATTGTAAGCACCACAAGACCAAATAATTCCCACCTTGAGAAATACCAAAAGCCCCATTACAACCCGGCCTAATGGAACCTCTTTGGACCTCCGTTGAGCCAAGTTTGAATTCTTTGTGTACTTTGTATTAGGCATCTCTAGGTGGAGGATTTGGTGATATTAGCTTCAATAGTAAAGTCCTTACTTGCATAATTTTTGAGCTTGAGTGATCATTGCTATACCCATACACATGATGAGTGATACACATTCACATATCCCTAAAGTGAGGCTTAGTTGCATTGACTCTATTCCTTGGAACACTTAATCATGTGCGATGATGTAATCTTGCTTGAATATCAATCACTTGTGCTTAAATGTGTTTTCATACGAGGCTTTACTTGAAGATTATGTTTCGGTCTTGCTTACATTGTTATTGCTTGAGGACAAGCAAGTTTAAGTATGGGGTATTTTGATGTCTCTTCATTTGGTAGTGTTTTTATATATGATTTCCTTTGTAAATATGTTTCTTTTTCCCCTTTTCTTGTGTGTTTTGTTCCTTTTTAGCTTAGTTCCCGTATTTCTATGAGATTTGGAGACTATGCGTGTTTTATGTGTTTTGTAGGTGTTTTGGCATGGATCAAGGGTCGTTTTGAAGGAGAATCGGAACATGGAGCAAGACCCGAGCTTAAGAGGGAAAGAGAGGAGCAAGCCATGAAGAAGAACAAGAGAAAATCCAACAAGAAGAAGGTGGAACGAGGTCCGGATTGAGCTGGAACCAACATCGAACCCGAGATGAATTTCTCGACCTCGGACCGACTTGCCCAGTAAGTCGGGCCCGAGGTGCTCCGTGTCGGTCCGAGTCGGTCACTTGGTGGGTTGGGCTCCAAGGCACGAAATTGTAAACTACCACTTTTGCCCCTCATCTATAAAGGCTCTCTTGTCTTCTAATTGGAGGAGGTTCCCACACACTTAGCAAGGAACCAACCCTCAAAAACTCTCAAGAGGATACTTGGAGAGCAAGGAGGAAGGAGAGGAGAAGGAGAAGAGAAGGAATCAGCCTAGGAGAGGAGATTTCTAGGAGATTTGATGCGCTTCCTCAGCTCCGTTGTCTTGGCAGGAGGGAAGAATTTTGTAAGAAACTGATCATACTTGTTCTTCCAAGTCCTGATAGACTTAGGAGGTAAGCTCTCCAACCAGCTCAGGGCCTTTCCAGCAAGAGACCACCTGAAAGCTTTTAACAGAATATATTCAAGTGAGACACTTTCAGCAGCTATGGTGTCACATAAATCAAAAAAATTTCTAATATGTTCCATAGGGCACTCAGTAGGTTTCCCTTCAAACTGAGCCCGCTTAATCAAGGATATGAATTGAGACTTAATCTCAAATGGTTTCTCTATCTCCGGAAGCACAATTGGGGATTCTGGCACCCTCAGTTCCGAATGCATGTATTGTTTGGCATTCCTCGGATAGGCATTCAGCTCTTCTTGTAGACGAGCATTGTTAGCTCGTTGACGCTCAGCCTCGGCAGCAACATCTTCTTTCTCGATTTTCAGCGCCTCCATCTGGTTTTGGAGGACTTCTAACTGACGAGCCAACTCTTCAGGTGTGGCCATGGCTCGGTTCTCTCAGCATCTATGGTGCAGGGAACGTTCAGGTTCTGAATAATAACCAGCGTTGTCAAATTCAAGCCTTCGACGTCCTACCGGCATACGCTGAGAAAACAGACAAAGAAAACAAAAATTAAAAACAAAAACGGGGTCGGGCTATTCCCAGACCTACAGATAAACAAACAAACTCGTTGCCTCCCCGTCAACGGCGCCAATTTGTTGACGGGCCTTTACTCTAGACAACAAATAAATTTATAAGTCAAGACCCCGCTGAGTATAGGGGAGTCAGGATCGTTCCACGAAAAGCAAGGTTTGTTTATCTATCGACTACTAATAATAAAAATCAAACAAAAACAAACAAAATAGTCACGGCCAACCTCGTTAACGACTTTGTCAGGGTCGTTAATGAACCAGTATACTACTAACGAACTAAAAATACGTTCGGTACCGAGGCTACGAACTCAGTCACAAATATGATCTAGGAGAATTCAAATAAAAACAAAGATCTAGGACAAGGGTTACCACAACATAGTCATGCATATAACTTGTAAGAAGATAAAGATCATGCCTTTAAATAGATAAATTCATCAACTTTCATTGACTAATAAGTAAATTAATCTACTTTCATAAACTAATTCACTCAATCGCTTGTTTTGGATCTAAAGCTTGAAACTTTCGTATTCAAACAATATCAACCTTCAAGTTTATAACTTTCTCTCTCGATCAAGTTAAGACTCAAATTACCTTGACTTTCATCTCGGTATAAATACAACAAGCAATCTCAAAATAGATAGAAGGCTTTCAACACATTATCTTACTCATCAAACCATGCATAACTATGCCGGGTTTCAACCCCGACCCAAGATAAGAAAACTACTCACTACTCATAACTATGAAATAAACAACTTCTATAAAGGAAAACATTGAAAACAAAACAACTACTTCAAATTAATAAGAAAAATACGGTCTTACAGAATTCAGAAGAAACAAAAAAATACTCAAAATCGAATCGAAACAAGTGATCAACGACCTCGGTAACTCTCGTCCACCGTGGCTCTCGATCTCTCTCCGACCCTTCTCTCTCTCTCTCTCGGCTCTTCCTCCTTCTCTACTCGAATTCTCCTCTACTTGCCCCCCCCTCTAGGTTATATGGTAGGGTATTTATACTAATAAAGCTATCTAAATAAATAAGGATATAAGATAAAAAACTTTCCTAAAAGATAGAAATCTACTCTAAAAAGATAGAAATACAAACCTAGAAGGATAACAAGACTTAAAATATAATATAACAACCCTAAAAATTCATTAAAAAATACTCTACCGACACGGAATAAATTCTCGCACAGGATCGGTAGGTCATCACTAAGAATTCTCAAAAAACCCTATCTCGAAGCCTTGTTAACGACCTTGCATAGCCTCGTTAACGAGCCTGGATTTTGACTTCTTCAACACTTCAACTCAAAAAGCTTGGACTTCGACTTCTTCATCTCGTATTCTTCCGTCCTTCACCACAGCATCCCAAATTCAGCTCCAAATAGCACCGTTTCCTTGCTAAAACCTACAAAAAGACACAAAATGGAGTAGCTTCCATACTTTTCACAAAATATGCAAAACAATCCAAAAACACAAAAAACTTACCCTAAATTTATTAAAACTAGTCCTAACAAACTAAGAAAACACCCTAAAAACTATACCAAAAACACGAACATCACAATGCGTTTGCCCTTATCCAAACGAGGGTTTTTCCTTAACGACACCTAAATCTCTGGCCTTTTTCTCAAAACAGGGACTTCAATTTGATGGAACAACTTCATAGGTGGTCCAACAAGGTGTAAACACTTTTTGTCTAATGACATTCTTCATATAAGATTTTCAGTTGCAGAAGGGGCATCACTAGAAGATTTGCTCCTTATTTATATGAAAGTAGAAGGGGACAAATAGTATAAACAAATCTTAAATACACAAAAAAGGTTACAAAACACATATAAATGAATGAAAACCTCTTCTAATAACAAAGGTTTCATCTTATCCAATTGTCATTGTCCCAAATCTTAGATATTTTACATGTTTATTATTTGCAGAACTATATTTAATAGATCGTTATTGTTTATTACTTAAGGATACAAAAAACAAAAAGCATAAATTTAACATGTGTTCATCCAAAAGTTAATTTTATTAATGAACAAATAATTGTTATGGATGAACAAAGTATATAACAAATATTTAAATAATAGTATGCCATTTTGGATGAACAAAATCACAATAATAATAAACAAAATAAAAATAAGAATGAAAAACACTTTCCCATACACATATACACAATCCTTTTATGCATATCTTGCTCGATATATACTTTTAAGAATCTAATTAGGAAGCCAAAACCATCAACTACAAACATCCAGATCGATTAATCGATTAAAAATCTTCTAATACGCACATGAAGAAAGTATTTGTGTTGGATTCAAGTGGTAGGACCAAATATCCACTAAAGAAAAATGACAGATCAACAATTTTTTAATTCAAAAATCACAAAACACCAAAAACCTGTTCAATCGGAACTATAAACTTCAAATAACTCATATAACAACTAAAATAAATAAAATCGATCATTCATTTAGTGTCTACGCACGCGATAAATAAAAAAACAAACATAAAACCTATGGTTTCAAGCAAAATAAATTGAGAGATAAAAAAGACACAAACCTTATTTCTCCTACGAGTCGATTTGAACATTCTTCATCTCAAATGACTTCGACTGTCATTTGATTTGAACTATTTGATAAAAATCACTCGAATCTCTTCCCCATATGAAGTTGAATATAAGGTGTTGCTCAAAATTGATATCGAACTCTTTGGAGAATTTAAAAGTGAGAGAGAGAAATGGTGAGAAAGCAAAAAGAAGAGTGAAATATATCAGGCGCATGTGGTACAATTTATGTCTAGCGTGTTACCTATTTTTTGGTCATTTTTTTAAAAAAGGCCCAATCTCACTATTGGTTACAATTGATTGCACAAATGGGGTACATTCCTATTTCTCACACCAGCGCCCTTTCACACGTGCCTCTTTCTCTAATGAAATTGCATGATTATTTTGAGAATTTTGCATTATATTTGATTGTCCTTAATAATTTTTATTAACATAATAATTACTTAATTGTGCCTTCTTTTGAAATATTTAACTCCAAAAACATGGTTATATATGATATACATATTATAAAGAAAACTCAAGGCATATCTATCTTGTAAAACTAGTGTTTATCTATCTTCTAATCGAGAGAAATATTTTTATATAAAATTGATAATTTTATTTTTGTTTAATTATATTATTATAATCTAAAAATACATAAATAGTTATTTTTTGTCGTGGTTAACTAAAGTTCGTTTAACTAGGTTTGGACATTGTTATAAACTCAATTTCGATGGATCAAAACTACAAAATGGAGGAGCATCGACGGGGATTGTAATTTGAGACACAAATGCTAAGGTTGTTGGAATGACAACATCAAAATTTCGCGGAGTATCAATAAACAAAATCGAAGCTCTTGCACTAAGAGAAGGGATACAATATGCTATTAACAAAGGAATTAAGAACCTCGAAATTGAAGGAGATAACCTTACAATTATAAACGCTATTCGTTAAAAAGGACAATGCATGTGGGACTCAGACTTGATAATCTCTGATATTTCAATTTCACTCGTGTGGTTTGAGGCGATTGGAATCAACCATGTTAACCCATGAACTTATATATTGGTCGATGCATGTGGGACTCAGGACTCAGACTGCAATGTTGTGGTCGATAAAATTGCTAAGTTGGGCCATAGCTTTCCCCTGGATGCTATTATGAATCATCAAGAACTTATAGTACTCATTTTTAAGGATGCTCTAGGGCAACCTCCATAAGGAGGAACCCTAATTCTTACCTTTATCAAAAAAAAACTAGGTTTGGAAACCCCTACTCTAAACTTATTAAGGTATCTATTGAAGACCGTGGGAAATTAATGTGGGGGGTGCACACGGTCGTCCGTGTGCATATTTCCATTGGACCCATCACATAAGCCCAATAAGATTCCGTTCTAAAACTAATTAGCGATAGGACTAACCCATGAACTTATATATTGGTCTTCTTTAGTCTTAGCATTCAGATGTAGGAATACAAATTCTCAACACACCTATTCAAGTGAAACTGACTTGTCCCACTTGACACATGGAAAAGTGGTCCAAGAATAGTCCTGCTCTAATACCATATTGAAGTTCGTGGGCCGTTAACATGGGGATGCACACAACCGTCCGTACGCATATGAAAGTGGGCCCCAACTTACTCAACCCATGAACTTATATAATGGTCTTGTTTAGTCTTCCCTTTCACATGTAGGAATGCATATTCTCAACAACATCAAATTCTTTATCTTTTAAAAATAAAAAATAATGTCTTTTAGTGAATAATGTACTTTAAGTACATAAAACTTTAGTTAATACGAAAAAATAGTTTACTATATGTAATGCTTCGATTACCTGTCTCTTTTCCCATTTGTTCTGATCATTGTCACCCGTTTCATTGATCCAAACTACCAATACAACAATTACTCCACATTTTAGACCCCTTACAGCCCTGCTCTCATATTATTTTTCAACTACAAACGTCCAAGGTATAAGGAACCCCACACGCAAAAAGCATGTGATTCGACAAACATTTCTTCATCCGTTAAGCTCTTTTATGAACAGAAATTAACAAGTTGCGGTGTCGGTTTTGCTATTAACAAGTAGCGGTCCATATATATATCATGTCCCATGTACAACCTTCTCTAATCAGCTTGTCTAAATCAACCGGCAAATTACCATAAATATCTTCCGAAAATGTTTATTTTACAGTTTGCACTTTTTATTTTAAAATGTTTATTTTACAGTTTGCACTTTTTATCCACAAGACCACAAGCAAACAGGGTAGAAAAAAACCTAAAGGGGAAGAACAAGATTGAAGCCACGAAGGGATCGAAGACCACAACCATGACTTTAACATGTTAATATCATGCAATATCAATCAACCATGAGACATTTGGATCATCCTATACAAATCTTACTTTTTACCGGAAATGAAGTGAAATGGGTTTGTTGAGAACTAAGATATTTTGGTGAGATTAACTTAATTTTAGACATTTTGGTGAGAAGGTCAATAATGGAAAAAAAACTAGACTTGTATCTTAGTCTTCCAAATCATATAAATCGGATTACATTTAGAAAATACAGCACTAGTTGGATTATTTATGCAAACCACCTTTATTTATTTATTCCCTAACTAGAGTAACTACCTATACACTACAAGAAACTATGGATTTAGCGAGCAGCCGACCACTAAAGTGGTTGCTAAATCCATAGATCCATTTAGCGACCATATAGTGGTCAGTAAAAGCCTGATCGCAAAGAGTATTAGCGACCATATATTTTAGCGTTCACGTGGATGTTAATTCTGGGTGGAAATAAGTTATGGGTGGGATTTAGCGTCCACGTGGACGCTAATTATGGGTGGGATTTAGCGTCAATATGGACGCTAAAGGCGGCGGTCGCTGCCATTTGTTGTAGCTAAAGCCGGAACTCAACAATTGGCGGTTGCCGCTGCCCCGGAGCGGAGGCTACCACTAGATGAATTTCGCGACCAAATGGTCGCGAAATTCCACTTTATAATTTTTTAAAAATAATTTTATGATATTAATTATATTTTAAACATTAATATAATTGTATTTATAAATACTAAAACACAAATATAAAATCTAATTATAATAATAATATTTAGAAAATATTTTACAATACTTAAGAAGTTTTAATTCCTTAGAACACTAATACTAAACCTGCTAATCCTTCAAGGCGGCACAATCTGAGGGAGGTGGCTGATAGGACGAGGATGGGTCCATTTGTTTATTGCCCATATCCTCCATGAAATTCTGTAGAAACTCAATCAGTCGTCGTTGCTCGTCTACCCTCGCTTGTGTCCCTCTTGGTGCTATCGGAGTTTCGCCACTTGTGCACGCAGGGAGGCGTTCTTTTGCTGCATCTCCACCATCCTGGGAGGGTGTCTGCGAGGCCCTAACAACACTTCGAGGTCGTAGTAATCCGATGCGGTGCAACAAAGACTGGGAACAACTCCCCCGGTCCGACCCCTCTAGCTGCCTCTAAAAACACGTTGCACTCATCTTGAAAACATGATGGAGCCCCGGACTGGGAGGACCTTTGTGCAAGAATCTCTCGGGACCGCGCCTATGAAATAAATATTGGTATAAAAACTAATCTAATTAAAGAATAAAATTGAAAGTATTAATTGAAAGTACAAAAAATACTTACAAAGACATCGGCTGAATGTTGGTCGATAAACTCTCGGTTTGGGCCCCGCATATGTCTCCATGTGCAACTCTAGAGGATTTATTTCCTACCCTTTTTCTCGTTCCTACGAATAGTTATTATTAGTAAATTACAATTCTTAAAATAAAATAGTTGAACTCAAAAAAGAATTGTACTTACCATTAGACGTAGTGTATCACAGTGGGACCTTGAAACGCTTGTGTGGAGGCCTTGGAGGGAAGGATTAGCATTCCGATTCCCCTTATTCTTCTCACACTTCTGCTTGAACTTGGCATCAACCTTCCAACCCGCCAGTTATCATCATCAACCTCATACTCTCAATCTCTTCTAATATCTCATATCCGTCACGGAGTACCGAGGGATCCCTAACTAGAGTAACTACCTATACACTACAAGAAACTATGGATTTAGCGAGCAGCCGACCACTAAAGTGGTTGCTAAATCCATAGATCCATTTAGCGACCATATAGTGGTCAGTAAAAGCCTGATCGCAAAGAGTATTAGCGACCATATATTTTAGCGTTCACGTGGATGTTAATTCTGGGTGGAAATAAGTTATGGGTGGGATTTAGCGTCCACGTGGACGCTAATTATGGGTGGGATTTAGCGTCAATATGGACGCTAAAGGCGGCGGTCGCTGCCATTTGTTGTAGCTAAAGCCGGAACTCAACAATTGGCGGTTGCCGCTGCCCCGGAGCGGAGGCTACCACTAGATGAATTTCGCGACCAAATGGTCTTGAAATTCCACTTTATAATTTTTTAAAAATAATTTTATGATATTAATTATATTTTAAACATTAATATAATTGTATTTATAAATACTAAAACACAAATATAAAATCTAATTATAATAATAATATTTAGAAAATATTTTACAATACTTAAGAAGTTTTAATTCCTTAGAACACTAATACTAAACCTGCTAATCCTTCAAGGCGGCACAATCTGAGGGAGGTGGCTGATAGGACGAGGATGGGTCCATTTGTTTATTGCCCATATCCTCCATGAAATTCTGTAGAAACTCAATCAGTCGTCGTTGCTCGTCTACCCTCGCTTGTGTCCCTCTTGGTGCTATCGGAGTTTCGCCACTTGTGCACGCAGGGAGGCGTTCTTTTGCTGCATCTCCACCATCCTGGGAGGGTGTCTGCGAGGCCCTAACAACACTTCGAGGTCGTAGTAATCCGATGCGGTGCAACAAAGACTGGGAACAACTCCCCCCGGTCCGACCCCTCTAGCTGCCTCTAAAAACACGTTGCACTCATCTTGAAAACATGATGGAGCCCCGGACTGGGAGGACCTTTGTGCAAGAATCTCTCGGGACCGCGCCTATGAAATAAATATTGGTATAAAAACTAATCTAATTAAAGAATAAAATTGAAAGTATTAATTGAAAGTACAAAAAATACTTACAAGGACATCGGCTGAATGTTGGTCGATAAACTCTCGGTTTGGGCCCCGCATATGTCTCCATGTGCAACTCTAGAGGATTTATTTCCTACCCTTTTTCTCGTTCCTACGAATAGTTATTATTAGTAAATTACAATTCTTAAAATAAAATAGTTGAACTCAAAAAAGAATTGTACTTACCATTAGACGTAGTGTATCACAGTGGGACCTTGAAACGCTTGTGTGGAGGCCTTGGAGGGAAGGATTAGCATTCCGATTCCCCTTATTCTTCTCACACTTCTGCTTGAACTTGGCATCAACCTTCCAACCCGCCAGTTATCATCATCAACCTCATACTCTCAATCTCTTCTAATATCTCATATCCGTCACGGAGTACCGAGGGATCACGACGTTCCCTTTTACGCTTCTTGAAATCGGTCTCGTTGTTTCGGAAACGATGTTCTTCTTTTGTGAACCTCCTGTGACAATCGAACCAGCACATTTTGTGTCCATGGGTTAGATAAAATACATGCGTGTCCTCCATGCAATAAGGACAAGTGTATTTTCCAGAAGTGCTCCATCCTTCAAAAAAATATATCGATCAACGCCCTAAATTCAATGAATAACATGATTATAATTAATCAACCATGAAACATGTATACAACATACCTGACAACATTGAATATGCCGGGAAGTCGCTAATAGTCCAAAGTACAGCTGCACGCATGATAAAATTTTGCTTCCTCCATGCGTCGTACATGTTCACCCCATTAATCCAAAAACTCTAAAGCTCGACTATCGACGGCTGCAAGTATACATCCATTTTTTGCTTCGGGCTTTTTGTTCCATGGACAATAATCGTCAAAAACATAACTTCTTCCCGCATATACATTGACGAGGAAGGTTGTACGATGTCAAAATCACAGGCCACGAAGGGTACTACTGGCCTGAAGAACCAAACGGAATGAAATTGTCGTGCACAATCGTAGTCTTACATTTCGCGATTCAACAACGAAATCTGGCCACACTTCATCGAAATGTTTCCATGCTTGTGCATCTAACAGGTGTTGTATCACCCCATCTTCTTGTACGTGCTCAGCATGTCATCACAAATGTTCAGCCGTAACCACCAATTCATATAGCCTCTGCAAACGTTGCGTGATTGGCAAGTAAAACATATGAGAGTATGGAATGACCTTCATCTTGCCTTGTCTCCATCTAGGACGTGAACATATTTTGCAGGTAGAGTACTTAATATTTGTACCCCAATATATCATACAAGACTTTGGGCAACAATATATTGCTTCATATGGTAAACCAAGACATCATTCAACTAGTTTTTTTATGTCATAGAATGTGGCCGGTAATGTTGTGTCATGGTGAGATAAGCGTCCGCAGAAATCAAAAATCATGTCGTATCCTCGCTCCGTCAACCTTAACTTCAACATCAGGCTAAGTTGCTCAGTCGTTGCATCTAACTAGGTGACATCACATCTAGGCCACAACTGCCTATTCACGACCGGCAACATGTCGTACATACACTGTGCATCAGGATTAGGTGCTTCGAGATAATAATGTTCTCTCTCGGTTTGTACCTCCTCATTTTCTACGGGGTTAGTGTAATGAGGTCGGGAATTAAAACCATCATAAACCATCTACTCCATTTGATTCTCATACTCGGGAACATGCATTGGCTCATTATAACTACTTGAAACCTTCATGCTGCTTAGACGCAGCCATCAATGCAGTATCATCTATCTCCCCGTGCTAACTCCACTGGTAATAGTTAGGAACAAAACCCTTTGTAACAAGATGATAATGCACCTCATCTACACCGTAATTCATGTGGGTTGAACCACGACATCGACTTGCAGAACTCAACAAATTGCTCAACGCCAGCAACAAATTGGTCCGTCAAAAACCCATCTATAAGACGCAAATGCACCCATTCACTCATTTTTACCTGTAAAGCAATACACAAGTACATCCATTCAATTCGAATTTTTAGAGTTAAAGACCAGGTGGACGCTAATTAGCGACCATGTGGTCGCAATTTATATCATTTTATACTTATTTCTCTAAAAATCTGTACTTAGCTAAAATCAAATTACAAATAAATACAAATTTGCAAGTATGTATACGAAAGTAATTAATCTAACCATTTATACCATTGTTTTCCTATAATTATTTTACTATATATAACAATAAACTAATTACAATATTCTATACATAGATTAGTTTTCATTCTATATTTAACTAATATCAAAATACAATTACATACAAAACTGCAACTATGTATAAATTACCATTTATAACATTGTTTTACGATAATAATTTTACTATATAAAACAAAAAACTAATTACATACCTATCAATTGAAACAGGCAGAATCCAATCTGACGGAAACCTTCAACCATTGTTTTAAAAATCTCTTCTAGGCCCCGCCTAGGCGCTGAAAGGTCCTAGCACACCTAGCCGTCCAAACTGCGTAGGAATCCGTCTAGGACCGCCTAGTCCACCATTCAGGCCGTCTAGGCACTAGGCGGTCCCTCTCCGCCAAGCATCCGCGTAGCGTTTTTTAGAACATTGCCTTCAAATCTTGTGAAATGCGAGCAAAATCCGACAGAAATCTTCTACTGCTATGAAATGTGTTGTGGGTATTTTTGATTTGAAATGAATGTTGGCGTGTTGTTTATATATAGGAATTGTTTAGCATCCACGTGGTCACCAAACAAGCGGCAATATCTTGGGTGATTAGTGCCAATTCACGGGAAATTGTAGCGACCACATGGACACTAATATTAGCGACCATGTGGTCGCTAACGTGTGGCACCACAATTTTCCGCGACATTCTAGCGGCCACGATACGCATGGTCGCTAATTTACGCTAAAGTTATTTTAATAGTTTGCATTGGCGACCATATTGGGTGGTCGCTAAATTATGGTCGTTAAATTCAATGAATGGTGTAGTGATAGTCATTCAGTATTGGTATCAATCAGCCTACCAAATTCTTTTCCTTCACCAATAACAACAAATTGATCAAGTAGTTGTGGTTTTAGGCTCGACTCCATTCCTAAAGACTTTAGCTCAAATCCTCTTAGTGACATGTTGAGTATTGATAGTTCCATTTGAGCTAATAACATGTTATAGCAAAAAGCATAGGATATCAAAAATAATTCCCAAATTCAATATGTTGTCCAAACATAGAACGACTTTTCCCATTGAAGCGGTGCTAAAGACCTAAAAAATCCTTTGCCTATAGGCAATTTATGTTAATTCCATCATAGTAGAGGGAAAAGGAGAAAATGCTTTTGTTTGTTGGTGTACTCGTGCATATATAAACCCTTGTTTACGTCAAAAGTGGTCTGCATGTTGGATCGTGACGTGTTAGTAACAAGTCAGGGAACTAGTAATGTTCCCTAAGCAGCGAAAATAAACAATAAAAGCACTGAATTTAGAGAGGAAAACTTTCTATATGACCAACAAGTCGTAGAAAGAAAAAACCTCTACCTCTGAGACTCCTTCTCAGAGAATTTTTAATAGAATACTTTTATTAAGTTTCAACGATTACAAGGCAAGTCAAGTTCTCTGATAACTAAGGCACCAACCAAAGTTCCTTGGAAACTACGGAACCAACCGAAGTTCAACCAACTAGACTTCTACAACCCTAAGCATAAACCTAAATGGAAAATAAACTACTGACTTACATGTGGATTCTTCACTGGAAAAATCCACACACTCGTACACTTGAAAATCTCTCTCTCCAAGTTCATCGTCAACTACCACCCTTCAACACTAGCTATAACCTAGCTATTTATAAGAAATGTCAAGTCTGATTTCATACGTAATTCTTGCCTAATTACGCAGATTTTCCACTTAACAAATCCCACACAAAAAGGTAAAAGTATTTTTTTTATTTTAATCCTCAACCATGCTGATTCTTGCCAAAAGCGAATTATCTCGGATTTCTTAGATAAGAACGTTTATTTTATGATCTTATCCTCCCTTTGATCTCCTCAAGCAACCGCCTACAACTGTCATATCTTCGTAGAAGATTGCTCGTAAAAGATCTAGTAACTTGCCATTAATATAAAGCCGTGTTCCGTTTGAGACGCGCTTCCTAAATCTGTCACTCGTTCCCTCCATCGTTCCTCACAATGTTTCATCACTCATGACTATGAACCTGTTTTCCTGAAACACTTACATGTAGAAGCAAGTTATATTAACTAAGTTTGTTGTCATCAAAACTAAGAGAAACCATGGAACAACCATTGTTCCAACAATTTTCCCCTTTTTGATGATGACAAACCTATAAAAAAAAATGCACATCTAGAAACCAGTGGAAATATAGATCAGAAAAAAATTACTGTATGGTGGTTCCCCCTTAACAGATGCACCGTTGTTCCTAATCATCAAAGTTAACAACATATTCCCCCTTCGCCAAAGTTCCCTCTGTATTTCCTGGATAGAACGCATCTCTGCATTTTTCCTAACTTTCCCCTTTTGACATCATCAAAAGGTCAGCAATCATCAAGCAAAAACGTAGAGCAAATGAACAAATTCAATTGAAACACAACCCATTCTTAAGGAAAAGATAGTTATTATTATAGAGAATTGTTGCGGAAATCGCAGCCAGAGAAAACAAAAAAACATAAATAGTCTTATCATCCAAGGGAGAGAGAAAAAACTTTAAACTAGGGATAGATAGGCTAGGGAACTAGAGAGGATCCACATCATGGTTCGAAAGAGGTGGAATCAACAGCAGTTGTGTCAGTGTCTCTCTTAGCCATGTAACCTGTTGGATCGTAAACGGTTAGCAAAGAGCTTGGGAAATGGCAATTAAGTTGTTCCCAAGGCAGCGGAAGTAAACAATCGCAAGTAATAAAGACAGTAAAGAACGCAATTCCTTTATAGAGGAACCCCACTACAACCAACTAGTTGTATGGGTAAACCTCTACCTCCGCTTGGAGGATTTTGAATGACTTACTTATATTAATTGCTTTGTTCCTTAGTTACACTGCCGGATTCACACTTCTCTGTTTCTACGAGTTCTTCCTAACTCTAGCAACACTAGCAAATCCTCTCAACTGAGTTCCTAAACTCACAACAGCAAAATACAAATAAGTCAGACCTTACACCGACTTCTCAGTTCCCTTGTCCTTGGGAACTTCGGCTTCACCGTTGTTGAGATCACACACTCGTCGGCGGGGACTTCTCTTTCTTTTCTTTCTTTTCTTTGGTGTGGGTGTTTGTGAGTTCTGGGAGAAGTAATCAATCCGAGTACTATTCATTTGGCTTTATAGTCCAGGTGAGCTTGGGCAATTGCATCTTTCATTTGTGTCCAAAATGCCCTTTGCTTGATGCCCAAGTTGTACTTTCTTCACATGTGACTTTGGTTTAAACTAGGTCAACTTCTTGGATCAATCGGACCGTTGGATGAAGCGTGACAGTCCGATCCTCAGTCTGTTCCTTCGGGCTGTCTGAGACAGAATCCCGCGATCTGCGCTGAACGGTCGTTGTCCTCACATGTGAGTTCCCATGTCCTAGGAACTGTCTTGTTCAGAGTTCCCTTGATGGAAACTCTTCATCGTTGTAAGCTTGTGTTCTCTTGATCATTTCTGGGAGTTCCCATTTTCATGGGAACTTTCCTTATCAGAGTTCCCTTGATGAAATCTCTGCATTGTGGGCTTCTGTGGTTTTTGGTTATTCATGGGAGTTCTTGGCTGTACCTGTGTTCCTTAGAAATACTTGAACAAACCACATTAGTTACCTATGGTGTTTGTCATTATCAAAACTTAAGAGAATTACATCGTCGATCCGTTGTTTATAACCAGAGGTCCCAACAACGTCCCAACATAACCAATGACGATACTTAGCTGAGAGGAAAGCGTTTGAAGCTCGATTAACATCTTGACATTAACACTTGGACCAACCTTTTTAACAATTTTCTTTGCCATAGTTCTAGTTTGGGTGACCTTGGAACTTCATCCTCGAGATATTTCTCATAACCAAGGAAAGGTAAACTTCTCTTCAGTAACACATAGATTTTTCTAAATTGTAGAAGAAACTTGATAAGTTCACTTTTCTTTTTCCACCCCCCTTTTTTTAAACGTCTAGAACACCTTTTCTTTTGGAGTGTTTGCTTCTTCAGCCACTACTTTTTGAATTCACATTCCATTTGAGCATTGTTCCCCTCCTCGTTACCAAGAGTGGATAAAATGTTATGTTTGAACAGACAAGGGACAAGAGACGTTCCATTCAAACTTTTTGTGGGCTTGGAATATTTTTGACATCCATACAATTATTCCCCGTTTAAAAGTAATCAAGGAGGTTCATAGCGAATGTTTGTTTCGACCAGGCTAAGGGACAGCTTATAACCAACCATCATTTTTGCTTGAAGAGAGGGATGGAATAGATCAAGTTGGTTGTTTTGGGCTTAAAGAAAATCTTGGATGTAAACAATTCAGTTTTAGTTCCATTTAGCATGCAACACTTAACAATTTCTAATATATACAACATCTATGCATAGAGGAAAGATATAAGCCATTAGAAAACTTGTCAAATGATACGTCGTTCCCTGAGAAGTCTTTAGTCAGGCACTGAGGGAATAGACGACTGGGACTTGTTTACTCCAAGGAAATCATTCCTAACAACATCCTCAGATGCTCATAGGGTTTTTTGTCCAAAGCCTTGGTGAAAATATCTGCCACTTGATTTTCAGTCCCACAATGATCCATCTTGATAAAACCTTTTTCAACATTATCTTTTAAGAAATGATGTCGAATATCTATATGTTTGGTTCTAGAGTGGTGCACAAGATTTTTGGAGATATTGATTGCACTTGTATTATCACACAAAATAGGGATAGTGCCAAGAGACATACCAAAATCCATAAGTTGTTGTTTTAACCATAAAACCTGGGAACAACAGGCGGCTGCTGCGACATACTCCGCTTCAGCCGTTGAAAGAGCAACCAAACCCCAAGACACCAAACAAGGGCCAAGAAATTGAGCCATACCTGATGTGCTCTTCCTATCTACCAAGTGACCTGCAAAATCTGCATCTAAATCCGACAAGATGGAACGAATTGTGTCTTGGATACCATAGACACAACCCATCGTTTCCTTTCAAGTAACGTGGAATTCTCTTGACTTATTTCAGATGTGTTTCTTTAGGATTAGCCTGGTATCTAGCACATAGACACACACTGAACATAATATCTGGACGACTGGCCGTTAGGTACAATAGGGAACCAATCATGCCTCGGTACATCGTTTGATCAACATCAACACCATTAGGATCAACATCAAGACAAGTATTAGGAGAAATATGAGTATCAAAAGATTTCGTAGAATCCATACCATACTTCTTCAATATCTCCTTGATGTACTTTTGTTGATGTACCTTCGTTCACTCATTTCTTTGTACCACTTGTAGACCAAGAAAGAAAGTGAGTTAACCGATCATGCTCATCTCAAACTCACTTCTCATTAGATTCTTGCAGCTTTCTACAAGTTTAGGGTTAGTAGAACCAAATATAATATCATCAACATAAACTTGAGCTATTAAAACCTCACCGTCTTGTTCCCTTAGGAACAACGTCTTGTCGATCACACCACGTCTATATCCATTGGCTAATAGAAACTGAGCGAATCTGTCATACCAAGCACGAGGAGCCTATTTAAGACCATAGAGAGCGTTATCTAGAATGTAGACATGGTCAGGATGATCAACATCTTCAAACCTTGGAGGTTGTACCACATAAACCTCCTCTTGTAGGTACCCATTCAAGAATGCTGTCTTCACGTCCATTTGATATAATTTGAATCCCTTGTGAGCAGCATAGGCGATTAGAAGACGGATGGCCTCTATTCTTGCAACAGGAGCATAGGTTTCATCGTAGTCAATTCCTTCTTGTTGATTGTACCCTTTTTCTACAAGCCTCGCCTTGTTCCTTATGACAGCTCCGGTGTCATCAAGTTTATTCCTTAATACTCACTTTGTTCCTATACCCATTTTGTGCTTTGGCTTTGGAACTAATCTCCATACTTTGTTCCTCTCAAACTGGTGTAGTTCCTCTTGCATAGCAACTATCCAGTCAGGATCTCTTAATGTTTTCTTCACATTCTTCAGCTCTCAATCTGAGTGGGATTTGTTCTTGACTCCTCTTGTTCCTGTTGATGTGTCATTCCAAAGGATGTTCCTTCCGCTTGATCTTCCACATGATCTTCATTTTGTGGAGTATTATTTTCTGGAAACAAAGTACCTTTTGTGTCATCTCCATCCAGATAAGGACTGGGAGGGGTGACTTCTTCATCTAGAGCTTGAGTACTTGAATCTGGATCGACTTCATCATCTGAGTCTGTATTTAGAACCTTTAGTATGTCATCGTTACTTGACAGGTTCCCTCCATTTTTGGACTCGTCAAAGACAACATGAATGCTTTCTTCAAACTTCCTAGTCCTTTTATTGAACACCTTGTAAGCCTTACTGTTTGATGCATACCCCAGAAAGATATCTTCGTCACTCCTTGGATCAAACTTGCCTAGATCGTCCTTTCCGTTGTTGTAAACAAAACACCTGCATCCAAAGACTTTCAAGTGGGAAATATTTGGCTTTCTTCCCTTGATTAGTTCATATGGAGTTTTAAAAAAGTTGGAACATATAGTAACTGGATTAATGATGTAGCAAGCGGTACCGACTGCCTCAGCTCAAAAGGACCGAGACGAGTTATTTCCCAGCATCATAGTACGAGTCATGTTCTGCAGTGTTCCATTCTTTCTCTCTGCTACGCCGTTTTGTTGAGGAGTCCTCGGCGTAGAGAAGTTCTGACACACTCCATGTTCATCACAGTAGCTATGAAACATGGAATTCTTGAACTCTGTTTCGTTATTTGACCGGATAGCTTTCAATTTTTGTCTTGTTGATGCTTCTACCTTCTTGATCCAACTTTTGAATGCCATGAACATCTCATCTTTGGAACCTAGAAAGAGAGTCCATGTATATCTAGTAAAATCATCAACAATAACAAAAATGTACCTGCTACCTCCATGACTTCTCACCCACATGGGACCACACAAGTCCATGTGTACCGTCTCATGTGGAAGAGAAGTGCTAATCAACAACTTTGGCTGAAAAGGCGATATGCTTTGTTTCCCTTTCACACACTCTTCACACGAGCTTTCCTTTACTGTAAGAACTTTGGGAAGTCCTATCACCAGATTTTGTGACCAAACCTCTTATGCCAGAGATCGGTCTTATCAACTACTGTAACAAAGCATAGATCTTCTTTTGGTTAGAAACTTGAGTCAACAAAATACACATTGTTGCGCCTCTTTCCCTTCAGGACCACAAGATTTGAACTCTTGTTCTTGATCGTACAACCATCTGAGGTAAAAGATACCTCGTTGTTCCCTTGGTCACAAAGCTGAGCAATACTCAATAGATTGTAACCAAGACCCTTCACCAAGCTTACGTCTTTAACGCTAGTTTTGTCATTTAGCTTGACTTCACATGTTCCAATTATTTCTCCTTGATTGTTGTTGTTAAAGGAAATGTTTCCTCCAGCATTAGTCTGAAGTGAGGACAGAATACTCTTGTTTCCTGTCATGTGACATGAACACCCATTGTCAAGGATCCAGCGGATGTTCCCCCTCACTTCAACCTGCAAGAAAGAAATCACGTTTGAACGACCTAGACCTGCTTAGCCTTCCCGGGTCGGTTAGCAGAGCTCATAGAATGATAAATTTGAGATTGAACTAAAGTAGCTTTTTGTGAACTCTTGGAACTATAAGCAATATTCGAGGGATCAACATGGTTTTTCTCTTTTTCAGTTTTAGGATCTTGCTTCTTTTGTGGTTGATGAGCTGGTATCTTTTTGTTCTGATGAGATTTGTCATACCCTTGATTTTTCTTTCCATACCACTTTTTCTTGTTATTCCATGTATTCTGGTTTTGAACCTGTTTGTTAGACACTTCTAATCTAACCATACAGTCCTTTTGAACATGACACCCCCCACCACAGTGATAGCACACCCTATAATATTCGCCGAGATAGCATTTAGGATGTGGTTTCTGGAGGGTACGTTCCTTTGCACGTTCCATGGAAAGAATTCTATATTGGTTCCCTTGAGACTATTTTAGATATATCTT
Source organism: Fallopia convolvulus (assembly GCA_964016875.1). Classification (NCBI taxonomy): domain Eukaryota; kingdom Viridiplantae; phylum Streptophyta; class Magnoliopsida; order Caryophyllales; family Polygonaceae; genus Fallopia; species Fallopia convolvulus. The sequence continues at coordinate 28,262,582 of OZ024719.1, forward strand.
ATGAGCCATTTTTCCAAAATACCACTCTGAGTTATCATTTAATCTACTCTCAAGAATCTTGACCCTACCCTATAGATGCGTAACTTTATCTCTAGTGGATTGAAGTTCCCTAACTTTTCTTTCCATTTTCTCTTCAAAGCTAAGGTCATCAGCAGTATATTCAGATTTATCTTTACCATAACCAATACCACACCTAGTCGGATTAAACACAATCTGAATTCGTTTATTAAGCTCATTCTCTAATTCCTCTCCTTTGAGTTTATAGATAAGCAAATCCGTCCTAAGTTCGTTATTGGTTTCAGTGAGAGTCTTAATATCTTTCTTTAGTTCTCCATACTCTGAACACGGAACAACACTAGTAACAGTATACTCTGATAATTTTTCTTCAAGATTAAGACATTTCTCATCAGCAGCTTCTATTTCATCTTGCATTTTCAAGTTATCTTCAAAAAGCGTTTTAACAAGAATGACAAGATCAGATTGTTTAGCATTTGCTAAACTAGCAAGGAATTGTTCAAGAGTTACCTCTTGGTCGACATCTTCAGTCTTCAGAGTCATGGCACAGATCTTTGATTCAGATTCATTATCTAAGTCAATATCCCATGCAGTGATGTAGGCCTTCTTCTTCTTGTTCCCAAACTTGTTACCTTTTGGACAACTTTTGGCATAGCGACCCTTTTCTTGACAGTTGAAGTAGGTAAAGTCCTTGATCTCCTTTTTCTTAGAGTTGACCTTTTCTTTTTCCTTCAAGGTCCCTTGCTTCTTGCCTCTCTTGTAGAATGCCCTCATTGTTTTTATTATGAGAGCCACGTCAGAGTCTTCTTCCAATGTATAGACTCCCCTTCCGGCGGTGATGTGTTCAATGACTTTGTGAGTGTATTTGGAACTTATTCTGTATTCATGCACTAACAAACAATCTAGAGCAAACCTTCTCTGATACCAATTGTTGGATCGTGACGCGTTAGTAAAAAGTCAGGGAACTAGTAATGTTCCCTGGGCAGCGGAAATAAACAATAAGAACAAAGAATTTAGAGAGGAAATCTTTTTGTCCGACCAACAAGTCGTAGAAAGAAAAAACTCTACCTCTGAGACTCCTTCTTAGAGGATTTTCAATAGAATACTTTTATTAAGTTTCAACGATAACAAGGCAAGTCTAGTTCTCCGGTAACTAAGGCACCAACCAAAGTTCCCTGGCAACCACGCCACCAACCGAAGTACAACCAACTAGACTTCTACAACCCTAAGTGCAAACCTAAATGGAAAGTAAACTACTGACTTACTTGTGGATTCTTCACCGGAAAAAGCCACACACTTGTACATTTGAAAAGCTCTCTCTCCAAGTTCGTCGTCAACCACCCTTAAACCCTAGCTATAACCTTGCTATTTATAAGAAATGTTAAGTCTTATTTCATACGTAATTCTTGCCTAATTACGCAGATTTTCCACTTAACAAATCTGTTGGATCGTAAACATTAGCAAAGAGCTTGGGAACTGGCAGTTAAGCTGTTCCCAAGGCAGCGGAAGTAAACAGTTCGCAAGTAATAAAAACAGTGAAGAACACAGTTCCTTTATAGAGGAACCCCACTACAACCAACTAGTTGTATGGGTAACCTCTACCTCCGCTTGGAGGATTTTGAATGACTTACTTATATTAATTGCTTTGTTCCTTAGTTACACGGCCAGATTCACACTTCTCTGTTCCTACGAGTTCTTCCTAACTCTAGCAACACTAGTAAATCCTCTCAACTGAGTTCCTAAGCTCACAACAGCAAAACACAAGTAACTCAAACCTTACACTGACTTCTTAGTTCCCTTGCTCCTGGGAACTTCAGCTTCACCGTCGTCGATATCACACACTCGTCGGCGGGGACTTCTCTTCCTTTTCTTTCTTTTCTCTGGTGTGGGTGTTTGTGAGTTCTGGGAGAGGTACACAATCCGAGTACTATTCATTTGTCTTTATAGTCCATGTTGGCTTGGGCAGTCGCATCTTTGGTTTGTGTCCAAAATGCCCTTTGCTTGATGCCCAAGTTGTACTTTCTTCACATGTGACTTTGGTTTGAACTAGGTCAACTTCTTGGATCAATCGGACCGTTGGATGAAGCGTGACAGTCTGATCCTCAGACTGTTCCTTCGGGCTGTCTGAGACAGAATCCCGCGATCTGCGTTGAGCGGTCGTTGTCCTCACATGTGAGTTCCCATCTCATGGGAACTGTCTTGTTCAGAGTTCCCTTGATGGAAACTCTTCATCGTTGTAAGCTTGTGCTCTTGATCATTTCTGGGAGTTCCTACTTCATGGGAACTTTCCTCTTCAGAGTTCCCTTGATGGAAACTCTTCATTGTGGCCTGCAGTGGCTTTTGGTCATTCATAGGAGTTCTTGAATGTACCTGTGTTCCTTAGAAATACTTGAACAAACCACATTAGTTCCCTATGGTGTTTTTCATTATCAAAACTGAAGAGAATTACATCGTTGATCCGTTGTTTAGAACTAGAGGTCCCAACAACGTCCCAACAATTTCCCCCTTTTTGATGATGACAAACCCATCACAAAAATGCAAGTATTTTAATGAATGATATGCTGATGAGTTCCTAAAGAAAGTCACTTTTAGTGAAACACTTAGATTTAGGGAACCACTTCTGATGAGACACATAGTTCTTATTATGCTTTTTATGCAATTGTTCCCCCTTAGCTTATGCGTGGTCTGTGATAACTTAAACTTTTAACTCATCTCGCATTTTTTGTCTTTCCCCCTTTTGACATCATCGAAAACAAGCAAAGCAATAATAGGAAAGAAGGGAACACGCAATCAAAATAAAGACCATTTCATTACTTAAGATAATATATACAATGGGAACCCAAGTACAATTTGTGGTCATTTTTGGATTAAAAGGGAGAAGAAGGGAGAGATCATGGGTATTGAGGGAACAGGGCGTCACAGAGGCGCGTAAGGACCTGTGTAAGCTTTTCTTGTCCTCTGGCCAACGCTGCTTGGTCCCTGGCAATCTGGTCGAGGGTGTTGTCAATGCGGAGCAACACTGGAGAGTTCCCCTCTTGTGTACCAGACTCTAGTGGAGCCGCCTCCTCTACAGGCTCAGAGTGCCTCATCTTCTGGACAACTGAAATGTCCAGTTCCCTTCCAAGCTCGATTTCTTCTTTAGAGGCGTCGTAGAGACCCTCTTTTTGTAGGAGCTTCTTGATCAACCCAGAATAGGGAAGGGAATGGGATTTAGAGGCCATGCACTTCTCCATGTGCCCAAGGATGATTCGGGGAAGGTTGATGGGCTTCTTGAGGAGGAAGTGGTAGAGGAGGATGGCATCAAGGATGTTGACGACCAGATGCTTCTCTTGGCGAGGGATCACCACATTGATGATGAACTGGTGAGCAAGCTTGGCGACCAAGGAGAGATGGTGCGTCGAGGGAACTTTGGAGGGAACCCGACCCTCAAAGATAGTGTTGTACACTTCAGCGCTATTGAAGTCCCCCCAGAGTTTGTTGGGCAACTCATTGAGCCCTTGTCCAAGGACCTGGAGTTGAAGGCGAATTGTTGATGTTGTAAAGATGAACTCGTCGCCTTCATGGGAGAGAGTTCCCTGAGTGCAGTCGTTGGTGATATTGAAGTTGTTGTAGAACTGACGCACTTGTGAGGGATCTACGCTCACAGTCTCTTGGCAGAGTCTCTCCCAGCCCTGGGCCTTGATCAGGTCCCATAGTTCCCCTAAACCATTGTCAGCTAACACGTCTTCAGAGATGATGAGCAGATGAAGGAGCTTCCGGCGTTCATCCACAGGGTGTTTCGTGGAAGAGGTCCCTTTCCCCTTCCTTGTAGTACTCTTTGACGTGTTCCCCCTGGAGACCGTGCGAGGTACTTTCTGCTGAGGGGGTGCAGCCGCTTCAAGCATAAGCACGCAGTCCCTTGGTGGTTGGGAACTCGTGGACACCACCATTTGGTGTCCAGGTGTTGGGATCCGTGCTGGCTCCTTAGCAACTGGAGCTTCTCCTTCTTCTTCGACCTCATCTTAGGAGGTCCCTTCTTCCTCGGAGGAGCTCGATCTTGAGCCCTCCGCGTCATCGTCAGGATGACTTGTTGTTGCCTCAGCACCTCCAGCTGGTGCGAGGTCCCTTCTCTCTGTGGGCTCTTCAGGAGCCACCTTTTCTGGGGACTTTGTCCCTTGGGAGACTATGTGCTCAGAGGGGTCCCAGTTGAGCTCTTCCTCGATTGCCTTGAGTTGGGCTTCCTCCTCCAGAGTTCCCATGATGATAGGAGGAGGGTCCTTGGTCAGTTTGCTGATGACCACGGAGAGAGGAAGATCGTCATCGTCTGAGGTGAGAGCGACGGTACTTTTGGATGGTGAGGGAGAGGGGAGTTTGGTGGTGGTGGGGGATGTGATGGAAGAGGGGAGAGTAGAAGAAGGAAGAGGGGTGGAGATTTGTGTGGATGGGGGAGGAAGGGATGTGGTGACTTGGGGAGTAGAGATCCCCGAAGTAGAAATGGGAGAGGTGGAGATGTGTTTTGGTGAAGAGGGAGGAGAAGGAGTTTTGTGAGGTGGAGGTGGAGTTGGAGATCCCGTAGTTATGGGAACGGGAGGAAGTGAAGAAGGTTGGGGAGGTGGAGTTCCCTTGGAGGTGGGAACTGAGGGAGGTGGTGGAGGAGGAGTTGGCTGTTTTGTGGGAGGAGGTTTGGGAGGTCCCTCGGTTAGAAGAGGAGGGAGAGAGGAGGAAGAGGGGAGTAGACTTTGGGATTGAGAGGTCCCATCGTCGGAAGGGAAAGGGAAAGGAGGTCTGGGAGCACAGGAACTCTCCTTGGAGCAGTTCAAGTAGTCCTCAAACTTGAAGAAAGCCTTCTTTCTGGGCTCCGAGAAATCAGAGGCCTCAGAGTGTTTACGCTTTTTGGATTTGGAGGGGTCGTGGGAATGTTTGGATTTTTTGGGTTTTGAGGGGTCTTTTGAGGAGTGACGGCGTTTGGATGAATGGCGGTGTTTGGATTTGTGGGGTTTCTCGTTGATGGAAGGGCGAGCTTCTCCGAAGTTGTCAACGATGACAACTCCGGAGGAGGTGTTGGTGTTTGAAGGAGGGAGAGGAAGAGATTCGGAAGAGGAAGAAGTCCAGGCGACAGTTTCATCGGCCGGAGGAGGAGGAGGGGGCAAGAAGGGGCTTACTTGATTGTATAGCCCTTGGATAAGAACATCCTTCATGGTTGGGTCCGATTCTTGCTCAATCTCTTTTAGTTGAGAGATGAAGAGGATGCGAGGATTGGCATGTACCCATGCTTTGATCTGGGCAAAGGTGTGTTGAGGGGCCATTTTTGTAGGGTTATTGAAGGTTTTGGAGGTTTCTTGAAAAAGGGAGTGAAAGGGATGTTAAGAAGAAGAGTTGCAGAGATGGAAGATAGAATAGGATCCCAAAAATGGCAAATAGGGGTTTTAAGGAGAGAGGGGAGGCGAGGGGTAGAAAGGGAAGTGGAGTAACCTCGATAACCGTTTCCCAATGAACGTGGGGCGTCGTTTCAACTTCTCTAGCATGCCTCTGGACACGTGTCACGATCTCTTGGGAAGTCCTTTTCAAAATTTGAATACTTGGCCCTCAGCGTTTCAGAGCCTCTGACACAAAAGTCCGCTTCCCAAGTGACGGTTTTCTTTGTAGATGAGTCAGCGTTCCCTTTGTAGATGCATCAGTTCCCATGAGCTTATCAAGGTCAGGGAGAGTGAAGTGGTTAAGGGAACTTCACACTCATCCTTTTGTGGGGCTAGGGAACTCAAAGGGAACCAGACAATTTTCGACTCGAAAATGGAAATAGTTTGGCGCATGAGACGCGTTTGTCTAGTCCCTAGCTTAGGGTTGGTTATATGATCAACCGTCATAGTGTCTTGTAAAGTGGGATAAATGGAACTCTGGTTGATCACTTATGGCCGAAAGAAATAAGGTTCCCTTGTACACATTTTTCTCTAGACTAGTAATCATGGCATAGTGAAAGCAATAAATCCAAGTTCCCTATCATGCAATCTTAGATAGACTGGTCAGGCATTGAGAGAGAGACAAACAGGGACTTGTTTAGTTTAGAGTTATCATCCCTAGAAGCATTCGAAAACGCTGGTAGGGACGTCTGTCTAAAGCTTTGGTAAGAATGTCCGCAATTTGCTCTTCAGTTCTACAGTGTTCCATCGAGATGTTCCCACTTTCAACATTGTCACGTAGAAAGTGCTGCCTTATATCAATATGCTTAGTTCTAGAGTGATGCACAGGATTTTTTGAAATGTTTATGGCACTAGTGTTATCACAAATTATGGGAACTGGGCCAAAAGACATACCGTAATCCTAGAGTTGTGACTTAAGCCATAGAACTTGGGAACAGCACGATGCGGCAGCCACATATTCGGCTTCGGCTGTGGAGAGTGCCACTGAGTTTTGCTTTTTAGATCCCCACGAGACTAAGCATGACCCTAGGAACTGGGTCATTCCTGATGTGCTCTTTCTATCGATCAAGTGCCTTGTAAAATCTGCATATGTGTATGCAATGAGCTCAAGGGAACTGTTCCTTGGATACCATAGGCACAAGTTATCGTTCCCTTTGAGATACCTGAAAATTCTCTTCACCTCTTTCAGGTGTGATTCATTAGGGTTAGCTTGAAAGTGAGCACAAAGACATACGGAGAACATGATATCAGGTCTACTAGCTGTTAAGTAGAGAAGGGACCCGATCATACCTCGATAGTTCCTTTGGTCCACACTGATACCTGTTTCATCCGCGTTGAGCCTTGAATTTGGTGAGATGGGAGTGTCAATGGGCTTGGAGTGTTCCATCCCATACTTCACGAGCATTTCCTTAATGTATTTCTGTTGATGAATCTTTGTTCCCTCCTTGGTTTGGGATATTTGAAGTCCCAGGAAGAACGTGAGTTCCCCAATGAGACTCATTTCAAACTCACTGCTCATGAGGTCCTTAAATTTTTCTACAAGAGTTTCGTTAGTTGCTCCAAACACAATGTCATCAACATATACTTGCACAATCAAAATGTCTTTAGACTCTTTCTTTAAAAACAAAGTCTTGTCTATGGAACCGCGAAGGTACCCATGGGACAAGAGGAATTGAGCAAACCTGTCATACCAAGCTCAAGGAGCTTGTTTGAGTCCGTAGAGGGCCCTCTCCAGGAAATAGACATGGTTGGGTAGCTTCTCATCTTCGAATCCTAGAGGTTGGGCCACATACACTTCTTCCTTGAGATGTCCATTGAGGAAGGCTGTTTTCACATCCATTTGATAGAGCTTGAATCCCTTGTGAGCAGCATAGGCAATTAAGAGTCTGATGGCCTCGATCCTGGCAACCGGTGCGAAGGTCTCATCGTAGTCGATTCCTTCTTCTTGCCTGTAGCGTTGTGCCACTAGCCTAGCCTTGTTCCTTGCTACAGCCCCAGTATCATCGAGCTTGTTCCTAAAGACCCATCGAGTTCCTATGATGTTCTTGTTTTTGGGCCTAGGAACTAGCTTCCAAACTTTGTTCCTCTCGAATTGGTGGAGTTCTTCTTGCATGGCTTGAATCCAATCTGGGTCCTTCAAGGCTTCTTTGATATTTTTGGGTTCCACCATGGAAACAAACACGTTAAAAGCACAAAAATTATTGAGAGAGGAACGAGTTTGTACACCTTTATCAAGAGGGGAGATGATGTTCTCAATGGGGTGGTCCTTTCTTTGTTGAAAGGTTCTTGTATGAGTGAGTTCCCTTGCATGTGTGTCATCTTCAGTTGGTGTTTCTTTGTCATAGGAACTCTCATCTTCAGCTTCTTCATTCGATGTTTCTTCAGAGATTTCTGGTAGGTTCCCTCTTTGTTCCCCTTGAATACTTGATTTTGGCCGAGTATTGTCTTGGGGGACAGCAGAATTCTTCCCTGAAGAGGGAACCTCGAGAGAGTTTGAGGTGTCTTGTAGTTCTTCGGAAGAGGGAGCTTCGAGGGAGGTTTGATCAGTGAGAGTTGGACCTTCGTCGTTGTTCCCTGGTTGTGGAATGTTGCTTGCACTTGGATAGTCTTCATCCCTTTTCCTTGGCTCATCATCGTCATCATCATCGTCTTCATGTCTGACTAGCTTGAACAGAGTTCCCTTCCCTTGGGTCTCGGTTCCCATCTTTACAGACTTTTCGTTGAAGACGACATGAATGCTTTCCTCTATCTTCTTGGTCCTTTTATTATAGACCCTGTAAGCCTTGCTTTGTGATGAGTATCCCAGGAAGATCCCTTCGTCGCTTCTGGGGTCGAATTTGCCAAGATTGTCTTTGCCGTTGTTGTGAAGAAAGCATGTGCAACCAAATGTTCTCAAGTGTGAGATATTTGGTTTTCTTCCTTTGATGAGCTCATAGGACGTCTTGTTGATCAGTGGCCTTGTCATGGCTCGGTTCAGGATGTACGTAGCTGTGGAGATGGCTTCAGTCTAGAAGTACTCAGGAACTCCTCTTTCAATCATCATGGTTCTGGCCATGTCCTCCAGGGTTCTGTTCTTTCTCTCGACCACTCCATTTTGCTGAGGGGTGCGAGGAGCTGAGAAATTGTGAGAGATCCCATTTTTCTCACAGAAATTTAGGAACTCTGAGTTTTGAAACTCAGTTCCGTGATCAGATCTGATTTCTTTCAGTTTTAGCCCCAAGCTTACTTCTGTTCTTTTGATGAAGGGCTCAAATTCTTCAAATGCTTGTGATTTTGCCTTTAAGAAAATAACCCAGGTGAATCTTGAAAAGTCGTCAATTAGAACATACATGTACCTTTTTCCACCGTAGCTAGCCGTTCTCATGGGACCACAGAGATCCATGTGAATTAGCTCTAGGGACCTGGTTGTGCTCACCACCTTCTTTGGTTTAAAGGAGTTCCTGGTCTGTTTCCCTCGAACACATGCTTCACACATTTTGACTCCTTCGAGATTGATCCGTGGAAGACCAATGACCAGATCCTGTAGATAAAGCTTCAGGATTTGATTTACACCAGCATGTCCCAGTCTTCGATGCCAGAGTTCCGTGTCATCTTGGGAACTCGCAAGGCACAGCTTCATTGGTGGTTCAAAGTTGGTATCCACCACATACACATTGTTGTATCTTCTTCCTCTCAGAATTACTTTGTTGGTCTTCTTGTTGATGACGAGACATTCATCTGAGTCGAAGGTGACGAGGTTGTTCCCTTGATCACACATCTGGGAGACACTCAACAGATTGTATCCCAGATCCTTTACCAGATTTATGTTGCTAACTTTGATAGATCTATTGAGCAACACTTCTCCTTTTCCAATAACTTCTCCCTTGTTTTTGTTGCCAAATGAGACGTGGCCCCCTTCGGCATGAGTGTGGAGTGAGATGAGGATATCCTTGTTTCCTGTCATATGGTTCGAGCATCCGCTATCTATGAATCATGTACTATTCCCTCTCACTGCCACCTATAAGGAAAAGTTAGTGTTTTGAGACCCAGGCAAGATGACTCTTGCCAGGTCCCTTGCAAGGGAAAACATTTTCATTCAAGATATAGTCAGAAATGTTGATGTCTTTAGAATTTTGAGAGTTGGAGTTCCTTTGGTGATTAGCATGACGTTTTTGTTTGTTTGGGAACTCATGGTTTCTAGGGGTTTGGGCTCTCTTCTTGGGACATGCATCCTTGTAGTGCCCATGAGCACCACAGTGCCAACACGTCTTATAGTATTCTCCCAAGTCGTATTTTGGTTTTGGTCTCTGGATCTGGTTCCTATCCATGGTTTCCTTGTTGTACACACGAGACCCGTTCCCCTTAGCAATTTTGACATAGATTCTATGTCCGGAGTTCCCAGTATAATAATCTCTCTCACCACTGTTTCCACTCTCTAGGACCCTGATTTTCTCCTCGAGATGAGCATTCTTCTGTTTCTCGCACTGGAGTTCTAAGGCCCTACACTCATGGATCTCTTGTTCGCTCAGGGGTGACTTTCCGTTCTTGGAGCACTCACCTTTGTATCCTATTCCATGTCTGGCTGGGACAAACTTAATTTGGGAACTAGAGGCTTCAAGATGTTCGGGAGTCTTACTCAGGTTTTGCAAGAGGGTGTTCTCATCTTTTTCTAGTGTTTTGATTTCTCTTTCTAGATCTACGATGTGAGACACATGGGACTTGAGTTTTTCTAGAAGGGATATGCAGTTGGGACAGGGCTCAAGATCAACTAATTGCGAATTTATGTGTTCCTGTTTTTCCAACTTGTTTTGCAGTTTTATGTTATCTTTGACAAGGCTTGAAAGAATTTTCAACAACTCAGGTTTTTCATAGTTACTCAAAGAATCAAGAACAGTTTCAGTGGTTACCTCACTGGGTTTTTCCCTAGTGGTTTCTCCTATGGCCATGCCACACATGTCTGGGAGTGCCCATGACTCGGGATCTTCGTCTTCATCATCGCTCCAGGTAGCGATGTAGGCCTTCTTTCCTTGCTTCCGGCCATCAATTCCCTGTGGGCATTCCTTCGCAAAATGTCCTTTCCTGTTGCACTTGTAGCAGGTCACATCTGAGAGATCCTTCTTTGTGGGATTTCTTTGGGAACTCTGTCCCTTTCCCCAGTTCCCACTATTCCGTTGAGACTTCCCTTTGTAGAAATTTCGAAGAGCCTTTGTTACAAGAACTAGCTCCTCATCCTCTTCTTCTTCGGAGTCTTCGTGTTGTTCTTGGGTTGATTTGAGCATTTTCTCGATCTTGAGTGCGATCCCTCGATGAGCTCGAGTTTGTTCCTTATCATCGATCTTCCTCTTCTCGTGTCGCACTAGCTTTCCAAATACTTGATGGAGCATGAGTGTTCGATTTTCTGGATTTTCCTTGAACATCGTTCTCTCGTTTGCCCATTCTCCAGTCAATCCGTTGAAGAGCTGTTGGACCTTCATTTTGTGGGTGATTTCTTCTTTGGTAATCCCCAATCCCTCCATTTTAGTGCAAAGTCCTTCAAATCGGGATTGGTAGCTATCGACGGACTCTCCCATCTCCATTTGGAAGTTGTAGAACTCCCTTTTTGCATTCATCTGAAGATCTTCTCTAAGATCTGAGTTCCCAACGTGCATTTGTTGGATGGCTTCCCACATTTCCTTAGTTGTGTCAAGGTTTGCAACCCTTTCACAATCTTGTATGCACATGGACCTCTTTAGGTACTGTTTGGCTTTGTAGTTTGCCTCCATGCACTTGTACTCGTTGGGTCCCCACTTTGAGAGGTCGTTGACTATAGCTAGATCGATTTCAAAGTTGCCTCTCTCGATGACACACCAGGCTTGGTAGTCTTGGCCACGCATCCAATCCTTCATGTCGCGTTGCCAGCTTTCAAATCTTCCTGTAATAAGCCTTGGCGGCTTACTAGTGTTGTTCCCCATATGTGTAAGTTCCTAAGTCATTTGATACCTGCGATGCTAACACATATCTAGAGCGCAAGCTCTGATACCAATTGTTGGATCGTAAACGTTAGCAAAGAGCTTGGGAACTAGCAGTTAAGGTGTTCCCAAGGCAGCAGAAGTAAAACGTTCGCAAGTAATAAAAACAGTGAAGAACACAGTTCCTTTATAGAGGAACCCCACTACAACCAACTAGTTGTATGGGTAAACCTCTACCTCCGCTTGGAGGATTTTGAATGACTTACTTATATTAATTGCTTTGTTCCTTAGTTACACAGCCGGATTCACACTTCTCTGTTCCTACGAGTTCTTCCTAACTCTAGCAACACTAGTAAATCCTCTCAACTGAGTTCCTAAGCTCACAACAACAAAACACAAGTAACTCAAACCTTACACTGACTTCTCAGTTCCCTTGCTCCTGGGAACTTCAGCTTCACCGTCGTCGAGATCACGCACTCGCCGGCGGGGACTTCTCTTCCTTTTCTTTCTTTTCTCTGGTGTGGGTGTTTGTGAGTTCTGGGAGAAGTACACAATCCGAGTACTATTCATTTGGCTTTATAGTCCAGGTTGGCTTGGGCAGTCGCATCTTTCGTTTGTGTCCAAAATGCCCTTTGCTTGATGCCCAAGTTGTACTTTCTTCACATGTGACTTTGGTTTGAACTAGGTCAACTTCTTGGATCAATCGGACCGTTGGATGAACCGTGACAGTCTGATCCTCAGACTGTTCCTTCGGGCTGTCTGAGACAGAATCCCGCGATCTGCGTTGAGCAGTCGTTGTCCTCACATGTGAGTTCCCATCTCATGGGAACTGTCTTGTTCAGAGTTCCCTTGATGGAAACTCTTCATCGTTGTAAGCTTGTGCTCTTGATCATTTTTGGGAGTTCCCACTTCATGGGAACTTTCCTCTTCAGAGTTCCCTTGATGGAAACTCTTCATTGTGGCCTACAGTGGCTTTTGGTCATTCATAGGAGTTCTTGGTTGTACCTGTGTTCCTTAGAAATACTTGAACAAACCACATTAGTTCCCTATGGTGTTTTTCATTATCAAAACTGAAGAGAATTACATCGTTGATCCGTTGTTTAGAACTAGAGGTCCCAACAACGTCCCAACAAAATCCCACACAAAAAGGTAAAAGTATTATTTTTTATTTTAATCGTCAACAATGTCGATTCTTGTCAAAGCCGAATGATCTCGGATTTCTTAGATAAGATCGTTTATTTCATGATCTTATCCTCCCTTTGATCTCCTCAAGAAACCGCCTACAGCTGTCATATCTTCGTAGAAGATTGCTCGTAAAAGATCTGATAACTTGCCATTAATAGAAAGCCGCATTCCGTCTGAGACGCGCTTCCTAAACCTATCACTCGTTCCCTCCGTCGTTCCTCACAATGTTTCGTCACTCGTGACTATGTACCTGTTTTCCTGAAACACTTACATGTAGAAGCAAGTTATATAAACTAAGTTTGTTATCATCAAAAGTAAGAGAAACCATGGAACAACCATTGTTCCAACACTGTAAGACCGAGTCATGACTCTCATGTAATCCATAGTGGTCTACAAGACCTAATTAATTCTTCGTGTTCATTTTATGCTAGTGTATTAATTACTCCATTGACTAATAGAGAGAGTACTCTGTATTACTGATATTAAACGGTTTGCATTGGCAAAATGAGTACGTAAACTGTACTTAATGTTATGATGTCTGAACATAGTAGAATATTAATTCCATAGATTGACAAATGACTATGAACCGAATGGTTAGCAAAGTCAGCCATGTAAGGTTCTGTGCAACTATATTAAAAAAAATATTGTTATATATTGACGCACCGGCATTTTTCTACCAAAAATAATAGTGCGCAGTTCAGCTGATGAGCCGAAATGCCGAATCAAAACATGTGATTGTTCGGTACATAAACAAACTGGTGGCAGAGATTGCACGACTTGGACGCACTCAATAGTAGGTCACGCAGTTTATTTTAAATATCGTTCATTTTTTGCAAAATTATATATATTTAACCACCCCTTATCTCGGGGACGGATCTTGGGGGCGAGCGGAGGCGGCCACCCCACATCGGCCCGGAGGAGCAATGATTTTTACAAAGAGAGCACGGAATCGATTTTTTTTTGTAATTCTGCCCCCACAGTGATACCCGACGTGTTGCCAATGGCAAGGAATAGTTGGAAAGCTGAATCATTGATGAGGTGGAAGCTTGATATTAAAAAAAATCGTTTATGGAGGTCTGTAAAAAATTGGGCTGTTGTGTTCAAGTGTTTTAACAAGGAAGAAGAAGCTTATAAAACGTCGTCGTTCTTTAAAAAAAAGGCTACTGATTTTTTGTTTTTAAAGATACAAGTGGGGGCTGGTGATTTAAAAAAGTGACCTGGTTGCTATTTAAAAAAAATGTAACTTAAAAATAATAAATTATGATGCATCACTTATCTCATCAGAATTTTACCCAATTATCCTAATTGAGTTGATGAGCTCTCAGCCTCTCACGACTGCACAGTCTGCACGAGAGCCTCTCAAATCTCAACTAGTAAACGAGCAGCAATTGGAGGAATTTGGGCTCGGGGCGGTCGGGCGAGCCAGCGAGTTGGCAGCGGGCAGGGGCGGTTTTTTCTAGTATAGATAATGAATCTATTCAAAATCGTTTTCAAAGTTTAGATACTCCTAGATGTCAATTCTCCCGTAGCAAAGAATCACATATATCTTGATTTATATGTCCTATTTTTAAGTCAAACTATCTTTAATTTAGTTTTTGTTTACAACTTAATTTATACGGAATACTAGCTTAATTTCCACCCCTCTTCCGGACAATTCTTGACCCGCCCCTGCCTTATCTTAAATCGTTTTATCTTATATTATCTAATTCGCATTTATTCACTCAATCTTAAATTTTATTAAATTTTATATATATTGTTCAATTCACCACTACCTATATCCATAACGATAGCAATATCCAATATCACACGTATTATATATGAATACAAAGTGATCCTTTAATGAATTTATATTCAATAAGTTAATGGCTTCCTTTCGAATGCAATTAAATCATCCATCAGAATCGTATTATGAAGGAAACTTCAATTAGTTTAGCTACTTGTAGATGTCTGACTCGACTAAAGTCGTTGTGCCGATATCAAAAATAAATTACCCAAAATTACAAACCAAGTATAGCATGCAAGTAAGGGGTCGAACCCAAGAGAAACGGTATTCTGAACAATCAGCAAAGAACAATAGCAAGGGTTTTGGGTTTAAGCAAGCGAACCGAATTAAGTGTCAAATCAATTAAAGGGAAGCAGAGTTCATTCAATCAATTCCACCTTTTTAATCATTCGATCATTGATTCATCCACTTTTCTATAATTCGTAGGTTAATTTCAATCTTAATAAAAGACTTCCGCTTGTCCACGGTCCAAGCAAAATTATGATTAGAACAAGAAAGCTTAATTCAAATCATGCAAAGTATTAAAGATAAAAGGAAATCAATTCATGCAATCAAACAACGAGTCTCATGCATAAAATAATCATCAAATACTCTTTCTCATTTCCAATCCACGGTCCTGGAAAAGAGTCGTTTCAAGGATAAATAAGATTGCACAGACAACAATCAAACCTAATCCAACCAATAGATCTAAGTCAATCAAACAAGTTGATCAGGCTCATAAAATTAAACATAGATCATATAATAAAAAAAACAAGAGTTTTGATATTAACCAAAGGATATAAAAGTTACCAAAATCTCACGAATTCAATAAAAAGGCTTCCTTGATCAAACAAACTCCAAGGAAAATTAGTTCTCCACAACAGAAATAAAAACTAGGTTAAAAGTAAAAGTAGTCTCCCAAAAGTTATCCCAAAAGTCTATTATGAAACTAACTTAAATACTCGAAACAATATATGAAATAACCTAAAGATATAATAAAAGAAAAGATAAAATAAAACTGAGTCGGTGCTCGGAATAACAGCCACCCGCAAGCGCGGTTTGCCACCCGCGAGCTCAGGTTCTGTAGCTCTCGGCGTCCGCGGATCACTATCCTGCCATGGTCTCTGGTCCCGACCCGCGATCGCAGGTCCCAGTTTCTTTGAATCTTCAACTTTGTTTTCCTTAGCAACCGTTGTAAAGCGGGTCTTCAGCTCGAACTTAGGACTTCTGTCTTCAAAAGCTTCATCTGTAGGCTTTTCTGATATTACAAATAAATAACCTAATATAGCCTAAAACAGTCAGAAATCCTAATAACAATACATAATTACGTTGTACTAAATCTAGCGTATCAAATTCCCCCATACTTAAATCTTGCTCGTCTTCGAGTTAGCTCAAACAACATCTAACAATCAATACAAATAAGATCCACAGGAAGTAATAAGGGATTCTGAAAAATAAAAACTCTCAACTCACAACCCGAACCCAAGTAGAGAAAATAATGAGCAAAGACATGAAATCTCACCACACATCTCACCAATAAAAAATATAACGCTCAAGCTCTAAAAAGTGTAGTGCAACCTAGGATCTACCCGACATCTAAAATGTAATCCCTAGACCCCCAAAGTAAAATATGATCCTAAACACTCTGATTTCTCCACTCAATTCTACTTAGGCGTTGATAGAGCATATAGGTATAGGTTTTAGAGCATGTTTTTATTCGCTTATTTTGCATTTCTTTCTAGAGTTTTGCTTTAAGTTGCAGTTTAAGTTTTATTTCGGTTAAGTTCGGAATCTACGCGTTTTTGTGCTATATTGCAGGTTGGAAGGTGAAGCATGGTGGATATGAAGCTAAGGACCGGAGCTAGGAACGAGTGGAGAGTATTGAAGTGAAGATAAGAAGAGCTAAGGACCAAGAGGTTGTGTGAAAAGAACGCTTAAATTCGGTCTATCCATTGGAGTCTTGTTTTGACACCTCTATCTTGAAATGCTTAGTTTGGGAGCTACGTTGGTCAAATGAAGCTGAATTTGGTATCACTGGAAAGCTAACTCGAAGAGCTACAATTCATATTTTTACTCCGAGTCCAAATTCCAACTCAAAGAGGGTCAAAATAGCCTCTAAAATGTCACTACAGTTGATGCTGCCAAAGCGCGGGCAGAATTGGTTAAAGTGCGACCGCGCTTTGATGGTGCCAAACCGCGCTTTGCCGCGTGTGTGTGACGCCGACTCGGGCCTTTGTGTTATCTTTTGGCCCGACTTTAGTAGTATTTTTAGATATTTCTAGATATGATATAAATACTTTCCTTAGGTTTTCTTAGGATTAGAATGTTATCTATTGTTCTTTGTTTTTACGCTAGTTTGAATTGGAGATTTTTGGGAAACCAAACCCTAGTTTTGCAACATTGAAGAGAAATTTAACTCCTGTAAGTTTAATTCTTCTTTAATGTCTTATTCTAGCTAATTTTCCCATGTCCAACTAGTTAGTTGAAGTTGTATGCATGATCGCTTCTGAGATTTGAATTACTTCTATTTGCCTTGACTAGATTGAATCTCTCCATGCTTGATTGATTAAATTCACTTAGGAAATAATCACTTGATCACCTATTCTATTTCTAGGTTGAATACAACTAGAATAATTAAATAGACGGTGGAATTTGAATATTCATGGATGAATCCTTTCATTAAAATTATAGACGGTGGAATAAGGTTAATCAAAGGCGGAGAATTTAATCACAAAACTTCATGAATAGACGGTGAAAATCATGAACTATGTTTCTATTGAATGCTTTGAACTTAATTGCATGATCAACTTGACATAGAAGGTTTTCTAGGTTAATTGATTAAAAGGTTGTTAAAGACGGTGTATATTAATAACCACCTTAAGCTTGAATTTCATAAATTCACAATAGATTAGTCAAGGGGAATCGAAATAAGAATAATCAAGGATCAAAACTCATGTACGCAATGGATACGAAACTAGTTAGACACTTTTCTCAATATTTGAATCTTTAATCGTTTTATTTGCTTTATTTTAATTGCTTAGATTTTTAGTTTACAATCATAAATCCCCCTTTTATTTTGTAATATTATTTAAATACGAATAATCTGAGTCCTTGTGGGTTCGACCCTTGCTTCCACTATACTTAGGTTAGGAGTTAGGATATTTCTTTGATAGTGCTTTTACAGCGACATAAAAGTGCTCGTCAAATTTGGCACCGTTGTCGGGGACTCGGATAATGATTTGTGTTTATTTAGTGTTACTATTTTGTTGTTGTGAACCTATCTTACGGTTCATAACACCCGTGCTACTGACCCATGGCTATGTTTGAATGTAGACAACTATAGGATGAATATTTTCATGAGTATTTTGCTAGACTACAACAAGAGATTCATAAATATGGTACTTTGCTGGGTTATTATCCATGTGAGAGAGAATTATGTGAATGCGTCCTAGACGGTTTGAATTCTCAGACTCGAGGGCTCACAGAGTACATGAGCAATTATAGGCTTTGGTGTATGGGACCAGAAGAGTGTTGGGATTTCTTTTGCTACATGAGCCATCGATGTATGCTAGTCGAATTATCTCCACCAATTCCCTATCCAATGATGGGAGAGGTTGCATTGGAATCAAATGCTCTTGAGTTAGACACCCAAGTGCAAGTTGAGGAGGAATCTGCTAGAGTTGAGTTGGGTTATGAGGGTGACTTTAATGTCCAATATGATTTTGTTCCTATAATTCAACTTGAAGAGAGCACCAAGGAGTCAAGTTGAATCTCTGGACATGGAGAAGCCTATAGAACCAAGTGAGTTTAAGGTTGGTACTAGAGAATACTCACAATTCATCTTTGAGGAAAGTGGTGATGGTGACAAGTACTTTGACCCATGCAGTAAATATTTTCTAACATCACCACTTGTGTTGAATTGTTTTGAGCATATGCCATTTCATACAAATTGGTCTCACAAGTTTGATAAGTTGAAGCGGTTTTTAAATGGGTTATTCAATTTGAAATTATCCTTGTGCTACTTATTTTCTTGTGAGATGTGTTCACCGACTTTTGACAGGTTGCTAAGGGCATTGACAATGTCAAATTTTGTCAATTCATGCTAAACATCAAGCTAATGACGTTAAACAAGCGCTTCTTAGGAGGCAACCCAAGTTGTAAGTTTAGTTTTTCTTTGTTTTCTAGAATACGTTTTGTTTTCGGTTTATTTTTGTTCGGTTTTTGCTTTGTTTTGGTTCGTTTTTGCTCTTAGTTTTAGGTAAAGTCGAGAAAGAGGTACATGCGGTCCGAGGAAGCCACCGCTGCGCGTTTAGCGATTAACCACCACCACCAACGCCTGAGGAGTAGATTCTAGAGTGTGTCAAGCTCTTGTGACAAGGTTTCTTTTTCTCTTAACTTTTCTTTTACTTTGGGGACAAAGTAATATTTAAGCATGGGGGAAGGGGATTCATTATTTTTGTCATAAGTGCTTAGTTGTAATTTGTTCATGTAGTTGGATTTGCATGTTTATTTTTATTGTTATGCATTAATTAAAAAGTTTGAAAAATCCGTTAAAAATTTGAAAAATGCAGAAAAAAAGGAGTTTTGTTTGCATTTTAGGATTCATTTTTCCCCGTGGAACCACTTGTTTATTGAGTGAGAGTGATTTCATATCCCATGACTTGTTAAGTTAATGATGAAAGTTCTAAATAAGAATTGCTTAATTGTGAAGGAGTATACATGAAAGTGAGAACTTGAGTTATTTATGAAGTTCTAACCAAAATTTGCCTTGTGAGATTTCTTTTGAGCATTTACATGCTAATTTTGCATGAAATTCTTGAGTGCATCTCTTTGTTTGTCTTAACTCTAGAACTTGCGTTTAGATTCTTTTTCAAGACCATATTATATGATTTGAATGCCTGATGTAAAAGTGATTGAGGCAAATTTTCTTTAGCTCATTTATATCCTTATCCACCTTACATTATACCTTTGTTTTTGTAGCCCCATTGTTTTTTTTAGCCTTAGCCTTGTTTATTAGCTCCACAAAAAATTTTCCTAGCCGAATAAGCTTGACCCTTATCCGGGAATTAGGATTTGACTAGGGAATTTTGTGGGCTATTTGTTGTACTTTGGGGTTTTGTGAGGAATTTTGAAAGGGTGTAATGGAGAAAAATGTAAAGAAAATGTTGAAAGAGTTAATGATATTGGGTATGTTATTGAAAATCCTTTAAGGAAAAGTTTGGTATGAATGGTTGGTTGAGATGAGTTCTATTTATAAATTGCAAAAATGTTCTTGTGAGAGAAGGATGAAAAAGAAAGAATGAATCTCAATTGGGTTTGTGGAAAGAAAAATCAAAAGTTGAGCAAAAGAAAGCAGTGCTTAAAAGTGAGTAATGGAAAAGAGAAGTACAAGTTGGGAAGAAGTGTTGAGAGTGAGTGTTAATGTAATTTGGGTTTTAGTTGATTCTAGTTTCCGGATTTAGCATCACATGGCCAAATAATGATCCCCACCTACTTGTCTATACCTTGGCCCCATTACAACCTTGAACAGACCTCATGATTTACGTTGTGCATTTGAACATTCGTGGTGGAGATTTAGTGCACTGATGCAAGCATATGGTAGTTGGCATTTAAAGATGATTTTTGAGTGAAAACACATACCTTTAAACACTTGAGAGTTTAAGTGCAAACACATATACCTTGGTGAGGGTTAGAATGGATTAATAGCTTGGTTTAAAGCTTTCGTTGAATGTATGCAAAGATTTCATGGTTAAGTTTGAGCTTCATGAAAATGGATGGAAATCATGGCTTGCTTGTTTGTGGTGAGATTGATTTTATGTCTTGATTGAGGACAAGCAAGGTTAGATCATGGGGGAATTTGATAGAGCATATAGGTATAGGTTTGAGAGCATGTTTTTATTCGCTTATTATGCATTTCTAGCTAGAGTTTTGCTTTAAGTTGCAGTTTAAGTTTTATTTCGGTTTAGTTCGGAATCTACGCGTTTCTGTGCTATATTGCAGGTTGGAAGGTGAAGCACGGTGGATACAAAGCTAAGGACCGGAGATAGGAACGAGTGGAGAGTATTGAAGTGAAGATTGGAAGAGCTAAGGCCCAAGAGGTTGTGTGAAAAAAACGCTTAAATTCGGGCTATCCATTGGAGTCTTGTTTTAACACCTCTATCTTGCAATGCTTGTTTTGGGAGCTGCAGTGGTCGGATGAAGCTGAATTTGGTATCAATGGAAAGCTAACTCAAATAGCTATAATCATATTTTTTACTCCGAGTTCAAATTCTAATTTGAAGAGGGTCAAAACAGCCTCTAAAGTGTCACTAGAGTTGTTGCTGCCAAAGCGCGGGCAGAACTGGTTAAAGCGCGACCGCGCTTTGATGGTGCCAAATCGTGCTTTGCCGCGTGTGTGCAATGCCGACTCTGGCCTTTGTGTTATCTTTTGGGCCAACTTTAGTAGTATTTTTAGATACATCTAGATATGATATAAATACTTTCCTTAGGGTTTCTTAGGATTAGGATGCTATCTATTGTTCTTTGTTTTTACACTAGTTTGAATTGGAGATTTTTGGGAAACCAAACCCTAGTTTTGCAACATTGAAGAGAAATTTAACTCCTGTAAGTTTAATTCTTCTTTAAGGTCTTATTCTAGCTAATTTTCCCATGTCCAACTAGTTACTTGAAGTTGTATGTATGATCGTTTGTGAGATTTGAATTATTTCTATTTGTCTTGACTAAATTGAATCTCTCCGTGCTTGATTGATTAAATTCACTTAGGATTATAATAGCTTGATCACCTATTCTATTTCTAGGTTGAATTACAACTAGAATAATTAAATAGACGGTGGAATTTGATTATTCATGGATGAATCCTTTGATTAAACTTATAGACGGTGAAATAAGGTTAATCAAAGGCGGAGAATTTAATCACAAAACTTCATGAATAGACAGTGGAATTCATGAACTATGTTTCTATTGAATGCTTTGAACTTAAATGCATGATCAACTTGACATAGAAGGTTTTCTAGGTTAATTGATTAAAAGGTTGTTAAAGACGGTGTATATTAATAACCACCTAAAGGTTGAATTTCATAAATTCACAATAGATTAGTCAAGGGAAATCAAAATAAGAATAATCAAGGATCAAAACTTATGTATGCAATGAATACGAAACTAGTTGGACACTTTTCTCCATATTTGAATCTTTAATCATTTTATTTGCTTTATTCTAATTGCTTAGATTTTGTGTTTACAATCATAAAATCCCCCTTTTATTTGGTAATATTATTTAAATACGAATAATCTGAGTCCTTGTGGGTTCGACCCTTGCTTCCACTATACTTAGGTTAGGAGTTAGGATATTTCTTTGACAGTGCTTTTACAGCGACATAAAAGTGCTCGTCAGGCGCCCTTTCGGGTTTTCACCTAATCACTCATTTCATTTTTCTTTAGGTGTGCTCACATATACTCACATCTCTCATAAACCTCTTATTACTGCAGCCTAATGCTGGTCCGGGTTACCTGCTTATTACCTGAGCCGCCCTTTCGGGTTTTCAGCTCATTCCAGGATTTTATATGCCTTTTTCTCTTTTTGTGGCTTTTTCTTTTTTTAATATAATAAAAACATATTGAATCAAATGCAACTATTCATATATCACAAAGCATACCAGTGAATCCCCTCCCCTATACTTAAACTCTTCATTGTCCCCAATGAAGCTAAGAAATAAAAATCAAAGTATAGAAGAGGAAATCAAAAGACTCACTGCTGGCTGGTGGAGGAAATGGTGGAAAATCTGGCCACTGGGTCTGGAAAAATAAAGCGGCATGTCTTTGATGCTCATATAGTGAATCTTGTCGAAAGGATAAATGTTGCAGTCCACTCAAAACTCGCTCCTCAAAACTCATATCAGCAGTCCATGGTAAACCAGACGGAGCTGAATTAGGTGCAGAAGTAGATGCATGTGTATCTAGGTTAGATACACCCCAACCTACTGTAGAATGTGGACTAAGAGGCCATCCAGATGGCTCAGAAGAAAATCTACACTGATAAGCCTCAACACTATCATCCCAACCTCCACCAACATCCTCATAATCCTCCATAACAACCTCCTCCACAGGAGCGTCTATATCAAACTGTAAGTGAAAATCACATACAGTATTGCCATACTTTAATGCACTAGGTAGACGCTGAAATGTGTAGCAGGATGCCCATGCAGCCAATTCCATCCCCCCTCAGCTGAACCTCTCAAACAACCAGCCCTAACTAAAGCCTGATGGTTATACAGATGACCATCATCCAGACGTCCTCCATATCGGGCCTCTATTTGCTCAATAGTAATAAATCGGGTGGCTAGATGTGTAACCATGCCACCCAATCCTATCTGCCCCTGCCTCATGAGATACTTCCTTGCTGATGAAATAAATAATCCAAACCAGTCTGGGCACTCAGATGGAAAAAGCAACAAGCATCTAATAATCCTCATGTCATGTGCAGACACCTTGTTCACCTCTCCCTGCCCTAGAAATGCCATAGCTAAAACCTTTTGACACAGGCGGACACAAGGGTGGGGAATCTTACTATTTGTCTCCCCTGAATCAATGTTGAAGGGGGAGCTAGTAAGTGCATACCAAAAATCAAAGAATGTGGCATTTGTCAATATACTCTTCCACCCTTCAGTAGGTGGAGAAGTAATCCCAAAAATAAGATAAGCCTGCTCACGGGATATAGCACAAACTCTATCACAAGCATGGAAAGTCAGAACCCCATCAGAATAGCAAAATGTAGACAGAAACTCAATAGTAAGCCCTCTGTAAGTAGGAATAGGCATAGTACTGAATCCACCTAAACCCCCAGTCTCTAACAACTGCTTTGTACACTACCTAAATCCCATATCAATCAATGTCGAGATATCAAAAAACTTAGTACTCAGAAATCTCCTAGTCTCATACTTAACCCACATCTCCCTCTGCCCAGATTCTGTAAACCGAAATATGCCATATTGAATTAAACAGAATCGAAGGAAAAATTACCTGGAACTGCTGAACCCGCGGACGCGTGTAGAAAGGAGAGGGCGCGGATTTGGAAAATGGCTACCCGCAGGCGAGTGTGTAACACCGCAAGCGCGGAACTGGTCAGAACCCTTCCTCCAGCACGGTTTGAATCTGCAAGTGCGGGTCAGCGAAAACTCAGATCTGAGCTCGCACGAACAACAATGGCGAAAAACAACCACAATTCGTTGTAGATCTAGTTCGATTTTTTAACAAAACCTCCACTTCAACCAAACTCTTTTGACTGAATCCGAGGGGTGGTGGTGACGATGACCCGCGAACGCCGGTGTGGGTCCGCGGGCGCGGGTTCCGGTTAGGCGCGGGGGTAGCCTCGGACGCGGTGGTGGAGATGGTGTGGTGGTGGTTTTGTGGAGTTTGGTGGAGCTTTTGATTTTTTTGAGTGGTTGTGTTATGTGGTGAGGAAGACAAGGGATGGTGGGAGTGGGTTTTAATTTCTTTTTTAGAAGGGCTAGGGATATTTTGTATTATTTTGGGCTCGGGTTGGTACTGATTTGGGCCTTTTCGGAGGTTTCACCCGAAAATCTTTTATTTCAGGGGTTTCACCTAAAAGCTTTTTATTTCAAGGGTTTCACCTGAAAGCCTTTTATTTAAGGGGTTTCACCTGAAAGCCTTTTATTTCGGGGGTTTCATCCGAAAACCTTTTTATTTATTTTTTTATTATTTTTTTATAAAATAAAAACAAGACTCCGTCAGGGCCGACCCGCGAGCGCGGGTCCAGCCGCGGGCTCGAATCCAGCCTCAAGCTGCACTTCCTTCGAGATGGAAAAAATTTTAACCTGCAAGTTAGCCCGAAAAAACCAAAAACGAAACTAAAACTAAAACTAAACTAAAAACACAAAAAGAAAAGAAAAGAAAAAACTTACCTTGGGTTGCCTCCCGAGCAGCTCCTTTGTTTAACGTCGTTGGTCCGACGTCTTTCTATAGATCAAAATGGGTCCTCATCTAATTGAAACTGGACCTTTTTCCCCTCATGTGCCATGGATAATAGGCCCTTTGAAACATCAATCACGGCGCTCGCCGTCTTCATGAATGGACGACCCAACAGTAAAATTGGGTCGTATCTCCCCTTACCAATTTCCAGAACATAAAAGTCCGTCGGGAAAATTAAGCCGTCTACCTGCACTAAAACATCTTCCACAAATCCTTTCGAATGCACATTAGAGTGATCTGCCAGTTCAATAGTAATATTTGAACCTGTAATGGCCCTAGACCTAACCTCTCATATATGCTAAGTGGCATGACATTTATAGATGCTCCCAAGTCAAGCATAGAATGCTCAATTTTTGTCTCCCCAATGGTTACGGGAACAATAAACCTCCCTAGATCCCCATACTTCTTAGGCAATTGCCTTTGAAGCATGGAAGAAACATTTTCTACATTCTCAACAAGATTAATTGTCTTAACCTGCCCTTTTTCTTTTTGTTTCCTCTTAATAGTGCATAGTTTTTTAAGGAATTTAGCAAACCGACGAATACTTTGAACAAGTTTAAATAAAGGGACATTTACCTCACATATAGAGAAGGTTTCGAAAATTTCCTTGTCGTTGGTTGGCCTCCTAGTGTCCTTCAGTGCCTCAAGAAATGGTGGAACGAGCTTTTGTGAAGCCATGGGAGGAAACGAAGGTCGCACGTAACTATCGGAATGTGTCAGAGAAGGGACCTGCGAGCTCGGGTGGGGACCCGCGGGAGTTGTTGCACCGCGGGCTCGGTTTTGGTTCGCGGTCGCGTGTTCAGGCTGACGCTCAGCTTCAGCCTCGTTTTCTGTACCGCGATCGGGGATGTCCTCCTGCGAGCTCGGTTGGTTTCCGCAAACTGGACCGTCGATATTCAGCTCCTTCTCACTTCTCAACGTGATGGCGCTCACATTCTCTCTCGGGTTTATAGTTTGAGATGGAAGTTTCCCCGACTCTTTGGCTTCTAAGCGACTAAGGCTGGTTGCAATCTGGCTTAATTGATTTTCAAGATGTTTCACTACAGCCTTGGTCTCTTGATTCTCCTTCATGAGTTGAGTGCTAATGGTGGGATTTTCATAAGGAGCTTGGGGCCTTGGCACATAATTAGGCCTGAGAACATAGTTGGGCTGACCTCCTTGATGTGGAAAAGGTTGTTGAGGTTGTTGATTCCATCTAAAGTTAAGATGGTTTGCCCACCCCGGATTGTATGTATTCGCGTATGGATCATTCCGGGGCCTTGATTCATAATTCCCAATAGTATTAACATCACCTGTTGGCTCTTGCATAATAGGGCATGCATCAGAAGGATGGCCTGTTTCACCACAGATTCCACAAGCCCTTGAACTTGAAACTCCATTACCCACCAATAAATTACCCAAAATTACAAACCAATTATAGCATGCAAGTAAGGGATCAAACCCAAGAGAATCGGTATTCTGAACAATCAGCAAAGAACAAAAGCAAGGGTTTTGGGTTTAAGCAAGCAAACAGAATTAAGTTTTAAATCAATTAAAGGGAAGTAGAGTTCATTCAATTAATTTCACCTTTTTAATCATTCAATAATTGATTCATCCACTTTTCTATAATTCCTAGGTTAATTCCAATCCTTACAAAAGACTTCCACTTGACCACGGTCCAAGCGAATTTATGATACGAACAAGAATGCTTAATTGAAATCATGAAAAGTATTAAAGATAAAAGGAAATCAATTCATGCAATCAAACAACGAGTATCATGCATAAAATAATCATCAAATACTCTTTCTCAATTCCAGTCCACGGTCTTGGAAAAGAGTTGTTTCAAGGATAAATAAGATTGCACAGACAACAATCAAACCTAATACAAATAGTAGATCTAAGTCAATCAAACAATTTGATCAGGCTCATAAAATCAAAAATAGATCATCTAATAAAAACAAGAGTTTTGATATTAACCAAAGGATAGAAAAGTTACCAAAATCTCACGAATTCAATAAAAAAGCTTCCTTGATCAAACAAACTCCAAGGAAAATTAGTTCTCCATAAAAGAAATAAAACTAGGTTAAAAGTACAAGTAGTCTCCCAAAAGTTATCCCAAAAGTCTACTACGAAACTAAGCTTAAATACTCGAAACAATATCCGAAATAACCTAAAGATATAATAAAAGAAAAGTTAAAATAAAACTGAGTCGGTGCTTGGAAAAACCGCCACCCGCGAGCGTGGGTTCTGTAGCACTCGGCGTCCGCGGATTACTATCCTGCCGCGGTCTCTGGTACCGACCCGCGATCGCGGGTCCCAGTTTCTTCGAATCTTCAGCTTTGTTTTCCCTAGCAACCGTTGTAAAGCGGGTCTTCAGCTCGAACTTAGGACTTCTGTCTTCAAAAGCTTCATCTGTAGGCTTTTCTGATATTACAAATAAACACCCTAATCTAGCCTAAAACACTCAAAAATCCTAATAACAATACATAATTACGATGTACTAAATCCAGCGTATCAATGTCAATTATCCCGTAACAAAGAATCACATGTATCTTGATTTATATGTCCTATTTTTATTTTGAACTATCTTTAACTAAGTTATTGTTTACAACTTAATTTATACGGAATACTAGCTTAATTTGTATGTGTACAAATTCTATGTACAAAGTCCACCCCCCTTTTGACAATTTTGGATCCGCCCCTTCCTTATCTTATATAGTTTATCTTATATTGTTTAATTTGCATTTCTTCACTCAATCTTAAATTTTATTAAGAAAATCATTCCTTATATATATTATACATACATATATATATATATTGATCAATTTACCACTGCAAATATCCATACCGATACCAATATCCAATACCACACGTATTATATATGAATACCAAGTGATCCCTTAATGAATTTATATACAATTAGTTAATGGCTTCTTTTCGCATGTAATTAAATCATCCATAAGAATCGTATTATAAAGAAAACTTCAAAAAAAAAACAATTATGTTATGCTATCCTCAACTCCCTATGAATGACAATGGGGAGGGCTTAAAACATATACAACCCCTTATACTTGTGCCAATTTGTCATATAGACACCCCACATTTGGTTTAGACCTATTGAACACTTCAACTTATGATAAGCCCCTTTTGTCTATCATGGCGTTGGACATGGAACTAATGCTCTCATGAGCGAGTGATTCTTTTGCAACTTTCAAATGATAAGATGATATGGAAAAAAACAAAAAAAAACCTTTATTAAATAGAGTTTGGTTCAAATGAAACAAACTCTTATCCTAAAACGAACTCTTATCCTAAAACGAATGCACTTTTCATAGTTAGTAATGCACTTTTCATATAAAAGTGCATTGAAAAATACAAAAAGTGCATTACGAAAAAGTGCACTAAAATTTTTTGAAAAGTGCACTAAAAAGTACGAAAAGTACAAATGCGAAAAAGTGCACTACTAACTAAAAAAAGTGCATTCGTTTTAGGATAAGAGTTCGTTTTAGGATAAGAGTTTGTTTCATTTGAACCAAACTCTTATTAAATAACCCTTGTATTAAACCCCTTTTACAAAATCTTAAACTCCTTTTATATATTCTTTTTTCCTTTTTTCTTTCTTCTTATTCCACCTATTCACCTTAACCCTACCTCTTGACATCGGGCACAAATCCGACACCGCCTGACAATCGCGCTCGCCAAAGATCGCAAAGTGAAGCCAATCATGCAGCCTTTTGGCAGGAAACATATACCTAACGAGCCCTAACCGATCGACGGCGGAGATCGAAGACATCAAGACGCCGGATGGAGAGAAGAGGTTGAAGAGCTTAATGGAGAGATCGGAGTCGGCGGAAGCGGAGTCAATCCATCATGGCGGGAATTTTCCGATCCCCATCATGGGGGTGAGGATGGGGAATATAAATGGGTATGCTGAATGAAACAAGGTAAAAAAATAAATTTTCGACTGGTGTGGGATGGGGACGGGGTTACTAGTCCCCAACCCGATCCTCAGCTAGCCCACGCCTTCGATGGAAAATTTTAAATGATAAGTTCTAATAATATTTGTATAATTTTTAAAATGAAAATTTGTTGGAGTTGAAGCCAATTATTTTTCGAGAATATGGGTTTTTGTTTCCTCATTTTTGAGAAAAGTGTACTTAAACTATTGGACATGCTCTTATAATGTATAATTTCACGTTAAATTTCTCCCCATTCGGTGACCTCGGATGAAAGTTTTTGGTACAACGATCGAATTTGATGGCTTTGAATTTCAAAATTCCTTTTACCACGATGGTGGTTAAAAGGCAGTGGTGCAAGACCTAAACCTAGAAAGAAAAAGGGAGAGAGTAAAAGTATGAAATTTTTGATATATTTAAGGAGTATTTTGTTTTGTTTTTTTCTTGAAAATGAGCTACTAGCTCATTACAACGTAAACATTAGGCTACCTCCACATTACAAGGCCAACCTAAATCATCATTGCGGATGATCTTGAAAAAATTAAAAGCTAAATGTTGAAGACGAAACAGAAGTCTTAACCTTTCTAAAGAGAAAACATCAAAACATAAATATTGGCATGAAGAAGCGATAGCATGACGAAGATGAGCAATACTGACATGTCTTCTTGCTAAGAAGTCAACGGCCGAATTAGCCTCCCTAAAACAATGGAAAAAAAACCACATCAGGAAACCCCGACACCAACTTACATATGTCTTGGATAATTGTGTATATTTCGCAAGGCACTTTCCAAGTACTTTTTAAAGAATTAATAAGAATTAATTTATCTCCTTCAACAATTAATTTATCAATTGGTAAAGTCACAACAAATTTTAACCTTCCAAAAGAGCAACCGACTCAGCCATTAAGACTGTCATTGGATGAAGAGAAATTCTATCATGTCCGAGAATTGAACTAGCATGATTTCTAATAATAAAGCTTGCAAAAGTTGAAGAATTTTTCTGTTTAGAGGCATCAAAATTAAGCTTTACCCATAAAGGAGACGGTTTGCTCAATGAAACACCATTTTTTCTTTTTGGTCTATTCATACGTACTTTTACAGATTTCAAGTTTGCGGAATCCCATTGAAGAAATTGAGAAAAAGCCAAGTCACAAGGCAAATTATTCGGGGTTATCCTCGAAGGGTTAAAAATAAGAGAGTTTCTATGACTCCAGATATCCACCATAAAAAGCAAAGTATTTCTTTATTTTTGTTTAAATTTTGGGTCGAAATTAAATTGCCATTAAAGTTCACAAAAGTGACTAACTCAAAAGAACATCTTAAAATGTTTTCTAATTTTGCAATCATTTTCTTTGTAAAGGGACAATAGAAAAAGAGATGATTTAAATTTTCATTTTCAATATCGCAATGGGAACAACAATTAGGAACACAATTGTAAAAGCGGTTTAATCTATCAATAGTAGGAAGGCAATCTGAACAAACTTTCCATATAAAATTTTGAAGTTTAGGAGGCACATTCAATTTCCAAATCCAAGAGAAGCCTATTGATTCAATGTTTCGATTTGTATTTATTAGAACCGAAGCCGGCTGGACTGAAAATCATCCATCTGAACAAGGTAGCCAAACCACTCGATCTTCACATTTCGAGAGTGGAATCCTAATATTAATAATTACATCTATGACCTCTATGGGCACTAACTTTGAAAGAGCTTGAACATCTCAAGTTTTATCTAGAGTAATGAAACTAGCAACTTTAAGAGATGGATCTTGATTATCAAAATAGCAAAGAAGATTTGAATGTCCAATCTACTTGTCAGACTAGAATTTGAAAAGAGTTACCATTTCCTACAATACATTTAACTCCTTTGGAAAAATTATCCCTGATGTTTAGTAAACGACCAAATTTCCAAGAACAAGATTTCTTTTGAAATTGAAAAAGATTATGGTTTCCCAAATATTTATCCCTGATTAATTGAACCCAAATACTATTAGTCAATACAAGTCATAACTAAATCAAAAACTAAAGCTTGGATGGCAATAAAGTAAAGCTTGGATGGAAAAAGCGTATGATAAACTTGACTGGGATATCATTAGAAACATTCTACTCAAAATTGGATTTAATTAATTCTCATTGGGTTGATTTAGTTATGACTTGTATTTCTACTTCTTCCTCCTCGTTTTTAGTCAATGGGATAAGAAAATTCCTCCTAATGAGCCAGGTAATGAATTTTCGCCTACTTGTGGAATTCGACAAGGAGATCCTTTGTCTCCTATTATTTTTGTAATTGCAATGGAATATCTTGTCAGGTCGCTTCAAATTGAATCGTTGCACCAAAATCCTCATGTAGGTATTCAATCAATTAAAAACAGGACTCATATCCCTTTTCTCAGCTTTGCGGATGATACAATTATATTTGCAAATGCTTCTCAGAGTAATATGACTTTTATTAAAGACTTTTTTAGCTTCTTTCTCTTGAGTCTCAGGACTATCTATTAATTATCATAAAAGTTCTTTCCAAACATCTGCAAATATTACCACACCTACCATTATCTCACTAGCAAGTATTCTTAATATCCAAGTTACCTCTTCAATGGAGAAATACAAGGGCATTCCTATCCTCAAAGGTAGGGTTCAAAATGCTATGTTTTCAGAAAGTATAACAAAACTAAAATCTCAATTATCAAAATGGAAAGCCAATTCGATCTCCCAAGAAGGCAGTACGGTTTTAATCCAGTCCAACTTGTTAGGATAGGTTAGTTACTTAATGCAGAGCTTTCTGCTCCCAAAAGGGGTATGGGATGAAATTGATAAAGTTAATAAGTCATTCTTTTGGAATAAATTCACTCCTAATCATCATCCGCTTTGTAGTTGGGAAAAACTTTGTACCTAGAAAGAAAATGGGGGTGTCGGCCTTCGCATGGCTCAAAATATGAATATTTCTCTTCAAATGAAACTTCTTTGGAAGATCCTAGCGGAACCCAATAGCGAAAATTCCTTACCTGCTCATTATTGACTAAAACCGAGGAGGAAGAAGTAGAAATACAAGTCATAACTAAATCAACCCAATGAGAATTAATTAAATCCAAATTTAAGTAGAATTTGTCTAATGAAATCCCAGTCAAGTTTATCATATTCTTTTTCTATGGCTATCTTTATTGCTATCCAAGCTTTAGTTTTTTATTTATTTTTATGAAAGGAGTGAACAATTTCATGTGCTATAAGAATATTGTCTTGGATTAGTCTTGCTTGAACAAAATCTTCTTGCAAAGGATGAATAATTCTTTGCAAAATATGAGATATTCGATTAGCAAGTATTTTTGTAATTACTTTATAGATTGTATTACACAAACTGATTGGACGGAAATCACCAATTTTCTGTGGATTTGAAATTTTAGGAATTAAAGTAATAACAGTTTTATTTATTGATCGTAGCATATGTACTGAGTGAAAAAAGGTGTTAACCGCTAAAATTACAGATGATCCAACAGTACGCCAATAATGTTGAAAAAACTCATCTGTGAATCTGTCAAGGCCTGGTGTTTTATCTACCAGCATAGAAAAATGGCTTTTTGAATCTCCGCATAGGAAGGAGATTTACAAAGTGCACTATTTTCCTCTGAATTGACTAATTCAGGGATGAAATCCAAATCATGAATTCAAATTTCACACATACTACTTTTCTGAAATCGAGCTTTCATTTCTTTAGAAATTTGATGAGAGATTAACTCGTGATCAAAAATAATCGTTCCAACATTAGTTTGGTAACTCAAACTTCGTTGTTTAAAGGATCGAATTTTAGAAATGGATTGAAAGTATTTTGTATTTTTATCTATATTTTGTAAGTGTTTAACTTTTGCCCTTTGTTTCCAAAAAATATGTTGAAATTCTAAGAGCATATTATATTTATTCAAGTGTCTTTGGAGTTTTCCTAAAGTGAAGCTATTCAAAGGATCATATAAAAGATCATTTTGTAATGATTGTAACTAGCGTTCAACTATTTTTAATTGTTCATAGTTACTATTAACATGATGTTTGGCCCATATTTTCGAGTATTTCTTTAGGAGTTGAAGTTTCATAAAGACCCGAAACATGGATGAACCTTGAAGGTTGTAGTGCCACACTTTTTTAACTAATTTTATATAAGAAGGGTTTGAAGCTAAGCATTTTCAAATCTAAAAGGAAATTTATGAAAAAATTTCTTTTTAGAGAGACTGAAAGTTATAAGGCTATGTTCTGAAGTTGTAAAAGGATGATGGTGAACAATTACATTAGGATAGTTATGCATTAAGGATTGGTGAATCAGAATTCTACCTAGTTTTTCGAAGGTATTTTCAGAAGCACTTGAACTTTTTCGCCAAGTGAACGGAAAACCTGAACAAGTAACATCTACTAAACCTAATTGATTTTTAATATTTAATAATCTAGAAAATCTAGATTGAGAAGGAAACGATCCTCCTAATTTATCTGAATTTTGACGGATTTCATTCAAATCTCCGACTATAATAAAAGACAAGCAAGCATCTTCAATAATTTGATATAAGGAATTCCAAAAGCGATTCTTACATTCTTCCCTATAAGGAGCATAGATAAAAATAATTAAGTAATCAAGATTATTTTTGGAATACCTTAGAATGATAATATTAGTTAATTATAGAAATAGTTCACAAGAGTTAGTAAGCACATTTTGACAAATAAGAAGCCAAAGACCAAATTAATCAGTCACAAAACATA
The DNA here is from genome assembly GCA_964016875.1 of Fallopia convolvulus. Classification (NCBI taxonomy): domain Eukaryota; kingdom Viridiplantae; phylum Streptophyta; class Magnoliopsida; order Caryophyllales; family Polygonaceae; genus Fallopia; species Fallopia convolvulus. Next base: position 28,295,517 of record OZ024719.1, read on the forward strand.
CCAACCAAATTAATCGTAATTAAGATGTAAAGATTTCTATGGCACACACAAAGAGTCCTATCAACATAACCATGCAACTGTCGCCTAAAGAATTTAAGAGACTACCCTACAGCAAGCAAGCAACCCCATAACCTGAGAACAACAACATCAAGATCACAGGAAAGAAAAGTACGGTAAGTTGAACACTTAAAATAATAGGAAAACATTATATTAGTGAACATTGCATATTTCATAGAGACCAAGTAAGATAGTTTGTAGTTAGGAATATTATTTTGGGTAGTAGAAATAGCATTAAGACTGAAAATTAACATCTGTTGTTTAAGCTCATACCAGAATTCATAGAAGCAATCTCTGAAAAAAACTAGGAGTGTGTAAAGAACCATGGATGTAGATTAAAGTGTGAATAATCATAAGAGGAGTTAGCAAAGAAATAGAAGAGGAGAGAATTACCACTTGAACATTCAGGCAAATCATAAACACTTTCAGAACAACTATATATTAAAATTGTATCACCTAAGTGTTCATCATGAAGTGTTTTTATATTCCTACCCCTTTGAACTATCAATACCTCAAATAAGTCTACCAACTCAAAAGAGGGCAAACACAAGAGCTTTTGACCTGAGCTTAGAGGCAGAAAGATCCAAGTTAGCATAAATGTTGTATTACAGATTTTTATAACCATTTCATTCATAATAACTTAAGAACATGTTCATCATCAAACAGTGCATTGAGAGTATAATTATAGGCAGACATTAGCTCAACCTTGCATGTACCAAAAAGGCAAACAAAACTGAGGAGCCAATGTACAAACCTATAATTAAGAGTGACCAATTTGCATAAAAGGCAGAGATCATCATTGTTTTGTAAATTTATGAAGAATAACACCTCACACCAATAGGGATGGTGAAGATGCCAAACATCATTACTCAAGATATTCCAAATTTATGATGGCCAAGTTTCAGTGGTAAGTTTCATACCTTTCATGATCAAAAGAATGACCAAGAGCTCAACCTTATATGCGAAAATAAAATCCCACATACTTAGGAACTCATGGACTAGACCAAGAAACAAGGAAGGAAGGCTTGATGAGATAGATAGAAAGACCATACTGGACAAGAGATGGCACAACTGCTTGGAGAATCTAAAAGAACTAACCAGATCAAGCAGCACACAGGCATCAATCCATAGCCATTCAGGAGTATCAAAAAATAAGCAGAGATATCACTTGGATAGTTCACCTAGATAGTTCACAAAGCAATCATTTATCACAAGAGAGCCACACATGAAGAAGATTCTCAACCAGTTCCCAAATAGTGAAGCGAGGATGAATCGACTAACAAACAGAGACTGCATCCAACTCACAAAACGAAGATGCGTAAGGCCATATGAGCAATCCAATAAGGTAAAAATACAGAAAATATGAGGGAATACATTAAAGAGCGATTGAAATATAGCAAGTTTCTTAAGAAATTAGAGATAATGGTTCAATAAAGTTTATGCGGTGTAAGTTTCATTCTCTGAAAGCAACGAAATAGACAAGTTCTCAATCTTGGGAGACATGGAAGTCAAACAAGAGAGAAGGTGTCCAAAACTAAACCAACAAACAAACAAACAAAACGGAAAATAAAGAGAAGAGAAGAAAGATTCACATAACCTGAGTAAACAAAGTTCCAAAAGCAAGAGGAAAGGCAAGAACAAATCTTGCCCTTCAACAGAAGCCTAAGAACTGCATACAACTTGACCATAGATCCCTCAAATAGCAGCAAAACCCAAGCTTCAAAAAAAGATTGCAATCCGAGCAAAGAGAACAAAGATCCAAGATTCAAAAACCTCAAGGTGGCCTACACCGTCACCCACCCACAACAGAACCACACCAAGCAAGGCCAAAGAGACCCAAACCAAGCAAAGAAGGCAAGATGAGGCATCCAAACCCAAAGACTCCAAGGAACATAACGAGATAAGGCAAGAAAATGGTCAAAGAAAGAGGCCTAAAAGGGGTCATATCGGTGTTGAGACCGAATAAGGTTGAGAGAGGTAGAGGTGACTTTAGATCAAAACCCTAGATCCAAAATACCCACAAACCCTAAAGATTCACCATAGCGGGGAAGAGCCAAACAACAACCCAGCTCAACCAGGAAGGGAAGAATAAAAAGAGAGAGGATTAACAAGAAGGGGGAGGCGGATTTACAGAAGGAGAGGGCGAAGAACACACGAGGAATCGAAGCGATCTAAAGGAGCAAGCTCCCCAAAAGGAGCATTAAGGCCGGCGGTGGAGAGAGCGTTTTGTGTTTTGGCTAGTAGTGGCATTTAAGGAGTATTTTGGAAAACATTAATGGTGATACTATTTTTTATAAATAAAATAAAAATTATGGGTAAAATGGTCAAATACAAGATTTAATAGATAGATAACAGAAAATGTTGAATGAGGGTGGTTTATTGTTAATAAAACTTTATAAGGGGTGATTTTGTAAAATTTAAGATATAGTTACATGAAAAAGGGTGATTTTTTCCGCTCCTAATGTTCTGAACTTTATAAATTACTTTTCTACTTGAAATTTCGAACAGATTAGGCGTGTAGAGCTGTTTTCCTGTAAATCGGCTAGTCATATTCTGAATTGATCTAAATATTATATGTGTGGATTTGATCGGACTAAAAAAAATGCGTGGATTTGCAATTTTGTATGTATCTGAAAAGTGATCACCGTCACGCCTTTTCAAGTACGTATTCAACCGTAGGGCTGTTAAAGACTTTACCGGATCTGAGAAACCAACCCGCTCTGACAATTAAAAAGTATTAAAAAAATACATACCCCCAATTTTTTTTTATACAAATTGATTTGACCCCGATCCAAAAAACTCCAAACGTCTTACACCCCGTGTAAGTGGAATATCTTATACCTGACATGTGTTACCTTATAGTGGTGTCATATTGCTTAGTATAAAAAGTGATCAATCTCATTAAAAAAAAAAAAATTTTACTATATTGCCCTTATTAATTTTCAAACTATTTTTTACCACCAACTACCCACCAACTACGTACTCACTAACTACACTTTTTTTTTAGCAAATTTAATTTTTCAATCTCCCATTAAATTTTCAATAATTCTCTTATTTAAAAAAAATATACTAAAATATTTATTTAGTTACTTATCTTCTTTAATTTAAATAATTTTCAATTTTGGTGCAATACATAACTTTATAAAAACAAATATAATATTCAGCGTGAATTTCATACATCTTGGGTGTGCAATCTAGCATATTCAGTATGTATTTGATTATTCTTGAGTTTGTATTTCTAGAATATGTGTGGATTTAATAAATATAATCACTATATTTAATAAATATTTTTAATAATTACTTTATTAAATTAATTGAGTCGAAAAAATATCGAACAAGACGAAATGTCATATTCAATCTCGTGCACATTACTGAAAAAAATCCACGCCACATTTAATGAAATCTAACTATCCCATAACCAGGAAATCTAAAAACCGACTCTCTCTCGAAATCCGACAATCCCAAAACCCGAATCCCACTAAATACGAAATTTGACTAAACTCGATACCCGACTTATACGAAATCTAGATGGACCGAAAACTCGACCCGTAACCCGTAATTCTAATTTTTTTCACTCGGATTAACTTTTTAATATAATTTTTGTGTGGATCTTCAGTGTGCAATTCATGCATATTGAGTGTGCAATACATGACCAAATAAGAACTTTTAATAAACTTGAAATCCAACTTATAGGAAATCTAGTTGGACCGAAAACCCAACACATAACCCGTAATCCCAATTTTTTTCACTCGGTTAACTTTTTAATATAATTTTTTGTGTGGATCTTCAGTGTGCAATTCATGCATATTGAGTGTGCAATTCATGACCAAATAAGAACTTTTTAATAAATTTGAAACCCGACTTATAGGAAATCTAGTTGGACCGAAAACAAGACCTATAACCCGTAATCCCAATTTTTTTCGCTCGGGTTAACTTTTTAATACAATTTTTTGTGTGGATCTTCAGTGTGCAATTCATGCATATTGAGTGTGAAATTCATGACCAAATAAGAACTTTTTAATAAATTTGAAACCCGACTTATAGGAAATCTAGTTGGACCGAAAACAAGACCTGTAACCCGTAATCCCAATTTTTTTCACTCGGGTTAACTTTTTAATATAATTTTTTGTGTGGATCTTCAGTGTGCAATTCATGCATATTGAGTGTGCAATTCATGACCAAATAAGAACTTTTTAATAAATTTGAAACCCGACTTATAGGAAATCTAGTTGGACCGAAAACAAGACCCGTAACCCGTAATCCCAATTTTTTTCACTCGGGTTAACTTTTTAATATAATTTTTTGTGTGGATCTTCAGTGTGCAATTCATGCATATTGAGTGTGCAATTCATGACCAAATAAGACCTTTTAATAAATTTGAAACCCGACTTATAGGAAATCTAGTTGGATCGAAAACAAGACCCGTAACCCGTAATCCCAAATTTTTTCACCCGGGTTAACTTTTAATATAATTTTTAGTGTAGATCTACAGTGTGCAATTCATGCATATTGAGCGTGCAAGTCATGATTCTTTAGTGTGTAGATGTAATTTGTCGTTTTTATTTAAGTAGGACAAATGGGTTAACATAGCCCAAAATCAAGCCAAACGTATCAAAAGAGTCAAACGGGTCAATGTGTGAAGTGATCATTTTGACCCCATTGGCTCGGTCAAATGGGCTGACCCGTGAAGTCATCTTCAACCTTGTGCACATTACTAAAAGAACTCCACACCCGGAAATCTATAAACCGACTCTCTTGAAATCCGACAATCCTAAAACTCGACTCATGCACACGAATCCCACACAATACATTTAATAAAATCTAAAAACCGACTCTCCTAAAATCCGACAATCCCAAAAACCGACTCTTCCAAAATACGACAATCCCAAATTTGTGTTTAGAGTGGAGGGTTAGGGTTTAGGGCGTGCAATTTATTATATAAGGTGTGTAATTCTTTCGCATTCTCTTCCTCCTTCCCCTTCCTTTTTCATTCTTCTTCCCTTAATGGATTCAAATCCAATATCAGATCATTCTAATCCACGATTGTGGCTAACTTTTGAAAGGAAGTTAGCCTCAATCGTGGCGGTGAATGATCCGAAATCGTTGAATCGGGCCAAATGAACAATCCCAAAAACCGACTCACAAAAATCCGACTAAATTTGATATTTCTCCAGTCGTATTTCACGATTTAGAAAATACTCTGTATGTTTCTTGTTTAATCATTATTAGTTCATTCGATTTTATTATCTGCTTTTGTAGGGACCGGGAGTCAACTCTTTTTGCCAACAATAATAAAACTTTTAATTTTTCAAAGACAGGATATACATGGTTTCATGCGTAATTAAATGGGCACAAAAAAATTTTGGCGGGAAATTGATTTTTTTGGCGAAAAATTGAATTTTTTGGCGGGAAACTGAATTTTTGGAGGGAAATTAATTTTTTTGCATAAAAAATTAATTTCTGGCGGGATTTTTTTTTTCTTTAATGTCATTTTTCATTTTTGAAGCAATAAGAAAAGATTTAATCAATTTTTAAGTGGGTCTCACATGCCTAGAATTTGACTCAATTTGAAAATTGAAATAAAAAAAGAAAAAAAACAACTCATTCCATTTGAAAAAAAAAGAAAAAAAATTAATTAATTAATTTCAAACACACACTTACTGTACATCTTCTTCCTCAACAAAGGAGGAGCTTTGCTTGACTTTCTCTACACCTCTCGATTTTGACTCAATTTGAAAATTCATACTTTAATTAAGAAGATCCATCTACCAATTTGATAAAAATAATCTCGTTTTTAGACAGTCAAGTTTTGAGATTGTTGGATTTCAAAAGAGTCGGTTTTTAGATTTCTATGTTGGAGTTCTTTTAGTAACGTGCACAAGGTTGAAGATGACTTCACGGGTCAACCCATTTGACCGGACCAATCGGGTCAAAATAATCCACTTCACACATTGACCCGATTGACTCGAATTCGGATATTTTGAAATTCGGGTCAAATTGGGTTGACTCATTTCGGGTCGGATGCTCAATTAATCAAGCGAAGTCGGGTTTCGGGTCAATTTCGGTCGGGTCATTCGGTTTTCGGTCCAACTTAATTTCGAATAAGTGCGGTTTCAGGTTTAGTTAGATTTCAGATTTAGTAGAATTTCGGGTGAGTCGGGTTCGGGTTTTTCGGATTTTGGGTGAATCGGATTTCGACTTTGGCCAAATTTTGGGTTAATATTATTTCGAGTAAGCCGGATTTTGATTCAGACCATATGTCGATTGATGATTTTTTTTAGTTTAACTACTCTAGGGTCTAAATATTTAATGTAACATTTAAATTATACATAATTATAATAAATATTCACTATTATTTATATTTTAAAACATAATGTAATTTTCTGATGGTTTCGGGTCGGGTAACTTCGGATATCGGGTTGCATCAGGCTAGTCCATTTGAGTATAATCGGTTTTGGGTTAAAACTTTTTATTTTTTTCTCGGGTTAGGTTGGGTTCAGTATCGGGCGGGTTTCTCGGGTCGGATCAAGTTTTGACTGCCCTAGTTATGGGTAACAACTAAATTTTAGGGTTTAGGGTGTGCAATTGATTGTACAAGGTGTGCAATTCTCAAGATGCATTAAATGCACACTCAAGATTCATGAAATGTACACTGATAATTATATTAAAAAATTGACCCGAGTCATAAATTTTGGGATTACGGGTTTAAGGTCGGGAGTAAAATTTAGGGTTTAGGGTTTAGGGTGTGCAATTGATTATACAAGGTGTGCAATTCTCAAGATGCATTAAATACACACTCAAGATAGACCTCAGTCCGGTTTGCAAATCGACTGTTCCGGTTCCCCCTAACCATGGAACCGAAACCGAAACCGGGTATGGGCAGGTTCCCCAGTTCCGGTCCCTGTTCCGGTTTCTGCCGATTCCTCCCGGTTCCGGTTCGGAACTGGAAATAATTTAAAAAAATAAAAAAAAGCTTCATTTTTGTCCTCTGAACGAAAAATGCGGTCGCGGTTTGGTTATTATTTTTTACGGGGGTAACCAGCGGTTCCACCTGGTTCGGAATCGGCGGTTCCCGGCGTTAAGCCAGTCATTCACGTTAAGCCAGTCATTCATGTTACTGAAAGAACTCCAAACCCGGAAATCTAAAAACCGACTCTCCCGAAATTCGACAATTCCAAAACTCGACTCACACGAATCCCACTTAATAAAAAAATTAACTAAACTTGAAACCCGAGTTATACGAAATCTAGTTGGAACGAAATCCCGACCCATAACCCGTTATCCCAACTATATTTTGTCTTTTAAACTCTAAAGCTTCTCGTAAAATTGACGCCTGTTTATATGGCCCTAAATTTTTCCATCTAAGCACCACATAATACTAAGCTATGATGATGTGGCAATAGTTTATGGCATTTTATGTAGAAAACAAAAAATCCAAAAAACATTATTAAATTATATTAAAATGAATTGTAATCCAAACTTCTGGTTACTGCACTTCACCTTCTTGTTCAACTTCATCTTCTACAAATCTCAATCCACCATTAATGCTTCAACAAAAGAGATATCTATGCCACGCAAATAGTAGATTTTAGTTTTGCGTTCTATTATTATCAATTTAAATGCTCAATTTAGTATAAATTAAACCAATTTTTCAGATCTAGGTTTGGGATTCAATAAGAACCCTAACCAAATTTTCAAATCTCTGGTTCTGGTTCCTTCTTATTATGGCTATTTCTCTGTTTTCCATCTTCATCCGTCGCCGGTGCCGAGATTTGAATCAAATTCTCCTTCATTTTGTTTTTTCTGGTAAAACAATTTTTTTTGCTCTGAGCACGATAGTATGGTGGTTCAACAGAATCAGCGCTAAGCAGTGAACGGACAAAGTCAACGACTTACCCTGGCTGATATGCTGAAAACCTTAGATCCACCTAGCTGATCATATTCTTCTATGCTATCAAAGTCAGCCAATCCATTGGCACTGATGTATTCGATAAGAGTGGGAAGTGGTGCAGGTATCTTCAACAATGTCCATGGTTGAGATTGCCTTGCCTAATTGAATTTTCTTAAATTATTTTCGGTAGAAAACAAAAAATCCAAAAAACATTAAATTTGTCAAAATACAACTCCGACCGGCGCCGAGATTTCAGATCTCCAGATTTCATCTCGAGATTTACATGAACAAAATCCGGTTTCAGCCAGAGATTTGGATGAACAAAATCTGAATTTCGGTCACAGATTCGGATGAACAAAATTATTTCCCCCTCTCTAGATTCTCGAGGACGAGCTCATCCCTTGTTTGGTGTTCCCTTCAATTCTCGATGACAGGTTGGACCTTTCATTTTGGTTCTTGTCTTCTGTTACAAATTTGTCAATTCTCTGCTCATTTGCCTGCATAAAGCTCTTCACTTCTTCATCTGGCTTATGGGTTTGGCTTTTGGGTTTTGCTCCTCGAACACGGCGCCGTTTTGCTCGAAGGACAAGATCTGGGGGAGGATAACAATGGACTCGAGAGAGCGTATCGGTAGGCCAAATCCTAAGCCATAGGAGGAAATGCTTCAGAGCCTAATCGGCACTGCGTTCGACAATGACTCGGCGTGCACGCGGTGAAGGCTTTCGTGTGGAGTCTGTTAAGGATCTTCCCGACAAAGCAGATGGCGAGCAGTGTGTTGGAGAAGATGTTTTCGAGGATCTTGAAGGTGGCCAGGGCTTCATTTGTGCCGATTTGCAGAAGATTTTTTTGGGAGGATGCGGGTAGAAGATTAGAGGCAAAGAAGAATGTCGGCGGTGAAGTCGACTTTGACGCGGCAGAGAAGAACGCCGACGACTTTGACCAGGCGGAGAGGAATGCCGGTGAAGTTCAAAGAAGAATGTCGAGGGTGGGATTTAGATCTAGAACTTGTTCATCACTAGAATAAATATTCTATAGGAAGAGAATAAAAAAAAATGATATTTAATACAAAAAATGTCAATTATTTTTTATTAAATTTGACCCCATTGGCCCAGTCAAACTTGTTGACCCGTGAAGTCATCTTCAACCTTGTGCAGGTTACTTAACGAAATTCACATCACATTTAATGAAGTCTAACCATCCCAAAACCCGGAAATTTAAAAACCGACTCTCCCGAAATCTGACAATCCAAAAGCTCGACTCACACGAATTCGACTAAGTATGAAATTGACTGGAGTCATAAAAAATTGACTCGACTAGTAAGTTTTAATCCCAAAATTTACGACTCGAATTAATTTTTTTCAATATAATTTTCAGTGTGCATTTCATGTATCTTGAATATTCATTTAATGCATCTTGAGAATTGCATACCTTGTATAATCAACTTCGGGTCATTTCATGGATCTTTAGTGTGCATTTCATTAATCTTGAGTATGCATTTAATGCATCTTGAGAATTGCACACCTTGTGTAATCAATTGCACACTCTAAACCATAAACCCTAAAATTTAGTTGTTAACCCGACCCATAATTCGGAATCCCAAAATTTATGACCCGGGTCAAATTTTTAATATAATATTCAGTGTGCATTTTATGCATCTTGAGAATTGCACACCTTATATAACCAATTGCACACCATAAACCCTAAACCCTAACCCTACACTCTAAACACAAATTCTTAACCACTAGAGCCTAAACCTTGAAACCTAATCCATAAAGCAATCGAAGATCCAAAACTTCCTTTCAAAGGTTAGCCACAATCGTGGATTATAATGATCCGAAATCGGATTTGAATCCATTAAGGGAAGAAGAATGTAAAAGGAAGGGGAAGGGCGAAGAGAATGTGAAAGAATTGCACACCTTGTATAATCAATTGCACACCCTAAACCCTAAAATTTAGTTGTTATCCCGAACAGTAATCCGTAATCGAAAATTTTATGACTCGGGTCAAATTTTTAATATGATTTTCAGTGTGCATTTAATGAATCTTAAGTGTACATTCTATGCATCTTGAGAATTACACACATTGTATAATCAATTGCACACCCTAGACCCTAAACCCTAACCCTCCACTCTAAACACAAATTCTTAACGACTAGAGTCTAAACCCTAAACCCTAATCATAAAATTAAACATAAATCCTTATTATAGAATGCGAAAGAATAAAAGCACGAACGCATTTGGTTATGGATTGCGAACATTGTAATGACCAATTGCACACATTGTATAATTAATCGCACACCATGTATAATCAATTGCGCACCCTAAACCCTAAAATTTAGTTGTTAACCCGAACCATAACCGTAATCCAAAAATTTATGACCCGTGTCAATTTTTAATTTAATTTTCAGTGTGCATTTAATGAATCTTAAGTGTGCATTCTATGCATCTTGAGAATTGCTCACCTTGTATAATCAATTGCACACCCTAAACCCTAAACCCTAACCCTCCACTCTAAATACAAATTCTTAACCACTAGAGCCTAACCCCTAAACCTTAATCATAAAACATAAAGCCTTATTATCGAATGCGAAAGAATGAAAGCACGAACGCATTTGGTTATGGATTAGGAACATTGTAATGACCAATTGCACACCTTGTATAATCAATTGCACACCTTGTATAATCAATTGCACCCCTTGTATTGTTAATTTTTTGGTGGGAAATTGAATTTTTGGCGAGAAATTGATTTTTTGGCAGAATTTTTGATTGTTTTTGGCGGAAAATTGATTTTTTTTTGACGAAACTGGATTTTTTTGGCGAAAACTGATTTTTTTGGTGGGAAAGTGATTTTTTGGCGGGAAATTAAATTTTTGGATCTTGAGTGTGTATTTCATGGATCTTGAGTGTGCATTCTATGCATCTTGAGAATTGCACACCTTGTATAATCAATTGCACACCCTAAATCCTAAAATTTAGTTGTTAACCCGAACTGTAACCCGTATTCTAAAAATTTATGACCCGGATCATTTTGTTAATATAATTTTCGGTGTCCTTTTTTCTCATTTATTTTTGCCACATAATCACCACATAAGTCCTATAACTTTGGCCAAGGGCTTCTTAGAATTTACTCTAAAAGAAAAAAAAATTACAATAGAAAATTAAATCTAACTAACCGTAATGAAATTTACAATAGAAAATAAATTTACAACAAAATCAATAATTCCTCTCCTCGTAATGCCATTAAAGCCCATCCTTATCTTCTTTCTCCCTTTATATCACCATTAACATCAGCCTTATCTTCTTCCTTTCTCTAATTTCGAAATTAGGGTTGTTGAAATTGATTATCTTGTCAATTTTCAATTGGATTTTTAATGTGTGATTGAGAGAGCCGGTCTAGAGTTCTTCAATAGGAGCAAAATCTTTAGACTAGAGGAGTGCGGAATTAAATGATGCTGATTCGGGGATGAAATCTGAGGAGTTCGATTTATAAGAACTAGGACAGAGCAGAACCAAAGTTTGTCAATTGAGAGAGAGAGAAGACTATAGAAAGGCTGGTAGTGGATGGAAGCCGAGGAGTCAGAGAGTTCTATGAAGGCGATGATGGAGGCAATTCGTCGAACACCTTGAGTTCGATTTATAAGATCTTGATTGTGCATTTTAATATAATATTCAGTGTGCATTTTATGCATCTTGAGAATTGCACACCTTGAATAATCAATTGCACACCCTAAACCCTAAATCCTAACGCTCCACTCTATACACAAATTCTTAACCACTAGAGCCTAAACCTTGAACCCTAATCCATAAAGCAATCGAAGACCCAAAACTTCCTTTCAGAGGTTAGCCACAATCGTGGCTTAGAATGATTCGAAATCGGATTTGAATCCATTAAGGGAAGAAGAATGTAAAAGGAAGGGGAAGGACAAAGAGAATGTGAAAGAATTGCACACCTTGTATAATCAATTGCACACCCTAAACCCTAAAATTTAATTGTTAACCCGAACCGTAACCCGTAATCCAAAAATTTATGACCTGGGTCAATTTTTTAATATAATTTTCAGTGTGCATTTAATGAATCTTGAGTGTGCATTCTATGCATCTTGAGAATTCCACACCTTGTATAATCAATTGCACACCCTAAACCCTTAACCCTAACCCTCCACTCTAAATACAAATTCTTAACCACTAGAGTCTAAACCCTAAACCTTAAACCCTAATCATAAAACATAAATCCTTACAGGAATGCGAAAGAATGAAAGCATGAACGCATTTGGTTATGGATTACGAACATTGTAATGACCAATTCCACACCTTGTATAATCAATTGAACACCTCGTATAATCAATTGCACACCTCGAATAATCAATTGCACACCTTGCATAGTCAATTTTTTGGTGGGAAATTGATTCTTTGGCGGAAAATTGATTTTTTGGCAAAAAAAAAATTTTTTGGCGGGAAAGTGATTTTTGGCGGGAAATTGAATTTTTGGCAGGAATTTATTTTTTTGGCGGGAAATTGATTTTTTGGTGAAAATTTGATTTTTTTGGCGGGAAAGTTATTTTTTGCGGGAAATTGAATTTTTGGATCTTGAGTGTGCATTTCATGGATCTTGAGTATGCATTTAATGCATCTTGAGAATTGCACACCTTGTATAATCAATTGCACACCCTAAACCCTAAACCCTAAACACCTTGAATTTTTGGATCTTGAGTGTACATTTCATGGATCTTGAGTATGCTTTAAATTGTGATTTTAATTGAAAACAATCACAATTTAATGAATAATTTAGGCGCACGCCCTATATCTGTATTCTTCAAAAAAAAATATCACCATTAATATTGTGTAATTTGTTTTAAACTAATCTTTGTTTCTTGGTTGAGCTTTCGCCGTACTCTCATTGTCCGTTGTTAATCTGAAGCGTCGAGGGGTATCTCCTCGATCTTCTCTGCCTCGGGGTCTAGAGATGGTACGACCCCCTTGGCCTCATGTGATTGCTATGCGGGGTGGCGGACGATTGCTTTGAGAGAGGACTTATAGCATTCTTTGGATAGCCGTTGGTCGCCTTTGATCTCCTGAATTCCCTAAGGAGTGGGGAACTTGATCGTTTGACGATAATTAGATGGTACAACTCTCATGTCGTGTATCTAGGGCCTTCCCATGATGATGTTGTAGCACGAAGGGCAGTCCCGAACTGAGAACCTCACTAGTAGATTGATCCCCTTGGCATACGTGGGCAGGGTAATCTCGCCCAGGGTATGGGCGATCTCACCGCTGAAGCCCACAAGTGTCTTTGAGTTCTTGATGATGTCTTCCTCTCCTAAACCCATTTCTTTCAGAGCATCCAGTGTGACCATATTGGTGGAGCTTTCGATGTCTATAAAGATCCTCCTCATCAGCACATTCCCCACTGAGAGCGAAATGACCAGCCTGTCGTGGTGAGGACCTACAAGATTCTCTATATCTGAGTCATCGAGGATGATTGCATTTTCAGATTGATTCCTTGTGTTACGGGTACTTGACACTGGCTGTCCGATGAGGCGGTCTCGCGTTTGGCGCTTGGCTGCCGAGTCAGATACTCCACATATCTCCGATCCGCCAGTAATCACATTGACGACTTTGGCGTACTCTGGCGATAGAGGTATGTCCATAGCGCTTCCAATGTTCCGATATACCATAGCACCGACATTTCAAGCAATCTTTGTGAGCCACCCCTTCGAGTGGAGGAAAGCTAGTTCCTTCTGGAGAGCAAAACACTTATATGTCTCGTGACCATATTCCCCATGGAAGTCGCACTACCTCGTCTTATCTCTTTTCGGGTTTGAGTTTTCTACCTTTTTGGGCCAGTGGATCCCCCTCCGGAACCTTTCGAGGCCTTTTACCACCTTAGTGCCTGGATAACGAGGTTATACTCGTGGACCTTGAGGTGTGGCGGGCTACCTTTCTTCCCACATGATTGCTTTAAACTGGCAATGTGCACTACGGGAGCTTCAGGGCGAGCTTTAGGGTAGGCATGCCCGCGTCGTTTGGGCGATGTTCCGGCGCAGCTTTCCTCTCTACACTGTCGAAAACTGACGCGGCCCATGCTGGAGCCTCGTCCTCTTCCAGACTGATGTTCGCTAGAGCTTTTCACTTGGACGTCTTCGAAGCTAAGGCACGAGTATTTGGTGAACTCTTGGTGAAGCTTGCTGCTCGGGATCAAAACCCTCATTGGTAAGCTTCTATAGATGTCAAGACATTGCAAAGCGGGATTGCCACTTTTTCTTTGTTGAACCGGTTGAGGTAAGCCCTTATAGACTCCCCCGATCTTTAGGCCACCCTGTAGAGATCGTTGGATTGCTTCATTAGTTTCTTGCTACTGGCAAATTACACCCTAAATGCATCCACGAGGACTGCGAAGGACCCAATGCTTCCGTGGGGTATGTTGATGAACCAGGTCAAGGCTGCTCCGGACAACTCCATCCCAAATCTTTTGCACATAACCTGATGGCTGGTTCCATGGAGGGGATGATGGTGCAAAGAGATCGCCACGAGAATCCAAGGAATTCCGACAACAAACACCTCACAAACTGACCCGTCTTCAACTAGCTGGATCTTCCTTGTCCGAACTCGGAATTGAGTGATTCAAAAATGAGAATTAGATCTATGAGTCTAGCTGAAGTCCTCAAAATATGAGAGCAATAGGATGAGTGGATTGAATGTTATGTTGATTTTACTGAGGTGATGCAGAAACCACCGAGATGGATGATGGTTCGAAGTAGGTAATAAGGGATATGGATGCTTGATAACTTGGATATGACTCACCAAGCTCTCAAACAAACTAGGATGCCCAATATTGTCGGATATTACTCACCAACAACTTGAACAACGAGAATTGAACGAACGAAAACAAGAACAAGAACTTGAATTGAAAGATGCAAGGAAAGTAAGCAACAAGGTTTTTCGTCCAATCTAAGGGAGAAAGGAGGCCAAAAATGGGCCTTATAACCCTAATGCCACGCCTCTCTCAACTCAGCCACCGTCACTTCTCTCTAATTACATAAAACACCCTTAAATTTCAAGAAATTCAACTAAAAATCCTTAACAAAACATAATTCAAGTTTTAGCACTAGTCGAACCAATAGACACAAGAACACTCCAACCTTCACCGTCATTAGCCATCGGAAACTTATGAGCCATGAACTCCTCCTTGATTTTGTCTAATATAGACTTAGCTAGGGCTTGCGTGATGCACCCAAGATAGGGCACGGCTCCTTGTCTCGGCTTCTTAGCGCCTCGAACATCGTCTTTGGTTGCTTGTCCAAGTATTGGCTCCCCTTTATCGTGCAGATTGGGCTTGTCTTTAGGGATAGAATCTTCCCTCAAATCATGGGGCCTTGACTTGGTAGATGGAATCACATCATCCTCCTCCCCTTCAAAAAGATTCGTCCTCGAATCTATCAAAGCCTTGTGAGCTCAACAAAGAAGGTAGGGTTTCTAGCTCCCTTGGTGTCGCATTCTCCATGACAAAGACATCCTTCTTGGCCTCCACAAGAAAGGGAATGTAATCACCGCTTGGAGTGACTAAAACAGCCTCGTCCTCCTCATGGAGCAAGAAGGGCAAACATGAAGGGATCATAGGAAATGCATCCATCCATGGTGTCGCCAACGAGTTCATGGAGCTAGGAGTGATGGTAGGACGATGTTTGATTTTAGGAGACAATTACACAACTTCCTCTTCTTCTTGCAATATGTGCATAAATTCTATTGGACACTTGATGGTAATGAGTTGTTCTAATCCATGGAAAAGAGTCTCTCTTTTTGGCTGTTTTGTGTCACTCATCAATCTTTGTTGGAAAGAAGTCTCCTCCCCTTTACAAGGGGTCGTCCTCGAACCTTGATCCTCTTCTCGTATCTCCTTGTTCTTCACCAATTGAGGCACTTGTGACCTCTCATCCAACCCTAGTATTCGGCGCTCCAAGGCATCCATGCATGTCTCCATAGCTTCCACGGATTCTTGCAAGGATGGTTGAAAAGATTGTAACATGGCAGCCACCGAGTTGGAGAACTCCTCATCAAACATTTGTTTTTCTTTTTCATCACCTACACTTGTCATCTTAAAAACACGGCAAAGATCAAGGTATAGAGTGCACTTGAATTAACCACCAAGACTTGCCCGAGATGAAAATCCGACAAGTTGCAAGTAGGAGATGACCGGCCAACAAAATGGATCAAGAAAAGCTCAAACACAACAACAAGAAAAGAAACAACCAAGCAAGACTAACAATTCTCGGTCTCGTTCCCGTATCCTAGAGTCCAATCTTTCACAAGCATGCAATGAAATAAAGGAAATGATTGAGGGCTGGATTGTTGACTCAAATCCACGTTTTTCACTCAGCCAAAATCAGCAAGACACACTAAATCAAGCACTAAAGGAAGGCATTAATCAAGCAACAAAAACAACCTTTCAACTACCAACCTTTGAATGCTCTTTTGGTGTTCCATGGGGACGTTTTTGAGCATGGTTTTGCAGCCATGGCTGAGCACCCACTCGGCCAAAACAACAACAAGTTCAAGACCAAGAAATGACCACAACAACAAGACAACAATTCATACAAGGCCGAACACAACAACAATAACGCAGCCACTTAAGAATTCGAACCTAAAACTTGCAACAAGTGGAAATTCAAGGTCGGAACAAGATTTAGATGGCGATACCTTCGTGTGGCTCTGATACCATTTGATGGCCGGATCGATGGAGGGGATGATGGTGCAAAGAGATCGCCACGAGAATCCAAGGACCCTCTCAACTCAGCCACCCTCACTTCTCTCTAATTACATAAAACACCCTTAAATTTCAAGAAATTCAACTAAAAACCCTTAATAAAACATAATTCAAGTTTTAGCACTAGTCGAACCAATAGTCACAAGAACAATCCAACCTTCACCGTCATTAGCCATCGGAAACTTATGAGCCATGAGCTCCTCATTGATTTTGTCTAGTATAGACTTAGCTAGGGCTCGCGTGATGCACCCAAGATAGGGCATGGCTCCTTGTCTCGACTTCTTAGCGCCTCAAACATCGTCTTTGGTTGCTTGTCCAAGTATTGGCTCCCCTTTATCATGCAAATTGGGCTTGTCTTTAGGGATGTAATTTTCACTCAAATCATGGGGCCATGACTCGGTAGATGGAATCACTTCATAACCGCTTCTCCGGAATCTTTTGGGATCGAGCTTGTCATCCTCTTTTGCTTGAAGATGGCTATGTGCTCGTTAGGGTCCCCATTCCCATCGTTTATGGAATCGTTGGGACGGGATTTTCTTAGGGATGTCAACAACGATGATCGAAGCCGAAAAGGAAGATTTATCATATCCGTCCGAGGCTTCCTTCTCAATAGGGAGGAAAACCTCAGGGATTTGGGTGATCTTTTCCTTTATTCCCTTCAAGCGTTCCCTCATGTATTTCTAGAAGTGCGAATCCATGAAGGAGTCTGGGGGACGCTTGGTTTTTTGACCGTCCACTGTACACGGGATTGTAGACGCCTGTGATTGTGACCATATTCCCAGATGCTAGCGTAATTAGCACCCTCGAGATGGTAGCGGGTGGCGTGACCATATTTAAATTCAAGGGCTGGCCACCAACTCCCGAAGATGACGGGTTTGTCGCTCGCTCCATGTTGAGCCAAGTCGTTACCTGTCGAATAGTGCTGACGGGCCGTGGTCCAACTTGGATCATCAAAGAGGATTGTAGTTGGTTATGGAGTCGGTTGTTCTCCTTCGATACGCTCGAGATGGGTTTCAATGCAATCCCTCTGAGTTGACATATCTTGTTGTAAGGTTGCGATTTTTGCATCGAATTTCCCCAAGATGTTGTGGATATCATGCGGATCTTTGGAACCGCCTTTCTTGGATCCGCTTTCTGCGTTGGCGACTTGCTCCTCGTCATGATCGTCCTCAGTGACGAGATTGGTTGCAAGCAGGTTTGACATCTTGTACACGAACTATTGGGTTTTGATTGAGGAAACCGGCTAGGGCCCACGATGGGCGCCAAATTGTTTTTGTCAGTGATGAAAACCGATATAATACGCGCTATAAACGAGATTTTATCAAATACTAACTCTCGGAATTTCGTACAACCAAACGGTTCTTGTACGTAGATTTTTCCTCCTCCCCACCCTTCAGCTTGTTGTTTTTGTACTCTTTACAAATAAAGGTTTTTGGACTTTATACCGTAAATAACGCGATCTCACTCAGAGTTTAAAGACGTCGAACTTTGACCAGAAGATGAGGTTTTTCGACGTTTTTATTGTTCCAAGCCCTCTTATATTTATAACTTTGTTGTGGGGCTTTTGTTACGATTGCTCGACGTGGGACTAGGAAATCCACCAAGCAAAGTAATAAAACATCAACTTGTAAGAGGACATGGAAGTTGTTAATAGGTGGTAGTCCTTTATTGGACCAAACCCAAAGCATTCACATGGGATTTTATGCACACAGGAACCTTAGTGTCTTGCAAATTGATCAAATAGGATCTTTCACGTTTGCAAGGCGTGAGTTGTCGATTTGTTGGGCCAAGGCCAGCCTACATTTATTGGGCTGAAATGACTCAACTATCCCATGGGCTTGGCCCATTTGTGTTTACACTCTTACCAAATGCATGCATTTAACGTTTTTAGTCCATGCAAATTACCTTCGTCTATCGACTCGTACATGTAACGCGGAGTATTATTTACTTTATTTCTTATATTCACTAATTTGCCCTCGATAATTTAGCAGTTATTTCACTCACCACCATTCAAGAATCTAACAAGAGCCGAATCTCGATCCTTGATGTCAAGTAAAGCTTAATCTAACCGATAATCATACTAAAAAAAGACAATGCTTGACAAGCACAATGAACAGTGTTCTGATTGTGTTTTTGTTTTGAAGCTTTTCAGTTTACAAGAGTACTTTAAATGCATGAGATTACATGATCCTTTTCCCTCTACCCTAACTACATTTTATATCCGCGTCGTGTTGATTAGGGTTTCTCGGCCAACAAATAAATTTGTAAGTCAAGACCCCGCTGAGTATAGCAGAGTCAGGATCGTTCCACAGGAAGCAAGGTTGTTTGTCTATCAATCTAACAAAAATCAAACAAAATCAAATAAAACACTCACGAGCAGCCTCATTAACGACGTTGTCAGGGTCGTTAACGAACCACCGAACACAAAATGCTAAAACTAACTACCTAATTAAAATCCAATTAAAATTTGGTACCGAGGCAAGTACTCAACAACGAAGATTCACCAGAAATAATTCAAATAAAACAAAAATCTAGGACTAGGGACACCACAACATAGCCAATCATAAGAATTCGTAAGAAGAAAAGATCATGCCTTCAAATAGATAGAGTCATCAACTTTCGTTGACTTAGCAAGTAAATTAATCTACTTTCACATCCTAATTCACTTAATTGCTTGTTTTAGATCTAAAGCTTGAAACTTTCGTTTTCAAACAATATCAACCTTCAAGTTAGTAACTTCCTCTTTCAACTCAGTTAAAAACTCAAATTACCTCCACTTTCGTCTCGGTATAAGCACAACAAACAATTCTTAATCAAAGATAAAAGGCATTCACAACTCAATCTTACTCATCAAACATGCTCATCTATGTCGGGCTTAACCCCGATCCTAGAAAAAGAAACTACTCACTAATCATAACTAAAAAACTAAAAACTTCAATTAAAAGAAACATTGAAACAAAACTCAAAACTCTAATTAATAAAAATATATCGTCTCACAGAGATTCAGAAGAAACAGAAAAAAACATAAAAATACCGAACCACAATCACGACCAACGACCCCGGCGACTGTCGTCTACCGAGCCTCGGCGGTCCTCTTCCGATCCGACTTCTCTCTCTCTTTCGGTCCTTCAAAAATCTCCTCAAATTAAGCCTCCCTCTTCTATGCTAGATAGAAGGGTATTTATACTAAAAAGCTAAAAACTAAAAAGGCTAAAAGATATAAACTTTCCTAAAAAGATAGAAACAATCCCTAAAAGATAGAAATAAAATCTAAAAAGATATTAAGACCTAAAATACATATTCTAACAACCCAAAAAGATTCTAAAAAGATACTCAACCGATACGAAAATAAATTCCCGCTCAGGATCGGTGAATTATAAAATAATACTCCATATCTTCTTTTTCGTGGCCTCGTTAACGAGCCCTCACAACCTCGTTAACGAGCCCTCACAGCCTCGTTAACGAGCCTGGGCTTTGTTTTCTTCCATACTTCCTCTTGTACTCTCCAGCTTCGATTTCTTCAATCTTGCACTCCTCCGTCTTTCGCTGTAATGCTCCAAATTCAACTCCATTTAGCTCCTTTCCTTGCTAAAACCTACAAAATACACAAAATAGCGTAGATTCCACTCTTTTCACAAAAATATGCAAAACTATCTAAAAATACTCAAAACTAAACCTAAACTAAACAAAACTAAACCTAATAAGCAAAGAAAACCTATCAAAAACTATACCAAAAATGCGAATATCAAAATACCCCATACTTAGACTTGCTTGTCCTCAAGCAATAAACAAGACACTAACCAAAACCAAAACAAATCATGCTCATCAAGACATAGCTATCTTCTAAAAAGCAACATCTACACATAAGAAAATTATAGCAAAAAACTATTAACATCCTCACACATATATGCACTTAAATAGACATAAAATAATACAATCCAACCTCACAAGGGATATAATGTGTTTCACTCAACTCTCAAGTGTTTAGGCTTATAAATTCAATCTCTCAACTCATCTTATATACAAAAACTCATAGAAATTGGAACTTATATCACCAATACTCTCCACCCAAGACTTGTCAAAACAAGCAAAGAATCATCAAGAGAACTTAGGGGGCTCAATGAAAAACTTCATAGAAGTTTCCATTCGACCGGGTTGTAATGGGGCTTGGTAATAACAATAAGACGTGGAAAATATTTTGGTCATGTGGTGCTAATAATATCCGGGAATCAAAAGACTCCTAAAAACCCACATCTCACCAAAACTTTTCGTAAAACAACATACCAAACTCACTCTTCTTTATGCACACTCATTTTCACTCACCCTTTATCATCCTAGAAAGTCTCATAATAAAAATAAAAGAATCTCTGATATTATCTTTAAACACAAATGCACTTCAACTCTTTACTTTCCTTTTATTATTTTTTTCTTCTTTCTTCTCTTTTTTTTTTCTTTTTTTTTTCTTCGTCGTGGCCTCGTTAACGAGCCCACATCAGGGTCGTTAACGATCCACCGTATACAATCCTCTTCCTTTTTTCACTACATCCATCAAAAACTTTATTATGTGCATTTTTTCTATCAAGAGACCTTTCTTACATGTAATAACAAGAGACTTCCAATCTCCCCTTCCCAAATACCCTTCAATTTAAGCAAATATAAGCCTCTTTTCTTTTTAACAAAACACAAAACTTACCTCTCCAATCTAAGTCCTAATTCCCGGATAGGGTCAAGCTTATTTCGGCTAGGGAATAATTTTTTGTGGAGCTAAAAACAAAAGGTTTCAGGCCAGAATTGGTTATCAAAAGGAAGGAATAATGTAAAGGTAGATAGGGAATAATAGGGCTTATAAAAATAAGTTCTCCATCATGTGATCTTCACAAGTAATGAACTAAAAATCTTATAAGGGTCTCAAGAAATAGATAACCATCACAATTCCAAGAGATAATATGCATAAACTGAGTAAATCACACAAGAAAAGAAGAGGGATTTATGATGTTCTCCCTATAAGGCCAAAAATACTCACAAGGTAAATTTTTTGTTGGATTGCATTATCTATGCTATAAAGTATATGTGCTCAATTTCATCAAATTCTATTCTCTTCTAAAAACAATAATTTCAAGTTGAGAATCCGGCTATACTTTTAAAGACATGCTTTGCAAGGAATTATATGATTAAGCTAGTGATTGCTATCATAGAACTTAAGAAGGGATATCTATCAATTCTAAAACTCTTTTTGGATTTTTCGAATTTTTTCAATTTTTTCGATTTTCAATTTTTCAATTTTTTTTTTCGGTTTTAAAGAAATAAAAACTGCATAGAACACATAAACACCTAGGACATAATTTTTCTACTTTCATAGAACACATAAACACCTAGGACATAATTTTTCTACTTTCTCCCCACCCCATACTTAAAATTACAGTGTCCCCACTGTAAGGAAAATAAGAAGAAGAGGGAAAAGAAAACAAAACAAAAAATTAAAAAAGAAAAAAAAAGAAAGACATAAAAACTTACAAAAGTGGAAACAAGGAAAAGAAACTTCATCTTGAGCTGAATCAACGGTTCTGTGGAGGAAAGTAATGCTCAAAGTTCCCCATGAAGTCGTACATCGTCCTCCAACGCTCAGCATCCTCCGCCTCTCTCTAACGCTGCCTCTCATCCTCCATCGACATGCGAGCGGAATAGACGGTTTCCCATCTATCCATCCTCCTATGAATGTGATCCGTCTGGAGGTGAAGCTGCTGCATTCGTGCAGAAAGATCCTCAGCCCATGGTGGTGGTATACTCGATCCTGCGTACTCGGGTTGAGGAGGTGGTGGGTAGTGAGGCTGGAAATGGTCTTGATACATCACCGGGTTGTAAGGCATGAGGCCATAAGTATGAGGGTCGACAGGAGCTGGTGGTGGGTTGACAAGAGCTCTCGGCACCTCGTTAACGAAGCTGGGTGCCTCGTTAACATGGTTGGGATGCGGTTGGAAGTGGTCGTTAACGACCCTGGTGGGCTCGTCAACGAAGATGTTGCCTCCTAACACCTCCGTGTCGATGTCTTCTTCTTCAAAATTGAGGTCCTCAGTGCCGCCCTCAGTGTCAGCTTCTTCGGTGTCGTTGCCTACTACCTCGGTGTCCTCTTGTTCATCTTCTTCTTCATATTCATCCACGTCGTCCCCCTCAAACCGGGTTTCACATGGCCTAAGCGAGAGCTCGTCCTCCGGTTTTGGCTCCAATGGGTAGGGATGTCCCGTCCACACCTCGTACCAATTCGGTACGTAGAGTAGCTCGTACATGTCGAGGCTAGGTATGACTAGTGGATCTTGAACCTTCACCTTGTAGCCTCCCTCGGCTTGCACGAAAATCCCGGAACTATACCAATAGTTTTTGTTGAGGAGTTGGGCGTGAGCCGGTGTGTAGCGGGTGAGATCAACTCCAAGATTCTTAGCCAAGAGGCTAACCAAATTACCACACCACACCTCCTTGGACTTGGTGGATTTCTCGACGTAGTAGAGCCATTCGTACCCCAGGTTCAAGGGGCCGGGCTCCTCAAAGAGGATGGTGCGGAAGCACGCAACCTCCGTTCTTGTAGGCCGGTTCAACTCTTTCTTCGGCCAAAATGTTGCGGCGAGGACTCTCAAAATAATCCGAGAGATGGGGTTGACTATGTTTGCCCCGGATAACGCCGCGTTAGAGGATTGAACCTCCCCGGTGATGTAGCTCCAAGTGCGGGTCACTCGGTAGTCCTTCAAGCTATAATCTCTCGACGGGTTTGGGAGTTCCAAGATTGCATTGAACTCCGCCATGGTGAAGTCACGGTCCTCGTTACCGAGCCGAACCGAATTCGTCCCGCCGAGATCTTCGACGAGAAGCTGGTCTCCAAAGTGGCCAAGAACTCGGATGTGAGGGCCGGATAGTGTGACAAGCTCTCTTGCTTCAACAGGTGGGCGTCCCCAAGGATGATGAAAGCGTCCTTGACATCCGTGTAGATGCCCGTGGTGACAGCGCTAGACTTTGAGAACCATCAGGTGTAATGGTCCTTCTCCAGAAAATCTCGGTAGTGCCGTACTTGGCTCTGACTGCTCAAAATCACATCATCCACTCGAGGTGGAGATGGAGACCTATGGTTCCTCCTCTTCTTCTGGGCTCGGGTAGCGGGTCTGCTTGAACTAGTCATGGATCCTATAAAATAATCGAGATTTTTCCAAGATAAGATCCACTCAAAAATAAATAGGTACGAGACCCCATACTTGGTCTCAAAATTAACCTCAGAATTATTCGTAAACTACCCAATTGGGTTGTTCACGATTCTGGGCTCGGATCGATCGATGAAGATATGCAGGGTCGTAAACGAGCCTGGGTGGGTCGTTAACGACCTGCCGAGAGCAAAACCAGAACTTTTCGAAATTTAATCTACCTTAAATTCAGCACAAATCAAGCATGCAATCTTCTATCATTTTCCACATATCCCTCATCGGGTATAAGCACCCCATACTTACTCAATTACCCATCCCGAACATGCTAAAAATTACCCGGAATTTTGATATGCAAAGATTGAACTTTTAGATCTAGGACAAGAAAAATTCATGCTTTCCTAACTAAAGGATTGCAATAGCTAATCTAACATGAATAATCTCTCCTAAGACATGAACAACCAAGCACAATCAAGAATTTTTAGGAACAAAATCAAGCATGCTCATCAACCTTCCTAAGAACATGATTCCAAGATATGAAATTTTGACCCTATAGATAACCAATCATGCAATTTCAAGCAAGGGTTTAGAAATCATACCGGAGAATCGAGGAATTGAAGAACAAGGGTCGGAGTCGGGGTGGTTAACGAGCTTGGCCTCATCGGTGAACGGTTTCCGAGCTCCGGTAACTACGGCCTCTCGGTGATCGGTAGCGTGAGGGATTCCGACTCGGTGGGAGAGAAGGGAGAGGGAGTGAGAGTGTTTTGGGTTTGAGAGGGAGTGAATTTTGAGGAATTGGGGTGGTTAATTTTGAGAGTGTGAGGGATTCCGACTCGGTAGCTACGGCCTCTCGGTGATCGGTAGCGTGAGGGATTCCGACTCGGTGGGAGAGAAGGGAGAGGGAGTGAGAGTGTTTTGGGTTTGAGAGGGAGTGAATTTTGAGAGGATTGTGGTAGAATTTTGGAAGGGGGGTAGAAGGGTTTATATAGGAGGGGTGAGGGTAGAGGGGGGGCGGCGGCTAGGGTAAAAATAGATAGATTAGGTTAGAATATTTACCTGTCCCGTATTGTGACGAGTCGGGTCTGAAATCTTGTTAGCTCAAAAATTCTAATTTCTATCCTAGCTAGAACTAAAAATAAAAATAAAAGAAAGCTAAAAAATAATATAAAAAGAAAAAGAAAAGAAAAGAAAAGAAAAGAAAATAAACTAAACTAAACCTATTCTAAAAAGCGGGTTGCCTCCTGTAAGCGCTATGTTTAACGTCGTTAGCCCGACGAGCTCCCTTTCTAGTCTCATGGTGGTTCGTGTATGGCCATGTTAGGGTCTTGAGGTACCCTGCTTGTAGCCTTACTGCCTCTGTGTGCTTGAATTGCTAAATTAGGACCTTTTTCTTCTATCAGCAAGCTCGATATCCCTGGATTGTTAGTGTAGTCCGAAAGCCAAGGTGGTTTGGACTTTTCTTTAACCTTTGTAGTAGGGCCTTGGTTGAACTCATGCACGTGGGACTCGGTGATCGGCAAATTTGGCTCGGTAGGGACTGTTGTGTCGAGTTCGGGTTGAGTCAACTCTATTTGTGCCACTCCAATTGGGTCGTTGGCTTTTTGATCCAAGTTGAATTCCACCCGTTCTTCTCCTATATCAAAAGTGAGGAGTCCCTTACGCACATCAACTCTTGCTCCTGCTGTGGCTAAGAATGGTCGCCCCAGAATTATGGGGACATGAGGGTCTTCAGGCATATCAAGGACGATAAAATCATTCGGTATAAAGAATTTCCCGACTTGAATAGGGTAATCGTCCACTACTCCTGTGGCTTTGACACTCGACCCATCTGCCATGTACAGATTCATGTCTACTGGCTCTAGTGGTCCCATATTGGCTTTAGACCAGATTGAGAGCGGAACAAGACTAGCACTGGCACCAAGATCGCATAAAGCCTTGAACTTGTGGTTGCCTATGCCGATTGTGATTGCAAACCTCTCGGGATCTCCTAGCTTTTCTGGTAGAGCTATCGATCTGACTTCATCCTGCAGCTCTGTAATGGACCTTTTTCTGCTAAGAATATCTTTCAAAAATTTTGCGTAAGCCGGCATTTCGCTTAGGGCGTCAGCGAATGGGATGGAAATATTAATGCCCTGAAGAATCTTAACGAAACGCTTGAACTTACTCTCAGTAGAGTCCATAGATTTCTTAGTTGGAAATGGAAGAGATTTCACCATTCTCGGAACCAAGTTAGGCTCGAGAGGTGAGAGTACCGAGTCGACACTGGAGTCGATTGATATCCTCGGCGGGTCGTTACCGACCCTGGTGGGGTCGTTAACTACCCTGGGATTGAGAGGGAGGCTCGGATTAGTAGACTTACCTGGGGTGAGGTCGTTAGGGACCCTCAGAACCTCGTCATTTTGGTTTTTTGGCTCGGTATGTGCTCTCGCTGGCTCGTTAACGAGCTGGTTGGCGACATCCTGTTCCTCCTTCTCTTCAACTTGAATTCTCTCCGGTAGTGTCTTCCCACTTCTGAGGTGTACCGCTGCTATTTGGCCTCTAGGGTTCTCCTCGGGGCGGCCCGGGAGTTGCCCTTGTGGTCTTGGAATCCGTGCAGCTAGGTCCCCTAGTTAAGAATCAACGCTCCTCTTCCAAATATCGAACTCTCCCCATCTTTTATCTTGTCGGTTCAGCTTGGCTTGAACGTCATCAACCTTGTTGTTCACTCCGTTGATGCTCTCCTTTATCTCCTGAACCCATGATGGCATCTCCTGATGGCCTGGAGGTCGATATGGTGCAAGTCGTCTATCTGGTGGGGGCCCTGCGTAATTTTGACTTGTATTCTGATTGCCCCATGGTTGATAGTTGTTCGACCTGTCATTATAATTAGGCTGGTTCCTGTAGGGTCCTCTCATGTAATTCATCTCAGCTATTGTCTCAGCGGTTCTAACCTGCTCAATGTTAGTGCAAGCAGAAGTACTATGTGCAGAAGAACCACATTCTTGACATGATTGAGAGGATTTCAGAAAACTTACCTGTTTCCTCAGACGGTTGACCTCATCTTGTAAGAATTGATTTTTAACATCGGGGTCAACTTCATCTCGGTTGGGTACATAGAGACGTTTTTGAGTTTGTGGAGCCTGCTGGGTTCCGTACATAGCATCGTAACTCGCCAGCTTGTCCAATAGTTCCCACGCCTCTGTCGGGTTCATCTCTATAAAACCGCACGCAGTATGCGTGTTGATGCGGTTCTTGGTCTCTGCGTTGATACCCTGGAAAAAGATTTCTTGCAAAACATATAAAGGTTGCCCATGAGTAGGGCACTGTCTAAGCATCTCCTTGAATCTTTCCCATGTTTCAACAAATGTTTCATTAGGCAACTGGTGATAAGAGGTGATGCGTTTCCTAAACTCCGTTGTCTTAGCAGGAGGGAAAAAATTTGTAAGAAATTGATCATACAAAGCTTTCCAAGTCCTGATAGACTTAGAAGGTAGGCTCTCTAACCAGTTCAGGGCCTTTCCAGTAAGAGACCATCTAAAAGCTTTTAATAGAACATATTCTAACGAGACACCTTCAGCAGCTATGGTGTCACATAAATCAAGAAAATTTCTAATATGCTCCATAGGGCACTCAGCAGGTTTCCCTTCAAACTGAGCCCGTTTGATTAAGGATATAAATTGAGACGATCTCAAAAGGTTTCTCTATCGCTAGAAGCACAATAGGAGATTCTGGCACCCTCAGTTCCGGATGCATGTATTGCTTGGCATTCCTTGGATAGGCGTCTAGCTCTTCTTGTAGTCGAGCCTTGTCAGCTCGTTGACGCTCAGCTTCTGCGTCTGCGCCGTCCCTCTCGGCTTTCAGTGCCTCCATTTGGGTCCGGAGGATCTCTAACTCTCGAGCCATCTCTTCTGCTGTGGCCATGGCTCGGTTTTCTCGGAGTCGACGGTGCAGGGAACGTTCTGGTTCTGAGTAATAACCTGTGTTATCAAACTGAAGCCTTCTTCGTCCTACCGGCATACACTGAGAAAACAAACAAACAAAACAAAAATTAAAAACAAAAACGGGGTCGGGCTATTCCCGATCCCGAAGATAAACTAACAACTCGTTGCTTCCCCGACAACGACGCCAATTTGTTGATTAGGGTTTCTCGGCCAACAAATAAATTTGTAAGTCAAGACCCCGCTGAGTATAGCAGAGTCAGGATCGTTCCACAGGAAGCAAGGTTGTTTGTCTATCAATCTAACAAAAATCAAACAAAAACAAATAAAATACTCACGAGCCGCCTCGTTAACGACGTTGTCAGGGTCGTTAACGAACCACCGAACACAAAATGCTAAAACTAAGGACCTAATTAAAATCCAATTAAAATTCGGTACCGAGGCAAGTACTCAGCAACGAAGATTCACCAGAAATAATTCAAATAAAACAAAAATCTAGGACTAGGGACACCACAACATAGCCAAGCATAAGAATTCGTAAGAAGAAAAGATCATGCCTTCAAATAGATAGAGTCATCAACTTTCGTTGACTTAGTAAGTAAATTAATCTATTTTCGCATCCTAATTCACTTAATTGCTTGTTTTAGATCTCAAGCTTGAAACTTTCGTTTTCAAACAATATCAACCTTCAAGTTAGTAACTTCCTCTTTTAACTCAGTTAAAAACTCAAATTACCTCCACTTTCGTCTCGGTATAAGCACAACAAACAATTCTTAATCAAAGATAAAAGGCCTTCACAACTCAATCTTACTCATCAAACATGCTCAACTATGCCGGGCTTAACCCCGATCCTAGAAAAAGAAACTACTCACTAATCATAACTAAAAAACTAAAAACTTCAATTAAAAGAAACATTGAAACAAAACTCAAAACTCTAATTAATAAAAATATATCGTCTCACAGAGATTCAGAAGAAACCAAAAAACATAAAAATACCGAACCACAATCACGACCAACGACCCCGGCGACTGTCGTCTACCGAGCCTCGGCGGTCCTCTTCCGATCCGACTTCTCTCTCTCTTTTGGTCCTTCAAAAATCTCCTCAAATTAAGCCTCCCTCTTCTATGTTAGATAGAAGGGTATTTATACTAAAAAGCTAAAAACTAAAAAGGCTAAAAGATATAAACTTTCCTAAGAAGATAGAAACAATCCCTAAAAGAAAGAAGTAAAATCTAAAAAGATATTAAGACCTAAAATACATATTCTAACAACCCCAAAAGATTCTAAAAAGATACTCAACCGATACGGAAATAAATTCCCACTCAGGATAGGTGAATTATAAAATAATACTCCATATCTTCTTTTTCGTGGCCTCGTTAACGAGCCCTCACAGCCTCGTTAACGAGCTTGGGCTTTGTTTTCTTCCATACTTCCTCTTGTACACTCCAGCTTCGACTTCTTCAATCTTGCACTCCTCCGTCTTTTGCTGTAATGCTCCAAATTCAACTCCATTTAGCTCCTTTCCTTGCTAAAACCTACAAAATACACAAAATAGCATAGATTCCACTCTTTTCACAGAAATATGCAAAACTATCTAAAAATACTCAAAACTAAATCTAAACTAAACAAAACTAAACCTAATAAGCAAAGAAAACCTATCAAAAACTATACTAAAAATGCGAATATCACGTTGCTTGTTCTCCGATGGTTATTTTACACGATCTAGCCGACGGCGTGTCACTTTTGTCTGCCTATCAACCCACTCCTCCGTTCTCTTGCTCCTGCTTTGATTAGTGGGTTTCTTCGAGAAAACGAGTTAGATGGGCTTTGCATCTTCTTAGTGTTCTTAGGCCATTTGCGAAATGGGTCGTTGATGTTACAGGTCTAACAATAATCAAACAAGAAAACATACCCAGATTTTAACACATAGATGTATTGTAGAAATTCCTTGTAAACCAACTAGTTTACTTAGAGAAAAATCACTCCATTATGAACTTCTCACTCGGTCGGGCTTTAGGATTGCGTTTGGTTCGCTTTATTGATTTTGTTAGTTGTTGCAATGCTCTCCCGTGTACAAGTGTTGGATCACACAACCCTTGAACCACGCTCTACCAATTTTTCCCAAACCATAGTTTCTGGCTCAAATTTCGGAAAAGGATTTTTGGCGCAATTGTTGGGCCCAAGATCACGAAGCCTAGCGCATCAACGACTGCTACTTACAAATTGAAATGCTAGAAGGAGAATCCCCAAAATGGTGGGAGTATTAGATTTTTTAATTTCTATTATGTGGGCCTACATATTTAATAGAACAATTATATTATATGGCTAATTATTAGTGGGTTTATTTTAAGTGATTCAATTCTGTGAAAAACCCTCGGACTTCTAATAAATGGTATGGGCAATGGGTTGTTACCGGATTTGACCCAATAGGCTTAATGGGATTCTCTTGGGTTAAATAAAAAGAGATTTTAGGGTATGGTCCCCAACATGCTAAATCATTCAGGCTTTCTACGGTACTCTCCCCATCATAGTGAAAGCACAAACCCTAGATTTGGCTGAGGAAGATCACATACCTACGGTTCTAGTTTGTAGTTCCGCACAAGGTTCGATTGCCATCAGGATTAAAGGTATGTCAAATTTGGTGTTTCTTAATAACTTAGTATGACCAATCTTGGCATTTAGGTCTAAAAGGAATTAATTTTCCAACAAGTGGTATCAGAACCCGCATCATATTAGGTTATCAGATCTGATTTTTTTTATCGATCGTATGAAAATTTGATTTGTTTGGTTGAATTACGATCGGCTACAATGTGTTCATGGTCACGCCGTCAGTCCATCACACATTCAGACTTTTTCAAATCGTTTTTTCAGTGCTATGTAAATGTACATGCGCTCTCTGATTGAATTCTTTGAAATTATTTTAAAAAAGTTGACTTTTCAATAATTGCATCTAAGTTTTGCATCTCTGAGTGTTTGATATGCATAATTCAATTCATAATTTTAGTGTTCATGTGTACGCTTATGCAATTATGTACGGTTGAGTATACGCACTATTTTATTGAATTGATATATATAATATAGGATGATTTAAGAAATATAAAAAAAAAGAGGCTAATTAGGTGGATATTAATGAGGGTGTGAAAATTAGGTAAATAGCAAAATCCCCCATCACCCACTCCCCATCCCACTCTCACCGAGTTGACTCGGTCTTTGACCGGGTTGACTCACCCGTTAACCGAGTTGACTCTCTGGTTGATCAACCATTGACCGGCGTTGACTGATCGTTGATCGGGGCGTTGACCGACTGTTGATCGTCATCACTATCATCATTTTCAAAACCATCATCACAATTTTTTTCACCGTCATCACAATTTATTTCATTGTAATCACAATTTTTTGATGACAAAAAGTGTAATGAAAGGTAAAAAAGTGTCATCAAAATGTCTTGATGACATTTTTTGATGACAAAAAATATCAATAAAGGCATTCAACCACATAAAAAAACCGTCATCCCCCGTCATCACAGTTTTTTCCATAGTCATCACAATTTTTTGATGACAAAAAGTGTAATAAAAGGTAAAAAGTGTCATCAAAATGTCTTAATGACATTTTTTGATGACAAAAAGTATCATCAAAGGCATTCAACCACAAAAAACAACCGTCATCACAATTTATTTCACCATCAGCAAAAATTTTTGATGACAAAAAGTGTAATAAAAGGCAAAAAGTGTCATCAAAATGTCTTGATGACAACTTTTTGATAACAAAAAGTATCATCAAAGGCATTCAACCATAAAAAAACAACTTTCATCACACGGTTCGAACCGTCATCAACTGTCATCGTTACTTGATGACGGTTTGATTGTCATCAACTATCATCTCTACTTGATGACGGTTCGATTAATTTGTCATCAAAAGGGCCTTGATGACAAACAAGTGTCATCAAGTGTCATCAAACTATCATCACTTAAGCGTCATCAAATGTGTCATCACTTTCATCACTTTCATCACTACTTGATGACGGTTTGATTGTCATCAACTATCATCATAAATGTCATCTCTACTTGATGACGGTTCGATTCTCATCAATCGTCATCGCTATTTGATGACGGTTCGATTGTCATCAATTATCATAACTACTTGATGACAGTTCGATTAATTTGTCATCAAAAGGGCCTTGATGACAATGGTCTTGAAGACAAACAACCGTCATAAAGTGTCATCACTCAAAGTTTGTTCATTTTTATCATCATCACAAAAAATAGGTGTCATCAAATCTCATCACCACATAAAAATAGTTGTCATCACCGCATAAAAAACAATTGTCATCACAAATAAAAAACAAAGTTGTCATCAAATATCTATCATCACGTTTCATTTTTTAGTGTCATCAAATATCATCACGTTTAATTTTTTAGTGTCATCACATATAACTTTTAGTATCATTATTCAAAGTGTTATCAAATATTTGTCATCACGTACAATTTTTTTCATAAATTGTCATCACTACTTGATGACGGTTTGATTGTCATCAACTATCATTACAAATGTCATCCCTACTTGATGACGGTTCGATTGTCATCACTACTTGATGACGATCTTATGGCATTCATTTTTTTGTCATCAAAGGACCTTGATTACAAACAACCGTCATCAAAATTGTCATCAAATGCTTTGAAAAAGCCTTGATGACACTTCACTATATCAAAACAACCGTCATCAAAAAATTAAAAAACGTTTTCATCAAATATCATCACTTGTCATCACAACATAAAAACATATTATTATTAGCCTTTGTGGGATTTGAACCCACATCATTATTTTTAAACAAAATGCTCTACCATTTGAGCTAATAGGCTAAAAACACAAAATACTTTTCACACATTTATATTTTCCAGTATCAATTGACTAATGCAAAGGTCATAATTAGTTTGATTCCCCCTGTTTTTAGTACAGTTTTGCATACAATCTACGCACATAATTAATGCTATAGGGAACAAGTGGCAATGTTCGTGAAGAAGCTATGCCGGTCTCCTGGTGTAGATTTCTATGACATAATGAGCTCTCTTACGGGGTATTCAATCATAAATATTCCGATCAATAAAAGATGAGCAATTTTAATATGTGGTTTTACATCATCCAACCAAATTAACACTTCTTAAACTTTCTAATTAATGCTTTCATTGAAGGTAAAAGTTGTTGCCTGAATTCCTCAACGGTGGGGCTGTTCCTACAGAACGAGCCTCAATCCACTTCAGTCAAGAACATGGTGCATTTGGCTCAATAATCGTGCAGTGAAGAGGGCAAAACAAAAAACTTAAAGAAAATCAAACATCGCATCAAAATCAATAGGAACACATTTAATGCAAGCGGTTGCAATCGCTTTTTGAATTTCTCCAGAATGCAAACAAAAAAATGAAACTAGATAAGGAAGAAATTGAGATATCGTAGAAAGCTCACAAAATCAAAATTTACCTATCGATGTTGAATCTCCTCTGATAAACACTTTCAAAAAATGGATTTCTGATTCTGAAAATTTTGAGTCGAAACCTATCGACGTCGTCGTTCTCCCTCCCGCTGATTGGCCACCTCCTCTCCCACCCCGTCCTCTACAAGATCCTCTTGCCTCTTGTGCACAACACCAGATCTAATAAATTTCTGAAAATTAGGGTTTAGAACTTCAATGGAACAAACGGAAAAGCGGAAATTGGGGATAACAAGCAAGAAATTTGCACAAGAAGGAAGAAACCAGAAATAATCAGAGTTCATTCAACTGATAAACAAACGGAACGAAGGAACGAGAGAGAATACGGACGGAATTACGGACTCGGGAGAAAAATCTGAGCAAGTGAGAGGATGTTAGGGAGGTGAGAGAAAAAAATAAAAGAGCCCTAACAAAAACCTACAAAAAATGGTATTGGTTACAAGCGGCTAATTAGGTTATTATTTTTTGCCGTTTTAGCAAATTCTTTCTATAATATATTGTGTGCACTATACAGTCTGTACTCGATCTAAATGTTCTCACTTAATTTTATAATGTGCATGTCTATTAGTGACATTGTTTTATGTGTGCACAATTTGGGCTTTTCGATCTATGACTTCGGTTTTGATTGTTTGAATATTGACTCTTCAATGTTCTTTTATGTTCAATGCATTATGGTTTATTTATATGCATGTGTACAATATTATTATTTATATGTACGATTTTAGTTTATGACCAATTTTGGTGATTGAACATATATACATGTATATTAAGACTTGTTGTTATACTATGTGTAATATTAAGAAATGTTTTACACTTAGTATATTTATTTGTTTTAAATTAAATAATTGAAGTAATAAGCATACTATTAAGATAATTTTGATATGTGTGTATTAATTTAATTTGGAAAATAAGGATTGTGTCTTCTTATTTATGCGAATATTGATCGGCCCAAAGGAAGGTTAATATTTGGCCAAGTAATGAATATACATGTGATAATAATATTGATAATATAAACATATTATTCACGTGAATAATAGTCAATCCAAAGAACGGCTATTATTTGACAGGATATATTATTAATATTTGATTATTGCGTTGAGTGTACCATTTACAATTGATATTTTAGTGCAAACACTGAATGTCAAGTTGTGTTAGGTATTTTACATAATAAAGTTTAATTATAAAGGGCTTTATCCATGTGAATGGTAGTCGGTCCAAAGAAAGGCTATCGTTTGACAGGATTAAGTGGTATTTAGGGGTTTACTAGAGAGTTATAGTTGAAGTTTACATAAAGTTTTTTTCGGGAAACCTAAGGATATTTGAATGTGCATTGTGTACTTTATTTTCTCACACTTTTTCTATTTTTCAATATGAGCCTAGAGGCCTCTTTCGATATTGACTAATACGATGGAGGCGTTGTGTTTTGAAGACTTTAGTCAATTTTCTTGTATACTTTTATTTTCTTGGGGACATTGGAGCCACATTTGGTATTTGAATTGTTATAAAGGAAATTTAAGATTAATTTTTTACATAACTTTTTTTACCGATAATTTTTTGCTCATTATATCCACGCACATTACTCTTTTGATATACGTTTTGTGTAAAAGGTTGTAATTTTTACATTTTCCAGTGATTATATATTTTGGATTGCACATGTTTGAAATTTTAAGTCAATGGATTGAAGCTTGATGTCGCCAAAGTGACCTCTCTTGTGTAGATTGTTCATAAGAAATGTTAAATGTTGTATGTATGCATGTCAATGCGGGTACTATTCGACCCAAAGGTAGTTTAGTGCTTGGTCGGATTGCAAACATACTTGTACGGGTAAACATGTGACAATTATAAAGTTATACATATGAATAGTATATTGATCCAAAGGTTGATTTATTATTTGTTATTAATTATTGTCAATGTTTGATCATTACACCAAGAGTACCACTAGTAGTTGATACTATTGTCCAAAGACTTGGTATTAATGTTGCACTTGTTATTTTGAGACGGGTTGTACAATTCTTGAATTTATATTGTTGGTATTTTTTATTCACAATGAAAATTATAGTTATATTGCTCTCGTTTTAGTAAATCTCATGACAGTATCTGCTGCTTTAAGTTATAGTTCAATATTTAACTATGTCAACCGTAAGGAATTGGAAGACGTTGTTTGGGTGTATGGATCTTGACATTGCATAAAGATAGAAGAACCCCTTCTCCTACAAATTCGAATCTTTCTAAGAGAAGATAGTTTTTTGAGATGTGGGAACTAATTGCTAAGGTCATATGATCATGATGAACAACACCATTTTTGAAACCTTTAGGTAAAGAAGAGATTACGAATCTCAAAGTGTTTCATGTTGATATTAAATGATGCTTTACTAAAAGAGATAAAGCCAGTATAAGGTTCTAATTGGTTAACACATAAAGAACATGTAATACCCGAGTTCGGATTCCAGTAACGTTTATAATTTTGAGCGTTATAGAATTACGACCTCTTCCCAACATTTTAATTGTTGGACCAATCTAGCCTTACTCTATTTCATTCTAAGTTTGGGCCTGATATCCAGATGGGCCGAAGCCCATTAATTTTTTTCCCACCCTAGCCCAACATTTTCTTTCTCCTCCTTCTATACCTAACGTGAGAAAGGTGACTGTTCACCTCCTTCTTCCTCTTGAGAGCCGCCACTCCCTACCTCACCAACTCCCTCAATTCCCTCTTATTTCCGCTCACCTCTCTCACTCATCCTCGTTCTTTCCTCATTTTCTCGCCTCTGTTCAAGAGTGGACGTTGTCACTTCCCTCTGAGAAGCCTGACGGTGCTCGCGATCATCCTTTCCCGCTTCCGTTTGCCCAAGCTCGCCGTTGCCGGAACACCATTCTTTCTCGTCTCTACTCGAAGGCGACTGTCGTTGCCGACCTCGAGAAATTGTCGTCATTGGTAGTCCTCCTCTATTCGAGTGGGTCGCTCTACTAGAGGTCGCCGTTCGCCGCCTCCTTACGCACTGCCATCCAAGCCCGATTTTTCAATCCTCCGCCAAGTCATCGCCTTCTCGCATCGGATCAGACCCGGCCGCCACTAGCGATAGTTGCCAAATAGAAGAGGAAAGGTAGTGCTCGATCCGAAATCAAGACCCTAAAACTGTCGTGCACTGTCACCATCCTCGATCGAGTTCAAGATCTCAACATGCGTTACCAATTATTCCAATAAGTAGAGGGTATAAGGTTGTGCTCCTTGCCCAATTTCAATTTCACTCAATCGAGTCATATACTGTTGTTGCTATTAGGAAGATTCGATCAATTTTGGTTTTACAGTAAAACTTTGGTCTAGTTTTGTAGAATTGTTGTTATGGTTTAGGAGTCAACCGATTTGTATAGGCTTTGACTAAATTATGGCTTTTATTAGTGGAAAGAATAACTGCAAATTATTGTTGGCTCAAAATTGCCCATATGTGGAATTGTTGAATGAATTGGTTTGGAATTGGCAGTTGAAGTTGATGTCAAGTAATACGAGATTGCTACTGAAAATTGGTTTAATTGTAATGTTGACCATGAAATCGTGAAATTGAATATTTATTATTGGTTATTGAATTGGAGTGGTTTGATTGAATGTGTTGATCTAGAGTAGTAGGTAAAATACTACTAAACTAATCATTATTGTAAAAATGTCATATTTGAAGAGTGCTAGTAACTAATAATCTAGGTTGGAATCGAACGGGTGACAAGGATAGGTTGGTTTGGAAATCGTAAATGCTCACCTAACACTACTAGAAAACGCGCATATAGCTAGGAAATTATAGCTAGGAATATCTTGTGTGGGTAAGTTTGCGGGAAACTGCCACAACATCTCCCACAAATCTCAAATTGTTTGGCTGTTTACCCATGAAATTCACGGTTGGTGCTACATTTCTGGGAATATTGTCGCGAAATAAACACACAGTTAAGTCCGATTCTAATTTTGTGGCCATATAGCCATGAAATTATAGGTTGTGGCTATAGTTGTGACCATATTGACGCGAATATATTACGAAGCTAAAATCGGTTCTAAATTTATGGCAAATTTGTCGCGAAATAATCATGCAGCTAAGTTCGATTCTAAGTTTGTGGCCATATAGCCATGAAAATATTCGTTGTGGCTAAAGTTGGAGCTATATTGACGCGAATTTTTGACGCAGCTAAAATCGGTTCTAAATTTTTGGGCAATTTGTCACGAAAGAATCATGCAGCTAAGTTCGATCCTAAGTTTGCGGAAATATATCCATGAAAATAGGTGTTGTGGCTATACTTGGAGCTATATTGACGCGAATATATTACGAAGCAAAATTCGGTTCTAAATTTCTGGGCAATTTGTCCTGAAATAATCATGCATCTAAGTTCGATTCTAAGTTTGTAGCAATATAGCCATGAAAGTGTTGATTGTGGCTATACTTGGAGCTATATTGGCGCGAATATATTACGAAGTTAAAATCGATTCTAAATTTCTGGGTAATTTGTCGCGAAATAATCATACAGCTAAGTTCGATGCTATGTTTGTGGCCACATAGCCATGAAAACATGAGTTGTGGCTATAATTGGAGCTATAATTACGAAGCTAAATTTGGTTCTAAGTTTATGGGGATATTGTCACGAAAATAAGCATTCAGCTAAGTTGGATTCTAAGTTTGTGGCCACATAGCCATGAAAACATGAGTTGTGGCTATAATTGGAGCTATAATTACGAAACTAAATTTGGTTCTAAGTTTATGGGGATATTGTCACGAAAATAAGCATTCAGCTAAGTTGGATTCTAAGTTTGTGGCTATATCTATTAATTAAGCAAAAAAATGAAAAAGAAATCTTGAAACCTATTATTCAAAAACCACATCAAGACTCCCAAATTACACAAGAACTGCATAAGGACCTAGTAGCTCGGATCCTCAATTTTTATGAGAAATCGTAAGACAATAATTAAACAACAAGAACTTTAAAAAACCCAAGAATGCACATAAAAAATTTGCCAAAACTTAGCCTAAAAATGCACATACAAAACTCCAACAATGCAAATACAAAACTTAGCCTAAAAATGCACATACAAAGCTCCTATATAAATGCATAAATTATCCAACACAATCTTAGCAAATGTCTTCAACACAATCTCAACACAATTTCAATGTCTTCAACACAATCCTAACAAATGACTTCAAACACAATAAGATTCAAACACAATGGGCAACACAATCCTCTAATGTCACTACAACCATGTTAAGGCATACAAACAAACTACAAGTCTAAAATCCATAAAACCAACACAATCCTCTAAACGTCTTCCTCTTCCTCTTCCTCTTCCTCTTCTTTGCTACAGCCTACATCCTCATCATCGTCACTAGACAGGTAAAGCTTGACATCTTCATTTTCCATTTCTCGAGAATAAAAGATTTTGTACAAAAGAGTACTCATATAAGGATCCATGCCATTTTTCTTGAAAAACTTGTATGCTTTGCACTCCTACCATACAAGATACTTACAAGTTAAAAAAGATAATAGAACACCATGGAACACAAGACAAATTAAACCTACTAAGTGTCTAAAAAATAAAAATAAAAACAGCATGAAACACAAGTCCAAGTAAACCTTAACAAATGAAAGCAAATGTTCAATACTCTTCTATTACATTTTACAAGGTAAACCCTAGATGATAAGTAAGATAAAATTATGACCTTGAAAACAAACATCATTCATTAGATTCAATAGGCTTGAAGTCATCAATTACTGGTCGAACCTTTAAATTTTATTAGGATACGTTCTTGCAGAATATTCATTATTCGACAGTAAGATGTCACAAGCCCACAACTTCTTTAACTCTACAAGTCTAAGTCTTAAATAAACACAAATATCAACCA
Source organism: Fallopia convolvulus (assembly GCA_964016875.1). Taxonomy (NCBI): domain Eukaryota; kingdom Viridiplantae; phylum Streptophyta; class Magnoliopsida; order Caryophyllales; family Polygonaceae; genus Fallopia; species Fallopia convolvulus. The sequence goes on from OZ024719.1 coordinate 28,334,678, forward strand.
TAATCAATCAAGAAATAGGAATACAAGAAACTAGATGATATAGACGCGTACACTTTAAAAATGAAAGCATGGTGAATTTGCACTTACTTTGTATTTTCCCGCCCACCACTCGTCGTGACCAATAATTTCCCAGGTACTTTCATTCCACATGAGACCCCCCCTCGTTTCTTTGAAAAGACTTCATATCTTCCAAAGCCTATAATAGTGGTTATACCTTGATTGCGCAGTGATTCTCGTGGACAAACACCCAGTCTCAGCCATGAATCGCTGGTGGACATCAACCCAGTTAGGGGGGGTGGGATCATCAAGGGGAGGACTAAGCTCTAAAACAATTTTGAGGAAGATCATCTCTTGGTCATGATTCCAGTTCATTGGCATTGCAACAATCTGTGAAGAAAAGAAATGGAAAAATATCAATCGTAATTGACAAGATCATGAGTGGAAAAAATGGTGAAAGAAAAGTGGTCAAGTTGTGTATCACATCATATTATAGCAATCAAACTAACTTCATTTAGAGGCCATTGACAATTTAATTGACAAAATCAATCGTAATAGCAATCAAACTAACTTCATTTTATGTATCAATCGTAATTGACAAAATCATGAGTGGAAAAAGTGGTCCAAATATAAACAATTGAAACACAAATGGCATGAACAAAGAGATGATCCTCCTCAACCAACATATTATAGCAATCAAACTAACTTCATTTTACTTGTCATCAATTGAAATGAATGTTTGAGATGCAAAAACAAACATAGAGGCCATTGACTATTTCCAAGGCCTAGAGAGATGAGAAGTAAGGTGCACTGGTATACTCAAGACTACAACCAATAATAATCAAATTTCATATCAACCAACATACATCCAATGTGTGGGAAAAATACACTTAGCTGTAGAAGAAAGAAACAAGAAGGGAGAGCAAGTGTTTAAACCAAAAACATGAGCAAATGGAATCGAAATTCATATACCTAACAATATAAAGGCCTTTAAGACAAGATTAAAACCTCAATTATACCTAATAATTTAAGAGATGGCAGCAAGAATAGCTCAACTTAGCAAGAGCATAATTTCTGTATAAAGTCATTGTCTCAACACAATTAATTCACACCAGCATATCACACTCAGCTCTAGTACGAATTGAAACCCATCCAAGAAAATTTCAATAGTATCATATAAGATTTTGACTAGATCTATATCCAATGTGGAATTGACGACTAGATCACTGAGCATTATCCAAGTTTTCAATCTACTATCTTTTCACATACTAACACAACATTGCCATAAACACAACAAATTAATAAAGCTACAAAGAGAGATGGAGAGCGTTGCTTGTGATATGTGCTCGTGGAAGGCGTTGCCGGCGCCGAGATGCGGAAGTTGAGGATGGCGCCGAGATGCAGAAGTTGTCGCTCGAGAGAAATGGAGAGCGAGGGAGATGCGCTCGTGGTGGGCGGCTCGTGAGAGAGAGGGAGAGGGAGATGGAGAACGGCCTTGAATTGAAGAGGGAGATGGAGATGAAACCCTAAAAATTGGGTGAGGCAGGGAGATAAAGGCCGCTCGGGTTGGGCCGGGAAATCCTAACATATAATCCAAGCATATGGGCCGAATTGGATCTGGCCTTTTTAGTGAGCCTAAAATGCATTCGTGGCCATTTTTGTGGCCAATTTCCTGGCTAATTTGAACTTGCATTTTCCTTAAATGCTCGTACCAACCTCATTCAATTCTCAACTACCATTGCTTATGATTCGTCAAAACCCTCATTTTCATCACTTGTTTCTCATTCTCTCTCAAAATTCTCTCTCTCAACCATATTCTCTCACAAGAAAAATGTAACTCAAACCTTGAATTGAAGATATATAATACTCTACACATTTTAAAGATAATTTAAGAGGTGCACATCTGATTTGGATCAGGTAAGTTAGTTGCAAAGAGATTTTAGTGTTACAAGTTTTAGATTTAGGGTATTTAGTATATATTTGTGGGTTTTCCTTTTTTGTTAATGCTTCCTGGTGGTGGTGGTTACAATAGCGAATTTGTTGATAGTGTTCAGAGATTTCTTGATTTTGCAAAATCTCAAAAGCATTTTGATGTCTCTCTATTTGGTGGTGTTTTCATATGTGATTTCCTTTGTAAATATGTTTCTTTTTCCCCTTTTCTTGTGCGTTTTGTTCCTTTTTAGCTTAGTTCCCGTATTTCTATGAGATTCGGAGACTGTGCGCATTTTATGTGTTTTGTAGGTAATTTGGCATGAATCGAGGATCGATTGGAAGGAGGGTCGAGACATGGAGCAAAGGCCGAGCTAAAGCGGGAAAGAGAGGAGCAAGCCATGAAGAAGAACAAGAGAAGCCAACAAGAAGAAGGTGGAACGAGGTCTGGACCGAGTTGCAACCACGTCGGGCCCAACTTTGAAGTTTCCAACCTCGGACCGAGATGCACAGTAACTCGGGCCCGAGGTCCTCCGTGTCGGTCCGAGTCGGTCACCGAACTACTTGGGCTCCAAGGCAAGAAATTTATGGACTTCCACTTTTGCCCCTCATCTAATCTATAAAAGGCCCTCTTGTCTTCTAAGAAAGGGTTCCCTCTCATACAAACAAAAAGGGGGTTCCAAGGGAACCAAGAAGATACTTGGAGAGCAAGGAGGAAGGAGAGAAGGAGGAAGAGAGAGAGAATCGACCAAGAGAGGAAGACTTGATAGGTTTTGTTGGTAGATTTGCTTTGATTTGCTTTGTTCTTGTGGATTTGAAAACCCTTGATTGGAATTTGTGGATTGTTTTGGATTTGAATGAAACTTTGCTTTGTTTTGAGATTGATTATGATGATTTCTTTCCCTTTTGATTTGATTGCTTTCTTTTCTTGTCACATGGAGTAGATCTCCTTGATCTTGGGTTATGGGGGAAAACCCTAGCTAGGTTTAGGCTAGAAACCCAAATTCCATAGCCTTGAGTGTTTGATCTAAGGAACCCACTCTACATAGAGCTACAATTCCTTGCGAAAGTTGGGAATCAAGGCTTGAGATTGGCAAAGTAGCGAAAGTGAACATGTGTCAATCTCCTTGCTTCGAAGGGGATTTCCCCAATGATCGAGGTGTAGAAGTGGTTGGAACGAGGGCGAAAGCACTCGATCCTAGTCCGATCGTCACTCATTGCTTGAATTGGGGTGGAAAAGCCTTAATCTACTAGGGAAGGAACCCAAAAGGCCAAGATCTACTTTTAAATCCTTGAGTTCGACATCCCCAGATACCTCGGGCCCGACTTACACAGTGTCGGTCCCGACTTCCTCTTGTCGCCAACCTCGGGCCCGACGTGACCTTAGTGTCGGTCCCGACTGATTTCTTTGTTTTCCTTTGTTTTATGCCCTCCTTTCTAGCTTCCTAGTATTTAGGCACAACGATCGAGTAGACTTCCCGAGTGTTCGACACCCACCACGTGCTACAACGGGGTCGGGTTATAAATTGTATCTCTAGACCCTCGCAATCCGAGAGCGATCAAAAGATTGGCGCCGTTTCCGGGGAGGTCTAAGTGCATTGAGTGCCAATTTGGTGAGTTTCTTGTGTTTTGGTAGTGATTTGGGTGAGGGAATAGCCCAAACCCTTTGTTTGTTTTTGATTTGTTTTGTTTTGTGTTTTTGTTTCATAGGTGTATGCTAGCTCCTTCCTCCCGAGGAACACTTGAGCTTGAGTTTGTGAGTGATCCGGAAAGTATTCTCAAGGAAGCCCAAAGAAGGAAAAGGATGGAGAATCAAGCTCTCCATGTTGATGAGGAGTTGGCTCAACTTAGGGCCGAAATGGCTAGATTGCAACTTGAGAGGGACAATCAAGAGGAGGTGGCAAGAAGAGAACGGGAGCAACGGATGAGAGCCGAGGCTCAACTCAACGCTCTACCCCGGAATGCACGCCAATACATGCATCCGGAGTTGAGGGTACCCGAGCCGGCTATTGTGCTTCCCGAGGTTGCCAAGAATTTTGAGATCAAGACGCAATTCATCTCCCTCATCAAGCATGATCAATTCGAGGGCCGTGCACATGAGTGTCCCATAGAGCATGTCAAACGTTTTGTGGATATGTGTGAGACGATCTCTACCGACAAGGAGACATTGGAGTATGTGCTTCTAAAGGCGTTCAAATGGTCACTTGGGGGCAAGGCCGCACATTGGCTCGAGAGCCAAGCTCCTAGGTAAATCACAACTTGGAAGACACTCTATGATGCCTTCTTGATGAAGTTCTTCCCGCCCTCAAAGACAACCGAGCTAAGAAGGAAGATTGCAAGCTTTCAACAAGGTCCAAATGAGCCTCTCTTCGAAGTATGGGACCGTTTCAAGGAGATGTTGCACCAATGTCCTACTCATGGCCAACAACCATATGTGCTTCAAGACATCTTTTTCCAAGGCATCAACCCGGTAACAAAGGACAAGCTCAATCTCCACACCGATTGTGGGTTCATAGACTTGACACCGGATCAAGCTTGGGAGCTACTTGACAAGCTATCCGATTATGAGGCCATGTATGGGGTGAGTCAAGCTAGCAAGGAGGTGAAAGTTCAAGGTGAAGGTGCAAGGAAGTTATATGATCCAAAGGGAGAAGACATTGATAGGGATGTGAAGCTCCAGTTCCTTGAAGGTGAAGTGAGCAAGCTTAAGAGGCAAGTCCACTACTACAAGCAAAATGCTAGAGCTTGTGAGGAGTGTGGATCCTTTGCACATGCTACAAAAGTTTGTCCAAATGAGAGCCAAGTGCGCTTGGCCGAGCGAATTGAGGAGGCAAACTATGTTCGAGGAAATTTCGGTGGAAGAGGCAACTTCAACAATGGTGGCAATGGCCGGTGGAACAACGGTCAAGCTCAAGGCTACAACAACAACTTCAACCAAAACGAGCCAACGGCGCCACCACCACCATATAGACCACCGGGATTCAATGAGTTACAAACATTTGATCAAGAGATGAGAGATGGGTTCAAGGAGATGAGGACCCAATTCAATGAGTTTGGTGCATGGAGGAGGCAAGTCGACAATCAATTTGCTCAAATCGCGACTCAAGCCCCGAGAGAGAATGGGAGACTTCCGGGCCGACCCGAGGAGAATCCTCGAGTTCAAAACAATCAAAATGAATTCCGGGCAATTGGATTGAGAAGTGGCCGAAACCTACCCGAGCCACACGTGCCTAAGAAGAATGAAGAGAGTTGGACCAACTTACCCAGTAAGTCGGGTCCGACGTTCCCCGAAGTCGACCCAGCAAGAAGATCGACTCCTTCACCACGGACCGAGGTTGAGAGCAACTCGGGACCGACGTACCCATACCTCGATTCGACTCCTTTGCCTCGGACCGAGATCCACAACATCGGGTCCGAATGGTGCCCAAGTCGGTCCAACAAGGAAATGATGCAAGTGAAGTGGGGAAGTCCAAAGAGGTTGATCCAAGCAAGATTCAAGGTGCAACAATTCTTCCATATCCCTCGAAGAAGCCGAAAGATGTTGTTGAGAATAAGTTCAAGAGGTTTCTCAAACTCTTGCAAGGCTTGAACATCTCTATCTCATTCACCGATGCATTGAGCGAGATGCCATCTTATGCCAAGTTTTTAAAGGAGATTCTGAGCAAGAAGAGGTCCATAGTTGAAATGCAAGATGAAGTCAAGACCTTGGAGTTACCGCAAAAGCTAGGAGATCCCGGTCGTTTTGCTATCACTATTGGTGTGGGATCTCAAAACTTCCAAGCCTTGTGTGATCTTGGAGCAAGCACGAGCATCATTCCTTACACCATATGGAAATCCACATCCATGGGTCTCATAGCTCCGGTCAACATGAGGTTAACGATAGCGGATGGGTCGTCCATCGAGCCAATTGGTATCGTCGAGGATTATCCCGTTTGCATTGAAGGCCACTATGTCCCAATCGACTTTGTTGTGGTGGACATGATAGAAGTGCCGGGTGAACCGATTATACTAGGGAGACCTTTCCTTGCTACGGTTGGGGCAATCATTGATGTAAAAAAGGGCCACTTGTCTCTTGACATAGGAGGAAGAGAGATTGAGTTTTTCTTTAGGCCAACTTCAAAAGGGACCGTACATAAGGAATCTAAGATGATCCAAGTTCCTCTTGGATTGCAATGGGAAACCGTTTCTAAGAAGTCAAGGCCAAGGGAGCTTAGGTTGAAAGCCACCCCACAACCTAGAGAAATTGAGATAGAGCACCAAGGTCTAGCCCTCAATATGATTGAGCATGAGCAATTGGAGGAAAGGATGTCTTATTTGGAGGTGTTCAAGGCCGAGAAAGAAGAAGTTCAAGCACCACCGGAACCATCTCAAGAACTCAAGGAGCTTCCAAAAGATTTGAGGTACGCATTTCTTGGTCCCAACTCTTCTTTACCCGTAATCATAAATGCCAACTTGAATGATGATGAGGAGTCTAAGTTGTTAGAGGTTCTAAGAAAACATAGAGGAGCTTTAGGGTATTCACTAGAGGAACTAAAGTGAATCTCTCCCTCAATTTGCATGCATAGGATTTATATGGAGGAAAACCATAAGCCCACTATTGAACCACAAAGAAGATTAAACCCTAACATGAAAGAAGTGGTAAAGAGTGAAATACTTAGGATGTTGGATGCGAGAATCATCTTCCCAATTTCCGATAGCAAGTATGTGTGTCCCGTGCATGTAGTTCCTAAGAAAGGAGGTCTCACCGTTGTGCAAAATGAAAAGGGAGAAATGATACCTATGAGAACCACAACAAAATGGCGTATGTGTATTGATAACCGTAAGCTTAATAGTGGCACTCGCAAAGACCATTTTCCTCTTCCTTTTATAGACCAAGTCCTAGAAAGATTAGCACAACATGAATATTTTTGCTACCTTGACGGGTATAGCGGGTTTTGGCAAATCCCTATTCATCCCGATGATCAAGAGAAGACGACATTCACATGTCCTTATGGGACTTTTGCCTATAGACGCATGCCTTTTGGTTTATGTAATACGCCGACAACATTTCAAAGATGCATGATGTCCATCTTCTCCGATATGGTTGAGGATATAGTAGAAGTGTTTATGGATGATTTCTCCGTCTATGGTTCCTCATTTGATGTTTGCTTAGCTAACTTAGACAAGGTTTTGACTAGATGTGAGGAGACTAGCTTGGTGCTTAATTGGGAAAAATGTCACTTCATGGTGAAGGAGGGTATAGTGCTAGGACACCTAGTTTCTAGTAGGGGGATAGAAGTAGATAAAGCTAAAGTTGAAATAATTGAAAAACTACCTCCTCCCTCTTGTGTTCGTGATGTTAGGAGTTTCTTAGGTCATGCGGGATTTTATAGACGGTTCATCAAGGATTTTTCTAAAATTGCAAAACCATTGTCTAACCTCTTGATGAAGGATGTGCCCTTTGTATTTTCCGAGGATTGCATGAGTTCTTTTTGTAGGTTGAGAGATGCCTTGATCTCGGCTCCAATAATGGCGGCACCCGATTGGAATCTTCCATTCGAGGTAATGTGTGATGCTAGTGATTTCGCCGTAGGGGCCGTCCTTGGGCAAAGGAAGGATGGAAAGTTGCATGCCATCTACTACGCAAGCAAAACTTTGGATGAAACTCAGTGCAATTACACAACAATGGAGAAAGAGTTTCTTGCGATAGTGTTTGCATTTGAGAAATTCCGTTCATATCTTGTGGGATCAAAGGTGGTAGTCTTCACGGACCATGCGACAATCAAATACCTCATGAAGAAGAAAGATGCAAAGCCGAGGCTTCTAAGGTGGATGCTCCTTCTCCAAGAGTTTGACCATGAGATCAAGGACAAAACCGGTGCGGAAAATGTGGTAGCGGATCATCTATCCCGTTTGCCCATCGAGTACATGTTGGAGATGGAGGATGGTTTGACTATAGATGATTCAAGAGCAGATGAAGTTCTCATGAGCGGAAAGGAGGAAAGGAAAGGTGGATCGACGAACCGAGTAAGTCGGGCCCGAGGTTCAGAACATCGGACCGAAGGCAAGGCAAGTACGAGTGAGTCGGGACCGAGGACTTCAACATCGGGCCCGAGTGACCTGTGTGTCTGCGAAGCTGGACCGGCGTCCAACCATGTCGGGATCGGTACACTTCAATGTCGGTCCGTGTAAGAAAGTAAGTTTCCTAGCTCGATTTCCATTCCTTCTCGTTCTCAATTGATTGATTCTTTCTCTCCCACTGGCCTTCTTTCTATTAGTGCCGTAAGACGAGGGGTTTTCCCTTGGTTTGCGGATTTTGCTAACTTTGCCGTAGGGGGAGTGATCCCACCAAATTTGTCTTATCAAGCTAGGAAGAAATTCTTACATGATGCTAGACAATATTTTTGGGATGATCCATATCTCTACAAGGAAGGGCGTGATCAAATCTATAGACGGTGTGTGTCAAGTGAAGAGGTTGAGAGCATAATTCACCATTGCCACTCCTTGCCTACGGGGGGTCACGCTAAGAGTTCCAAAACCACCTCAAAAATTCTTCAATGTGGTTATTATTGGCCAACCATGTTCAAGGATGTGCATGATTATGTGAGGAAGTGTGAGGAGTGCCAAAGAGAGGGGAACCTATCAAGGAGGAATGAGACTCCTCAAACTGGCATTCTAGAAGTTGAGTTATTTGATGTATGGGGTATTGACTTCATGGGAACATTTCCCACATCGGGGCCTTACAAGTACATCTTGGTAGCCGTGGACTATGTCTCAAAATGGGTGGAGGCCATACCAACAAGAACCAATGATGCTAAGGTGGTGATGAAGTTTTTGAAAAGCAACATTTTTGCAAGGTTTGGTGTGCCTAGGGTTCTCATAAGTGATGGCGGACCTCATTTCATTGAGAGGTGCTTCGAAAATGTGTTGATCAAGTATGGGGTGTCTCATCGAGTTGCTACTCCTTATCATTCTCAAACAAGCGGGCAAGTCGAGGTGTCAAACCGTCAAATCAAGGCTATCTTGGAGAAGACCGTATCTCGATCAAGGAAAGATTGGGCCTCTAAGCTCGATGATGCACTTTGGGCTTATAGAACCGCCTTCAAGACACCTTTGGGAACTACACCCTTCAATCTAGCTTATGGCAAAGCATGTCATCTTCCGGTAGAGCTTGAGCACAAGGCGAAATGGGCACTCAAAGAGATGAATTGGGATATCAACTTGGCCGGTGAGAAAAGGTTTCTAGAACTTCATGAGTTGGGGGAATTGAGGTTGAAGGCCTATGAGAACTCCAAGCTATACAAGGAGAAGACCAAGAAGTGGCATGATAGGAAGTTAATTCCAAAGACCTATCAAACCGGTGACAAGGTTCTCCTTTTCAATTCAAGGCTTAAACTTTTCCCCGGGAAGTTAAGGACTAGGTGGAGCGGACCATTTGTGGTCCACCGGATCTATGCTCATGGTGCGGTGGACTTGGTTGATGAACAAGGACATATTTTCAAAGTGAATGGTCATCGAGTGAAGAAGTTCTATGACAAGGACGGTCCAAACGAAGAAGTTAGAGCCTCATGGGCTCTCGTCCTCGCCGATTGATCCTATACATGCCATTGAAGAATAAGAAATTGTGAGCTTTTCATACTCTTCTCTCTTGCTTTTAAGTTTTGATTTCCTTGTTTGATGGGGACATCAAAAGTTTAAGTATGGGGTGGGGGTAAGTGTGTTCATGATTTCACTTGTTTATGTTTGTTTGTTATTTTGAGGATATTTAGTTTGTGTTTCTAGTTTGTATGTGGGATGTTTGCTTATTGGTTTGTGGTTTGATGAAAGACATGGATGATTGATTTGGTCTTGAATGGATGAGTTTTTGGTTTTAGAGAAATTTTTGCAAAAATTCAAAAATTCAAAAAAAAAAAAATTTGAAAAATGGTGTTAAAAACAACAAAAAGATTTTGTGTTTTGTAGGTTTTGGACTAGAAATTCCCATCTTAGATTGCCAAAATAAAAGCTAATGATGATGTGAGCATGTAAATTCCTTTGCATATTTTTGGATAGTTTAGCCTCTAAAATGATGTTGCTTTTGATGTGATCATGATATCTTGCTTATTTTATTGAACATGTGAGTTCTAGGATGAGTTCTTATGCAACTAAGTATGAGTGACCCTTGTGAGATTGATTTTTGGCCATTTTAGGGATTCTTGTTCATATTTGCATATCCCTCATGTTTCTTGTGTGATTAGCTCATTCATGCTTAGTAAAACTTGCTATTGCGGTGTTTATCTATTTTCCAAGACCGTCATGAGAATTGTCATAAGCATTGTCACATTGATTTTGAACTTTATTCTTCTAGTCACATAATTGTTCCATATCCTACCATGAAGTTAATCCTTTGTTTGAAGCCCCGTTCTAGCCTAAGCCTTTGTTTGAAACTCCTCAAAAATATTATTCCTAGCCTTATATGACTTGACCCTTATGGGATTGGACTTTAGAAGAGAGGTTTGGATTGTATTTGAAGAGTTGAGATTCTCTTGGGTTTAAGGGCAAAGAATGGTGTTATGAATCATGTGGGTAGTGCATCTTTGTTGTACAAAAATGAAAAAAAGAAAGAAAAGAAAGAAAGAAAATGTTGGAAATGTAAAGTGGAATAAAGCAAAGAGCTTAAGTGAAGAAAATGGTCCGACCGAGTTACAAGCAACATCGGGCCCGATGTCATAAGAAAGTCGGTCCAAATGTAGAAAGTGTTGAAAATCCAACAAAAAGCATAAGAGCAAAGATGAAGTGGAATGTTAAGTGAAGTTTTGGGTTGAAAGGAAAAAAAATGTTAAGTCTTTTGGGTGAGTGTGAAAGTAATTGTGGAATTTTGGTGAAGTGGTGAGAGTTTAGGTTGTTCAATCCCCATTGTAAGCACCACAAGACCAAATAATTCCCACCTTGAGAAATACCAAAAGCCCCATTACAACCCGACCGAATGGAACCTCTTTGAGGACCTCCATTGAGCCAAGTTCAAAATTCTTTGTGTACTTTGCATTAGGCATCTCTAGGTGGAGGAATTAGTGATATTAGCTTCAATATTAAAGTCCTTACTTGCATGATTTTTGAGCTTGAGTGTTCATTGCTAAACCCAAACACATGATGAGTGATACACATTCACATATCCCTAAAGTTAGGCTTAGTTGCATTGACTTTATTCCTTGGAACACTTAATCATGTGTGATGATGTAATCTCGCTTGAATATCAATCACTTGTGCTTAAAATGTGTTTTCATACGAGGCTTTACTTGAAGATTATGTTTCGGTCTTGCTTACATTGTTATTGCTTGAGGACAAGCAAGTTTAAGTATGGGGTATTTTGATGTCTCTCTATTTGGTGGTGTTTTCATATGTGATTTCCTTTGTAAATATGTTTCTTTTTCCCCTTTTCTTGTGCGTTTTGTTCCTTTTTAGCTTAGTTCCCGTATTTCTATGAGATTCGGAGACTATGCGCATTTTATGTGTTTTGTAGGTAATTTGGCATGAATCGAGGATCGATTGGAAGGAGGGTCGAGACATGGAGCAAAGGCCGAGCTAAAGCGGGAAAGAGAGGAGCAAGCCATGAAGAAGAACAAGAGAAGCCAACAAGAAGAAGGTGGAACGAGGTCTGGACCGAGTTGCAACCACGTCGGGCCCGACTTTGAAGTTTCCAACCTCGGACCGAGATGCACAGTAACTCGGGCCCGAGTTCCTCCGTGTCGGTCCGAGTCGGTCACCGAACTACTTGGGCTCCAAGGCAAGAAATTTATGGACTTCCACTTTTGCCCCTCATCTAATCTATAAAAGGCCCTCTTGTCTTCTAAGAAAGGGTTCCCTCTCATACACACAAAAAGGGGGTTCCAAGGGAACCAAGAAGATACTTGGAGAGCAAGGAGGAAGGAGAGAAGGAGGAAGAGAGAGAGAATCGACCAAGAGAGGAAGACTTGATAGGTTTTGTTGGTAGATTTGCTTTGATTTGCTTTGTTCTTGTGGATTTGAAAACCCTTGATTGGAATTTGTGGATTGTTTTGGATTTGAATGAAACTTTGCTTTGTTTTGAGATTGATTATGATGATTGCTTTCCCTTTTGATTTGATTGCTTTCTTTTCTTGTCACATGGAGTAGATCTCCTTGATCTTGGGTTATGGGGGAAAACCCTAGCTAGGTTTAGGCTAGAAACCCCAATTCCATAGCCTTGAGTGTTTGATCTAAGGAACCCACTCTACATAGAGCTACAATTCCTTGCGAAAGTTGGGAATCAAGGCTTGAGATTGGCGAAGTAGCGAAAGTGAACATGTGTCAATCTCAAGACCTTGCTTCGAAGGGGATTTCCCCAATGATCGAGGTGTAGAAGTGGTTGGAACGAGGGCGAAAGCACTCGATCCTAGTCCGATCGTCACTCATTGCTTGAATTGGGGTGGAAAAGCCTTAATCTACTAGGGAAGGAACCCAAAAGGCCAAGATCTACTTTTAAATCCTTGAGTTCGACATCCCCAGATACCTCGGGCCCGACTTACACAGTGTCGGTCCCGACTTCGTCTTGTCGCCAACCTCGGGCCCGACGTGACCTTAGTGTCGGTCCCGACTGATTTCTTTGTTTTCCTTTGTTTTATGCCCTCCTTTCTAGCTTCCTAGTATCTAGGCACATCGATCGAGTAGACTTCCCGAGTGTTCGACACCCACCACGTGCTACAACGGGGTCGGGTTATAAATTGTATCTCTAGACCCTCGCAATCCGAGAGCGATCAAAAGATTGGCGCCGTTTCCGGGGAGGTCTAAGTGCATTGAGTGCCAATTTGGTGAGTTTCTTGTGTTTTGGTAGTGATTTGGGTGAGGGAATAGCCCAAACCCTTTGTTTGTTTTTGATTTATTTTGTTTTGTGTTTTTGTTTCATAGGTGTATGCTAGCTCCTTCCTCCCGAGGAACACTTGAGCTTGAGTTTGTGAGTGATCCGGAAAGTATTCTCAAGGAAGCCCGAAGAAGGAAAAGGATGGCGAATCAAGCTCTCCATGTTGATGAGGAGTTGGCTCAACTTAGGGCCGAAATGGCTAGATTGCAACTTGAGAGGGACAATCAAGAGGAGGTGGCAAGAAGAGAACGGGAGCAACGGATGAGAGCCGAGGCTCAACTCAACGCTATACCCCGGAATGCACGCCAATACATGCATCCGGAGTTGAGGGTACCCGAGCCGGCTATTGTGCTTCCCGAGGTTGCCAAGAATTTTGAGATCAAGACGCAATTCATCTCCCTCATCAAGCGTGATCAATTTGAGGGCCGTGCACATGAGTGTCCCATAGAGCATGTCAAACGTTTTGTGGATATGTGTGAGACGATCTCTACCGACAAGGAGACATTGGAGTATGTGCTTCTAAAGGCGTTCAAATGGTCACTTGGGGGCAAGGCCGCACATTGGCTCTAGAGCCAAGCTCCTAGGTAAATCACAACTTAGAAGACACTCTATGATGCCTTCTTGATGAAGTTCTTCCCGCCCTCAAAGACAACCGAGCTAAGAAGGAAGATTGCAAGCTTTCAACAAGGTCCGAATGAGCCTCTCTTCGAAGCATGGGACCGTTTCAAGGATATGTTGCACCAATGTCCTACTCACGGCCAACAACCATATGTGCTTCAAGACATCTTTTTCCAAGGCATCAACCCGGTAACAAAGGACAAGCTCAATCTCCACACCGATTGTGGGTTCATAGACTTGACACCGAATAAGGCTTGGGAGCTACTTGACAAGTTATCCAATTATGAGGCCATGTATGGGGTGAGTCAAGCTAGAAAGGAGGTGAAAGTTCAAGGTGAAGGTGCAAGGAAGTTATATGATCCAAAGGGAGAAGACATTGATAGGGATGTGAAGCTCCAATTCCTTGAAGGTGAAGTGAGCAAGCTTAAGAGGCAAGTCCACTACTACAAGCAAAATGCTAGAGCTTGTGAGGAGTGTGGATCCTTTGCACATACTACACAAGTTTGTCCAAATGAGAGCCAAGTGCGCTTGGCCGAGCGAATTGAGGAGGCAAACTATGTTCGAGGAAATTTCGATGGAAGAGGCAACTTCAACAATGGTGGCAATGGCCGGTGGAACAACGGTCAAGCTCAAGGCTACAACAACAACTTCAACCAAAACGAGCCAACGGCGCCACCACCACCATATAGACCACCGGGATTCAATGAGTTACAAACATTTGCTCAAGAGATGAGAGATGGGTTCAAGGAGATGAGGACCCAATTCAATGAGTTTGGTGCATGGAGGAGGCAAGTCGACAATCAATTTGCTCAACTCGCGACTCAAGCCCCGAGAGAGAATGGGAGACTTCCGGGCCGACCCGAGGAGAATCCTCGAGTTCAAAACAATCAAAATGAAGTCCGGGCAATTGGATTGAGAAGTGGCCGAAACCTACCCGAGCCACACGTGCCTAAGAAGAATGAAGAGAGTTGGACCAACTTACCCAGCAAGTCGGGTCCGACGTTCCCCGAAGTCGACCCAGCAAGAAGATCGACTCCTTCACCACGGACCGAGGTTGAGAGCAACTCGGGACCGACGTACCCATACCTCGATTCGACTCTTTTGCCTCAGACCGAGATCCACAACATCGGGCCCGAATGGTGCCCAAGTCGGTCCAACAAGGAAATGATGCAAGTGAAGTGGGGAAGTCCAAAGAGGTTGATCCAAGCAAGATTCAAGGTGCAACAATTCTTCCATATCCCTCGAAGAAGCCGAAAGATGTTGTTGAGAACAAGTTCAAGAGGTTTCTTAAACTCTTGCAAGGCTTGAACATCTCTATCTCATTCACCGATGCATTGAGCGAGATGCCATCTTATGCCAAGTTTTTAAAGGAGATTCTGAGCAAGAAAAGGTCCATAGTTGAAATGCAAGATGAAGTCAAGACCTTGGAGTTACCGCAAAAGCTAGGAGATCCCGGTCGTTTTGCTATCACTATTGGTGTGGGATCTCAAAACTTCCAAGCCTTGTGTGATCTTGGAGCAAGCACGAGCATCATTCCTTACACCATATGGAAATCCACATCCATGGGTCTCATAGCTCCGGTCAACATGAGGTTAACGATAGCGGATGGGTCGTCCATCGAGCCAATTGGTATCGTCGAGGATTATCCCGTTTGCATTGAAGGCCACTATGTCCCAATCGACTTTGTTGTGGTGGACATGATAGAAGTGCCGGGTGAACCGATTATACTAGGGAGACCTTTCCTTGCTACGGTTGGGGCAATCATTGATGTAAAAAAGGGCCACTTGTCTCTAGACATTGGAGGAAGAGAGATTGAGTTTTTCTTTAGGCCAACTTCAAAAGGGGCCGTACATAAGGAAGATAAGATGATCCAAGTTCCTCTTGGTTTGCAATGGGAAGCCATTTCTAAGAAGTCAAGGCCAAGGGAGCTTAGGTTGAAAGCCACCCCACCACCTAGAGAAATTGAGATAGAGCGCCAAGGTCTAGCCCTCAATATGATTGAGTCTTAATCTACTAGGGAAGGAACCCAAAAGCCCAAGATCTACTTTTAAATCCTTGAGTTCGACATCCCCAGATACCTCGGGCCCGACTTACACAGTGTCGGTCCCGACTTCCTCTTGTCGCCAACCTCGGGCCCGACGTGACCTTAGTGTCGGTCCCGACTGATTTCTTTGTTTTCCTTTGTTTTATGCCCTCCTTTCTAGCTTCCTAGTATCTAGGCACATCGATCGAGTAGACTTCCCGAGTGTTCGACACCCACCACGTGCTACAACGGGGTCGGGTTATAAATTGTATCTCTAGACCCTCGCAATTCGAGAGCGATCACCTTTCATGGATGGGGATAAGATAAAATGTCCTTGTTTGAAATGTAAGAATGGGCGATTTGAGGATGTAAATAATGTCCGTGTTCAACTGTTTAGAAAAGGCTTTGTTGACAGTTATTATTGGGGGACTGCACATGGAGAGTCACCATTTGCCAATGCGCCCCCTTTGGAGGAGTTGTCTTCCACCTCAAATCCTAGTGATATGAATCTCTTTGGGATTGGGATGCATTTGTTTAATAATTTGAATCCCACCCAAAGAATGGTGTTTGATGCAGCTGGTCCATGTTTTGTTCCACCCCCGTGGTTTGACACATGCACTTCTTATAATGAGCCTAGTAGTAGTCCTTTAGAGGTGGGTGAAAACCATGACCTTGAAGAAGGAAGTTACTTAGAACAATCAGCAATAGTGTTTGGTCTTGGAGATGAGGAGATGTCCTTCTTATCTGAGCGCTTTTCTGATGTATTGAGAGCAGCATATCGGCCATTATATGAAGGTTCTCACATGTCACAATTACATGTTGTTAGATCTTTTATGGAGTTGAAGACCAAATACAACATGTCACAAGCTGGATATGGTGCACTACTTCAAAAAGTCAATGAGGTTTTGCCAAGGGACAACAACTTCCCAAAAAGTTTCTATGAGCAAAAGAAGATGAATAGAGAGTTGGGATTGCCCTAGTAAAAGATACACCTATGCCCCAAGGTTGTATGTTGTTTTGGAAGGATGATGCTGATGCAGTTGAGTGCAAATTTTGCCACAATCCAAGGTATCAATCTTGTTTGTCTCAAAAAGGAAAGCCAATACCCAATCAAGTGTTACGATATTTTCCATCGATCCCACGGCTGCAACGATTGTACGCTATGGAAGAAACGACTTCAAAGATGCGTTGGCATGCCGAGCACGATGCAGATGAATAAAATTTGAGTCACCCGTCTGATGCCGAGGCTTGGAAGCATTTTGATCGAACGTACCCGAATTTTGCCAAGGAGATTTGTAATGTGAGATTATGCTTATGTTCAGATGGATTCTCCCCCTTTGGTATGTTTGGCAAGACATACGCGACATGGCCGGTGATTGTCACCCCTTACAACCTACCACCAGATATGTGCATGAAGACTCCTTATTTGTTCTTAAGCACTATTGTTCCAGGCCCAAAAAATCCAAAGAAGTTAATAGATATTTGTATGCAACCGTTGATTGATGAGTTGTTATTATTATGGAAAATGGGTGTGCCAACATTTAATGCCTCTACGGGAAAACACTTTAGGATGCGTGCTGCACTTATGTGGACAGTGAATGACTTCCCAGCATATGGGATGTTATCTGGGTGGAGCACTGCTGGTATTTATTCTTGTCCTCATTGCATGGAGAAGACAAAAGCCTTCCGATTACATATTGGACGAAAGGCTTCATGGTTTGATTGTCATAGGTGCAGATTGGAACAAGATCACCCATTCAGGACCAACAGGAGAAACTTCTACAAAGGGCTAAAGGAGAACGATCCTCCTATTCCATATTTGTCTAGTGAAGAGGTGTGGGAACGTGTTCACCATTTGCCGACCGCCATGGAGAGTCCACTTCAATATCCTGATGGTTATTGGTAAACTCATAAGTTCATGAAGAAAAGTATATTTTGGTTGCTTCCTTATTGGAAGCATAATTTGCTCCGCCACAACCTTGATGTCATGCATATTGAGAAAAATGTGTTTGAGAATGTGATTAACACTGTGTTGGATGTTAAGGGTAAGACAAAGGACAACGTGAGCTGAAGGAAGGACCTACGCTTATATTGCCATCGCCCAGGGCTTCAAGTGGAGGATGACCACAAGGGCCCAAAACCAAAAGCACTGTATGCATTAGATAGAAGGAAAAAGACAACGATGCTTACTTGGTTACAAGGGTTGAGATTTTCGGACGGTTATGCCTCTAATATTGGTCAATGTGTGCGATTGGAGGAGGGTAGACTACAAGGAATGAAGAGTCATGATTGCCATGTGTTCATGCAAAGACTTCTACCAGCTGCTTTCAAAGAGCTTCTTCTCGTGGGTGTATGGGGGCCATTGACAGAGCTAAGCTTGTTTTTTCAATCATTATGTTCATCTACACTTGACAAACAAATAATTGAGGATCTAGAACGGGCTGCACCTCTTTTATTATGCCAATTGGAAAGGATATTCCCACCATCGTTCTTTGATTGCATGGAGCATCTCATTGTTCATTTACCATACGAGGCAAAGTTAGGGGGTCCGGTACAAAACAAATGGATGTATCTAGTTGAAAGATTATTATTCACGTTGAAAGGGAACATGATGAACCCGCAAAAGGTGGAGGCGTCCATAGTGGAATCATATTTGTTTGAGGAGATAACAAGTTTCGCTCAACATTATCCTCAACATCAAGACTCTAATAAAAGAAATAAAACCACCGCGCATGAGGTGAGTGTGCATCCTCAAATTTTAATTTTCAACCATTCGAGTCGTGCAAGTGGAAAATGCAAGGCTATTTGGATGTCCGATGAGTCAGACTTTCATGCAGCACATACATACATCTTACTTAATTGTAGAGAGGTCGACTCCTACGTCAAGTAAATCAATTGAACTTGTATATATATCTATATATGTTTTTTTAGACATGTATAAATAGTTGAGTGAAACTTTGAAGTTCAAGTCTTATGTTATTCTTTCCATGTGCAGAGAATTTCAACACACTGTAGGACAAGGAGATTTGGTTGGACTTGCCAACTATTTTTGTACATGGTTTCATGAAATTGTAAGTACTATTGCATATTGTGTCAACAATACAAAATTCTAACATCACATGTGCATAAGGTCAATATATATATGTATCTATGTATTGTAGGTTTTGGTTGCAAACGCCCTACACCCCCCCACTTGAGGATCATGATTTGATAAATAGTTTAGCTTGGGAGCCATCCCGAAAGGTGTTGTCATGGCCATCATATTGCATCAATGGCTATAAATTTGAAACATTGCAACGTGGAGAAGGAATGTTAACCATGAATAGTGGTGTGTGTTTGCAAGCTTCTAATGGTGATACACAATCAGATTTCTTTGGGTTGATAGAACAGATTTTGGAGTTTCAGTTCACTGGGATGCCGTGTAAGAAGATTGTCATGTTCAAGTGTTTGTGGTTTGACCCTAGCCCTAATGGGACAAAAGTCCATCCAGATTACCATTTCCAAGAGGTTAATGTGAAGAGACGTTACAACAACCATGATCCTTTCATCTTTGCTCAACAATGCATCCAAGTTTACTATCTTGACTATCCTGGTGCACCCCGAAGTCGTGCAGATTGGAGATATGTATGTAAGACAAAGCCAAGAGCCAATGTTGAGCAACGATGGGCAGAGAGCAATGTTGAACAACCAACATTTGAACCATTACAACCGGATGACTTTGAGATTGATGGCTTCGTAGGGTCGACAATTCACTCTTTACCTACAAATCTTAATGATCCAGTTTCTTTGCATGAGGAAGCATACGATGTCGAAAGTGGCGATGATAGCTTTGCATGAGGAAGCATGAGGAAGCATACGATGTCGAAAGTGGCGATGATAGCTTTGATATTGGACCAGCATATCTAGAGTGCCAAAACATGTGCAGACCATGTGGTTTCAAGAGTTTCAGGTTTTTTTCTACTTCTTAAAATGCAAAATCGTTTACATGTTGCTGTCTTGGTTGTTGGCTTCATAATGGCTTCATAAATTGGCTGATTTGAACAGAATGTAGTTTATTTGTTGTGTGATTTGAGCATAATGGAGTTAATTTGCCTAGAATGAGTTAAATTGTGGGAGGAATCTGTTGATTTGATTTTATATGATTAGTTTTGTGATATGTATTATAGTCTAGTAAGGAAATAATGATTGAGATCTTCTTGCTAATCCTTTGTTTGAAGTAAGAAATTAATTAGGTTGCTAAAAAAAAGAGATTAATTAGGAAAGTAATTGAATTTAGTGCTATAACAATGCTCACATGAGCCTAGTCAGTCAATTGGGTTTATTAGTAGGTTGCATCTTATATGTCGAGTATCTATTTATGACAGTCATTTCGAGCTATGATTTTCAAGTAACAACAACTAGGTTAGGTCACATGAGCCTTGTTGTCGGTCAATTGGTTAAAATGATTTGACATGTGTAAACTAATAATGTGCAAACAAATCACTCTATTGCTGAAATTCTGCCTTTCTTTCTCTTTAAAAATGAAAGAACAATAAGTTTTAGTTTAAATCAGCCTATTGGTGTAACATGCCTTCTATTTCTTTAAATTAATGAACATAAGGCTGTCTTATTTCTTGTTTCTCAATGTAGAGGTATTTCTGTTGGAGGGAGACGGATGAGCTGATGCAGGATGCCTTTCTACACCAAATTGGAAGGCACCTTAGCAATGTCTTCAACAATGCGCGTGCTAGAAATGTACAACCAACCTGGTTAGCGAGCAGGCACTAGACAAGGATGAAGACCATGTGGAGGACTGATCACTCGAGTCTGGACCATACCGAGGGGGTTCTCGGAAGTTCACAAAGTGGATTGAAACGATGGTAATTACAATCAGATTTCACATAATTACTTATGATTGTTTTGATGTTATTGAACTAAATATTACTCTCTGTTTTTCAAGGGTGGTGAGTCTGGTACCATGCCTATGATTTCTGAGGATGTAAAGAAGTTGTGGTCAACCAAAGATGGACAAGGTCTTGCCGAACGACCAGCTGCTATCATTGTAAGTATTAGGCTGAATATTACTTCTCATTTACAAATCTGATTGGGTTGCAATTTATTGTGAAAATATGGCTTTTTATGGTTGCCTATTATGATGGGAAGTACTTTTGACTTACTTTTCTAGTCCTCTCTTGTTGAGCCTTTATGGTTGCCTTTTATGATGGGCTGCTCAAATTTACTCTCTTTTTGACTGAGATTTTTATGCTAAGATTTTGATGCTATTATGATATTGTTGGGTTGTTTGGATTATGGAAGAAGTCATGTTTATATTTTGAAGCCTTTATTGAATGAAGCTTAGATGATGTGTAAATGAGAAACAGGTCATGTTTATTATTATTTATCATGTGTAATGCTCCTTTAGTTAGCAAGTCATGTTTATGAATGAAATTTTCTATAAGTTATGTGCTTTGTGCTCATGCTAATATGTGATCTGTCTTGTGCCAAAGATAGAAATCTGTTTGTGAATGCAATGTGCTCTATCTTGCATACTAGTTTATTTTACATTTGGGAATGCTATATGTTATATGTCTTGTGCCAAAGATAGAAATCTGTTTGTGAATGCAATGTGCTCTATCTTGCATACTAGTTTCTATAAGCCTTTATTGAATGAACCATAGCGAATTTTGTGAATGAAATCTGTTGTGAATGCAATGTGCTCTATCTTGCATACTAGTTTATTTTACATTTCTTTTTACAACTTGTTCTTAATGTCATATATTGCTTTCATATCTTCATTGTAATGCTTTTTCATTCTCTATTCAAGGTTGAGTTTGAACGGCTGGTTGCTGAGGAACAAGTGAACAATGCATCGGGTCAACCGTTGTCAAACACAAAGATGATAGAGCTGTGGATCAAAGCTGCTAAGGGCCATAAAGATCGGAAGATATTTGCATTTGTTGAGCATGGGATAGCCCTCCTTCGCAGCGACATGGTTGATGCATGCTTTTCTTCTCCTTCCTCCAGCCTTGTCCACTCACAACCATCTACCGAGCCTCTCAAGGAAGAGATGAAGGAAATGCGGGACCAGATGAAGGCTCTTCAAGCTTAGAATCAAGAAATTCAAATCCAAAACAAGGATTTGAAAGGCATGCTTGAAAAGTTGATGGAACAAATTGGTAGCAATTAGCTCTCTCTCTCTCTCTCTCTCTCTCTCTCTCTCTCTTCATGGTAATTTAAGGTCTTTTGGAAAACTTGTTGGCAGTTGGTGATGCCATTTTCTCTTTATGGATTTGATGATGTAAGGTTGTTGGATTGTTGGATTGTTGTTGTTTTTTGTCAGCACAGTTTGGTACTTTAAAACAGTTGTAGGTGCAAGATATCTAGCTAAAATGGTGCAGGTTTAGCTAGATGGTTTGTAGGTGCAGGATTTGCTTTAAAACAGCTGTGGATTTGGCCATTTGCCACATATGGTTTGATGATCAAACCATTTTTGTATGAATGCATGTGGTATAGTTAATATTGCATTTAATTGCATGGTTTAGGTTAATATTGCAATGAAATAGGTGGACTATACTGATTTTTACGGCCACAGAATTTGACACAAATTGCTTTCGAGGCTAATTTTGTAACAAAAGGCCACAACTTTGGCTATTAAATTCACTCAATCAATTTGTATCCAATTTTCATCCTAAATGGCCAAGAAACTGGGCATTAAATGTATTTTGCCAATTCGTAGCCAAATTTCATGCTACACGCTACAACAGTACCCACCAATTGTATTCGCGGCAAACTTTGATACTAAATGGCCACGACATGTGGATGATAAACACGACTTATTTCTACCGAATTTAGCCAGAAAAATACTTCGGCGCTAAGTTTATGGAAAAATAGACTCAAACTTAGCCACCAAGTGTTTCTGGCTATACCATGTATTTAGTAGAACATGATTTTCGTACCCAATATTGTGGTTAAATAGGCAGGAATCTAAGGTTTGTGGCAACTTTTCACGGTATGCTATACCCACGACCGTTTTAACCACAAACTTTTAGTCTTGGGAAAACCTGTGGCTAACTTTGTGGCGAAGCATTATTCCTGGCTAACTTTGTGGCTTATCTCGTGTCAAAGCTCCTGGCTATAGACGCGTTTTCCAGCAGTGTAAAATCGATAACATCAACAAGCATCAAATTAGAAAGAACTCTTAGCTTGTTTGAGGCGTTAAGTTTCGTGTTTTGCTCTCTTCGAGAGTTATAATTTTGCTTATTGAATTGTTAGGAATCGGTAACGTTCACGTGTGACTTGTTCGAGCCTAAATTATTCCGCTACGTATTTGTGTTCGTCTCTTATTGAATTCTTCCGCTAACGTTCACGTGTTACAAGAAACGATATCATTTTCTCTGTACAAGCAGCGTAACCTGCATGATCATGTGTGATAATTGTCGGTGGCGAAGAGGCGTCTAGCCATGGTCGTGTGACGGACGGGCCCCTTTAAAAATAAAACTTAATTGCTTGTTTTTGGCAAGTGCTCCGGTGGAGGCTTGACCAGGGGTTGGAAGGATGACGTATATGAAAAGTGGGAGGGCCTGCCTCTGCACTCGGGCGCAGGTGAGTTAGCACCATCGATGGGAATGTGGTGGAGGAAGGGAGAATTTCATTTCCCAATAAGATTGTTGTGTGTGTGTGTGTGATTACTTAGTTGGTTTCCGACCTTGTGAATTTTTGTTACGCTTGATGAATTGCTTGTTTCGTTGTATTTCCCTTTATTTGTTGAATGTCGAAGAGTTGGTTATTATTACGAATGCTTTACTTTTGTGCTTGTTAGTTTGATTGTGGTATGTCTCGTTGCCTTTCCTTTCACCTAATCTCTAGGTTGTGGAAATGTGTGTTGGCCTATTCTGTTTTGTTTAATTCACTTGTTAAAGGTTATGTTGCTGGCTAATTGTTGGTTTTCAAACGTCTTACCATTGCCGCTTGTTATCTAGCTTGCCTAGGATAATAGCTGACCCCTCGGGGACTTATTTTTCAGTTCCAGGTACTCATACAGGTCCCATGTTGGAGCCTAGGCCAGATGCTGCAGCGGATCGTTGACGCGTGTCACTAGGTTTCAGAGTGGGTTGAGAGTTCTGTTTAGCTTTGTTATTCGTCTTGGATATTGCACCCTCTTGTTACCTTTAGCAGATTTCTTGTGGTTGTTGTGACTTGACTTGATGTTGGGATCTCATGCATGACATTGTACATAAATGTTTTTATAAATGATAGTTGGATGATTTAAATGCGTTTTCTCGTTGTGCCCGAGTTGCAAGGTCAAGGTGTTTTAGTTGTCAAACTAACTTTGGTAGTGTCCGAGAGGGAAAACTACCGAGTAATACCCCGACGTTAAGACGGGGTGTTACAAATTGGTATCAGAGCCAGGTTGACAACAGGGGCACATGGAACCGAACAATAGGTGTACACGAGGTCTAACTAAAAACTAAAGCCGACCGGTATTTTCCAAAAGTTTTGAATGGGGTAGTCATGCTGCATATAAAGGGTAGTTGACACGTCGCGACTCCGCTGCCATCCGCCGAAGGACCTGACGTAGATTAGTAAGTAAATCCTTCACTTTTAGTCATGTCTAAAGTTTTGACCGTGGGACCTTCTAAAAGGATGATTCCACAAACTAGAGACAGAATTGGTGTTGCTAGTAGGAGAGGCCGTGGGAGAAGTCGTGGTTGTGGTAGGAGTAGAGGACAGACTTCTTTGGTCGTTGAGCTAGAACAAAATCATAATGTTTACCCCTAGGAAGGAGTTGTTGAGAATGGAGGTTTGGCTGTAGGCGATTTCAGGATGCTATCGTGTTTGTTGTTGGAGGAGGACCCTAGCTAATGGGGCCTAGTTTGAGCCAATGCACCACCAGTTGGGTATCACTAGAGTTTTGCATGATCAGAATGCTAATATTGGGTTTTGAAGGACAAAGATGAATGCATTAGACTAGAGTATTGTTAGAGCTGTTTAGTTAGGAGGGCTACCAAAAGTAGTTGACCGTGTGATAGAGCTACTGAGATAGTGTCGTGAGCCCCAACTTGACAAGTGGCTCGTTGAGTTCAGAAGACTGGGGTGCCAAGCTTCACTAGGGCCCCGGGTATCGGTGTAGAGCAGTGGCTGAGTAATATGGCGTCAATGTTGGAAATCTAATCAGGCGCTAGAAGAGAAGAAGATTTATTTAGTGAAGAGTTCACTACAAGAGAGTGCTTACGATTAGTAGGAAGTGAGCCCGGACCATCAGACAAATGTTATGTTCAAAAAGGGACAACTAACTGGGTTCGTTTCAGCAGAATCGATCTGATTTTTAGTCATAGGATCGTCAAGATGAGTTTCAACAGGGCCAGTCTACTAGGGGTCATGAAGAGTGCTTTAACTGTGGAGGCACTGATCATATTAAGAGCCAGTGACCGGAGCTAGTTCAAAACTACTTCATCTACGAGGAGCCCTACCTTGTACGACAGTATTGTAGGGTTGGTGCACCCTCTCAAGGATCTTCACCAGAGACGGTGAACTAGGGGCATCAAGCTCGAACAAAAGACGAGGTACAGGATAAAATACCCCGTGGGCGAACCAGCCTCGAGTGCTCGAGATGAGGAGGGTTAATGTCTTACATGCACTGATTGCTACAAGTATGTTTTGGATACAATCTAAACTTATTCCTATTCTTTTTGACACGGGTGTCACACACTCTTTCGTGTCCTCTGCTTGCATGGATGGACTAGGGTTGACGTGTACAGAGGGGATATCTTTCGTGGGGGTGTATCTGATGGCAATAAGGTGAGTAGAAATAGAGAGATTCTGCAGTGCCCTATCAAGATAGAGGGTAAATACGAATATGCAAATTTTATAGTGATGTAGTTGTCCCCAGATGGCGATTTGATTTTGGGAATGGATTGGGTAAGATGCTTCAGAGTAGTGTTGGATATACAAAGGAGTACATCCATAGTGACCACGAGTGACGGGACTGTACTGGTGAGTCAGAAATTGGAGCTGGAAATAGTGCGTAGTATTATGAAGGCCGTCAAGTTGCTTAGTGAGGGGTGGTGCGTGGGATATATAGAGAGATTGACTTCAGTTTCAACCTAGAGCTAGGGAAGAGACCGATCTCAAGACCTTCGTATTGCATGACTCCGAAGGGAATGCAAGAGTTGAAGGCTCAATTGAAAGAGTTATTATAGAAGGGGTATGTACGTTCAAACGTCTTACCTTAGGGAACCCCAGTTTTGTTTGTAAAGAAGAAAAATGGACCCCTTCACTAGTGTATTGATTATCGAGAGTTGAACCAAGTCACCATTAAGAACAGGTACGCACCACCTTGCATTAATGATCTCTTGGAGCAGTTAAAATGGACTACAGTGTTCTTCGACAGTGGATCTGAGGTCAGGATATCATCAACTAGGGATTCGAGAGGAATACATTCCAAAGACGGCTTTTCGAACCAGATTACAGAGAACCTCTCCACTTAACAGAATCACCATAAAAACAACAACAAGTATCCACTTCCGTGTATCGATGATTTGCTAGGCCAGTTGTAAGAAGCGGTAGTGTTTTCCAAAATTGACTTGAGGTCTGGTTATCATCAATTGAGAATTTGAGATGAAGACATTTCCAAGACGGCATTTCGGACACGATATGGGCATTAAGAGTTTGTAGTGACGTCGTTGGGTTTGACAAATGCCCCAACAACGTTCATGGAGTTGATGAACAAGATTTTTATTGAATACTTGGATCAGTTTGTGGTAGTGTTCATTGATGACATCTTGGTTTACTTTCGGAGCCAAGATGAGCATACTAATCATCTAAGGGTTATGTTGGGGGTTTTAAGACATCACCGTTTAATTGCCAAGCTTTCAAAGTGTGAATTCCGGTTGCCTGAGGTCACATTTCTAGGGCATGTCTTCTCTGCAGATGGAGTGAAAGTTTACCCAATGAAGACTAAAACAATAGTGTCTTGCCAACCTCCCAAAAATGTAAAGGAAGTACGCAGTATTCTTGTGACTCGCATTATATTACAGGAGGTTCGTCGAGGGTTTCTCAAAGATAGCTCAAACTTTGACCAAGTTGCTCCGTAAGACTACCAAGTTCACATGGACATATGGTTGTCAGATTAGCTATAAAGAGTTGAAAAAAAGGCTAACTTCTGCGCCCATCTTAGCATTTCCATAAGGCTCAAAAAGGTATGTGGTCTACAATTATGCTTCAAAACTTGGCTTGAGTTGTGTGTTAATGCAGAAGGATCGGGTAATTGCCTATGCTTCTAGACAACTTAAGACTCATGAGCAAAACGACCCGACACACGACATAGAATTAGCAGTTGTAATCCACACCTTGAAGATATGCGACACTATTTGAATGGAACGACTTGCCAAAGTTTGACTGATCACAAGAGCCTCAAGTACTTTTTTTTTTACTCAACGATAGCTCAATATAAGGCAACACAGATGGATTGAACTAATTAAGGATTATGATTTGGAGATCCTTTATCACTCAGGCAAGGAAAATGTCATCGCTCACGCACTCGGCCGAAAATCAACCCAAGAGCGGATGTTGTCACGTTAGACTATTCAACCCGCTTTGCAAAGGGACTTGAAAAGGAACAAGATTACAGTATGGATTCAGAGATACCAAGGCCAACTGCGTTCCTTGGAATGTTAGCCTAGCTTGAGAGAGGAGATCCGTGAAAAGCAAGGGACTTGCTTGATGATTCAGGACTTGTGTCAAAAGGTGCATCGAGGTAAAGCACCCGAATTTGAAATCCGAGAAGATGGAATTTCGAGGTTGAATGGGAGAGTATGCATACCTCGAGATTAAAAGCTGAGACAGAAAATCCTTTAAGAGACCCCAAGTGCTCCAAGAGTCAGTTGATGAAATTGCTTTGATAAGAGAATGCATGTTAGACGCTTAAAGTCGTCAGAAATCCTATGTTGATAAACAAAGACGACCTTTAGAATTTGATGTTGGGGCTCATGTGTGGTTGAGGGTGTCACCTACTCGAAGGGTGTGGAGATTTGGGATTAAAGGAAAGTTGACTACTCGCTATGTCGGACCTTTTGAGATCTTAGAGAGGGTTGGCGAGTGGACCTTTCGCTTGGCACTTCCTCCATCCTTGGAAGGAGTTCATCCCGTGTTTCATGTGTCTCGGCTAAGGCATGCATTCCCAACCGCAACCACAAGCTTAGTTATGAATAGTTGAGAATCGAGTCAGATCATACTTTTGTTGAACAACCGATATCTATCTTGGATCGACAAATAAAGAAACTACGAAACAAGGAGATTCCTTGAGTCATAGTGCAGTGGTCTAAGCGTGGAGTTGAGGAGGTCACTTGGGAAACCGAGGCAAGTATGCAAGAGAGTTACCCAAAGCTATACTCAAGGTTGATACAGTCTATGGGGTGATGGTCAGTACTTGAGCTTTTCATGCACCATATCTAGTACCTTAAATTGTTTTGTTGTTAATTCACTTGGTTGTGTGTTGCTTGCTTGCTAGGTTGCTTGGTTAATCATTTGCTTGTGCTTGATTGCTTGGTTGCTTATGTGAATTCAGATATTCTTGGACATGTTAAAATAGATGATATGTTGACTATATGTTCTGAAAGCACTCCGTTCGTTGATGAATACTTTACTTTCGTTGCTATGGTCGTTTGGAAATAGTTCGAGGACGAACCTATGTTAAGGGGTGGGGATTTGTCAGACTCAAACCAATCTCCCATCCTTATTCGTATACTAAACTTATCTCGATTTGAGTATCGAGGGCGAAACTCTTTTTAAGTGGGGGTATATGTAATACCCGAGTTCGTATTCCAGTAATGTTTATAATTTTGAGCGTTATAGAATTACGACCTCTTCCCGACATTTTAATTGTTGGACCAATCTAGCATTACTCTATTTCATTCTATGTTTGGGCCTGATATCCAAATGGGCCGAAGCCCATTAATTTTTTCCCACCCTAGCCCAACATTTTCTTTCTCCTCCTTCTATCCCTAACGTGAGAAAGGTGACTGTTCACCTCCTTCTTCCTCTTGAGAGCCGCCACTCCCTACCTCACCAATTCCCTTAATTCCCTCTTATTTCCGCTCACCTCTCTCACTCATCCTCGTTCTTTCCTCGTTTTCTCGCCTCTGTTAAAGAGTGGACGTTGTCACTTCCCTCTGAGAAGCATGACGGTGCTCGCGAGCATCCTTTCCGGCTTCCGTTTGCCCAAGCTCGCCGTTGCCGGAACACCCTTCTTTCTCGCCTCTACTCGAAGGTGACTGTCGTCGCCGGCCTCGAGAAATCGTCGTCATTGGTAGTCCTCCTCTATTCGAGTTGGTCGCTCTAGTCAAGGTCGTCGTTTGCCGCCTCCTTTCACACTGCCATCCAAGCCCGGTTTTTCAATCCTCCTCTAAGTCATCGCCTTCTCGCATCGGATCAGACCCGGCTTCCACTAGCGATAGCTGCCAAATAGAAGAGGAAAGGTAGTGCTCGATCGGAAATCAAGACCATAAAATTGTCGTGCACTGTCACCATCCTCGATCGAGTTCAAGATCTCAACTTGCGTTCCCAATTATTCCAATAAGTAGAGGGCATAAGGTTGTGCTCCTTGCCCAATTTCAATTTCACTCAATCGAATCATATATTGTTGTTGCTATTAGGAAGATTCAATCAATTTTGGTTTTACAGTAAAAGTTTGGTCTAGTTTTGTAGAATTGTTGTTATGGTTTAGGAGTCAACCGGTTTGTTTAGGCTTTCACTAAATTATGGCTTTTATTAGTGGAAAGAATAATTGCAAATTATTGTTGGCTAAAAATTGCCCATATGTGGAATTGTTGAATGAATTGGTTTGGAATTTGGTGTTGAAATTGATGTCAAGTAATACGAGATTGCTACTGAAAATTGGTTCAATTGTAATGTTGACCATGACATCGTGAAATTGAATATTTATTATTGGTTATTGAATTGGTGTTGTTTGATTGAAGGTGTTGATCTAGAGTAGTAGGTAAAATACTACTAAACAAATCATTATTGTAAAAATGTCATATTTGAAGAGTGCTAGTTGATGAAATCCGAAATAACGAGGTTCGCTACGAGACAAGAAATAAGATTATTATATTTGAGTGCAAACACTTGCTCCTTTATTTATGACTTTTCTCCCAAATAACGAGGTTACACACCTATGAGATTGATGAACAACTTTAAGAATTACACCTAGACCTGCTACGAGGTTCCGAGATCAAACCTAAATGTTGCGAGGTCGACGCTAAGGCGAGGTAGATTTGGATACGTGGTGTAGAGAGCTTTGTGAGATTTTGTAGCGAGGTCTTTAGTGTAGGCGAGGTCTTTGTATGACTTGGAGTCTTTTTGTGGATTTCTCTTATTTGTAACGAGGTCTGTTGACGGTATTCCTATCACGTCGATCTTTAACAAACAAGAGAGTTCTTGAGTTCAAGTCGTTTTTCGACCCCCTCTTCCTACGAGGTCCTTCCCTATTTATAGA
This sequence comes from Fallopia convolvulus, assembly GCA_964016875.1. Taxonomy (NCBI): domain Eukaryota; kingdom Viridiplantae; phylum Streptophyta; class Magnoliopsida; order Caryophyllales; family Polygonaceae; genus Fallopia; species Fallopia convolvulus. Next base: position 28,364,552 of record OZ024719.1, read on the forward strand.
GAATTGGGGGGTTGAGTTTAGGCTAATGTCCGATGTGGGATACTTGAAATAGGGGTTTTTGATTGGTCCATGAGTGAGGTCACTTGTGATTGGTTTGGGAGTGAGGTCGCCGGTGATTGGTTCAGGAGTGAGATCGCCGGTGATTGGTTCGAGTGGGCAGGCGTACTTAGCAGAGTCGGTGACGAGGTCGAGACCTCGTCCCGGGATGTTTGATAGACCTCGCGCGCGTTGGGAGTTTTTTGTTTTTAGATAACCACGTGGATGTGGGTACCCAACTTGCCTATGGGGGCCCTCCTGGGCCCACTTTTTGCTTTTGCTGTTTTGGACATCATCACAACCCATGGCCTAAGGGCCTCGCCCCGAGGGTCGTAGGGCATAAGTTCCCTGGATTTTGCGAGATGTGGGGTGTTTTTTAGTGGTTATGAAGGTCTCGAGGTTGGGAGGGCGTTTTTGCGAGGTGTGAGGCTCTATTCTGCGTGGATAAAGATCCCTGGGCCTTTTCGCCGTTTTCTTCTTAGTGGGCCGTCTAGGTAAAAGGCCCAAGAAGCCTTTCGGGAGTGGGGGGAGGCTCAGATCTGCTCTATATAAGGGCGTATCCCACACGCTTCCTCCCATCATCTCTCTCCAATATTCTCGCTCTTTCTCTCTCTGTCTCTTCGTCTTCTTTTGAGCGGTTTCTCCAGACGGTTTTCGACGAGCTTTCCGCCGTTCGCTAGTTACGCCAACGCCTTCCGTTCGTCAACATTTAAACAAGTAAGTTCTTGATCTTCTTCCTCCTGTCTTTCGGTATTTTTTGCTTTTGATTCTTTGCTTGTTCACCTTTCGCCCCGCGTTTCGTAAGGGCGACGGTGAGTCGCCCGGCGTTTCGCGCCGGCGTCACGGTGGCGAAGCGGCGGTGGCAGGGTTGTTGCGTTTTTTGCGTTTGCTTTTTGTTATTTTTTCTTCGTTCTTTCTTCGTTTCGTTTCGCATCTGGGTGGTTGTTTGTGGTTTCAGGGTGTTTCTTCGTTCTTCGCTTGCTTCCGTTTCGCACCTGGGTGAGTGCTTACGATTTCTGGGTGTTTCTCCGCTGGTTGCGCGGCGGCGTTGTTGGTGGTTTTTGTTCTGTAGAGCCCTCGTCTTCCCTTGGTTTTTCGTCTCCTCTCCTTTCTTCTTGCCCTGCTTTTCTCCCCTCTTTTTTCTTTGCGTTATGCTCCGGGGGGCGGTGTTGTGAGACGGTGGTGAGATGGTGGGGGGGGGGGGGGTTTGCCGCCGCGAAGGTATTGTTGGGTTTTCCGGGTTTATCATTTTTCTTTCTTTCTTTTTTGCTTGGGGCGACGGTTGAACTCCCGTTTCTCCGCCCACCATTTTTCGAATTTCGAAAACCCTCGGGAGCCCAAACATCATGATGTCTGATTGACGGGACGTTTGGGCTTCCGCCGCTGGCCTCCACCGCTGGTTGGCCTTCTTTTTTCTCTTTCCTTCCTTTTGGCGCTTCAAATTCTTCTTTGCCGTCCTATCTTGTCTGAATAGCCCGTAGGGTGCCACGTGGCCTTTCCCTCTATGACCTCGCGTTGCTTTGTCCCTCGAGGTTGCGATCTCGTGCTCTTTTCTTTTCGAGGTTATAATCTCGTGCCTTTCCCTTTTCGAGGTTATGACCTCGTGCTCTTTTCTTTTCGAGGTTATGATCTCGTGCTTTGTTCTGGGGCTTGACTTCGTCTTTTCTTCTTCCCCGGGGTCATGATCTCGTGTTTTTCTCTTTCTTTGCCTTGCCTTTAGTGCCTTACTGACCTCTTCTTTTCCAGGTGCTAGCTTTTCGCGGCCTGGACGTTGTCTTTTCATGCCTAGGAGAGCCTCTGCGAGCCCACCGCCTGGCTTTGTTTTTAATTTCCAAGAGAGTTTCTATCAGGAGGTCTCCGAGTCTGTAGGAAGCGTAGAGCCTAGTGATTCCCAGAACCCGAGTTACCCTTCGTTGGTCTTCAGCGAGCCCTCATCCAGAGACTCCGCCGTTTCGATCAGTTCGCATTTCCCTCGTCTGCGCGTATACTCTGGTGTTGAAATGGCTTCCTCTTCTTCTCCTGATGCGATTGCCGCTGAGGTCGAGGCGAGGTAGGACGCGGCCGTTGCCTCAGCTTCGGCCGCATACGTGCCCTCGAGCTTTCCCGAGGCCTACAATACTGATGCTGTATCCGGCGTTCCCGTCGTCCTCAGAGAACGGATTCCCATGAGTCCGAGTACGCCCGAGGCCTACCTGTCCGAGGGGGTGGCCTCCGATTTAAAGCTGGGTGACCTCGCGGACATAGCTAGAGATTTCCCCTGGCCTGAGGGAGTCGAGCTGGCACTGCCAGAGGAGGAGGGGCGGCCCCTGGCGTCCTACGAGGGGTGTGCGGTCGTGAACCTCGTCAGCCTTCAAGCGGGCTTTAGGCTGCCCCTGGCCCAGCACATCGTTGATTTCTTGTGGGCCATGGGTGTCTGCCCCGCTCAGTTGTTCCCGAACGCCTGGCGGTTGTTGTGTGCTTACACGATTCGAAGTCGCGAGCTTCTGGACGAGCCGAATCTCAACGACTTGTCGGCGTTAGTCTTGGCGAGGAGAGAACCTCGTTGTTCCCTGGTCAACCTCAGCACACCGAACGTCAAAATCATTTCGACCCAGTTGAACTGCGGGACGTGGAAACCTAAATGGTTTTTGGTCCGAGACCTCAGCGGGAGATATCTTAATTTCCCTGTGGCACCGGGCAACTACGAGAGATGCGTGTGCCCGTACAAGGTCGCTGAGTTCCAGGCGCTCAAAGCCAAGTACGCCCCAGCGTACCAGGCGCCATACGAGCGCTACCTTTCTCAGGACCGGTTGGAGCGGGCTAGGTTGAGCCTCAGTTTCCCTCCTCGCGAGGGCGGAGAGGGTATTTTATTATCGCCATTTCCCAGATTGTTTTTCTTCCTGTATGTTTGCGGGGTCATACACCTCGTTTCCTTCGTTTCTGACCTCGTCCTAACCTGCTGTTTTCTTTTTACTTCTTTCTTGACAGTGAACTTTCTGCACGCTCTTACCACGACGTCAAAGGGGAAACAACCTATGACGTCTACTTCCAAGACCCCTGCTCCCCGGGTCCTCAAGGGGATATCAATCAAAGAGCCGAGCTCGCAAACGAGAGCAGGCACCACGCAGCCGGGACCTGTCCCGCCAACGGCCGCGGCAGGGGGAGCCCTGCCCAAGGGGAGCGTTCCGAGGGCGTCGCAGTGGGACGTCACGGGGCCGCCCCTGGGGGAGAAAAGGCCTGATGTGGTTCCGCCAAAGGGGGCCACCGCGAAGGGGACCACTCATCCACCCCGGGCGTCCGACGATAAGACCCTGCGAAAAAGGAAGGAAGCGGGGTCTTCCCCTGAGAAGAAGAAAAAGCCCCGGTCGGGCGACCACCAAAGAAGCTCGCTGGAGTTGGAACTCATTCCCGCCTTCAACTTCGAAGGGCGAAGCCGTGGGGATACGGGCCCCCACCCTGCCAGGTTTCATTGTCCCGGACCCATCAGGGGGACCCCGCTGGACTGGGCCCGGGGAGATTACAAGGAGGAGGTCGCGTGGGCCAACAACCTCACCGAGGCAGCGCTTGACGACGAAGCCGCTCGGTATTCGGCCATGGTAAGCCTCTTCTTTCTTTTTTGTTTTCGTGTGTTTGATTCTTGTCTCTTTCTTGTTTCTTTTCTTATCCTTCTGTGAACCTGCATCACACCTTTTTTGACAATTACAACCGAAGTCGCATCGTCCTACTTCATTCGAGGATGGAAAAGATGGAGGCCGCGCTTCGGGCCCGCAGCGAGGTGTGCGAGCGACAGGCCAAGGAGTTGGCCGAGGTCGCGGAGTCGTCTAAGGCCGCGTAGGCTGCGACCAAGAAGCGGGTTGAGGCCGCGGAGGCCGCAGCAAGGGAGGAGGTGAAGGCGGCGAGGGAAGGGGAGAAGAGGGCGAGGGGCGAGGCTAAGGTTCTGCGGAGCGAGGTTGACGGGCTTCGAGGTAAGCTCTCCGCTGAGCATGAGTTCTACAAGGCAAAGGAGGCGGAGTTCCTGAGGGCCGAGGAGGAGATCAGGCGCCTCGAGGGGCGTATTGTTGAACTCAACAAGGAAGTCGAGGCCGCGGGTCCCAGGTATGTGGACTGGGAGGAGTACAAGGCGGAGCTGGTGGAGAGTGTGAGGACGATGTTCCACCAGGCCGTCCGTATGGGCGTAAAGCAGGCGGTGGCCAAGTATGGGCACCTCAACCCCCAGATCATCTTCTTCAACCCCAACTACAATGAAACCATGGGGGAGCTAGGGTCGACGGATCCCGAGGGGGAATGCGAGTTCTTCCTCAACGAGGACGGGACTGTGTCCAGCGTTGCGCCACCCGAGGTAGAGCTTGTTGGGGGGAACCCGGAGTTAACCTCCACGGGACCTCAGCCTACGACCAGCGCGCCCGCGCCTCTTGCTTCCGTTGCCCCTGCTGAAACTGCTCCTACTGAGGCCTTGGCTGGCTCCGCCGAAACCCCTAAGACCATTGATCTTACAGGTTCCGAGGTTGAGACCTCGAAGAGATGATAACTCTCCTTTTTTTTCATTCTAGTGGCCCTACGGGGTTTGTAATTGAAACATCCTTCTTTCTCCTCTTTTTTTGTTTGGGTGACCCTACGGGGTCTGTAATTAAAACATCTGTTTTTGGTCTATGCCCTTCGTCATTTTCTTTTCCTATGCTTGTTTGCTTTAGACTTTCTTGCATATTCCTTATCCGTCCAACCCCATGGTTCGAGTGTCACATCTTCTGTGGGGCTTGGACCACACCGGGCGTTGTAGTCTTGTGGCGAGGTCGTGAGCCTCCGTTCGGACCTCGTTTTTGTGGAAGTTCGTCCCAACCTAAAAAATAGTCGTCTGCGAACCTCGTTCGTGTCACGAGACTTTCCAACCCCGAGCGGGGAGTGAGGGGTGGGACTCTTCAACGAGACTCTTCAACCCCAAGCGGGAAGCGAGGGGTGGAATGTTGTATGTCCAGCCTGGCGGGACCACAAAAGGGTACCCTGACGGACCTGCCGTCGCCCATGGAGGGGTCTCGGCCATATTGTCGGGATGTTGAGGGAAGAAATTGTTTGGACAAGCCATTTTGAGGGGGTTTTAGGAATCAAGGTTTGCACTAAAAAATGGGGAGCTGCTTAGGATGAAGAGGTTCCCACAGACGGCGCCAGTGATGAAATCCGAAATAACGAGGTTCGCTACGAGACAAGAAATAAGATTATTATATTTGAGTGCAAACACTTGCTCCTTTATTTATGACTTTTCTCCCAAATAACGAGGTACACACCTATGAGATTGATGAACAACTTTAAGAATTACACCTAGACCTCCTACGAGGTTCCGAGATCAAACCTAAATGTTGCGAGGTCGACGCTAAGGCGAGGTAGATTTGGATACGTGGTGTAGAGAGCTTTGTGAGATTTTGTAGCGAGGTCTTTAGTGTAGGCGAGGTCTTTGTATGACTTGGAGTCTTTTTGTGGATTTCTCTTATCTGTAACGAGGTCTGTTGACGGTATTCCTATCACGTCGATCTTTAACAAACAAGAGAGTTCTTGAGTTCAAGTCGTTTTTCGACCCCCTCTTCCTACGAGGTCCTTCCCTATTTATAGAGAATTGGGGGGCTGAGTTTAGGCTAATGTCCGATGTGGGATACTTGAAATAGGGGTTTTTGATTGGTCCATGAGTGAGGTCACCTGTGATTGGTTTGGGAGTGAGGTCGTCGGTGATTGGTTCAGGAGTGAGGTCGCCGGTGATTGGTTCGAGCGGGCGGGCGTACTTAGCAGAGTCGGTGACGAGGTCGAGACCTCGTCCCGGGATGTTTGATAGACCTCGCGCGCGTTGGGAGTTTTTTGTTTTTAGATAACCACGTGAATGTGGGTACCCAACTTGCCTATGGGGGCCCTCCTGGGCCCACTTTTTGCTTTTGTTGTTTTGGACATCATCACTAGTAACTAGTAATCTAGGCTGGAATCGAACGGGTGACAAGGATAGGTTGGTTTGGAAATCGTAAGTGTTCACCAAAAATCGATAACATCAACAAGCATCAAAATAGAAAATACTCTTAGCTTGTTTGAGGCGTTAAGTTTCGTGTTTTGCTCTCTTCGATAGTTATAATTTTGCTTATTGAATTGTTAGGAATCGGTAATGTTCACGTGTGACTAGTTCGAGCCTAAATTCTTCCGCTACGTATTTGTGTTCGTCTCGTAAGGTAAGTCATTCTCGACTTGCTCGGCTTTATTCTAGTCTTGTTAGATTTCATGCCGTGATTGTGAGATTGGTTTTGGGAACTAGTCCCGATTGTATGTTTTCCTGGTAAAATGTTTTCTTGTATGATGTGATGCGCTTTCTATCCCAAATGTTTTCTAGTAAAAGAAACGGTATCGTTTTCTCTATGCTGGCAGCGTAACCGACATGATCATGTGTGATGATTGTCGGTGGCGAGGAGGCGTCTAGCCATGGTTGTGTGTCGGTCGGGCCCCTTTAAAAATAAAAATTAATTGCTTGTTTTTGGCAAGTGCTCTGGTGGAGGCTTGACCAGAGGTTGGAAGGATGACGTATATGAAAAATGGGAGGGCCTGCCACTGCACGCGGGCGCAGGTGAGTTAGCATCGTAGATGGGATTTGGTGGAGGAAGGGAGAATTGCATTTCCCAATAGGATTGTGAATGGTTTTTGTGTGTGTGTGTGTCTGATTACTTAGTTGGTTTCCGACCTTGTGAATTTTTGTTACGGTTGATGAATTGCTTGTTTTGTTGTATTTCCCTTTATTTGTTGAATGTCGAAGAGTTGGTTATTATTACGAATGCTTTACTTTTGTGCTTGTTAGTTTGATTATGATATGTCTCGTTGCCTTTCCTTTCACCTAATCTCTAGGTTGTGGAAATGTGTGTTGGCCTATTCTGTTTTGTTTAATTCACTTGTTAAAGGTTATGTTGTTGGCTAATTGTTGTTTTTCAAACGTCTTACCATTGCCGCTTGTTATCTAGCTTGCCTAGGATAATAGTTGACCCCTCGGGGACTTATTTTTCAGTTCCAAGTACTCATACAGGTCCCGTGTTGGAGCCTAGGTTAGATGTTGCGGCAGATCGTTGACGCGTGTCACTAGGTTTCAGAGTGGGTTGAGTGTTCTGTTTAGCTTTGTTATTCGTCTTGGATATTGCACCCTTTTGTTAACTTTAGCGGATTTCTTGTGGTTGTTGTGACTTGACTAAATGTTGGGATCTCATGCATGACATTGTACAGAAATGTTTTTTTAAATGATAGTTGGATGATTTAAATGCGTTTTCTCGTCGTGCCCGAGTTGCAAGGTCCAGGTGTTTTAGTTGTCAAACTAACTTTGGTAGTGTCCGAGAGGGCAAACTACTGAGTAATACCCCGACGTTAAGACATGGTGTTACAGAACAGGGCAAAATAAAGAAAATAAGGTGATTAAAGTCTTATTCTGTTCATAAGTAAAAGAAGCATAATAAAGATTAAATAGGAAAATTTGCTTCTTTTGTTATTAAAAAAGGTTTGGACAATTTAAGAAGAAATGTGCCTAAATGTCAATTGAGACGTGTAAAGAAAGTCACATTTCTTAAATTTGTCTTGCTCTCAAGTAAAGTACTATCTAGAAACATTTGATAGTTTGTTTTACGTATTACTACAAATATTAGTGTTTCTATGGAAGAATAAATTTACTTGAGGATGTAGAGTTTGGAGGGGAAGGATTGCGAAACATCTCTTTGATGAAGTTGTCTTATGAAGAGAATTTAGTTTCTTTATCAAGTGTTATCATTGAAAGCAATCAGGATATAATTATAATGCTTTCTAGTAACAACTTCAGTTTTAGACAACATTAAAGTTCCTCCCATATATCAAACTCAACAACCTCAAGAAGTGTCACTACAGTGATCCAATAAACAAAGGAGATATTCTTCTTTGGATGATGGTATTGTATATCTTGTAGAACACAAGGATTTTGTTGGTGTGTTTTTTAGATGATCAATTTTACACACCTAATGGAATAAGAAGATCTTGCAGATCCGAATTGCATAAGATGATCCAGTTAATTTTCTACAAGATATTCATCAGTTATTGCTCTAATAAATGGATCGTTTAAGGTGAGATAGAATCTATGAGAAATAAAAATATTTGGGATCTAGTTGAGTTGTTGTAAGGTGTGAAACCCATTGGTTGTATATTGATATTTAATGCCAAAATGGGTTCATTGACAACATCAAAAGACATAAGACTCTTCTTATTGCAAAAGGATTCACTCAAAAGAACGTTGGTGACTTTAATGAGATCTTTAAGAGGAATAATGACACTTGTAGTTCATTTTGATTTATATCTACATAAGATGGATGTAAGGATAACATTTCTTAGTAGAAATATTGAGAAAATAGTTTATATGATTGAACCAGAAAGTTTAAATCCAAAGATTTGAATTCTATGGTCTATAAGTTAAAGAAATCCGTCTATGGTTTTAAAGAAGTTTAAAGATATGGAATCATAAATTTCATGAAGTGATTATCTCATTTGGCTTTGAGGTAAATAAGGTTAAGGATTGTGTATATCTAAATTTCAGTTGGAGCAAGTTTATCTTTTAATGTTATATGTCATTGACATACTGCTATCTAGTCACGATATAGGCCTATTGCAAGAAACCAAGAAACATCTCATTAAGAAATTTGAGATAATAGATCTTAGGATTTAGGCATAAAGCAATTGCAAGCATGTTTTTAAGATGCCGTTGAGTATCACAAAAGAGCTATATCGTTAAAATATTAAGTAGATTTGACATGAAAGGAAGTCTACAATAAGGTACATATATCACTAAAGGTGATAAATTCAGTCTTGATGCCCTAAAAGAATTTTGAGATTCAAAAAAATGTTGACTCTCTCTACATTGATTAGTAAGAAGTTGATTTTTTATTTATTTACTTACACATCTGGATATGGTGTATTAAACTATAATATTTAGCAGGTACTAAATGGACCTCATTGGAAAGTAACCATAAAAGAGGTCATGAAGTTTTTATAGAGAGTGAAGGAATTCATTCTAACCTAAAGGAAATCGGACGGTTTGGAGATCATTGAGTATTTTAGCATCGATTTCATTGAGACTATGGTTTTATTTTGGCTACAAGAGCTATAATTTGGAGGAGTGTTAATCAAACGCTTATAGTTGCTTCTACTATAGTTGCATAGTTTTGTCACTAGGGTGCATTCTTCTGCATTGAGAGCCCAGTAAAAATTTTGTGTGACAAATTACAATATTGTTCTCCATCAACAAAACTTGTTTATTGGAGAAATACATCAACATTGTTGATAAAGTAAAGAGTTCAAGAAAGTCAAGTATTTTATAGAATATATGAGGACAAACTCCAAGATATCGGATCCGTTCACTAAGGATTGTCTCCTAAAGTCCTTCATGAGCATTCTGCTTTTTAAGTGTTGGCATTCTTTTGGTACTTTGGTTTAGTGGGAGTTTGTATGGATATTCTATGTTTGATTTATGCATAATAAAGTTGTTATGATTTTATTCATAATAAAGATTACTGAACTTATTTAAGGATGATTTGGATTGATCTCCAAATAAAGTAGGAACAATTGGAAATAGGCATGTTTTTGAGATCGCATTGCATGTAATTTTCATGCCACTCATCCGTACTTGAGCTATGTCATTGAATATACTAGTTTGGTGAATATGGAAGGTTTAGTTACGATGATCTGTGACGAATGCCACCGTGATCTCATATTAATATAAGAGATGGACAAGATTGATATAAAGTTGAAGTCTATAGAATTAGCGAAGATGTGTACACATAAGGAATTTGGTTAATATAATTGTCTTTTGGTCATATGTAGCCCAAGTGGGAGATTGTTAGATTTTTAAATTTCTATTATGTGGGATTACATATTAAATATAACAATATATTATATGGCTAATTATTAGTGGGTTTATTTTAAGTTATTCAATTATGTGAAAAACCCTCGGACTTTTAATAAATGGTATGGTCCCAATGGGTGGATACCGGATTTGACCCAATAGGTTTAATGGGATTTTCATGGGTTAAATAAATAGAGATTTTAGGTTATGGTCCCAACATGCTAAATCATTCAAGCTTTCTACTTTACTCTCCCCATCCGAGTAAACGCACAAACCCTAAATTTGGCTGAGGAAGATCATATACCTACGGTTCTCGTTCGTAGTTCCACATAAGGTTCGATTGCTATCTGGATTAAAGGTATGTCAAATTTGGTGTTTCTTAATAACCTAGTATGATCAATCTTGGCGTTTTAGTTCTAAATGAATTAATTTTCGAACAGGGAGCGGACGAAGTCAAAGGAGGTGGCCAACGTACAAGAGAATATCTCAAAAAAGCTTACTAGCACAAACGTTCGGAATGCCAAACACATCCTTAAATTTAACCAAAAGGACGAAGACCATTGTAAAAAATCCTTTCAAAGAGAGATTTCTACTTTTAATTGAGCCTTGTATTTCCTTTTTTAACATTCTCAATTTGTACGTTTTGATTTCCCGAACAATAAAATCGAACAACAATCGACATTTCCATTGTTCTTTCTGTCATTTAATAGATGTTTCGGGAGCCCTTCTAGGAGCCACGGTCTTGCCAGTCAAATTCATCGGCAGTGACATCGTTATAAGGCAAAAGGCTGATTTAATCACTTTTTATCTAAAACAATCGTATAGAAAATTGCAGGACTTTTCAGGAAGAATAAGAAGAGATATTATTATACAATGTACTCCATATTTACTAATATCTCTGTAATTATCCCTTAGAGATATGCTCGAGGAATATAAAGCACATTCAATTAACTTTAACTATGAAGGAAAGAATATATTTCATTTGGTGGATAACTATTTCTAAATTGATTGTAGAATCGGAATAAAGTAGGTTTCAAAATAATTGTAGGAAGAATAAATCTGGTACACCACCTTGAGTGTTTGTAATCAATGAGCCGAGTCTTTCACTCAAGTCCAACATAGCATTCATCCTCACTTTCATTAACTATTTCAAAAAATAACTTCCAAATCAAAAGTTGAAAGATTATATTCTCACGATTCTCCAATGGAGATGTGGCAGGTGCACAATCATTGTTTAATAATGATTAGTTGAATTATAGAAATTTGTTCATTGATTCTACTAAAAGGATTAACATTTAGACCAATTTATGGCAATATATATGCATAGAACTATGTTCTAGTACAACACCTTCTTATGGTTCAATTGTTTTACCACTATAAATAACATAATATATTTGTATGGATAACTCTATATCGTAGTCGATCTTATGAATAACTATATATGATGTGATGAGCAATTTTTCATTACATGACACTAAAACACATAGTAACATGCCAAATGAATATCAATATTATCTGTTATGAATAATTTAATAGATATTCAGAAAAGTTTGTTATGCTATTCATAACAAATAGTATTTTTTGATAAGGAAAGGAATTTGGGCGATCACTAGATCATCCTGACGGAAGAGGGTGTGCAAACCCGAGTCAACTGCAAGTGGAATAGAGGAGACGCGTATAAACGAGCAAGCGATGTAGCCCGCCACCGAATTGCACTCACGGTTGACGTGAATGATACACCAATCTTGAAAACGAGCCAACAAGCAGTGGATATCCAAACGAAGCAACTCAATCTCCCACGGGCAGCGCCAGTCACCAAGAACGGCCTTCACCAGTTGCAAATTATCGCCTTCAATCTGGATCCGGGGAATGCCACGACGAATGGCCTCGAGAAGTCCCTAGCGTAAGGCTATGGTCTCAGAGGTCAGAATGGACTGATGACGAATCAATCCTCCATCGAAATGGATGGGGGAGTCGTTGGAGTCCTTGAGGATGAACCCGTAAGAAGCCACACCATCCGCATTCACTGCATCATCAAAATTCAATTTAGTAAAATCCCTTCTGGGTTTTGCCAATTTTGTGGGCTTTCTCTTAGGCCCACCTCTCGCCATTCCGTAACGTGAGTTATCCGATGCCGAGGCTTGCGCGTCTTTCAAATTATTAATTTGGTTGTGAATAAAGTCGCAAATGTTTGCGGCGTTATTGTCAAAAACTCTTTTATTCCTAGAGTACCATAGGCACCACCAGGTGTTAGCGAGGAGTTCCATTTCCTCCTTTGTTAATCGCATCCTTATCTCATCCAGGACAATATGGTTGGCAGCGAGCCTCATCTTAGTTGTACACATGGTTAGTGTCTTCCTCAAGATTGTTACAGGCCTCGCAACCCAACGGAACCGGGATATGGTTGGCAGCGAGCCTCATCTTAGTTGGCAAACCATTTTTGGCTATTTTCCAAACAAAATTTTTCACTTTAAGGGGTGGGGGGGTGTTGAGTTTATTGATCCAAGCTAGATTTATTTTTGGTTCACCTTTAGATTGGTGGATCCATTGCATGGTTGAATGGGTTGAGTACCATCCATTTTTGCTAGGTTGCCAGTATAGTCTGTCCGGGATTTTGTTAATCGGGTTTATGATTTTGGATATTGTTGGATCGTAAACGGTTAGCAAAGAGCTTGGGAACTGGCAATTAAGTTGTTCCCAAGGCAGCGGAAGTAAACAATCGCAAGTAATAAAGACAGTAAAGAACGCAGTTCCTTTATAGAGGAACCCCACTACAACCAACTAGTTGTATGGGTAAACCTCTACCTCCGCTTGGAGGATTTTGAATGACTTTCTTATATTAATTGCTTTGTTCCTTAGTTACACAGCCGGATTCACACTTCTCTGTTCCTACGAGTTCTTCCTAACTCTAGCAACACTAGAAAATCCTCTCAACTGAGTTCCAAAGCTCACAACAGCAAAATACAAATAAGTCAAACCTTACACCGACTTCTTAGTTCCCTTGTCCTTGGGAACTTCGGCTTCACCGTCGTTGAGATCACACACTCGCCGGCGGGGACTTCTCTTCCTTTTCTTTCTTTTTCTCAGATGTGGGTGTTTGAGAGTTCTGGGAGAAGTACTCAGTCCGAGTACTATTCATTTGGCTTTATAGTCCAGGTGAGCTTGGGCAATCGCATCTTTTGTTTGTGTCCAAAATGCCCTTTGCTTGATGCCCAAGTTGTACTTTCTTCACATGTGACTTTAGTTTGAACTAGGTCAACTTCTTGGATCAATCGGACCGTTGGATGAAGCGTGACAGTCTGATCCTCAGACTGTTCCTTCGGGCTGTCTGAGACAGAATCCCGCGATCTGCGCTGAACGGTCATTGTCCTCACATGTGAGTTCCCATGTCATGGGAAGTGTCTTCTTCAGAGGTCGTTTTGAAGGTGTTTTGGCATGGATCAAGGGTCGTTTTGAAGGAGAATCGGAACATGGAGCAAGGCCCGAGCTTAAGAGGGAAAGAGAGGAGCAAGCCATGAAGAAGAACAAGAGAAAAGCCAACAAGAAGAAGGTGGAACGAGGTACGGATCGAGTTAGAACCAACGCCGGACCCGAGATGATTTTTCGACCTCGGACCGACTTGCCCAGTAAGTCAGGCCCGAGGTGCTCCGTGTCGGTCCGAGTCGGTCGCTGGCTGGATTGGGCTCCAAGGCACGAAATTGTAAACTACCACTTTTGCCCCTCATCTATTAAGGCTCTCTTATCTTCTAATTGGAGGAGGTTCCCACACACTTAGCAAGGAACCAACTCTCAAAAACACTCAAGAGGATACTTGGAGAGCAAGGAGGAAGGAGAGGAGAAGGAGAAGAGAGGGAATCGGCATAGGAGAAGGAGATTTGATAGGTTTGGTTGATAGATTAGCTTTGCCTTGTTTTGATTTTGTGGATTTGGAAACCTTGGATTGGAGTTTGTGGATTGCTTTTGATTTGTGAATGAAATTTGGCTTTGGTTTGAGATTGATGATGTTGATTGCTTTGCTTTGTGATTTGTTTGCTTTCTTTGTTTGCCATATGGAGTAGATCTCCTTGATCTTGGGTTATGGGGGAAAACTCTAGCTAGGTTGGGCTAGAAACCCCAATTCCATAAGCCTTGAGTGCTTGATCTAGGAACCCACTCTACATAGAGCTACAATTCCTTATGAAAGTAAGGAATCAAGGCTTGTGATTGGCAAAGTAACGAAAGTGAACATTTGTCCATATCAAGACCTTGCTTCGAAGGGGATTTCCCCAATGATCGATGTGTAGAAGTGGTTGGAATGAGGGTGAAAGCACCTCGATCCTATTCCGATCATCACTTATTGCTTGAATTGGGGTGGAAAAGCCTTAATCTACTAGAGAAGGAACCCAAAAGCCCAAGATCTACTTTCAATCTTTGAGTTCGATAAAACCAGCTACATCGGGCCCGACTTGCTCTACGTCGGTCCCGACTTCCCTCTTTGTCGCCAACATCGGGCCCGACGTGACACTTGTGTCGGTCCCGACTGTTCTCTTTGTTTTCCTTTGTTTTAAGTTCTCCTTTCCAGCTTTCTAGTGTTTAGGCACCTCAATCGAGTAGATTTCCCGAGCGTTCGACACCCACCACGTGCTACAACGGGGTCGGGTTATAAATTGTATCTCTAGACCCTCGCATTCGTGAGCGATCACATGGGAACACTCGTCTTCAGCTTCTTCATTTGATGTTTCTTCAGAGATTTCTGGCAAGTTCCCCTTGGATACTGAATTCTGGCAGGGTATTGTCTTGGGGGACAACAAAGTTGTTCCCTGAAGAGGGAACCTCGAGAGAGTTGGAGGTGTCTTGTAGTTCTTCTGAGGAGGAAGCCTCGAGGCAGATTTGGTCAGTGAGAGTTGGATCTTCGTCGTTGTTCCCTGGTGGTGGGATGTTGCTTGCACTTGGATAGTCTTCATCCCTTTTCCTTGGCTCATCATCGTCATCATCATCGTCTTCTTATATTACCAGCTTGAATAGAGTTCCCTTCCCTTGGGTCTCTGTTCCCATCTTTACGGATTTCTCATTGAAGACGACATGGATGCTTTCTTCAAATTTCTTGGTCCTCTTATTATAAACCCTGTAAGCCTTGCTTTGAGCTGAGTATCCCAGGAAGATCCCTTCATCGCTTCTGGGGTCGAATTTGCCAAGATTGTCTTTGTCGTTATTGTGAACAAAGCATGTGCAACCAAATGTTCTCAAGTGTGAGATGTTTGGTTTTCTCCCTTTGATGAGCTCATAGGACGTTTTGTTGATCAGGGGCCTTGTCATGGCTCGGTTCAAGATATACGTAGCTGTGGAGATGGCTTCGGTCCAAAAGTACTCGCGAACTCCACTTTCAATCATCATGGTTCTATTCTTTCTCTCGACCACTCCATTTTGCTGAGGGGTGCGAGGAGCTGAGAAATTGTGAGAGATCCCATTTTTCTCACAGAAGTTTAGGAACTCTGAGTTTTGAAACTCAGTTCCGTGATCAGATCTGATTGCTTTCAGTTTAAGTCCCAAGCTTACTTCTGTTTGATGAAGGGTTCGAATTCTTCAAATGCTTGTGATTTTGCCTTTAAGAAAATAACCCAGGTGAATCTTGAAAAATCATCGATTAAAACATACATGTACCTTTTTCCACCGTAGCTAGCCGTTCTCATGGGACCACAGAGATCCATGTGAATTAGCTCTAAAGGCCTGGTTGTGCTCACCACCTTTTTGGGTTTGAAGGAGTTCCTGGTCTGTTTCCCTCGAACACATGCTTCACACATTTTGACTCCTTCGAGATTGACCCGTGGAAGACCGATGACCAGATCCTGTAGATAAAGCTTCAGGATTTGATTTACACCTGCATGTCCCAGTCGTCTATGCCAGAGTTCCGTGTCATCTTGGGAACTTGCAAGACACAGCTTCATTGGTGGTTCAAATTCTGTATCTACTACATAAACGTTGTTGTGCCTTCTTCCTCTCAGAATCACTTTGTTGGTCTTTTTTTTGATGAATAGGCATTCGTCTGAGTCGAAGGTGACAACGTTGTTCCCTTGATCACATATCTGGGCAACACTTAAGAGATTGTATCCCAGATCTTTCACCAAGTTGACATTGCTGATTTTGATTGATCTATTTATCAATACTTCTCCCTTTCCAATTACTTCTCCCTTATTTTTATTGCCAAATGAGACGTGGCCTCCTTCAGCATGAGTGTGGAGTGAGATGAGGATATCCTTGTTTCCGGTCATATGGTTCGAGCATCCACTGTCTATGAACCATGCATTGTTCCCTCTCACTGCCACCTACAAGATAAAGTTAGTGTTTTGAGACCCAGGCAAGATGACTCTTGCCCGGTCCCTTGCAAGGGAAAATATTCTCATTTAAAACGTAGTCAGCGATGTTGATATCATGAGAGTTGGAGTTCCTTTGATGATTGACATGATGTTTTTGTTTATTTAGGAACTCACGGTTTCTAAGGGTTTGGGCTTTCTTCTTGGGACATGCTTCCTTGTAGTGCCCATGAGCACCACAATTCCAACACGTCTTGTAGTATTCTCCCAGGTAGTACTTTGGGTGAGGTCTCTGGATTCTGTTCCTATCCATGGTTTCCTTGTTGTACACCCGTGACCTATTTTCCTTAGGAATTTGGACATAAAGTCTATGTCCAGTGTTCCCAGTGTAATAATCTCTCTCACCACCGTTCCCACTTTCTAGGACCCTGATTTTTTCTTAAAGATGAGCATTTTTCTGTTTCTCACATTGAAGTTCTAAGGCCCTACACTCATGGATTTCATGTTCACTCAGGGATGACTTTCCATTCTTTGAGCATTCACCTTTGTATCCTATGCCATGTTTGGCTGGGACAAACTTAATTTGGGAACTCGAGGCTTCAAGATGGTCAGGAGTCTTACTCAGGTTTTGCAAGAGGGTGTTTTCATCTTTCTCTAGAGTTTTGATTTCATTTTCTAGATCTACGATGTGAGACACATGAGACTTGAGTTTTTCAAGAAGGGATGTGCAGTTGGGACAAGGTTCAAGACCAACTAATTGAGCATTTATGTGTTCCTGTTTTTCCAACTTGTTTTGCAGTTTTATGTTATCTTTGACAAGACTTGAAAGGAATTTCAACAACTCAGGTTTTTCATAGTTATTTAAAGAATCAAGAACAGTTTCAGTGGTTACCTCACTGGGTTGTTCCCCAGTGGTTTCTCCTATGGCCATGCCACACATGTCTGGGAGTGCCCATGACTCGGGATCTTCGTATTCATCATCGCTCCAGGTGGCGATGTAAGCCTTCTTCCCTTGCTTTCGGCCGTCAGTTCCCTGTGGGCATTCCTTAGCGAAGTGTCCTTTCTTGTTGCACTTGTAGCAGGTGACATCGGAGAGGTCCTTCTCTGCGAGTTTTCTTTGGGAACTCTGTCCATTTCCCCAGTTCCCACTGTTCCTTTAAGACTTCCCTTTGTAGAAGTTTCGAAGAGCCTTTGTTACGAGAACTAGCTCCTCATCATCTTCTTCTTCGGAGTCTTCGTGTTGTTCTTGGGTTGATTTGAGCATCTTCTCGATCTTGAGTGCGATCCCTCGATGAGCTCGAGTCTGTTCCTTATCATCGATCTTTCTCTTCTCGTGTCCTACTAGCTTTCCAAACACTTGATGGAGCATGAGTGTTCTATTCTCCGGATTTTCTTTGAACATTGTTCTCTCGTTTGCCCATTCTCTAGTCAATCCGTTGAAGAGCTGTTGGACCTTCATCTTATGGGTGATTTCTTCTTTGGTGATCCTCAAGCCTTCCATTTTGGTGCAAAGTCCTTCAAATCGGGACTGGTAGCTATCGACAGATTCTCCCATCTCCATTTGGAAGTTGTAGAACTCCCTTTTTGCATTCATCTGAAGATCTTCTCGGAGATCTGAGTTCCCAACGTGCATTTGTTGGATGGCTTCCCACATTTCCTTGGTTGTGTCAAGGTTTGCTACCCTGTCACAGTCTTGTACGCACATGGACCTCTTCAGGTGTTGTTTGGCTTTGTAGTTTGTCTCCATACACTTGTATTCGTTGGGTCCCCACTTGGAGAGGTCATTGACTATAGCTGGATCATTTTCGAAGTTGCCTCTCTCGATAACACACCAGGCTTGGTAGTCTTGGCCACGCATCCAATCCTTCATGTTGCGTTGCCAGCTTTCAAATCTTCCTGTAATAAGCCTTGGTGGCTTACTAGTGTTGTTCCCCACTTGAGTAAGTTCCTGAGCCATTTGATACCTGCGATGCTAACACAGATCTAGAGCGCAAGCTCTGATACCAATTGTTGGATCGTAAACGGTTAGCAAAGAGCTTGGGAACTGGCAATTAAGCTGTTTCCAAGGCAGCAGAAGTAAACAATCGCAAGTAATAAAGACAGTAGAGAATGCAGTTCCTTTATAGAGGAACCCCACTACAACCAACTAGTTGTATGGGTAAACCTCTACGTCCGCTTGGAGGATTTTGAATGACTTTCTTATATTAATTGCTTTGTTCCTTAGTTACACAGCCGGATTCACACTTCTCTGTTCCTACGAGTTCTTCCTAACTTTAGCAACACTAGCAAATCCTCTCAACTGAGTACCTAAGCTCACAACAGCAAAATACAAATAAGTCAAACCTTACACCGACTTCTCAATTCCCTTGTCCTTGGGAACTTTGGCTTCACCGTCGTTGAGATCACACACTCGCCGGCGGGGACTTCTCTTCCTTTTCTTTCTTTTTCTCAGATGTGGGTGTTTGAGAGTTCTGGGAGAAGTACTTAGTCCGAGTACTATTCATTTGGCTTTATAGTCCAGGTGAGCTTGGGCAGTCGCATCTTTTGTTTGTGTCCAAAATGCCCTTTGCTTGATGCACAAGTTGTACTTTCTTCACATGTGACTTTAGTTTGAACTAGGTCAACTTCTTGGATCAATCGGACCGTTGGATGAAGCGTGACAGTCTGATCCTCAGACTGTTCCTTCGATCTGTCTGAGACAGAATCCCGCGATCTGCGCTGAACGGTCGTTGTCCTCACATGTGAGTTCCCATGTCATGGGAAGTGTCTTCTTCAGAGTTCCCTTGATGGAAAATCTTCATCGTTGTAAGCTTGTGTTCTATTGATTGTTTTTGGGAGTTCCCACTTTATGGGAACTTTCCTCTTCAGAGTTCCCTTGATGGAAACTCTTCATTGTGGCCTGCAGTGGCTTTTGGTCATTCATAGGAGTTCTTGGCTGTACCTGTGTTCCTTAGAAATACTTGAACAAACCACATTAGTTCCCTATGGTGTTTGTCATTCTCAAAACTTAAGAGAATTACATCGTTGATCCGTTGTTTAGAACCAGAGGTCCCAACGACGTCCCAACAGATATGATGTCAAGGTCGTCTGGATTAATGACCTTGATCAATTTTTCAATGTTCCAAGAATTATCCTCTCTAAGGTACTAATCCACGGTTTCGTCTCAGTTAATAAAGTTTTCTGCATCTGTCCTTGGGTTGAGACGGCCCTTACTGCTCAAGTTGTCTTTCCATAAACGGTTTTTCAATCCCCAATGTCCCAAATAAGTCCTTTCACAAATAGGTCTTTAAGGCCTATTAGCTTGGACCACTGCCAAGAGGTGTTATGTTTTTTCTTGTAGTTTAGGATGCTATGCATTTTAAGATATTTTTTCGTAATAATTTTGACCCATAGATTGTTTGGTTCAGCTAATATTTTCCAAAGCAGTTTCATTTGGAGTGCTTGGTTCATCTCTTCTACCTTTGCGATTCCCACCCCACTATGCGCGGGTGGGAGGCAAATGAAGTTCCAACTAATGAGTGGTTTGTAATTGTGATCCTTGTTTCAAAATAAATTTTTATTGATTTGGTCAAGTTCTTGTAAGGTAGCTTGGGGTAGTATAAAGGATTGCATAATGTAGTTGGGTTATGTTGATAGATTTGCTTTAATTAGGGTCTTACGTCCCTCTTGGGATAGAGTATTTGCTTTCCATTTTGCAAGTTGGAATCTGGTCCGCATAATTAGTGGTTTAAAGGTGTTTTGTGTTACTCTACCAATGATAATCGGGCATCCTAGGTATTTGTCCAACGCAACCGTGTTTGTGATTTGGAGAATCTATTTGATTTGTTCCTTTGTAGTATTGCTTGTATTTTTGGTGACCTAGAAAGCGGATTTATGTTATATATTCATAACAAATAGTATTGATATTCATTTTGCATGTTACATGTGTTTTAGTCGTTATGTAGTGCAAATTTGTTTATCATTTCATGTACAATTATTCATAATGTAGATTTATTCATACTTTGATATAAATTAGTTATTCATAAAAGTATACACTAAAACCTCCCTAAATTAATACTTGATAAATTAATGAACTCTCTAAGATAATATTTTTCTTCGATCTTGACTTGGGGTAGTGGAAAATTTAACAAATTTCGATAAGATAATATATTTTTAAAAAACTATTATATAATTATAATATCATAAATTAATAATTATATAAACTGACATGGACATGACTAAGATAATTTATTGAAATATGGTTCTAGTGTTGTTAAGTATATTTGAGGTTCATCTCTAAGTTTATTTTTTAATTTCATTTAACATTTCTAGCGTTGTGTTCTCGAATTGCACCAAAAAATTTATGAAGAGTTCTAGACGCAATTAGTGCTTCCTTTTGAGTAATTGACTCCAATGATATTGTATTGTCTTCAACTTCATCATCAACTTTATTTTCAAGCTAGTAGTCACAATTTCTTTTAAGCTTGAAACCCTTGAACATGTATCAATATTACTTAGGCAATAAATAGGCTATATATTGACATCCATTTTTTTTTCTGATATCGAAGCTCATTAATCATGACCTTAAGTTCATGATATTATTTTCACAAGTGGGTTCACAAGATCTTACCTAGATCAGATCATCCTAACTCATAGCCATCTAAAATCCCATAGTAAAATCTTCTATGATAGTGTATCTTAAAAGATCTTATTAATAAAACTCTTTAAATTAGTAAATATTAATTCATTAGTTAATTAATATCTCTATAAAATAATAAAATATTATAGTTTCAATCCTATTAATTTATAGAGGTTTTACTGTATTGTGTTATTCATAGCGGTGCATAGTTACATTATTAGAATAGTAGCATCTAAAGCTGTATATATATCTTAATCCTATATATGTGCATATCCTTAGTACATGTAAGCTATCTTCAATATATCAAGATATTTATGAATCAATTCCTTGGAGGAAAAGGGGATTTAGCAAAATAGGAATCTTGGAAAACCTTGAGTATATATTTGGTGGCTTATTTGAGGGAACTATCCAACAAAGGCAAACCATCCCTTCTAAAGCCAACGAACATAACTACTACTCATAGAGAAAAATAGCCAAACAAACACATATGACACCTCAGGCTGATCTTGTGAAGATAGGAAGAGAAGGTTTCGAACTTCTTGAAAATATGATTACAAAGGAGAAACGACAGACTCATACTCCAAGGAAACCTGTCTCCATCAGTAGCGAGGAGGTGGCCAAGAAGTTCAAGGGAGTGTATCAGTTCATTGATAAGAGAGGTGAAAGGTGGGTTATGTGTAATGGATTTTAATCGATTTACGACCTTAGTTCTATGGTGTTTCCTATGTTTTCTTAGTAGTGTACAATAATAGATAACATGTGATGTAGAAGCATAAGAATATATACTGTAAGGTTTGATCAAGATTTAGCTTTTCTAAATTTCAGGGTGTTTTCTAAATTTAGGCTTGATCAACTAGGGAATACTTTGGCTTTATTGATCGACTTGTGGGATATGCGGTTCAACTTGTAATATGTTTGTGATACAAGCTTGTAGTGTATTGTAGTTGTACCACTACCTTTGTAATCAAATAATATATATCTTGTTGTGAATGATGTCCTTGCTACATTTTCACATTGACATTAGTTTGACACACGTAAATAGTCAGTCGATCAGAAAATTTTTCTGAGGTTCTGAATTATACTATTGTGGAAATAACATCTCACTTTTGGAGTTGATGTTGGAAGAAAATTGACATCAAGGAAACAATGTTATTTTAAATAATTTTCTTCTAAATATGTTGCTTGGGGACAAGTTTGGGTTTGTCCTATATAATGTAAAGTTTTTTTAATAAATCAAGTAAAACATTTCTCAACTTTTACCAAAAAAAACGTTTCTGGTACGTGTGGGGAGTTCTTGGGTTCGATATTTTAGGGTTATGAGCGAGATCTCTCCGACTCTGGTTGCCATGTCGTCGGAGATTCAGGAGGTAGCAATGGGGATGAAAGTTGATGAGATTGTGGATGTTCAAAGCACTAATTGTTAACTTGATAGCAACACAAATGGATCGGGTCACTATTGGCCCGATCTACTACCATAAATAAGGCTTCATTTAAACTTAACTTTGCAATCTACACGCACACATAATTTCCTGGTACAGGTAAAACTATAAACTAAACTTGGCATGTCGTTTTATGTAATTTGAATGGAGGGTGGAGACGGAAAAATAAATATAATAATACTAGATAAAGAAGAGAAAATGGGGTTGAGATGGTATTGAAACCATCCGAGCTGGAGGGGGAGAGAGTAGTCTTCTGAGGAATTGAAGGACTAGAAGTCATTGGCCGTAATGGCGGAATGTCACCAGCAGTAACTGCCAAAGCCTATCGGGCCATTACGATCAAGCTCATCTTCTTTCTAGCGTCTATCGGCAATGGCGGAATTTCAACCTAAAAATCAAAACCCAATCTATTTGGAAAAATATAATATTACCATAGATATATGTTTTACACATTCTAATACACAAATTGAACCAAATTAAAGAACTTATTAAACAAATTTCTACAATAAAAAACATCAACCCTAAACCTCTATTGCTCTTGAATGGTCGATTTTGCAAAGGATTAGAAGCATCAGAAGTCTGTACGTGAGTGATGGAGAGAGACGAAGGAGAGTGAGGGAGATTTCTGTAATAGAGTGACGGAGAGAGACGAAGGTGAGTGTGTGTGATTTGTGTAATTTTAGGGTATTTTTATTAATTATATATGTCTCGGTGAAACGTTATTATTAAAACCTTAGGGGTATATTGCAACGCAAGGGCCTATATACGTTTGAGAGCAAGCTAAAGTATACAAGAAAATAACGAGCTAATAAACATTAACAAGATTTAGGGTCCATTCGGTAATTAAGTACTTATATGAAATGTGCTGAAGGTAATTGATGATGATATTACCTCTTGAAATTAATAGCTGAAATTAGATACTTATTCTTACGATAATTCATAAGGTATTCGGTAAATGGTAACTAATTTGAGTTGAATTTTAATGTAAAATGAGATATTTGCATAAGGTCCCTACACATTAATTATTTGTTGGCTCAAATTTCAACTACCTTAAGCTACTATATACAAATACATTTAAACTACCAATGTCGAATACTCATAAGCATACATATCAAAAATCTGTAAACTACCAGAAGTTCATTTCAACCCCAAAATATATCTAATATTAGCTTGTTTTGATGTAGTTAGTTCATTCAATTCTAATAATTTCAGGTGGTTTAGCTAGGTATTCGTGATTTGATGTTTACTTATCTCCTTGTTATAAATTATGATTTGATGATCGATCATTCTCTCATTCTACCAAAAAAATAATCATATAAATGTTAGCGTTCATAAAAGAGGAGCTAGACAATATGAAATTGCGTACCCGACAAAAGTGACGTATATAGGCCCTTGCGGCTTTTCGTGCATTTAACATCATTTCAAGGCATAAATTAGGGTTTAAGTATTTTTCGCAATTTTTAGATTTTATATCTTTTATACTTTCTATCTTTTATTTTTATATCTTTAATAGCTTTTTCTATACATAGGATCATATGTAGCCCTAAGAACTTATCTTATCATTATTATTAATAATACAGAGTTTTTCTCTTTTAATCTCATGGATTTTCAATTTCTAGGGTTTCGTACTTGCGATTCTTTATTTTTCAAGACTCGTGCTTATGTGTCTTTTCGTATTTCTTATTTTTCAAGACTCATATTTACTTGTCTTTTCGTACTACCTATTGCGTCAATGTCGTATTCTTATATTACTACTTGATTTTGGTCTTGATAAATTAGAAGGATAAGAAGAAATAGATTCCAACAACACTGGTGGGTGGTAAACGGTCTTAGTAAACTGAAGATTCTCAGAGAAACAACCGAAATGCACACACATAATTATTCCACCAACCAAAATTGCATGAAGGTTATTAATGGTATAATATTATTTATCCCATCAATCTATCAGAAATTCACTATGAAGCTTTTTAAGTTGAACGTTAGAGAACATGAAAGGGTAGAAGAAGAAAATCTCTATTCTATTCCCATTGTATGTGTTATGTCTTGCGTACATTATTATTATGCTTTTTATATTATATTCACTTAAGCATCTAGCAAAAAAGACAAGTAAAGAATATCATTACATATGAACATGTTCATCTTCCACGCAGACTGGGAAGCTTTACCTGATATTCCTAGCTTTGAACGTATTTTTGAAATGTTTGGTTGAACTACCTAACTTTTTAAAAAATCTAGGGAATTGAAATCCTACGAAGTTAAGTTTAACATTAAACTATTTTATACATAAACAGAACGGAACATAATTATGTGACCTAAAAGGTCACTAATATATCCACACCTATATTTTGTAGTATTAAATCGCTTAAAAATAAAAAGTAAGTAATAAAAGAGTTGGACTCACAAGTGTGAATCATGTACGACATAAAAATTATATGTAATATGAGTCTCACTACTTCCCGTTAGATGCACTCCATTTACAATTCTTTTCAAAAGCGCATCATAAAATGTTAAAAATATTTATTATTAAGAATGCACTTTTGATGTTTTTCGATCTACTTTTGATGCTTTATGATACATTGTAATAGTCACATTTAGAAATACACTTCGAAATTTTACGATGCACTTTTGCTAACCGCATATTTGCACAAAACATTTGTTCTACACAAGATTTAAACTCCATTATTTAAGCCATTAGAGTGAATACTAAAGCGAGTAAATTTTAATGCCATTGATTATAGATTTTTTATTAATATATAATCAAAATTTGAGTTCATACAGTATGTGATACATATTTCGTAAAGAATTAAATTAATTAAAATTTAATTTATTTATATTAAAAGAAAGCATATAATGTTTAATTTATCTTTCTTCCTTAACTATTTTTTTATGTTCTCCTTTAATTTTCTTATGCGATCCCATTTAAAAGATTTAAACTTAAATTAGATGACCTAAAAAAATTGATCTTGTGATCTATTATCTTTAACAAAATTATTTTGTTATATAAGGTAAACACAATTAACAAAAAAAAAATTATAAAAAATATATCCCTTGGTATTGAAAATAAAAATGTACAACAGACCAAAGAAAATAACAAGAACTATAAAAAAAAGGAGTGATTTAGTGATCAGAAAAGTGGTTATTAAATACCCGAATATGGTCGCTAAATGTTTCCTCACTTATGACTTTAGAGACCATGTGTTCGCTAAATTCAGCGAACACATGGTTGTAAATTCTTAACCCAGATTTAGCGACTACGTGGTCTCTAAATTTGGATCCAAAATTGGCAATCATGTGGTCGCCTATTGACAAATATATGGTTGCCACATGTGGGTACTTTCCTTGGAAGTTAAACTTGATTAGCGACAACATAATATTTATAAAACAATTCTACAAAATAAATTTGGGTCCTTTCCTTGGAAGTTAAACTTGATTTGTCTAGATTGTCATTCTTATGTACATTATTTTTATTCCTAGGTGTCTGGAGACCACCTTAAAAAATTGATTTTTTAGGCAAGTGCTTTAATAGAGGCTTAGTTAGGAAAAGAAGGATAATGGAAAAGAAAATGGGAACGAGTTGAGCATGCGCGCTGGCCATGTACCATGTTTGGAAGGATGTCTGGTTGCCTTAACTGAAGAATGAGTGTGGATTGTATTATGGAGAAATTGTTATTGGTTGTTGTGATATAGGTTGCATGAGCATTTTATTGATTAACCTCGTGCTTATGTATTATTGTGGAAATTGAGAGTAGGTTTGAAAATTGATATGTTAGTCTATATAACTATAAGACGTATTTTGGTATGTATTTTAATTTTGTATATATATGAATGATTGGTGTTGAGTAGGTTATTCTTGACAACAAATAAATTTATAAGTCAAGACCCCGCTGAGTATAGCAGAGTCAGGATCGTTCCACAAGAAGCAAGGTTGTTTGTCTATCGACTACTAAAAATAAAACAAAAGCAAACAAAAACACACAAAAGCATCCTCGTTAACGAAGTTGTCAGCCTCGTTAACGACCCACCGTGAATAAAAAAAAAAAAAACTAACGACCTAGACAAGTTCGGTACCGAGCCAACACAATCAGCAACGAATATAGTTAT
Organism: Fallopia convolvulus; assembly: GCA_964016875.1. Lineage (NCBI taxonomy): Eukaryota > Viridiplantae > Streptophyta > Magnoliopsida > Caryophyllales > Polygonaceae > Fallopia > Fallopia convolvulus. The sequence continues at coordinate 28,390,880 of OZ024719.1, forward strand.
AAGAGATTTGAAATAAAAATAAAAATCTAGGACAAGGGTTACCACAACATAGTCATGCACACAAGCTCGTAAGAAGATAGAATATCATGCCTTTAAATAGATAGATGCATCAACTTTCATTGACTCAGCAAGTAAATTAATCTACTTTCATAAACTAACTCACTCAATTGCTTGCTTTAGATCTAAAGCTTGAAACTTTCGTATTCAAACAATATCAACCTTCAAGTTTATATCTTTCTCTTTCAATCAAGTCAACAACTCAAATTACCTCAACTTTCATCTCGGTATAAGCACAACAAACAATCTCAATAATGGATAAAAGGCATTCAACACATAATCTCACTCACCAAACATGCATAACTATGCCGGGTTTCAACCCCGACCCTAGATAAAAGGACTACTCACTAATCATAACTATGAAACAAATAACTTCAATCAAAGAAAACATTGAAAACAAAACACTACTCAAATTAATAAGAAATATCGTATTAAAGAGATTCAGAAGAAACCGAAAACACCAAAATAACGAATCAAAACCTCGACTAACGACCTCGGTAACTCTCGTCCACCGAGCTCTTCGATCTCAACTTCCGACTCGTCTCTCTCTTCTCTCGGCTCTTCTTCTTCTCTCCTCTATCTACTACGATCCAATCTCTCCCTTTCTATGCTAGAATAGAAGGGTATTTATACTAAAAAGGCTAGAAACTAAAAACGGCTAAAAGATATAAACTTTCCTAAAAAGATATAATCTATTCTAAAAGATAGAAATAAAATCTAGAAAGATAACAAGACCTAAAATACATAATATAATAACCCTAAAATCATAAAAAGATACTCTACCGACACGGAAATAAATTCCCGCACAGGATCGGTGAGTCAGAAAGTCGCCTTCTCGATTATTCTATCTCGTGGCCTCTTTAACGAACCCTTCATGGTCGTTAATGAGCTTGGGTTTGGCTTTCTTCAACACTTCTCTTCCTAAAACTCGAACTTTAGCTTCTTCACTTGTATTCTTCCCTCCTTTATCATAGCTCTTCAATTCCAGCTTCAAACAACAACTTTTCCTTGCTAAAACCTACAAAAAGACACAAAATAGAGTAGCTTCCATACTTCTCACAAAATATGTAAAACTATCCAAAAACACACAAAACTAACTCTAAATTTATCAAAACTAATCCTAAAAACCTAAGAAAACCTATCAAAAACTATACTAAAAACACGAACATCAATTGGTTGCATTATTTTAATAATCTATGTTTTGTTCTATATGTTTGATTTGCCTTTTTGGCCCACACTAGGATATTTTGGCGTTAGTTAATGTGTTCGATCTTGTTCTTTTTAGGTAAAGATCCTTGTATGGGTGATGTGTTGGAAGATTATTTAATTTTCTAGATGGCGATGCTCGCTCTCGGCGTAACGTGTCATAGGGGAAAGATGTTTTGCTTTAAGTTCTTTTGTTGTTAAGCTAGTTGGTTTTGGTGCAAGATAGGCTATAAAAATCAACTTGGTAGTATAGTTGAAGTTTAGTATGAGATTTTAGTTTGTTTAATAGTTGCATGCGTAATATTTTTCTAAAATTTAATCAGTAAGAAAATTGAATGTTTTTCTTGTTTTTTCTCATTGCGGCTTTGTTGTAGGGTTCAATATTCATGAATTTGCTGCCAGACATGTTCTAGTGGACCCATATGTGGTCCACAACCAAATAACAACCCAGATTATATGATTGTGTGTTACACTTTATGATGCAGTGAAGCCTGCCATGTCTCAAACCGACGTCGATGAGTTGATTCGAGTGCCTTCTGACGGACCAATCACAAGAAGTCGAGCTAAGAAGATTGCTCAAGGCACAACAGTGATCTTGGTTCGATTGTCAGCGGTTATTGAAGATCCTAGCAAGGCGAAGTGGGTCTCGTGCATTCGACATTAGTTGAGCCCAGATTCCATGGATTAATTATATGGGGGCCGAAATTCACTATTTCTTTATTTTAGAAACATGTATTAATTCGTCTCACTTTAGGGCTGAATTTAGTAAGTGACCGGGTGAGATGAATTGGTATATGGGTCAAAGTCAACCCTTTGACTTGACCATTCTAAATTTAAGAAAATATCTTATTTATTTTATTATGAACAATTTCTATTTATTTTAATAATGTAGAGAAATTAGCCAATAGGCTTATGTTAGTTGGTTGATCTTCTCTCTCCTGGTTGTTAGAGATATTTTTAGTTTGTTAGAGATATTTTAAGTTTGTTAGGATTATTTCCTTAAATAAATAATTCAGCCATGATTTATTTATTTAAGGGAATCTAGTTAGATTTATTTAGATATTATTATATCTTGGGAAGAAAGCAAAGGAGGCTCATTCTCCCCATCTAGGGCCGGCCACCCCCCTTCCTTGCTCCCCAAGTATTAGCTTTTGTATTCTCTATAAATACTTTTCAGTTTCAATAATAAAAATCAGCTTGAGAGAGATTCAACCCAAATTGGTTTAATCTATCTCTTGGGCCCAAAAATGTATTTGTGAGAGCTTTGATTTCTACATTGATCGATCATCATCATCACCGACTTCTCTCTCTTTGTTCTTGAGTTTAATTCAGTTTGTTCATTCAAATTGATCAATTGATTAGTTCTAGTCTTGATTGTTAAAGATCAAACTAGTTCATCAATTGGATTTAGCGTTAGAGCCAATCCAATTGAACTACCTTTTGATTCAATCTTAAGTGTTCAAACCAGATTTGACTCCATTCAATTTCGAAATTCTCTTACTTGCGCAACAAGGAATCTGAAGTTGAAAGCTTTTGTAGGTTGGAATCATAATTGTTGGCAAGATCGGGACTTATGTGGGTCATATACGAGGTTTCTGAGGAGTAATCCGAGGCGATCACGTATCAAGTGGTATCATAATCCAGCGTCTCGCCAAGTAATTGCTTCTTTCCTTAATTTGCTTTCTAATTGATTTGATTCAGTTTTTGATCCCAAAAATCCCACCTTTACCTAAAGTTTGAATTTTTGAGACCAAAGATTGAATTTTTCACCACAACCACTCACACCACCAACCCCACCCATTCTGCCTACCCTAAACCCTAATCGCCTATTCTCGTAACCCTAAAATTCGCGAGAAACCCTAACCCTAACCCTAATCTAGCGGCAGAAACCCTAACCCTAACCTTAGTGTTCGAAACCCTAATCCCAACCCTCAACCGAACCCTAAACCTAATCCTCCCAAACCCTAGAGCCGAAACCTTAACCCTAACCCTAGAATTCAGCCTTGATCTCCCAAACCCTAAATCCCTTAGTTGTTCCTTGCCCTCCAAGAAATTAACCAATTAGGAGATTTTTATGGGATTTGTGCATGTTTATGGGCTGAATTGGTTGAGTTGTATTGCAATTTAGATTAGCAATTGTTTTTCCTACAGTTTTATGAGTTTTCATTCATGTTGCATGATTGATTGCGATTCATATTGCTTGATTAATACTTGCTGATTTCTGTCATTGCATCCCATCAATTCGACCTACCCCTTCTTCTTTTTATTAATTTGGCTTCTAGTTGGTTTCATTGGTAGCAAAAATCACTTAGTTTAAAAAAAAAACAGTTCGTCTATACCTTTTTTATTTCGTCCTTTGCATTGTTGCATTACTTTGCTTGTTTGTTCATTATAGCACAAGAGTAGTTTGCGCATAAAATCAAAAAAAAAAAAAAAAAACAGGAAAGAAAAGTGATCTACCCCAGCTAGTTTTAAGCCACTTTCAACCCTAGTGACTGCTTGCTTAAAAAGATAGCTAAGTAGAAATCACTTTGAAGAAAAAGAGGGACGAAATAAAAGTCACTAAGCCTACCATAGTTTCTGTCCTTGCATGCTGAATTTTGGCTTTATTAACTTGCATAGAGTCAATTGAGAGATTGCATGTGGTTTAGAGCTCATAGAGGGACTATTTGCATTGCTTGTCTTATTGCATACTTGCCATTTGCTTAAGCTGCATATTTCCTTTAATTATCATTAGCATTCCATACGTACACTATATCTACCATTTTACTCCCTCAAATCAGCCCAAAAACTGAATTAAGTTGATTTGATTGCTTTGAGGCAAGTTTTGGCTTGATCAAGGTGTGGTATTGCTTGTTGTGATTTGCTTTAGAACACACTACTCTCTCTACTTTCTTGCTTGTTTCAGGAACAATGGTGATTCCATTAGAACCTAATCCAACTGAATTGAACCTCACTAAGGAAGCAATCGACTTCATTAGGTTGTCCATTAGTGATGGTGTACGAGAAGGCTAGGCTCGAGCTGTAGAGCTGGCCACGGCTGCATTGGCTCCACAATTGAAGCGTTTAGAGGACCAACTTGCAACGTTGATTGATTCATCTCAAGCAAGTCATAAGAGCCCTACTACAGTCGTTCTTACAAGTGACCCAAATCAGGCCTCGGGTAGCGACAAAGGCAAGCAACAACTAGTTGATGAAGAGCATGATGTGCTTGCTAGCTACAACAAAGATAATGATCCCCCGGCTCACTACTCCCCCACAGCAGGCCGAGGTAGAGGAAGAGGCAACGGGTCGATGACTCCACCGGTTACTCATCAACAATTCTAGAATCAGCCACAAAACCGGTATCCTCAAGCCACTCATCAACAATATCAACAATACAACAACTCTTTTGATGATGTGACGTATGGCTATCCCGGGGAAGAAAGGCGCCCATGGCATCCTCCCCTAGATGATTTCTATAACCAAGCTGAGGTTGTAGAGGATCTCCCACCAGCTTATGGAGTACAAAGGCCGAACAACAACAACAACGTTAACCAAGCTGTAAATCAGATTGGGAAACGTGATATAAAGATGAAGATAGAGCCATTCAATGGAGAGCTTAGTCCGGAGAAGTATCTAGAGTGGGAACAGGCTACAAATTTCATTCTAGATCACATGGGATATGAAGAATGGGAGAAAGTTGCTGTTGTTGTCATCCACTTTATTGGGACCGCTAGGAATTGGTGGTTTAGAATGAAGGAGGATCGAATTAGAAAGGCCGTACCACCAATTGAAACTTGGGGCCAGCTGAAGTTTGTAATGAGGAAGAAATATGTGCCTGAAGAGCATACCGAGCACATGAGATTGAAAGTTGTAACTTGCAAACAAGGCACCAAGTCTCCAACCGAGTACTTCAATTAGCTAGAGGATCTGAGTTTTAAAGGGGGAATTCATCATTCCCAACGGTCTCTAAGGACCCAATTCATGGTTGGACTGAATCAAAGCATTCAAGACACATTGGAGATTCAACAAATCAAGGATCTCAATGCCTTAGTACATTCAGCCCAACTACTCTATGAGCAGCATCAAAGGAAGAAGAAGGAAGCTTGGAATGCTCCAAAAAGGTATGGTTCTAATCCTAGTTCAAATTCCAATTCTTATTCTTCTAACCCTTCTATGCAGCAAAAGGGAGCTTCTAGCTCACCTAAAACAACAGGTTTTCAAGGCCAAAGGCGTCCCACCAATGGAACTCCAAATCAGCCTAGGGCACGTGATCTAGTATGCTACAAGTGTCAAGGAAGAAGTCATTATGCCCAGGATTGTCCAAATCTAAAGCAAGTGCTTCTCACCACCAATGGAGGATATGTGAGTGATGAAGAAATACCTCCAAATCAAGTGGAGGAGGACAGCAATGGACAAGAAGAGGAGGGTGTAGAGGCCATTGAACCAGATTGCACCGAACAGCCTCTAACTTTGGTAACAATGCGTACTCTTACTTTACAAGAAACACCTAGGCTAGATCAAAGGGAAAACATTTTTCATACTAGGTGTACAGTAAAGAATCAAGTGTTATGCATGATAATTGATAGTGGTAGCTGCTGTAACATTATTAATGCTAAGGTAGTGATCACTTGCAATTAAAAACCCAACCTAGGGCTACTAGTTATGGTCTCAATGGAATTAATGATTCATAAGGTCCTAATCTTGTCACCCATCAGTGTTTAGTCCGTGTTTCTATTGATACTTATGTTGATGACATTATGTGTGATGTAGTAAACATGGAATGCACTCATATCTTGTTAGGAAGACAATGGTTATTTGATAGGAGAGTGATTTATGATGGCATGTTAAACACCTATTCCTTTAACTATGATGGGAGGAGAGTTTCTCTTCTACCCTTGTCTCCTCAACAAGTTTTACAAGATCAGGTACATCGAGATCAAGCTAGGGCACTTAGGCATGCCAAGGAAGAGAAAGAAGAGGCTGATTCAACGGCCAAAGCTGCGGCCCGACGTTCGGCGCCCGACGCATCGACAAAGCCAAGTGGCGTTTCCCAGTCTCCACCCGAGCGTTCTGGCTCAAATTTTGGGACAACATCAAAAACAGGTGGAGCTACTGTTTGGGACGCAAAACGCCGAGAAAATCCCCCTAAAACGTCCAAAGTGCCGAGCAACACTACCAGCAGTGCATCTGGGACGAAAACGGGGCTATCTCCCAATCCACTTGAGCGTTTTGGCTCAAATTTTGGGAGCACTTCAGAGACTCAGAGAGCTACAAATCTGGAAAAATAACGCTACAGAAAGAGCCAAAAATCGGCTTGAAAGGCAGTGCAGAAAAGCGCTCTCTTGTGACTCAGTCTAGTATTTCTTTCCCTAACTCTTATTGCTTACTTCTTATGAGGAAAGAGATACTTCTTATTAGTCAAGACATTTCACATCTTCCAAAGTGTCTACAGGACCTATTACAGGAGTTTCAAGATGTGATGCTTGAAGAGTTGCCAGAAGGCCTTCCACCAATTAGAGGCATTGAGCATCAAATCGATTTGGTGCCCGGCGCTTCTTTACCAAACCGTGCAGCCTATAGAGCAAGTCCAGAAGAGACCACTGAGCTTCAAAGACAAGTGCAAGATCTCATGGACAAAGGCTATGTGCATAAATCACTCAGCCCATGCGCGGTTCCGGTGATTTTGGTGCCAAAGAAGGATGGCACATGGAGAATGTGTGTTGATTGTAGAGCGATCAACCAAATAACAGTTAAGTACCGTCACCCCATCCATAGATTAGATGATATGCTTGATGAATTGCATGGTGCTAATTTCTTTTCTAAGATTGATTTAAGAAGTGGGTACCATCAAATTAGGATGAGGGAAGGGGATGAATGGAAAACTGCCTTTAAAACTAAGTATGGCTTATATGAATGGTTAGTAATGCCTTTTGGATTAACTAATGCACCTAGTACTTTTATGAGGCTTATGAACCATGTTTTAAGAAGATACTTAGGCAGATTTGTTGTAGTCTACTTTGATGATATCTTAATCTATAGCAAAACCATGCATGAACATGTAGATCATCTTAGGGCTGTTTTGGACACTTTAAGGTTAGAAAAGCTTTATGTTAACTTGAAAAAGTGTTCTTTTTGCTCGGAGTCTACCGTTTTTCTTGGTTTTGTTGTGTCTAAAGGTGGATTGAAGGTAGATGAAGACAAGATCAAGGCAATCAAAGAATGGCCCCAGTCGACTACACCAACAATGGTCAGATCATTTCTCGGCTTGGCTGGCTTCTACAGGAGATTTGTGCGTGATTTTAGCACAATTGCAGCCCCCCTCCACGAGCTTACAAAGAAGGATACAGCCTTTAAATGGAGGAAGCAACAAGAGAACGCCTTCAACACTTTGAAGAACAGATTATGCCACGCCCCAGTGCTTCAACTCCCTGACTTCTCCAAGGCATTCGAGATAGAGGTGGACGCTTCTGGACATGGCATAGGAGGCGTGCTCTTGCAAGACAAGAAACCCATTGCTTACTTTAGTGAAAAGCTTAGTGGAGCTGAGTTGAATTACCCTACTTATGATAAAGAGTTGTATGCTTTAATTAGGGTTTTGAAAACTTGGTCTCATTATTTGTGGCCTAAAGAGTTTGTAATCCATTCTGATCATGAGGCCTTGAAGTACTTGAAAGGCCAATCCAGACTCAGCAGGCGACATGCAAGATGGATTGAATTTATGGAGACCTTTCCTTATGTTGTGAAACATAAGAAAGGCAAGGAGAATGTGGTAGCTGACGCCCTTTCTCGGAGGTATGTGCTCTTGAACCAATGTGATGTTAAGATCCTTGGATTTGCAATGATTAGGGAATTATATGCTAGTGATCCTCACTTTGTTGAAATCTATAAGAATTGCATGTCTAGGGATGAAATAGACACCTACTTTATTGATGATGGATACTTGTTTAAAGCTGGAAAATTGTGTATTCCTTCATCTAGTATACGTAGGCTTCTAACTAAAGAGGTTCATGAATCAAGAGGACATAGGGGTTTAGAAAAGACTTTAGTAGGTTTAAAAGAACACTACTATTGGCCTAAAATGAGTAATTATGTGCTGAGATTTGTCAAGAGTTGTGTTGTTTGTGCTAAAGCTAAGTCTAGACTTCACCCCCATGGTTTGTACCAGCCTTTACCTATTCCTAGTTCACCTTGGGAAGACATTTCTATGGATTTCATTGTAGGCTTGCCTAGAACTAGGAAGGGTAGAGATTCTATCTTTGTAGTGGTAGATAGATTTTCCAAAATGGCTCACTTTATTCCATGTCACACGACTGATGCTGCTGTGCATATTGCCGATTTGTTCTTTAGGGAAATTGTTAGATTGCATGGCATTCCTTGTTCTATTGTCTAAATTGGGAACTAAATTGTTGTTTTTTGTAGTGGTAGATAGATTTTTGGAAGAGTCTATGGTCTAAATTGGGAACTAAATTGTTGTTTTCTACAACATGTCACCCACAAACTGATGGGCAAACTGAAGTTACTAATAGAACGTTAGGGGTTTTACTTAGAACTATGCTTAAAGCTAACCTCAAACGTTGGGAAGATGTTTTGCCTTTTGTGGAGTTTGCTTATAACAGGTCAATCCATTCAGCCACAAAAATGACCCCTTTTGAGGTTGTTTATGGGCTGAATCCAAGAACACCAGTGGACATGACGCCTCATCCATACAAGGGAAAAGAGAGTTTTGAAGCTAACAAGAGGGCTGAGTTTGTAAAGAAGCTGCATGAGAGGACTAAGATGCATTTGGAGCGAAAATCCTTGAAGTATAAGGCCCATGCTGATAAGGGTCGAAAACAGGTCATCTTTGAAGAAGGAGATCTCGTTTGGGTGCATTTTAGGAAGGAGAGGTTCCCAAATCAAAGGAAAAACAAGTTAGATCAGCGAGGAGATGGACCGTTCAGAATTCTTAAGCGGATAGGACCTAATGCTTACCATGTTGATTTGCCTGGTGAGTATAATGTCCATCCGACGTTTAATGTGGCTGATCTATCTCTTTATGTGCCAGATTTTGATTCCGACGTCGAATCAGAGACGATTCGAGCTCAAGTGGAGGAGAATGATCTAGTGAAGCCTGCCATGTCTCAAACCGACGTCGATGAGTTGATTCGAGTGCCTTCTGACGGACCAATCACAAGAAGTCGAGCTAAGAAGATTGCTCAAGGCACAACAACGATCTTGGTTCGATTGGCAGCGGTTATTGCAGAGCCTAGCAAGGCGAAGTGGGTCTCGTGCATTCGATATCAATTGAGCCCGGATTCCATGGATTAATTATATGGGGGCGAAATTCACTATTTCTGTATTTTAGAAACATGTATTAATTTGTCTTACTTTAGGGCTGAATTTCGTAAGTGACCGGGTGAGATGAATTGGTATATGGGTCAAAGTCAACCCTTTGACTTGACCATTCTAAATTTAAGAAAATATCTTATTTATTTTATTATGAACAATTTCTATTTATTTTAATAATGTAGAGAAATCAACCAATAGGCTTATGTTAGTTGGTTGATCTTCTCTCTCCTGGTTGTTAGAGATATTTTTAGTTTGTTAGAGATATTTTAAGTTTGTTAGGATTATTTCCTTAAATAAATAATTCAGCCATGATTTATTTATTTATTTAAGGGAATCTAGTTAGATTTATTTAGATATTATTATATCTTGGGAAGAAAGCAAAGGAGGCTCATTCTCCCCATCTAGGGCCGGCCACCTCCCTTCCTTGCTCCCCAAGTATTAGCTTTTGTATTCTCTATAAATACTTTTCAGTTTTATTAATAAAAATCAGCTTGAGAGAGATTAAACCCAAATTGGTTTAATCTATCTCTTGGGCCCAAAAATATATTTGTGAGAGCTTTGATTTCTACATTGATCGATCATCATCATCACCGACTTCTCTCTCTTTGTTCTTGAGTTTAATTCAGTTTGTTCATTCAAATTGATCAATTGATTAGTTCTAGTCATGATTGTTAAAGATCAAACTAGTTCATCAATTGGATTTAGCGTTAGAGCCAATCCAATTGAACTATCCCTTTTGATTCAATCTTAAGTGTTCAAACCAGATTTGACTCCATTCAATTTCGAAATTCTCTTACTTGCGCAACAAGGAATCTGAAGTTGAATGCTTTTGTAGGTTGGAATCATAATTGCTGGCAAGATCGGGACTTGTGTGGGTCATATACGAGGTTTCTGAGGAGTAATCCAAGGCGATCACGTATCACTTTAGTTATGTGTATGAATACTATTGTTAGCTAGTTTTAAATGTACAAACCATTTTTTATAATGAACGTGCAAAATAACATGCATTTTTGGTTAGTTTTAATGCACATAAATAATAAGACACACTTTTGTGCGTCAATTTTTTATACACATTGTACATCGATTTTAAAATTTTTTTCTATGCCTTATATATATGAATAAGGTTTTTGATTTTACATTAATTATTTTAAAAGTAAAACAATACGCACCCTTAATTTCACTTCACCCCACGCCTTGAATTTATTCTCATTTCTTATCTAGACGCCGTACCTAAAATATAAATCCACAACTTAATCACATCTTTATGGTTATTATTATTGTCATGGCATGCCGGTTTAGTAAAATAACTACTATACGTTTAGATCGTTTAAGGGTACAATAAAAAATACACACTAGAGTTATAGGTAATTTATTCATATGCTTGAGCCACGTCTTAATCTATTTAGGTAGATAAGAAGAGACATATTCTCCTGTAGACCCAAGTCAAATATATAATTTGTAGCAACGAAACTGAAAGCACAAAAGAAACGTATATTATTGCCCATATGGCTGGATCCCCAAATGACCTATCAATTTTTATCTCGAATTTTCTGAGTTTTTAGTCATATTATTAGAACTTAAAAACGAGTACTGGTTTCATGAAGCTATAAATAGACTAATTCTTATACTCCTACCACCAACTAGCCAAACAAGACTTAAGGGAAAAACCGAGCAGAGAAATGGCTGATCTAAATGTGGCGAAAATAGAGACCTCAGTACCAGCAGATGTATCAACAAGAAAGGATTCACTATGTTGGTCCTCGTAACGTGGATGTTGGGCGTCCTCCACCAAGGGACAAGCAAGGGGAAAGGCTGTGCAGAAGTATCAAGAGGAGCAGATTAGCTACTTTCGTCCTCGTAGCGTGAACGTTGGGCGTCCACAGAGGGACGAGCATGGGGTGATTGACTGCGTTAAGGCAGCCCACAAGTATGGTGGTGTTCTCATTTCTGAGCAGAGAGCGTCAAGGAAATACCACTTTGATAAGTTTAATAAGTATTAATAAGTAGCTAATATAATTAAGCTTCTCTAATGTTTGTAGAACAAGTCAATCTATACTTGTTCCTTGTGAGAAGTAGTGCCGCTCTAGTAGCTTTAACATTGTGATTACGAGAAGGAACATATCAAAGGGGTGGTGTAGTTATGTACCTACTTTGGAGTGTCACTATTAGAGAAAAGACTAAATAAAATCAAAATTTCTCATATGTGTATTATTTAATCTTGTTTATTTTCCTTAACATATATTTACTTGTTCTCCAAAACATATGTTATACTCATATATATTAATATATATGAGAACTCCTTGATAATCTCCTTAACATTAATTCAATAATCTTTCTATCTCTTATGGTATCTAGAGCAAAGATCTAAGGCTTCGTTTGGTTTGATTCTCTGGGAATCAGGAATGAGAATCAGGAATTGTTGATTCCAATATACTATTTGGTTTACCAAAATCTGTAATTGATTTCATTTTCAAGAATGAATTATTCCAATCCTGCAGGCAAAGTTGATTCCGGTAGAAAATGGAAGGTATCATCCTGATAGCATGCATTTAGGTGTTAGTTTTAGGACATATTTAAGTTTAAATCTTAGGAAGTTGCATGCATTTTGTTTAGTTTTAGTAGTTTTTGCATTCCGGTATCTACTCTTGTGTTTTCATGTTTTTAGGTCGTTTTAAGGAGTAAGTATTGGTTTAGTTGAAGGATTACAGCTTGGAAGTATTCAAGTATCTTTTCCAAGGATATTCAATCCATTTCTTTGATCATTAAGGCCCAAGATGTTGTGGAAAAGAATGCTTAAATCTGGGCCATCTACTGAAGTTGTTGTTTCGACACCACTTTCTTGCGATGCTTCGTTTAGGAGTTACAAGTGGTCGGATGAAGGTGAATTTGGTATCATTGGAAACCTAACTCGAAGAGCTACAATTCATTTTTTTACTTCGAGTTCAAATTCCAACTCTAAATCAGTCAAAACACCCTCCGAAAGTACCGTCAAAATGCTGCCAGGACAAGAACCGCGATCGCGGCCAGCCTCTACCACGATAGCGGCTATGGTGGTCGCGACCCTACTAATTTTACACGCGAGGAGATCTTCTGCCTATCTTTATTGCCTTTTTTATTATATCTTTCCTTTCGTGTTTTTAATTGGCTATTAAACCTAGTTTCATCCTTTGTTTGGGGATCTCTTCATCTCTTCAGACCTAGTTTTCTATTATTCTAGTTTGTATTTTCTCTACTATGGAGAACTAAACACTTTAAATCTTATTCAAGTTTGAAGCTTTCAGATTCAAGTCTATTATGAGATTCTACAATTTAGATTTATTTCTACAGGTTATTTCAATTCTCTTGGGCTTAATTAATATTGATTGTATTGATTTCTGCTTGTCTGGCCAACTAGTTGGAATTGATATTCTCTATTGTTAGATCTAGGTTTTCTCATATTAAAAACTAATCTTAGTAGCAACTCAATGTTTTAGGACTCATTGGACTAAAACCATTGAGAAAGAGATTTGATTGCAAGCTTATTGTTTAACTCGTTGGAACTCAATTTGCATGTATCTCGCATATCCTTGCTCTCATTGCTAGTATCATTATATTCATGACCGTTTCATGTTTGTTTTGATATTAAGTATTTACATGACTCATTGGCTTGTTTATTATATATGATCAGGATAGGAATAACCATAGGAAATAACTTGTTTGAGTCAATGATCAATAACTTGATGATGAAAGTGGATGCTTAAATAAGATTGCTTTCCTCAATTGATAAAAATCCAATCTTTTTTTGCTTTGTTTAATTGCTTTACTTGCTTGAATTTCCCTAAATTTAGATTAATAGTAAAAAAATCCCCTCTTTATTACTATTGAGTTGATAATAATATAACTTAGAGTTACAAGTGTCTCTTGGGTACGACCCCGACTTACCGACTATACTAGTTGTGTAACTAGGGATTTATATTTTGATTTGGCACGACGACTATCAGCCAGTCACATCCATTCCAAAAAAATATAATTTTTCATCTTAAATCTTAAAACCCTAGAACTCCTAAACCTTAAATAATAATTCTAAAATTTATAAACCCTAAATTATAAGGTCTAAACCTAAATTTTAAACCATAATTCTCAAGAATGGTTCATTTCGACAGCATACCAAACAACATGTCACATGTTTGGTTCATTTCGATTCCTGATTCTAATCCTATTCCAACAGCATACCAAACAGGCCTAAGTTTGTTTTCTCAAAGCCTAATTTTCTTGCAATTTTCCAACCGCCCCTCTTCTGGAGTTCAATTGAATGTCGACCACCATGTCCATTGAAATTCAACATCGTCATCCACCTTCGTCTTTCGCTTGAGTAGCGTGAGCATTCTCTCCCTAACCCTCGATGCTAATTCCTCTATGGGATTGCAATTTCCCTTGTTTTCCTTCAAATTAGAGCATACCAATTACTCCATTTAGAGGCCTAATGTTCTTGACACTATTGATGCATATAAACTCAAAGAGTTGCTTCCATGAAGACAGTTTCGACAACACTCTCGCCCTTTTCGATCCAAATCTCGAGTATTTAACTTGGTAATGTGGGGACCAATTCGTCCTTATCTGGCTTGGCGCACCAATCTCGGCCCGCTTGCTTGGTTATTTGGTGAAATCTGAAACTTCTCAGATCTTTTGGCTTATCCTTTAAAGCATGTTCTAAGAACAATCTCGGGCTAGATCCATGCATGTCAAACAATAGTTGAATTCATTACCGAGAGGTGGGATGCCCATGACCAAAAATTTCGAGAAAAAGAGAGGTATGGTTGATGCTCTAGCCATTTGTCTTCTGCTGATATCTAGTCAAGATACAATTTGAAAAACATTCACACTTGACGGTTGGGATTGAGTAAGATGAGTCAGATAGTGGAGCAGTCCTTTTGGGGTAGAGAATACAAAATTCTTTCTACCTTTCTTCAATATCAATGATTTCATCATCGCATCTTATGTCCCACACTCCAACTCAAAATAGCATGGTGAACATTGAAATCGAACCATACAAGAAAAAGGTCTTACCCTATTAGCTTACTCTAAAATGCTTTTGAATTTGAGAACATGCTTTTCACACTGCCATCTATATCCATAAAAGAACTCATACTCCTATCGAAAATCATGATTCTCCCTTTGAGTGTATGTATAAACAAACTCCAAATTATTCTTTTCTAAGGTCTTTTGGGTTGTTTGTGTTTTTCATATCTTAGTTTGTATCGTCATAACAAATCTGAGTTAAATACTTGGCCTTATGTTTTTCTAGGTTACAACTCAAGTCATAAGGTCTATTATGTTATAATTCTAAGTCTCAATGTATTTATATTAGTTGTCATGTTTGGTTCCACAACTTCCTCCATCGACTCACCCATCTTTAGCTGTCCGCCATGATGTTGCCGCCACCACCACCTAATCATCCATGCCTTTTCCCCTCTACTTAATTTTTTCACACTATGACCACCTAGGCTAAGACCAAAAATCTCAAGCCAAAAGCTTATATAGCTCCACAAAACATCTTGTTCTTGCTGATCTTGTTCTTGACATTGAGCCAAAAACCTACAACCAAGTCAAAAAGTTTCCTAAGTGGGTGTTTGCCATTAAATATAAGTTTGATGCTTTATAAGATATGTGTACATGGACTTTGGTTTTCGTCCTCCTAATAATAATGTTGTGGGTTGCAAATGGGTTTAAAAGATAAAAAGAAAAATGTTAGAGCTTTTAGTTCTGATGGTTCCAATGAGAGTTAGCAATGTCAAATGATGTGATAAACTCATTGACATGGACAATTGGCAAGAAACTTTTTTTTGAAGTAATTCGCCGATTATATAAGGGATAATTGGAGCTTCTATTTAAGGAGAAAATCAACACAAAAGAGTGCAAAATTCAGAAGATTATGTCGAGATCATTGTGTGATATTTCATATGTTCTTAAACAATATTTTAGGAAATATCTTGAAAGATTACGTGGTATGTCATTTTTTTAACCGAATAGGAAATCATATCACAAGAAATCATTCTTCTTCTAGCATAATATTGCATTGTTTTAGGTTACAAGCATGACAAATGAGCATAACTTTGTATTCGTGTGAGAAAGAATGAAGACTTGCACATGGGATTCGTGCAAGTGGTGTAGTTGAGAGTTTTTTGGCTTAGTGTGAGATTGAGAGTGTGATAGACAAAGGTAGAGCATGGTTCAAGGTTGTGGGATTCAACTTGTACACGGAAGAGCATTGTAAACACTCAAGAAATCAATAGAGCAAGCCTAAGTACTCTTGAAATCCAATCGAGTGAGAAGATCAAAAGGGAGTTGTTTTTCTCTGAGTAAACAAGTTGCTTTCCCTAGAACAGAAAAGGGGGAAGAGGAGGGAGATAAACCCTAAAAGGCGGAAGGAAGGGCGAAATGCAAAGTACTATCAGGGAAAGCGAGAGAACTGATTTAGAGGATTAAGCATTTGAGCTATAAACAAGTTGCTTTTTTTACACAAATAATAACATACTAGTGCACTTTCCTCTCTTTTCCACCCCTTGGCGAATTTGGCGCGAAAATCCCTGAAGCTTTCATGTTGATTACGGTGGCTGATTTTCGTTGTTGGATAGCTTTCCGGCAGGATTTCCGGAAAGCGGAGTGATGGCAAAGAGGAAAGGGAAGCAGTCTAAGGAGATTATCATCGAAGCGAAGAATTCTTCTCAGAGTACTGTGCGATCTCATCTATCGATTGAAGAAGGGGCAAATCAGATCGTGAAGAATAAAGGTAAACAAATTCTTGCTAATTCTTATGGATTGACATGATCGAGAAATTCTGGAGGGATAGAAGGATCTGGAAAGGGAAATAGTACTGAAAATCAGGAGACGACAAGATAATTGCAGATTTCGCAAAATTTAGGGTTCGGTAAAACTGGTAACACTGCATTAAGTCTGGTTGATCGGGCTAGTATTGATAAAGATCAATTAATTGCGAGTAAGATTGATGATGCGCTGTTGAAAACGGGCAAGGAATTTACAGAGAAATCTGGATAGCAAAAAGAGCAGGATCGTATTGTCAAGATGAAGAGATCCTACTTGAATGTTCTGGTTGGTGATAATAAGTTTGAAGAACTAAATCGACTACAGTACGTTCAAGATATTGATAAGAATATCTATAAATTTGATGCATCAGAAGTTGAACCTGAATTGAGGACTTGGAAATCAGCTTTGATAGGTGGAGTAATTGGGGCTAATCTGACTATTGTTGAATTTCATGCTTATATCAAGAAAAACTGGAATGTTAATGCTCCGGTGGTTCAGCTTATGGCTAATGGAGTCTGGATTTTGAAGTTTGATAGAGAGGAAGACTGTGCCTGGATCTTGAAAAATGGACCATGTTTGATAGACGGTATTAAGCCTTTAGCTCTTAAGAAATGGTGTATAGGAATGCCTATGAACTGGACTGTGTTTGAGACAGTTCCTGTCTGGGTCAATCTTTCGGATCTGGATCCCATCTTTTATTCTAAGCATATGCTTAGTATTATAGGTAGCATGATAGGGTCCCCCATCTGTATGGATAGTCTTACAGCTCAGAGGAGAGTGTTGTCTTTTGCAAGGATCCTAGTGAATGTCAGTGCACAAGGAGCTAGTAGAACTGAAGTTTGTTTGGAAGGTCCAACAGGAATTAAGTATGTTGAGAAGGTTATTTTTGAGTGGATTCCATGGTTTTGCAAGCATTGTGGGGTATTTGGGCATAGAACGGATTTCTGTGATGCTAAAGGGAGAAGAATCTGGCAAGGCAATTCAAGAAGTAACATAGTGAAGGGGAAGAAAGTCTGGGTTCGAAAGTCTGAATCAATCTTAGGTGTAGGACCTTCTGAGACGCAAAGGGAGAAGAATTCTGATCAAGAATTAGGCCTGGAAGGTAACAGTATTGCAGATAAGCCAGCTGGCTCAGAAGAGGAAAAAAAGAAGAAGTTCAATCCTGAGAGCAGTAAAGGGGAAAATGAAAATAGTAAGATTCAGCAAGATGCAATTAATGAGTATGAACAGATTGAGGAGAATGTGCAGAGGGAAATAGTTATGTTTAATGAATAAAAGAGTGTTGCCTCAAATAGGAGGAACAAATCTATGTCTCCTCCAAGGTATGAACTAAGATGCAGAGGTAATAGAGATTCTGGCATCCCTTCATTGGCATTTCTGAATTGGAAGGCAGAGGAGAAAGGGTGTAATAAAAAAGACAAGTTTCCTAATGGTTGAAGTTCAACTAGGTTTTTGGAATATTAGGGGGTGTAATACATTCCCTAAAATAAAGCTAGTGAATAAGTTTGCTAGCAGGAATAATCTCTCTATGATGAGTATTGTAGAAACTAAAATTTCACAAGAAAAGGAAAAAAAGTTTGCTTTGAGTATTATTAAAGGTTGGGAGTTTGTTACTAATAGTACAACTTCAAGAAAAGGAAGAATTTGGCTTGCTTGGGATGCTAATCTTGTTGAAGTAGACATTCTAGAAGTGTCGGCACAGATCTTACATACAAAAGTCACTTGTAGAAATGGACAAGGGGCTTTTTATGCTACGTTCATCTATGCTCTAAACAACTTAGTAGGTCGGGCATTTGCTTGGAACAAGCTTAAGGATCTCAAGGACAACCTAATAGGACCTTGGATCCTTATGGGAGACTTTAATTGCATCTTGGATTAAACTGAGAAGCTGTCTTTTCGAAGAAATGAGGAGAATTTGTATAGAGAATTATCTGTGCTGTGTGAAGAGCTGGATATTATTGATCTTCCCTTTTCTGGGGCTAGATATACTTGGAGTAACCAGCAAAAGGGTGCAGACAGGATTGCTTGTAAATTGGATCGTGTCATGAGTAATAACTGTTGGGTTGCTGACTATCCTCTTTCTATTGTATTCTTTTCTGATCCTGAGCTCTCTGATCACTCACCTGGAATTGTTAATATCAATCCATCAATAACGATAAAACAAATTCCTTTCAAATTTCGCAATTACTGGACCTTGGAGGAAGGTTATGATGATTTAATTGCTAGTGCTTGGGTTGGTAATGATGAAGGTACTGCCCAATTTAACCTATCTGAGAAGCTGAAGAGAGTAAAAAAGAGGATAAGAGACTGGTAGAAGAGTAGGAATAATAACCTGGAGAAGAAAGTAGAAGAGAGTATCCAGATTTTAAAGGCCTGCCATGATAAACTACAAGAAGACTTCTCTAATATTGAGCTTCAAGATGATGTCCAGAAGGCAAAAGCTGACCTTAACCTGCATATGGAACAACTGGCAAGCTTCACAATACAGAAAGCGAAAATTGACTGGTTTCAGTATGGGGAGGAGACTTCTTCTTTGTTCTATAATGGAATAAAAGCTAGAAAATCAGGTAATAGTATTTTTTTGATGAAAAATGCTAATGGTGAGATATTGGAGAGCATATCAGAGATTGAGGAGGAGATAATAGGTTTCTATAGGAACCTTTTTGGCACAGATTATATTGATACTGCTATAAGTTTTGAGGGGTATCCAGGATCAACTATTAATTGTGATAATCATCTTAATCTAGAATTCATTCCTTCTATCATTGATGTCAGAAGAGCAGTATTTGACATTGGTAATAATAGGAGCCCAGGTCCAGATGGGTTTGGTAGCTTCTTCTTCAAACATAGCTGGGATGTGATTAAAGGAGATGTAAATAATGTTGTAGCTGAATTTTTTAGAAGAGGCATTCTTCTTAAGCAATTTAATACAACCTTTGTGAGCTTAATTCCAAAGGTTGAGAAACCCTTCCTAGTCAAGGAATACAGACCTATTTCTTGCTGCAACACTGTCCTAAAAATAATTTCCAAGCTGTTGGTTCAAAAGATTAGACCTTTGTTGGATGAGATTGTTTCTGTAAATTAGGGTACTTTTGTTCCGGGTAGGAGTATGAAAGAAAGGGAATCTCACCAAGATGTATGTTGCAAATTGATATTCAGAAAGCTTATGATTGTGTCAGATGGGAGTACCTTGAACAAGCTATGAATTTTTTCAATTTTCCTGGGAAGTTGATAAAGTGGATAATACAATGTGTATCAACTCCTTGGTATTCCTTTATTATTAATGGGGAAGCGAGGGGTTTCTTTCCAGGAAAAAGAGGGTTGAAACAGGGAGATCCCTTATCCCCTTTTTTGTTTGTGCTAGTCATGGAGATGTTGTCTAGGAAAATGTCTATGATGAGCAAAAAGAAGGGCTTCTTGTTTCATCCTAAGTGCAAACAGATGGGCTTGATCAGTATAGCTTTTGCGGATGATTTACTTTTTTTCTGTAAGCCTCAGTCTTCCACTCTACTGCTTGTCAAGAACACTTTGCTGAGCTTTGGAGAAGAATCTGGTCTGATAGCCAATCCTGCTTAGAGTAAAGTCTTCTTTGGGGGTCTGAACGAGGCTAAGAAGAATGAATATTGTGACTTGTTAGGTATTGAACTAGGTTTATTTCCCATCAGATATCTAGGGACCCCTTTACATTCCAGGAGACTTAAAGTAGGGGATTATACACCTCTCATTAATAAAATCATCTCTCTCATTCAAAAGAAGAATGTGAGGAATCTCTCTTATGCTGGGAGAGCTCAGGTGATTAAATCAGTCATTGAAGGTGTTTTAACCTTCTGGATGCAGGCCCTTATGCTTCCTAAGGGAGTGGTGAAGAGAATTGAGAGCATTTGTAGAGCTTATTTGTGGTCAGGGAATACAGACGGTAAGAGGAACTTGGTTGCTTGGAGGAAGGTTTGTAGGAGTTTGGAAGAGGGGGGACTAAACTTCAAAGAGCTGCTCTCTTGGAATAAGACCATAATTTTAAGTTGGGGCATGACATACATATGGGGAGAGAGAATTTATGGACAGCCTGGGTGAGGAAAAATCTGCTAAAGAGGCTTGACTTCTGGAGAGTAAGAGCTTCTAGTAATGACTCCTGGCTTTGGAAATCAATTCTGAATTTGAGGAGTGTTATACTTGACTCTCTACAATCTAATCCTGATATAGGAGATGTTCCTTTGCAAAGAGCTCCAATTTATACTAAGAAAAATGGTAAAATGGATGTCAGGCTTTATATGAAGTGTTTAGAACTCATTCAGATTTAACTGAATGGAATCCTCTGCTTTGGTCCGGCATTCAGTCAAGGAAGTGGAGTTTTTTGTGTTGGCTAGCTACGTTACAGAGGTTGCCTACATCAGCTAAACTGAAGGATTTTGGTGCCATTGATGACAGTATTTGTGTCTTATGTGGGGCAGATACAAAAGATGAAACTCATTTGTGGTTTCGATGTGATTTCAGTGTGAATGTTGCAAATAAAATCTGGGATTGGATGGGAGTAAATGTAAGATTTAATTCCTTGCTGGCTTGGTGGAACTGGTTTCTGGTATGCAGACGAAGGGAAAAAAATATCTTTCAGTCCAGACTTTTAGCCTGCATGGGGACTGTCTATTATATCTGGTAAATGAGAAATGAGGTAATCTTTAATAGAGCTAGACCTGATGTGAATACTTGTGTGAATAGAATTTTGAAGGATTTGTAAATTGCGCATTGAGAGGAAGGCGAGGGCAAGCTATGAGGAATCAGCTAACAGTTTGGGTTTTATTGGAGGATTGTAAATTTCTTGGCCTTTGTTTTAACTTGCTTGGGTTTTATTGTCTTTGAGGAAGGGTTAGGTGTTTTCAAGTTTTGAGAGCTAATCCCTTGTGCCCGTCTTGTTGAGTGCTTCTGGCTGATGTCAGACATTATGACACAAGAGGGTGCTTGGCCTTCGTCATTTGCTTGTTGACCCCTAACTTCTCTATGTGTGTTACATGAGGATGTGATGTTTAGGTGGTCCAAGTAGGGCTTTGGAATAGCTCTCTGCTTTTGTTGTTTTCTCTTGAGATACGTTTCGGGTAGGGCTGTATGTAAACACTCCCTTACACAAGTTTTTGTTGAGCAGGTTTGCTGAAGTAAACTGGCTAGGAGACAAAAGCTTGGTAAGTCCCTTCAATTGTGCTTGGAAATTCAGCCTTGACATGAGTGCCTTTGGCATCAGGACATGTGCAAGGTCTGAGTTCAACAGGGGTTTGGAAGTGTTAGGCTGTTCTTTTGAGTTGTATTTTTTCACACCTGGTCCTTTATTTTGACTAGTGTGGGTTGTACCTTCTCTCTTTCTAATACAATTTTACAATTTGCAAAAAAAAAACAAGTTGTTTTCCAAGGAGTTTCCACTATATATCGTTGTATTGTTGAACTCTTGGTAACGTTCTTTCTTGTTTGTTCATTGGGCTGTATATTAACTCAAACTCGACAACTTCGTAGGAGTCAGTGACTCGTTAAAGTACTAACGTTCCAACAATTGGCATCAGAGCAAGACTCTAGATTTTATTCAGCACTTTTCTTACAGGAAATGTCTTCAACCAACACCACTATCCACAACTCTTTTTGGAAGCGTCCAAACCTCAAGACTGGAGAGTGTGACTGGTGAGTTGAACAAATGAAGACTCACATTTGATCTCTTGATAGTCAATTGTGGAAAGAAATTGAGATTGGTCCTGAAACCTTTCTCGATAAATTTTGAGTCTATATAGAGGTAGTGTTCATGCCACTTTTATTTCGACTCTATATGGAGTTAGCGTTCATGCAAAGTTTCGAGTCTATATAAGGGTAATGTTCAAAAGAAATGACAAGATTTTTCTTTGGCAGATCGACATCAGAAAATTAATAAAAAGAGTGCAAGGCTTCGCATCACGCAAATAAAAACTAGTAAGTGCAATATGGTAACAACTCTTGCTTAGAAATGTGTGATCTAATGGAGAATCGAGATCGTCGCGACAAAATATATAAAGACTCGCAACTCAAGCGTGGCTTGGAGTTGCACTAACTCTCTTGTAAATGTGCGCGTTCCAAGTAAAGCTTGGGAATGTCACATAAAATCAAGTGTAAGGGCATCACAAATCAAGGCCCGTGCCAAGCTCCCCGCTTGGGGTTTGAACCAATAACCTATGGAAAAAACGTGCCTAAACATCCGACTTGGGATCGTAATAATCATTGCAAACGTTCTTCGAACGGCTACCAAAACCAAGCAACGATGATAGAACACAATTGGAAAATTGTGCATAGCCCTATAAAATCTCAATGGTGCACCATAAAGCTTATACTCTACTATCTAAATGGTGCCCTAACTCTTGGTTTGTAGATTTATGGGTCGTCATTTACAAAGCTCACATACTAGCTAGACTAATCATGTGTGGGCATCCGATGTTGATTATTGTTGGTCTCATGTTATTGATTCACCATTTATTTTTTGCTCTATTTGATTAAGTATACATAATGCCATTATCATTGTTATAGTTGGGTTTAGCTAGATTCAACACTATTCCAGATTTGAGTCAATTTTTGTTAGTCTGTTAGACTACCCAGTTCTACTTTGTGATAACCTATGTGTGATCTGCATGACTCGCAATCCTATTATGAAAACCAGTACAAACAGATTCACAGAGACTACTATTTTGTTCCAGAAGAAGTTGTAGCTCATGCTCTTTGTTTTCATACTAGTGCAGTAGTAGTGCCAATTACTAGATTGTTAATGTCTTCACAAACTCATCCTATTGAAATGCTTCAAGATCGAAAAGCTAAATGTTTAGAATTTGCCATAATTAAGCTTGCCGAGGTAATTAGATAATATTGTATATTATCTTTATATTGGAGGATATTATCCTCTCATATTAGAGTTGTGAACATATGATCATGGTTCTACCTATAAAGCAAGATAATAAAAATTTTCATATTCTTGCTTATATTCCAACACTCTAAAGCCAAAGCCTGAATCCCTAAAAAGAAAGAGTTGCATATATATACTTTAATTGTTATGCGGTTCTAACCATAAAAAGCAACAAAAGAAATTCCATATTCTTTCTTAACATATAAATCCGATCCTTATCATAATCACATCTTTATCCTTATTATATTCACAATGCGGACGGGTTTTCAATAATTAAAGTACTATACTCTTAAATCTGATGGGTACTAAGCATATGCATCTGATACAAAAAAAAACAAAAAAAAAAGAGTTGAAGCTACTGAATTCCATCTGCCTTGGCCACCTGACACCTTCTAATTAATTTAGTTAGATAAAAAGAGACATATTCCCTACCCTATTCGAATATTTTGTGGCAAAGAACGAAACCGAAAGCAGAAAAGCATATTGCCCATATGGCCGAATCCCCAAAGGACATGTCAGTTTTGATCGATATCGAATGTTCTGAATTTTTAGCCAAATTATAATAATTGTAACAAGTGTTAATCTTAGTATGCTATAAATAGGCAAGTCCTCTTACCAACTCTTAAAACAAACCAAACTAGCTTGGGGGGAACCAGATCACGAAAGTAGTCAGCATTGGATCGGAAATGGGTGATCTTAGGAAGGCTGGTGTAGAAGGATTTGTTTTCCTCAAGAACATCGAAGAAAAAATGGGGCGGAAACTGCGGTCTGAGTACCAGCAGATGTATCATCAGCAGGAACAGACTCATTACCTTCCTCCTCGTAGCGCGAATGTTGGGCATCCACGGAGGGGAGAGCAGGGGACGATGATTGACTGCGTTAAGGCTGCACACAAGTATGGTGGTATTCTCATCTCTGAGCAAAGGGCGCCAAGGAACTACCACCTCGTCAGGTTTAATAAGTACTAAGTAGCCAATTAGGTATATATATACATATATGAATGAATGAATGTAGAACAAGTCAATCTGTACTACTTACCTTGTGAGAAGTATAGCACGTATTGCAGCTTTAACCTTGTATCTTTGAGAAACAAAAACACAAAGGGTTCTCATCCGATCCTGGAACATAATTTTCTTAAAAATAGCAAAATTATCTTTAAAAATATTTACAAGGGAAATTCAATAAAAACGGGCTCTGCCCTCTTTCAGACCAAAAAAGAAAGTAAGCCCCTTGTAAACCCCAGCCAGGACGGTACGAAATGCAATACGTGGGGATACAAGCTTGCTTAACCGTAAAAGATTTAAATTTGGAATTCCCCACATGAAACAAATGATTCTCTGGATGAGAGATTAAAAAATTATCAACTCTAAAACTAAAGGCCATGATTTTACCAAATCCAATAATAGACACAGTTGAAAAAATATAGCGCCAAAAAAAACGAAACACCATGTAAAGTTGTAATATCAAATCACAACCCATCTAGGGTACACAAATTCAGGAAGATCTGTCTTTGCTATAAAACCTTCCAATTCTCATTGAAACGCAAATTTGGAGCCTTTGCATTGCAAATTAAGGCAAAAATGATAGTCAGGAAGGGAAAATCCCTTATGGCGATTGCCTTAATCAGCCTATTCTTCTTGTGCCTGACCGCGGACCATATAATGGGACGCGCTCTTGCCCAAAACGCTCCCGTTCCTCAAGTGTTCGATGTCATGAAATCCGGAGCCATTGCTAGTGGCAAATCCGAGGTGGACGAGTATGGAGACGATGTGAATTCCGCGGTCAGTATATAACACGTATACTTGGGATCATTATTGAAAACTCAATACAAGGACTTTATATGTTATTAGGTTTGAATGCGTGAATTGTGAAAACGCAGGCATTCATCAAAACATGGGTTAAGGCGTGCAAACATCCTGGCCCCGCGAAGGTGGTCGTCCCCCCGGGGAAGTACATGGTGGGGCAAGTAATATATGCCGGGCCCTGCACCGGTGAGACACCGGTCGTGGAGGTTCAGGGGCAGATTCTAGGCAACCCTGATGCTAGCCTCTATCCTTCTCCTGAGTGGTTCTCCATTGAGAACGTCGACGGTGTTGTGATCAGGGGAGCCAACGGTAGTAGTTTTGATGGCCAAGGCGATTCGGCTTATTCCGCCAATGACTGCCTCACCAACCCTGATTGCAGTCATGCTCCTAGTGTGAGAAACCTACTTAATTTGATCCTCTTGCAACATTATTTTTGTTAGATGATCGAAATGGAAGTTGTTATATATGTAGACTATCAAGGTTTACAAATCAAACAATACGGTGATAGAAGGGGTTCATTCGATCAACAGCATGTTCTTCCACGTATTGGTGCAAGACTCGAGCAACGTGACCATCCGCAACGTGCACCTTCAGGCCCCCGTAGGCAGCCCGAGTACGGAGGGCGTGCACATTGCCGGCTCCAAAGTCGTCAAGGTTGTTGACTCTGTTATCGAAACAGGGGCCGAATGCGTTTCCGTCTGTCCAGGCTCCACCAACGTCTCCGTTACTGGAATCACTTGTGGGCCCGGGCTTGGAATTGGTGTCGCCGAGCTAGGGAAAAAGAAGGATGAGTTGGCTGTCCGAGGAGTCAACGTCAGCGGCTGCACCTTTAAGCAATCAGAAAACGGGGTCGTCATCAAGACTTGGCCTGGTATGCTGGTGAATGAGGCTTCCGAGATCGTTTTTGAGAATTTAGTCATGGAGAATGTCAGGAATCCCTTGCTTATAGACCAGAAACAGGTTTAAATTTAGCCAGTGTGTATTTGGGTTACTAATTGGTGAATTTCTGAATATATAACACATGATTGATCGATATTTTGTGTTAATTTGTTGCACGTGTTGGAAACAAACAAAGGCTGGCGGCGAACCATCTCACGTGAAGATAAGGGACGTAACATTCAGGAACATCAGCGGCTCCTCGTCCACCAACTCAATCATCTCATTCAATTGCAGCAAGCTCTCTCCTTGCGAGGGGCTCCAAGTTGTGGACGTTAATATGAAACCCGCTGCCACCGGGCCGTCGGCCTCTTGCTCCAACGCCAAAGTGAAATTCAGTGGCAACAACAATGGATTGACTTGTTAAGTGGTTTCTTCTTCTGTTTTCTTATCGTCCTTTGTATGTTTTTGTCCTTGTGCAACTGCAAGCAATTATGGGGTGTTCCGGTTTCATACTATCTATCTATCTACTGATTGATCAAACGTTTACGGATATGTAAGCAACAATCTGTTTTACCTGAATTTCACGAATGCAGTAAAGATATAGAAAGGTAAGAATATACATGAGCGACTCATACGGTAAATCTGTATCTAAGATGGATTTGTATGAAAATATGGAATGAATGAAGATGGAGAATAGAGTTATCTAAAATGGGAGAAAACCTACAATTAATGGGGCATTTACTAACTTCCTACATCTGCAACAGCCTGGAACAAAAGTAGTTAGTAACATTTTTCTTGTTGTTGATAAACCACATGGTACTATGAACCCAAACAGTGGCAATGCCCCATTAATTGCAGCTTGATCATGAAGATAATCTTGTCTCCCATTTTAGGTAACTCTCAATATGCAGCAAGCATCAACCTTGAAAGATTGAACCTTCTTAGATTGTATATAGCACAATCAAACTACCAACACCAAATCATCATCAGCAGGGCAACGAAATAAGATAATTTCTAATTCTTTAATGAAAAACCAGTAGCATATTAGTGAACATCCTAAAATTGCAAATGACCAAGCAATTACCACATTATCCTTTGAGCCAATGGAAAGTGTTCAACTGAAGCAGACAAATGCTTTGATATTAACCAGAGATGAACATCACCATATTCACTTCCATTTGACATGTCTCCTCTGGGGTATAAAATTATAATCTCAATACCCTCAGTCACGTTAGTCAATGGCTTCAAGAACAAGACATTATATGTGGCATAGATGCCATTTTGATACCTACCAGTTATCAATGAATATTTCCCACCAGGGTCAAAAGTACCTGTCATCATATGTGATTTAAAGCTCTGTTGCTCAGAATTTGACGAAAAAATAAGCTTTCTTCCTTCCATTTCAATTCTGTCTTGGAACCACATAACCCGAAATGTTGCAAACACTTTTACCCTATCATAATTCTCAACAAGCAAGGACAGATTCTTATTGTCGTCACTAGAGATATTACACTTCCTAATCTCACCAAACAACTTTTGTCCATGGCATTTTTGTGAGTAGGGTATTTTATTAAACACCTGATGTGCATCTTGAATGAAAATTTCCAAAGAACAACTCTGACTTCTTGTTGCTTCTAGTGACTTTGTCAATCCATCTTGACTTTTGATTTCTTCAATTGGAGTGACCATCTTGCTTAGACTGTTGGTGGTTCTGGCATCCAGGGACCGCTCGCTTTGGTCGCCAAGATGAGCAATTGGGAGTTCTTCACTACGATACAACGATAAACATTCCTTCAACTTGGTATTAGTTGAATTAGGCATCATCGATCCAGAATCATGAAGGTCTTCGTGGGACTTCCTATCAGAATTTTGCAATTCCGATTGGAGAACTTGGTTATCATCTTCTTGAGACGCTGGAATCAAAAGTGAGACTAATGAAGTCGATGCAAAACTTTTCTGGATTGGTACCGACTCGAGTGGACGTCCCTTCGGGAATGCAATTTCATACATCCTTCCATATGCATAAGCTTGGATCACTGTTTGCGGTCGAATAGATTGCACTTATCTTCGAGTATCCTCTCTTACTCCAACGATAAACCAGCTAATCAAGAAATCTTCTGGTAAGTTGACGCTTCTCTGAATTGAATCAAATGTTTTGTAATACTCTTTGATGCTTCCGTTTTGTTTTAATTTCTTCAATCGGTAAGTTGGATCTTCCTCCACAAAAGCCCACAATAAATGGATAGAGTTGTAACCTGCCATTGATGCCGAGGATGGCAATGATACACTATAATATTAGGATATTTACATAATCATTTATGTTTAAAGAATATTGTTAGTTTCTTTTATTTAGGATTTAGTCTCAAAAGATATGATTTCAGCATTATTTTTTCCGTATTAGTTAGATATGGGAGTTATTATAAATACTACTTTAAGTTGTTAGGTTTGAAAATCAATCAATGAAAATCAAGTTATTTGTCCTAATTTTCTTTAGCTCTCTTTTATCTTTACGTTCTTGAGATTTGAGTCCACCTCAGACCCGTCTTGCCACCTTGACCAACAAGGTTCCTTGAGACTCGTGTCCACCTTGAACCGTTCTCGCCCCCTTGACCAACAAGGGTCCGATACGAATCCACCTCGGGTCCATATCAATTGGTGTTTTCATTTTGAACACTATGTCTAACCCTAACGGAGGAGTTTCCGATACGGTTTCAATTTTGAACACTATGTCTACCCTAATGGTGGAACCCGAATTTCTAGCTTTTGAAGGGGATATCGTCAAGTATTAGGTTAGGAGTTATAGGGTACAAAACCAATTTGCTTTTATGGTGCTGCATCGAGCAATGCCACATGTGCAATGGGATCCTGGCGGATTCGGCTCCAAGATCCGTTTCATGAGTCTCCTCCTGATTTCCAACTTGAGGACAAGTCGATTCGCTACGGGGATGAATTGATACGCTATAATATTAGGATATTTAGGATAATCATTTATGTTTAAAGAATATTGTTATTTCCTTGTATTTAGGATTTAGTCTAGTCAGATATGATGTCAGCGTTATCTTTTCCGTATTAGTTAAATATGGGACCTATTATAAATACTCTTCTATTGTTATGTTTTTAATCAATCAATAAAAATCAAGTTATTTGCCCTAATTTTCTTTAGCTCTCTTTTATCTTTACGTTCTTGAGATTTGAGTCAACCTCGAACCCGTCTCGCCAACTTGACCAACAAGATTCCTTGAGGCTCGTGTCCACCTCGGATCGTTCTCGCCCCCTTGACCAACAAGGGTCCGATACGAATCCACCTCGGGTCCGTATCATACAGTAAATTTGTATCTAAGATGGATTTGAATGAAAATATGGAATGAATGAAGATGGAGAATGAAAATTTTGCATTATTAATTGGTAAAATGAATAAAAATAGAAGAAATATTACTTACAACCCAAGTTGGCAAAAGAAGAGCTAACGCTTGAATATTCCATGTTTTATTCAGAAGAATAAAATATGCAACTTTTAAATTGTAATCTATGTTATAAAAATATTCCAATAAATTTGAGCTTCGTATCCAAAGATCAGACCAAAAATGTATATTTAATCCATTGCCCACTAACCATTTAACTCCTTTAGCAAAAACCTCCCTTATGTTTAATAATCGTCCAAACTACCAAGACGAAGATTTTTTATTGTAATTAAATATATGTTGAGAGAAAAAATATTTCTCAATAATAATTTGTTCCCATATATTAGAAGGATCATTTATAAGTTTCCACATTAATTTCATTTGAAGCGCAACATTATTATTATAAGCAGTACACAAACCATACCATCATTTTCTTTAGGAGAGCAAATTTTATCCCAACTAATAAGAGGATGGCGATTAGGTATATATTTATTCAAAAAGAATGTTTTATTAACCTTATATATTTCATCACAAATACCTTTATGAATTAAAAAACATTGCATTAAGTGAATTATATGTCCTAAAAGATTACATTGAATTAAAACAACCTTTCCTGCTTGCGAGATAGAATTCGCCTTTATTGATATAATTGTTTTTTCATTTTAGCTATTATTTCAGAAAAAATAGAATTCTGAACTCGACCCTTTAAAATAGGAATTTCTAAGTATTTTTCCATTGATGTAGTAATCTTTTAGTTAAAATACTTGTGAAAGATAAATCCGCAGGACGAGAAATCTTTGATGAGGTCTGGAATGACCTTTTATTATAATTGATAGACAAGAAAGAAATCCTACTAAATTTTTGTAAAAAGATTTAATATAGTTCATATTAATATGTGTAGCATTTGCAAAAATACTAGTATCATCCGCAAAGCTTAAGAACGGAATAAAAGTACCATTCTTAACTAAACGGATACCCACCATTGAAGAACTCAAGGAAGACTCAAATTGCAATGTTCGAGCAAAATATTTCATTGCTAACACAAAAATGAATGGAGACATTGGGTCACCTTGCCTAATACCATATTGAGGAGTAAATTCTGGTCCAAGTTCATTATTAACAAGAACAGATGACGTTGAGGTAGTAATATAGGTCATAATAAGGTGAGCCCAATGAGAACAAAAACCAAATTTTAATAAAATTAGTCACATAAAATTCCAATCAATCTTATCATAAACTTTTTCCATATCAGTTTTAATAGCCATCCAGACCTTCAAACCCTTTTTTATAAGATTTAGGGTAGCTCAAGTACTACTTGGACTAGCCTAGAGCACCCGTAAACGGGTGAGAACTGGTTTTACTAACCAATTTTAAGAAAGAAGGGCAAACCGCTACCCTGATGCTCGAACTTGAGACCTCGTGGACATGGGCAAGAGGCTCAACCGTTGAGATATGAGCACATGCGCCTTCAAACCCTTTTTTTCTTATGAAAAGAAGGCAGAATACATCAACAAACACTCGAACTTGTAACTTGTTTTCAACCAACCCCTTGTACTATGAAAGTTTCAAAGAAACACCTCAACTTAATTAAATTTGTTCAATCGAACACTTTAAGCTGACATGGCGATGCGCGAGAAGGTCAATCGACACTTTGGGCGAGTTAATAATTTCAATTCGCTAACATGGATTTTTTTTTCAATTTCCTTTTTCTTATTTATTTTTAATAATGTAAATAATAAAAAAATTAATTTTCAATCTTCTTTTATTACTTTTATTTTATCCC
Organism: Fallopia convolvulus; assembly: GCA_964016875.1. NCBI lineage: Eukaryota > Viridiplantae > Streptophyta > Magnoliopsida > Caryophyllales > Polygonaceae > Fallopia > Fallopia convolvulus. The sequence goes on from OZ024719.1 coordinate 28,422,026, forward strand.
TTCTTTATTTTTCTTTTTTCTTTTTTATTCACAACCTCCAAAATTCCCTTCTTTTTTCTCAGATCTGGCATATCTCCCCAGATATAGATCTCACAAATTATTTCACCGGATAAACAACCCTAAGAATTGAAGGAAGGAACCGGAGAGATTCAGGGAAGGAAGGTGACAAGTTCATTCAACTGATAAAGAGTCCTAAGAAGGAAGGTCAAGTTCATTCAACTAATAATCACCGATGAATCTCACAAGTTCTTTAACTGATAAACAACCCAAGAAAGAAGGAACCAGAGAGTGTCAGGGACAGGAAGAAGGAAGGTCACAAGTTCATTCAACACGGACTCGGAGGCCATCTTCTCTAGCCCCACCGTCAAATCCGCCACCGAACATGGTGTTCAAATCCGCCATCGAACAGGGTGTTGATTAAACACTTAGTACAACGAACAAGCTCAAATCTGCCATCGAACAGACTCGGAGAAAGAATTCGAGATCTTCATCGGATCCTTCACCGGCGGAGAAAGGACCGAACGACGGACTCGGAGGAAGAATTCGGGAGGAGGAGGGGTTGTGGTATCCGCCTCGATGTCGAATCTGTTGCAATTCTTCACTGCTGGCATATCCGCCTTGATGTTGATGAATCCGGGAGGAGGAGAGGCTGGGGTCTCAGGAAACAGTCAATGGTCGGGGAGGACGGGAGGAGGTGTGGGTGTGGAAGGGGGCTAGATCTAGATCTAGGTTAAGAGAGGAAGAAGATGGAGGTTGAGAAAAATGGGTGATTTGATTAACATAAAAGTATTATTTTTATGTTTTTATAAATTAAAATTTCTTATGTTGCATATTATTTTTTCCACTTGGCATATTTTTTGTCCACGTCACCGCGTGTGAACTTCACCCAAAGGAATCTTATGTGGTAAGTGTTTAAAAGTGTAAAAAATGTTAAGTTGGGGTGTTTATTTGAAACTTTCATAGTACACGGAGCTGGTTGAAAAAAAAGTTACAACTTCGAGTGTCTGTTGATGTATTCTTCCATGAAAAGAATGGGAAATCTCATGAGCTATAAGAATATTGTCTTGAATGAAAAGACCTTCAACCAAAGCTCCTTGCAACAGACGAATTAATAAAGGGAGGATTTGAGTCATTCTAGAAGAAATAATTTTAGTAATAAGTTTATAAAATTGGATTACAAAGGCTAATAGGTCTAAAATGACCAATAGAAAGACGATTCTTAATTTTTGGAATTAAGGTTATGAAAATTTATTAATTGCTTGAAGCATATAACATGAGTGAAAAAATGTTGCTCTGATGGGAAGGGAATAGATGCTGATCCATTAGATATATATGTAAGATCATCCCATTACCTCGCTCGTCTGGAAGGCCCTACCTCTTATGAAACCTATTCTCGACTAAAGGAAAGGGGAATTGATACATTAATTGCTAAGCTTACTGAAGACCCAACAATATGCCAATAATGTTAAAAAAATATTTTTTTTTTAATTTCACTTGGTGTTGGAGATTTACACAGGGAATAATTATCTTCTTGATAAACTAAAAGAGGGTTAATATCTAGATCATTTATGTGAATCAAACAAGAGGAATTTAATAAAAAGCGACCTCTCATCTTTATAGAAATGGATTGTGAAATTAATTCGTGGTCATATATTACAATTCCTTGGGAAGCTGTGAAATTGACAATTCGTTGCTTAAAAGAGCGTACTTTTGAAATTGATTGGAAATATATATTTTGTATTTTTATCAATATTTTGTAAATACTTTATCTTAGCTCTTTGTTTCCAAAATACATTTTAAAACTGAAGGAGAGCGTTATATATATTTAAATGTATTTGAAGTTATAAATATATTATAATTGTTTGGATTTTGTAATAAGTTATCTTGTAACTCATGTAGTTGTGGTAAAGCAATTTTTAATTGTTAGTAAATATTATTTATGTGATGTTTTGCCCAAACCTTCGCATATTTTTTTTATAATAAATACATTTTAGAAGATATTTTAAATATATATGAACCATTAAAATTATAATTCCAAACTTTAGAAACCAACCCCTCAAAAGTCGGTTTAGAAAGCCAAATATTTTCAAAACCGAAAGAGTATTTTTTAAAGGAATGAAATCCAAGTAAGTTAAAAGATATTAAACAATGATCTGAGGTTGTGAAAGGACATGTTTAAATGAGAAGTTTTCAAAATAACCTTGACACGTGTCATTTTATATATTTTAATGTATACTTAGTATAGAGTTTGCTTCAATTCAAATAAACTCTTATGCTGAAACTTGAAACAAATGCACTTTTCCTAGTTTGCAATGCACTTTTCATACAAAAGTAAATTGCAAAATACAAAAAGTGCAATATGAAAAAGTGCATTACAAAAAGTATGAAAAGTGCATTGCAACGTACGAAAAGTGCAAATCCGAAAAAGTACACTCCGAAATAAGAAAAGTGACTAGAAAAAGTGCATTCATTTCAAAATAAGAGTTTATTTTATTTGAACCAAACTCACATAAATATATAATGATAAATTTATCTTGTCATGTTCCATTTATGGAAAATGTTTTCTCTTTACAAAAATAATCCAAGCCCATTACCAAATACTACCGAACAACCACTCCAACAAACGGGCCGGGTGTCGGATGTGGTTCAATTCCATCATGTGACATATCCCAATCACTTATCGATATCTACTATTTCGAAAAATAACAGAGGGGGTTCAATTCTGTTAATTTAGGATTAGGAAACTCAAAATCAAAATCTTCCAAAAAAACCTTGCCCTCCACATCAGCCAATCTCCAATTCTTTTTCGATCTCTCGCTCGGTTCGATTAGCTGGGGCCAATCTACATCCGAACCAGGTACTGCAGAGGCCCATTGTTGGGGGCGACCCTCCCAATTCAATTTTTTCCATACACGCCGCCAGGAAGATTCGAACTTTGAACCTCCTGAACAAACGCTTAAGGAGCCTAACACCTCATCCCACTAGACCAATTGGTTATTGGTAGTCAATCTCCAATTCTAATACACCTCCTTTTCCACACATAAATCAACCCATTCTTTTTCCAACTCATGCCAATCCTCCCCTTGCCATATTTTTTATTTTATTTTTTTCCAAATTTAGTTCCAAATCCCAACAATCACGGCAATTCACAATCTTTCATCAATATTAATCCTGCAATATAATCAACTTTCCATATCCTCAAAATCTCTAAATATTCCTTTTACAAAAACAATCAAACGCACAAATTCTCTCAACTCCCATATTTCAACCATGCCACCACATGTAATTGTTGGTTCAACATCGATTGTTGCAATCACTATAGAACCTTCTCCAAATTCATCACCAAACTCAATTTCTTGGCCAAAATTGAAAGAATAATAATCTAAAAACCCGTCTAAAAGTTGAATCTCTCCACACAAAAGCCCCTCCCACTAGATTTGAGAGCCACCATACATACTGAGTACGATGCCCGCCTCTCCTATGTACAATCTTATGGGATGCAAATGGGTTTATCACATCAAATACAAACCCAATGGTAAAGTTAATCGGTATAAAGCATGCCACGTTGCCAAGGGCTTTAATCAACAAGAGACATAATCGATCTAGCTAATCGGTATAAAGCATGCCTCATTGCCAAGGGCTTTAATCAACAAGAGACACAATCGATCTAGCTATTACTATCTTTGTTGATATATCTCCCTCCTTGCATTACTAATTTTATGAAGCGGACTGGCCGGTCACTAGTTACATTTACATGCTTTACTATGGTCGATCTCTGATAAAGTCTGGTATGAGGTTCCAACCTAAAACCAATCATATAACAATAGGTGGAGTAACTCATGAACTTATATAGTAGGCAATTTAGTCTCAAGTTTCCCATGTGGGATAATTCTCAACAGTCTACAATCTAATGGAGCTCAAGGAAGTAGAATCGATTGGACGGTCATTCACCAAAGTTGAATATAAGGTATCGGTAGACACGACCTTTGAATTCATATGAGTGTGTTCTCATTTCAGAGAGCTCAGCATTCCACAACAAAAGAAACTGATAATCTATTATGTCACTCGATCAAGTGGAACTTATTCTAAGTTTCATTTTGTGATCCATAGTTCAAGCTCGAAATTTTTGGGATAGTTGTATTTCATATAAGGATGAAGCATATCACCTTCCATTTTGTGTGGAAACATGTTCTAAACGGTGACTTTTGAGTTTAGCGTGTGTCAACAGACAATTAGTTGGTTGATATTCTCACAAAAGCACTACTCAAGTCGCGGTTTCATGATCTATAGTTCAAGATCGTACGTACTTTTCAGAAGGTCGTCGAGCTTGAAGGGGATTACAAGATAACATAACATAGCATCCACTTATAATAGATATTTTTTGCTAGAACCTAGATGACATTATTATTTCCTATTTACTAGGCTTTATTCTAGATAGATTACCTTTGTTTAATGATTCTCGTGTTATTTTTAAGCTTAGTGTAATAATTATATATATTATGTAATTAGTAGTTAATAGTCGTGTGTCACAAGTCAGACAGAAGTTAATTGTACTGGCGCCATTAGTTAAGAAGATAATTGTCATATAAGGTAGTTATTTATGACAGTTATGGCATGGCTCTTATATATACATGTAAACTGTAAACAGTTATTTGGTGAAGTCAAATACAAAAGTCACATGTGTTTGGCAAGAAAAACTCTGAGTGAATCTCACATACAATAGTTTGTTCAATCTGTAAACAGAGTGTGTTAGGCATTATAATCTTCAATTGGTATCAGAGCAATTTGAAGAAAAGATGTCAATTGGTAGTGGAAATTCAGTGAACAATTCCAACAACAACAATGACACGCATCATCATGACTTGAACATAGGAGATAATTCTACAAGCACAAGTTTGTTGAATGAAGCAATCATGATTCATGGAGAAAATATAATGTCAATTCAGTATCCTATGTTAACCAAATGCAATTATGTCGGTTGGGCCATAAAAATGGAGGCTTTTCTCACTACAAAAGGGATCTGGGAGGTGGTTGAAGGATCTGCACCAGTGGATGCAAAGAAGGACAAGATGGCCCTAGCAACAAGTTACCAGGACATTAGAGAAGACTTTCTTCTACAACATGGTGCAAAGAAAACTGCAAAGGAGGCTTGGGATGTGATTAAGACATTGAATGAAGGGGCAGAATGGATCAAAGAGGTAAGGATTCAAGCCCATCCTAGAAAATATAAAAGTCTTAAGATGAAAGAAAGTGAATCTGTAGAAGAACATACCACAAAATTGAATATGAATGTGAGTGAATTAAGAAGTTTTGGACACATTATTGCTGAAGAAATAGTGGTTGAAAAATTGTTGAGATCAACTTCTTCTAAGTACATCCAACTCGCCACAACCATGGAAGAGTTCTGTAATCATAAGACCAAAAGCATTGATGAAGTAGTTGGCTCCTTGAAGGCACATGAGAGAAACTAAATGAATTCAATGAAAAGAATATAGAGACTGCTCTCTTGACTCGTGCTGAGTGGAAGGCTCGAGAGAAGAAAAAATTCAAAGAAAAATCTTCTAAGGATGAAAAGCCTGTCAACAACAAAGGGCAGAATAAGAGTCAAGGGGAAAACAATGAGCAAAAGGGAAAGAAAAAATTCGATAGGAACAAGATAAAATGCTTCTCATGTGGTAAGATGGGTTATTTTAAGTCAAAGTGTGATTCGAAAGACAATGAAGAGAAGGTAAATCTCTCAATGAAGAAAGAAGATGAGGAATCGGCCTTGTTGATGCAAAAGCAAGATACAGACTTAGAGAAGATTCTGTTGGCACCATGTTTCACACAGACTCAAGATACTTCAAGATTAAGCAAGTGGTACTTATATTCTGGAGCAAGCAACCACATGACAGGGAATCAAGCCGTGTTTGCTACATTGGACAAGAATTTTAGAGGAAAAATAAAACTAAGAGACTTTTCTATTGTGGAGATCAAGGGAAAATGCACTGTTCTGTTTGTTGGTCAAAAGGGTGAGCATGTACCTTTAACAGACGTGTACTACATTCCAAGATTAAGAGCAAATATTGTAAGTTTTGGACAGCTTGATGTGAATGGGAACAAATATGTTATTAAAGATGGAGAAACGTGCATATACTCAAGAGGAGGAAGGTTAGTTACAAAGGTTAAAAGGCAATCTAAGAAGTTATACATTCTTCATATGAAAGTTGTTAAACAAGAGTGTTTGATGTCACAAATGTGTAATGCAAATTGGGTTTGGCACGCAAGGTATGGACATTTTAACTTCACTGCTCTGAAAAATACGGCCAAGAATGGAAAGGTTGTAGGATTGATGAATATTGAGCAACTAAATAAGGTTTGTGATGGATGCTTAGTAGTTAAACTACACATAAGTTCTTCCCCTCGTGCATCTACTTACAAATCAAAGAAACCATTGGAGCTCATACATGTTGATCTGTGTGGCCCAATAAATCCACCAACAGTAAGAGGTAACAAGTATTTTCTCCTCTTGGTTGATGATTACTCTCGCTTTATGTGGATTAAACTCTTGAAAAGCAAAGATGAAGCACTAGCCAATTTTGTTGCATTTAAAATTGGTGTTTAACTTGAAAAGGACATGAAGATCAAAGTGCTTAGGACAAATCGTGGAGGAGAGTTTACATCAAACAAGTTTAAAGATGTTTGTGACAAAGGTGTCAAGAGACATCTAACCGCTCCTTACTCCCCTCAACAGAATGGGGTGGTTGAAAGGTGAAACCAAACCATTATGGAGACTGCTAGAAGCATGCTTAAAAGGAAGAATGTTCCATCAATCTTCTGGGGTGAGGCTGTTAGTACGGTAATGTATATATTGAATAGGTTATCAACTAGAAGCCTGGACAATATGACACCTTAGGAAGAAAGGAAGGGTAAGAAGCTAGTAGTGAAGCAATTTAGGGTGTTTGGATGTGTTGCACACGTCAAGAATGTCACCCCTTATCTCCCTAAATTGGAAGATAGAAGCAGTAAGATGGTGATGGTTGGATATGAAGAAGGGTCAAAGGCATATAGGTTGTATGACCCTATGAAAAGAAAAATTGTTGTGAGTAGAGATATTGTCTTTGAAGAAACTGAAAGTTGGAAGTGGGATGATGATGTGTCTATTGACAGTAAGAGGACTCCCTGCTCGTTCAGTATAATCATGACAGATCATGGAACCACACAGCGTGAAGTAGAAAATGATCAAGTGCAAGTTAATGGCCTTGATAATGAGATGTCGCCATGGAGTGTAACTCAAAACTTGAATGATATTGTCCAAGATATTCCTCTACCAAGTAATGCAGATCGGCAGTTCAACACTCCTTCATCAAGCAATGAAGATCAACATTTCAGTGAAGATTCAGAGCAGACTGATAGGTATGATAATACACCTTTGAGATACAGAAGTTTGCAGGATATCTACAATGAGACTCAAGAGTTGCAAGAGGAGGTAGGGCTGTGTAACCTGTATTCTATGGCAGAAGATGAGCCAACTTGCTTTGAAGAAGCCATCTCACCTAAAGAATGGAAAAATGCAATGCACCTAGAAATGGAATCCATCACCAAGAATAAAACGTGGGAGTTGGTGGATCTTCCTAAGGGTCATAAGGCCATTGGATTAAGGTGGATCTTCAAGGTAAAGAAAGAACCTGATGGAAGCATAAGCAAGTTTAAGGTCAGGCTAGTTGCAAAGGGATATGTGCAACGTTTTGGAATTGATTATGAAGAGGTCTTTGTACCTGTGGCAAGATTGGAAACAATTCATGTGCTAATGGCTTATGCAACATCCAAGAAGTATGAGATTCACCATATGGATGTGAAGACAGCCTTTTTAAATGGTGAGTTAAGTGAAGAGCTTTATGTAAAGCAACCTGAAGGGTATGAAAACAAGGAGAATCTAGAGAAGGTGCTCAGACTTCATAAAGCCTTGTATGGTTTAAAGCAGACACCCCGAGCCTGGAACTCCAAATTGCACAAGTGTGTAAGGTTGCTTGGATTTCAGCGATGCAAGAATGAGCATGCTTTGCACACTAGGTTCAATAATGAAGAGATGATGATACTAGGGGTCTATGTTGATGATCTAATCTTCACTGGCTTAGAGAAAGGTGCCATAAAATCATTCAAAAGTGAGATGAAAAAGAACTTTGAGATGAGTGATCTCGGTCTGCTGAGTTACCATCTAGGAATTCAGGTAAAACAAATTGAGAAAGAAATCTTCATCAGTCAGGAGGGGCTTGCAAGAAAGATCTTGGAGAAGTTAGGGCTGAAAGAATGCAACCCAAGTGCTATCCCAATGGAGCCTCGTATCAAGCTGACAAAGTATGATGGTGATGAAGATTTGATGGACGGAACTCAGTTTAGGAGCCTAATTGAAAGCATGAGGTATCTACTCAACACACGACCTGATTTAAGCTTTAGTGTGGGTGTGTTAAGCAGGTTTATGGATTGTCCAAAGGCCTCCCACATTGATGTTGTTAAAAGAATTGCAAGGTACATCAAAGGAACTCTCAAATTTGGATGCTCTTACAAGAAAACTTCTACCTCGGTATTTCTGGTTGGCTATACAGAAAGTGATTTGGCAGGAGATGTGGATGATAGGAAAAGCACCAGTGGTGTTATCTACTTCCTAGGTCATCAAAGTCCAATAACATGGACCTCAAGAAAGAAAAGAGTGGTTGCATTGAATTCCTGTGAGGCTGAATATGTTGCAGCAACAGTTGGCGCATGCCAAGGGATTAGGTTGCAGAATATATTGCAAACTTTGGAAGGGAAGAAGGTAAGGGTGCCAATCCTTTATGTGGATAACAAGTGAGCAATTGCACTTGCCAAGAACCCTGTGTATCACGACAGGAGCAAGCATATAGACACCAAATATCACTTCATCAGAGATTGTGTTGAGAAAGACAGGATCAACTTAGAGTTCATAAGGACTAATGATCAGTTGGCAGATCTGTTGACCAAGCCATTGGCCAAGCAAAGGTTCTATGAACTTAGGAGCAAAACTGGAATGAAGTTGCCTAACTAAGCTTAAGGGGGAGAATGTTATATTTAAACTTAGTGTAATAATTATATATATTATGTAATTAGTACTTGATAGCCGTTATGTCACAAGTCAGACAGAAGTTAATTATTCTGGCGCCATTAGTTAAGAAGATAACTGTCATATAAGGTAGTTATTTATGATAGTTATGGCATGGCTCTTATATATACATGTAAACTGTTAACAGTTATTTGGTGAAGTCAAATACAGAAGTCACGTGTTTTTGGCAAGAAAAACTCTATAGTGAATCTCACATACAATCGTGTGTTCAATCTGTACAGAGTGTGGTAGGCATTATAATCTTCATCTCGTACAGTTTTATCTTGAATAAGTACTCTATTGAAATTAATATTATAATTACAAAAGCTTTCTTCCTTGCTTGTCTTAGATAATGCGTATTCTGCAATGCAATTTCCATCAAAGGTTAATTCAGAGAGAAAATTAGGTCTTCACATTCGCAGTCTAATTAATTAACCATGCGAAAACTATTTATAGAGCTAAAATTTTGGAGCATCTGAAGGCTCTTTGTTTATAATTCATAAGAATATTTCCTCTTTTTTGGCTGCTCTAAAAAGTTAAGGTAGCATTTGAATACTACCCCACCCATTCAATTTCTTGCTGCAAGCCTTGAAATTCTCAAAATTTGTGAAAAGTAAGGAAAAGCTAAATTTAGAAGTAGTCTAAGAATAACAAGATACTATAAACTGTACAATCTCCATCATACCCTGGTGGAGTACGTGGTAGACTATTATCTTCCTAGCTAGATGAATAAAATTATTGTAATGTTTGTATTTGTTTGAAATTTAGTTTTTTTTTTTGAATTCAATAAAGCTGGAGTGCTCATCGAAAGGTTACAATGAACCTCTATAGATCAAACAAGGAGCAGCTAATAAGCCTGAAGGCGATGGTCATTCTCTTGCTCCTATCACAGGCACTTCCAGCAGAAGTTGTTGCAGAGAAAAAAGACAAACAATCTCCAACTCCAAATCCAACCACGCAACCTCCAATTCCAATTCCTGACAACACTAGACTTCTTCCGCCGGGTCCTATTAAACTTCCGGGTGCGACAGTATTCGATGTCACCAAGCATGGTGCTAAAGGAAATGGACAATCGAATATGGATGAGGACTCCGGGGAAGACTTGAATGCCATTGTAAGGACGGCGTTGGTTCATGTTTGATTGCATCCATTTACAATAAATAAATAAACAAAAATGAAACTTAATTAATTGTGATCGATGGTTTGAGTTGTTGTGGAATTTGGGCAGGCATTTGTTCAAACGTGGCATCAAGCGTGCGAGAGCGCAGGGCCGGCAATAGTGTTGATCCCAGCAGGGAATTTTGTGGTAGCGCAAGTGCTGTTTACGGGGCCGTGCAAGAGCCCGCGGATAATGGTGCAGAACGACGGGACGCTCCTGGCTAATACCGACCTCAGCCTTTACCCTTCTGCAGAGTGGATCTTGTTTGAGCATGTTAGCAATGTTATCTTCACCGGCTCCGGCCACGTCAATGCCCAGGGCCCAAAAAATTGGAACAACAACGATTGCAAGAAAAACAAAAATTGTGCCCCTCTCCCAACCGTAAGCAGATTATTTATTCATGGCTTTTCTAAAAAGTTGCGTTGCGCGAACAACACATACATGACGTCTTTATTATATGTTAATGTTTTGGGCGCAGTCTATAAAGTTGCATAGCGCCAACAACACAATCATAGATGGGGTAACGTCAATAGACAGCATGTTCTTCCACATGTTCGTGTCGGGCTGCGAGAATGTGACGGTCCGAGGGGTGAAACTCATGGCACCCGAGCTTAGCCCCAACACTGACGGCATCCACACAAGCCGCTCCAAGCACGTCACAATCTACGACAGCGAGATGCACACCGGTGATGATTGCGTCTCCATCGGTCAAGGGTCTATGGATGTTAGTGTGTTCAATGTGGTGTGCGGTCCGGGCCATGGCCTTAGGTATTTGCATTAATGCATATAATACAAAAAGTACATTATATGCAAGGTCATTGATTTCGGATATTGATCGATCAGTTTGTTATTAGCATCGGGAGCCTTGGGAAAGAAGACGAAGAGCATGATGTGCAAGGGATAAGCTTTCGGAACTGTACCTTGAAGAGCACTCATAATGGGGTGAGAATTAAAACGTGGCCAGGGAAGGTTGACACAGTGGCTTCAAATATACTCTTTGAGGACGTTGTGATGGATTCTGTTAAGAACCCCATCATCATTGACGCAACATATAGCAACCATCATCAAAGCACGGTACGTACGTATAACGTATACATACACCTATTATGCATGCACATGTACGTGGAATCCGTATCTAGGTAACTAATTTGATGTGTATATATATATACTTACTTGTAGAGCAAGGAACCGTCTCATGTGAAGCTCTCCAACATCCAGTTCAAGAACATAAGGGGCACTTCAGCCAATGAGTTTCTCGTCACCTTGGTCTGCAGTGCAGCCGTGCCATGTGATCAAGTTAGCCTTACAGATATAAAACTAGCGCCACCGCTAAACAAGAAGGCTGTCACGTCTTGTATGAATGCTCATGTCACAGCTGTGGGCGTGAGCGAGGTTCTTAATTGCCACTAATGAAAATATAAAATCCAGGAGAGTACGTACGTAGTTATATGTCTAGGTACCTTAATTAATTTATGAATTTTCAACGAGGTTTACACATTTTTACAGTCAATTCCAAACCGAACTAGAAAGATGGGCTTCTCTTTTTATTAGTCACTCATTTGATCATTGTATATAGTGTTAGGACATTATTATTATGGTTATGATATCTTGTACGTACTTTCCTAGATTATATTTTCAATATCTCTAGAATATATTCCAACCGATTTATTTGCTAGGCTAACAACACCTCCCTTGTATAACTAAGTACACGTCTATTAATAATAAAGATAAGCTTATATTATCATCTATATAGTCTTATAAGGTATTAGTTGTCAAAAGCACCTGGACCTAGAAAACACCATTCACGCCTCTCTCTACGTACAAATGGTACAATGGCCAACTCTTCTTCTATTCTTTCTAATCCCTCACGTCACAAGTGAGCCTTTCGTTGTTGTTCAAATCCTGAACATCATTGTTGGGACGGTGTTTGGACCGGAACTCGGGTTCTACAACATCGGGATAATGATCCTCTCCAGTTTTGATAATGAAAAACATCATATGGGAACTAACGTTTTATGTTCAATTATTAAGGGAACCTCGGGTTGAACAGACATTCCCCTAAGCAAGAGGAACTCCACAAGTTCGAAAGAAACAAAGTATGGAAACTTGTTTCTCGTCCAAAGAACAAGAACATCATATAAATTTGATGGGTCTTTAGAAATGAACTTGACGATACTGGAGGCATCGCTAGGAACAAGGCACGACATGTGGCACAAGGATACAAGCAAGAAGAAGGGATCGACCAAGATGAAACATTTGCTCCAGTAGCAAGAATCAACGCTAATTCCTATGCAGCCCACAGGGGATTCAAGCTTTACCAAATGGATGTAAAGACCGCGTTCCTAAATGGGCATCTTAAGGAAGATCGAGGTGTATGTGGCCCAACCTCCCAGCTTCAATGATGGGAACTTCCCTGATAATTTATACTTTCTGGAGAGAGCACTCTACGGTCTCAAGCAAGCTCCTAGAGCATGATACGATAGGTTTGCTCACTTTCTCTTGTCAAATGGTTACCTTCGTGGTTCCATAGACAAAACACTCTTCCTTAAGAAAGAATCAAAAGACATTTTGATCGTTCAAGTTTATGTCGATGATATAGTTTTTGGTGCTACTAAGAACTCTCTTGTTGAAAAGGCTAAGAACTTGATGAGTAGTGAATTGAGATGAGTCTGGTAGGGGAACTGACGTTCTTCTTGGGCCTTCAAATCTCTCAAGCCAAGGAGGAACAAAGATCCATCAAAAGAAATACATCAGAAAAATGCTCTTGAAGTATGGGATGGAGACCTCAAATCCCATCGACACTCCCATCTCACCCAACACGAGGTTAGACTCCGATGAGACATGTATCAATCTTATCCAAAGGAACTATAGAGAGGTGAAGATGATTATCAAGTACCTCAAAGGAAATGACAACTTGTGCCTATATGGTATCCAAGGGAAATGATAATTTAACCTAGTGTTTTATACACTAGGTAACTAAAACGAATTCCTAGTTGGTCTTAGACTATATATTGCAAGTCTCACAGTTTAACCTATGGTTGAGTTGAGTCGGTAGGTATAATCTATTTCCTTCATTTTATAACGTTTGTTATTGTAGTCTTGTTTTTTTGTTATAAAATATTTGTCATTTAAGTTCATTTGTTCAACTTTGTCCTAGCCTTATTTAATTCAAAAATATGGGTTTATTAATACATGTGAAAACAACATATCCACATAAACCACTAATTAGTATGAAGTAATTTTAAAGATAATTTGGTCCAATTTTTATATTCCTTAAAAAATGTGCCAAGACTAAAACGGCAAGCTTAATATAATAAAGCCTCAACAAAACCCTAAACACTTATCATTTTAGCGAGGGTTTATAGTCGAGTTTATAATTTTAGTGGTAAATTTAGGAGTCAAGTTTAAAGTTTATAATTAAAAAAATACATAATTAACGTAATGAAATGTGCAGACTATTTATAAGCTGAAACTATATAAACCATGCTTCTTGTTGCTTATAAATCGCACCCTTTAAATTAAGAGTAATCAAATATTCAAAGCAATGTCATCAGAGCGAAGAGATATCAAGATCAGCGGTGTCGGACAATGTTGCTTTCAAGGAGTGTGCGAGGTTTTTTGTTTTTGGTAATCTGGAGAGATATCTGAAGATCCTATATTGGGATTTTTTGTATTTTATCTATTTATATAGTAACTATATATTTTTTATCATTCAATACCATAATTATGATTAAAATTTTAGATTTTTTATTGTATTGTTAATATTATATTTTAGAAGTAAATGAAAAGAATCTTATTAATTGCATTCTCTTTGTGAAATTAGTTTTTTTTTCAATCAATGTGGGCCATAATTATGAAAAAGCATATATGGTTGGTTAATATTATATTATATCATAGTTTTTTGTCTTCCACGTAGGGTTAACCCAATCGAATAAGAAACAACCATGCCCAAAATCAATGCGCCCACACGCGCCCTGATTTTCGCATGTATCTTCGTGAAAACCCTAGCGGTGAATGAGCCGCCGCCCCACTAGAGGTGCCTTAATCCCGTCCCAACTGCAAAATCACACCGCAATTATCCCTCGAAATCTAGCTACAAGAGATCTGATCCACAAGGAGTATTCCAAAACATCAATCGCTGGAAACAACAAGTTCAAAAGGCCTTCCGATCGTCTCTTGTTTAGAAGCGCCCCACAGGAAATTGGGATCTAAATCAAACAAAGAATGGCAAGAGAAGCAATATTTATAAAATCAAAAAGCAGAAACGCAATCAATCGATCAGCTCTTCCCGTGGTGAAATCCGGGGTTCCCAAATGGATGGGAAAGTACTCCAAGGAGGCGGCGGCACATCCACCTCTTTGGGTCCAGCGTTGTGCAGCAAGCGTGCGCAACTCTTCGGTTTTCAATCGTCGGCTGCAATAGTTTGGCACCACTCTTGGTGCATCGGTTGTTGGCGCTCTGTCTGGGCTTTTCCCCGCTCTTGGTTGCGCCAGGCTTTAAAAGGGCACTCAAATCTCCAAGTATTCTTCACCACCTCATCATCTCTCCGCTCTCTGATTACTATCTATGTTGGCTCATTATACTTCTCCCAATTACCTCTTCATCTCCTTGTTCCATAGCTAATTTTCTTGGCTTCTTTGCAACTATATGGCTGCAACAGTCTTTAGGTTTAATTTCATTCCAAGATGTGGTATTATAACCATGTTGATTACTGGTTCTTGTGATGATCATTACAAGCAAATGATATCTTCATTGTAGCCCCCCTACCCTGCAGGCATCAACCTCTACATGCAAGAAAAATGCATGGTCTGTGTTGTGCTAAGATATATGTACAACATGGGACACACCAAAAAAAATATAGTGCATAGACCATGCAAAAATCTTTATAGATTTAAGCTATTCCCACAACACAAGCATAACAACTGTGTTAACCCTAAGAACTCTCTTGCATGTTTTGCGAAAAGCTTATATAGAATGTGCATTTGTTGTAGATTGCGTTTTAATCATGGGTATGATGCATCACTGCATATTTTTTTGGTGGTTGTGTGGATTCTCTATTTATGCAATAATCAAATTCGTAATTACAGACCGATTTTTGAAACCATAGATTGGAATTCTCACTTCTTGCTGATGATCTTGGCCTGGATGGATCGTAAAAAGTGGTATCGTAATAAATTTATGCTCAACTCGTGGCTTGCTTTTTGGCCATTGTGTGAGGGGGCCATAAACCCCATATATAGCATTGAAACATTTAACAATGCCACCCATCTCCTCCATTACTTGGAGGATTTGGTTAAGGCCCTTACAAATCACAAAAATCTGAATACGAGATGTACCCGTAAGAATAACAAAATGATCATGACTAAACACAACACATATGATATATGTCTTGTAAAAGCACACTTTCTACACCGAGTGCCGAAAAAACAACCCTAGATGAAAAACCAGTTATATAAGGCCAAAAGCCAAAACAATATGGGTCTCTTATGAAGCGTGGTTTATTTTGGACCGAAGTCCACGCTTTATGTCACCTAGAAAAAATCAATGTCATAGCGCTAGTGGAAACGAAAGTGCAACGTCTACCCGAATACAAAACCTGGCAAAAGGCGGGGTTTGACTCGATGGATTTCATCTTTGCAAACGGCCTGTCTGGTGGAATTTGTGTCCTCTGGGACGGTGTACAACTCCTTAACGAAACGTTTAAAAAATACATACTAGAGACCGCCTTTATTGGTTTCCACTATACCAACCTTGAAACCCAAACTGAAATGGTTATCATTTTCGCTTATGCACCACCTAGGCCCAGGATAAGGATTCATTTTGGCTATCTCTAACACCTTTATGAAAAAATGTACCCTCCCTTGTATGCTTATGGGAGATTTAAACGAAATCCAACACCCCGACGAAAAACTTGGGGGTGCCATCCCAAACCACTCCATTTTTGAACGTCTTATAGATTTCAAGAACATCTGTGACCTCTGTGACATTCCTACGGTTGGGAATAAATTCATATGGAAAAGGTCTAGGAAGTTTGAAAACAACACTTTCGAGAAACTTGACTGCTCCCTGGTTAGCAACCAAATTATCCAATGGTACCCCACAATTGTTACTAAAACTCATGTTTTTCATTATCCGACCACTGCCCCATCTCGTGTGATTTACCGTCTGGTGGGGCATTCAAAGCACAACCATTTAAATTTGAAACAATGTGGGTCTCTAAAAAGGACTTTCAAAACATTGTCAAACAAGCATGGCGTCTCAACGCCGAAGGTTCTCCTATGTTTAATCTCTTAAAAAAACACAACTACTTAAAGCCAAATCGAAAAGCTGGAATAAACATACTTTTGGTAACATCTTCGAACAAATTAAAAAGCTTGATGAGGAGCTGCTGAAAATCCAGACAAAAATTATTGAGCAGAATAACCTGCAACTAGTTCTAAAACAAGAACGATTGACCACAAAGTGTGAATGCCTAATCCAGTTCTACTACTCCTACTGGAAACAACGGGCAAAAAACACACATATAAAGCTCAATGATAGAAACTCAAAATATTTCCACCAAATTGCTAATGGGAGAAGCAACAGAACCAACATAAAAGAATACACCATTGTAGAAGGGACCCACATCACTGGTCTAGAAAACATCAAAAAGGAAATCAAACACGATTTCCAAAACCGATTCTGTTTCTTGGAAATTAACCAAACTAAACTTGAAAATATGACACAAGTGTTACAACACGAGATTAATGAGGAAGACAATATAGAACTCACCAAACCGGTTACTAATTTAGAAATTAAAAATGCAATTTTTGATATAGGGGATGAAAAATCTCTTGGCCCGGATGGCATGCCGGCCTGTTTATATAAAATATATTGGCACATTATCCGCCCGGATTTAACCAAAGCAATTAAAAGCTTTTTCCATTCTGGGAAAATGTTAAAACCAATTAACCATACATTCATCACCCTAATTCCAAAGTGCGATAACTCAAACTCCACTAATCACTATCGGCCAATTCGCTTGTGCAACACTATCTACAAAACCATTTCTAAGATTCTAAGTAATAGATTGAAAAATGTCAGGACCAAACTCATTCACTCGATGCAAGGTGCTTTTTTTAATAATCGCAACATTCACGATAATACCCTTATTGCTCATGAAATCTTCCAATCTTTCCTCAATAAGATAGGGTGTGAAGGATGGATTACAGTTAAACTTGATATAGAAAATGCATACGACCGAATTAGCTGGGAATTCTTGATTCCTATTCTAAAAAATTCGGATTTAATGACAAGTTCACCGGGTGGATTTGAGAATGTGTGGAAACTATCTCGTTCTCTGTTCAGGTGAACAACGGTCCAACAGAACAATTTTTTCTCAACGGGGTCTGAGACAGGGGGACCCTCTGTCCCCATACCTGTTTATCCTTGCCGCTGAGGTGTTGGCAAGACAACTTGCCTTAAGCAGCAATAACCCTAAAAGTGGTATCGGGATCCAAATCTCAAGAAAGGGGACGAAAATCCCATTTCTTCCGTTTGCAAATGACATTATCAGTTTTGCAAAGGCAAATAACAATGCGTGTAAGAACATCCATGATATCATTGATAATTTCTACCAAATTTCTAGCCAAAAAGTTAATTTTCACAAGTCAGCCTTTCTGGTCTCAAAGAACACGAGTAACAACACGCGAGACCAAATAAACCATATACTCCAAATTGCTAATTTTATTGCCCTGGATAAATACTCCAAATTGCTAATTTTATAAACTGCTAATTAGATGGAATACGATTTGTCAACCGCCTAGCCGAGGAGGGCTAGGGATTGCCAAGGCGGAAGACATGAACCGTGCACTCCAAATGCAACTGTTGTGGAAGATACTAGTTGAACCACACAACCCCTAGGTTAAAATCATAACGGAAAAATACACCAAAACCAGTGACCTTCTAAAATACAAGAAGAAACAAAACACATCCTGGCAATGGTCTAAAATAATGAGCCTTATAGACATTTTTGTCAAAGGTCTTATCTGGCAAGTGGGGGATGGCAAAACCATCCGGTTTTGGAAAGACAATTAGACTGGCTCTGGTTGCCTTACTCCGAAAGGAAATGGTGAAAATATCATGAACTGGGAGGAACACGTAGCAGATTATCTCCTTGAGGACAATTCCTGGGATGTAGACAAACTGTGTTTGCTTTTAAACCCTGAGGATGTTCTTCGTGTGACTCATACTACCACCACTTTTAACAAAATCTCGGACAGATTATACTGGCAACCAAGTAAAAATGGGTGGTACTCCACACAGTCCACCATGCAATGGCTCCACCAAAATAAAGGTGAACCCCATATTAACCTAGAATGGATAGGTAAGCTTGACATCACGCCGAAAATGAAGAATTTCTTATGGAAAATCGCCCGAAATGGGCTTCCTACAAAAAATAACCTCGCAGCAAATCACATCTTTGTAGTGAAAGGATGCGTAGCGTGCAATAACATTAACGAGGATGTCAACCACATATTACTTGCGTGCAATCGAACCAAAACCATGCTTCACACAATCAACCCTAAACTACTCTGGATTGTAAACCAAATCGACCCAGAAGGGAAAACACCATGTCAAATCCGTGATGCGATTAGGGCATGCTCATCTAAGGATGAACTGGAGGCCCTTGTATACTTGTGGTGGGGCATCTGGTTATTTAGGAACAAAACAGTCTTTAAATCAACTGACATTAGACAAACAGTATCCCAAACCCACTTGTGCGAATTTATTCGCAATCAAATAACAGAATGGAAAAATGCTAAAACGGCGGACGTACCAAGCTCCCGTGGTAGAACCCAGATTACACAGGATAGGAGAAAACATGCTAAGTGGAGAAAACCCACAATTAATTTTACTAAGCTTAATTTTGATGGTGTAGTGAACGCGGATGGTGTGGCCTCGTTCGGATTTATTCTTCGGGATCACGACGGCTCCCCTATTTTCCTTGACGGAGGACTGATTGGCCGACAATCTGTCTTGACATCCGAGGCCATCGCCTTAAGGCAGTGGATTCTTGAAGCCACTCGACGTGGCATATCCCATATCCAGATTGAAGGCGATAATCTGCAGCTAGTCAATGCCGTTCTTGGTGACAGGCAATGTCCGTGGGAGATTGAGATGTTGCGTGCGGATATGCATTGTTTGCGTGCCTGGTTTCGGTATTGGAGTATCTCCGATGTCGTTCGGGAATGCAATACGGTGGCGGACTACATTGCTAGTTCTTTTCGTCGTGTTTTGTTTGTTCCTCTCACTTTTGATCCGAGTCTTCGGAACCTCATCCATCAGGATGCTCTAAGACGGCCACTAGCCTGTTAGCGGCCCGTCCTAACTACTTTCCTTATCAAAAAAAATAGTTTAGGGCCTGTTTGGTATCCATATCAGGATATCAGATATGGGTATGGATATGACTGATACCCATATCTGGTGTTTGGTATATTCTGATATCGATATCAAACTGATATCTGCTGTTTGGTATAGGAGTATATCGATATCAGCTGATATCTTTCTGATATCAGAGTGATATTAGAGTGTTATTTTGATATACCCCAGGAAATTGGTATATCAAAGATATCACTCATATCCATACCCATATCCGATATCTAGATATCACTCATATCAATATCTTGATATCCATACCGATACCGATATCCGATATCTCATACCTTAGATATCAATACCAAACGAGCCCTTATTGTCTTCCACACTTTATATCATCCTTGTTTTTTACAATTCAAAGTAAAATTCATAATAATAATCATATGTAAAAAAGATATACAACGTCAAAAACTTCATTGATGAAATATAATATTTGAAAAACTAAATATGTAAGTATTAGGGTTGTTCAAAATGTCCGTTGACCCGTAATTTGAACCGACCCGAAAATTACGGGTCGGGTCAGATTTTTGAGATTATGGGTCAACCCATAAAACTTGTAACCTGACTTGTAACCCGTATGGAATGTCTAATCAAATTAATAAGTTAAATAATAACCTGTTTTAAAATTTTCTTTCCTCTATTGCTACTTTAGGTAGGCGGTCATAATTAGGGCTGGGCAAAAAAAACCGTAACCGAAAAACCGACAAAACGATCACTTTTTACGGTTAACTGAACCAAAAAATTTTTTTATCGGTTACGGTTAACCAACCGATACTTTTAACGGTTCAACGTTTCGGATACGGTTATTAATATTTTCGCGGGCGGTAAACCGATGAACCGATAATATTTTTAATATATACTCCCTCTGTTCTATTCTATTTGTCCATGAAGACCTAATACACATATATTAAGGCATGATATAATCTTACCAAATTATCCTTATTAATTACCCTTATTAATTATACATTCCTCTTTTTTTAGAGACTTTTCCCAAGTGTATTAATTACATACAAAGGGTACTAATGGAAAATCTTGTTCAAATATAGCTTTAAGGACAAATAGAACTAAAAAAAAGTTTAAGGCTTCATAAACAAGTAGAATAGAACGAAGAGAGTATTATATATTTTTAAAAAAGGAATTATATATTTAATAAATTTTAATTAAAACTAAATATATTTCAACACCTAATAAACTATCTAATATCTACTATAAAAATAAGTATACTCTAACAGTAGTTAAAGACTGAAACAGTGAAAAGGGGTGAAATCCTTTTATCTGAAAAGCTAGACACACTCTACTGTGAGTCACAGCAGAAACATGGAATATAATGTGTAGGAAACATGTAAAAAATCGTTTTTAATTTGTGGTGAGCTAATTAAGTATTGATTTTAATATCTTTATTTAGGAAACAAAATCACAACAACTAATTCTTACAGTAGTATACTTGCTAGAAAAGTTTTATCTATATGAAGGGTCTTTTGATAAATTATATGAAGTCTACTAAAAACGATATTGAAATTATTATATCTAGAATACATGTTAAGAACGATATTGAAATTATTATAATCTCATTTTTTTTTGAGATATAATAATGCATATTTCCTCCATTTCATGATCATTTCACATCCCTAGCGCTGGGGTTGTGTGGCAACAACAATGGTGAAAGATGGGATTTGAAGTCATTATAGATTTATCATATTAAAAGCGATATATTTCATGAAGTAAATGTAAACTGTGATTGGCTGATTGTATTTAATTTAAATTTTTAGTTTATTTTATTGAAAAATAAGCTAATTTTTATATTGAAATATAATATTTAATAAAATTTTACTTTTTCTTTTAAAAGTCGGTTAACCGATAAACCGTACCGAATTTCACGGTTAATCGATATTAGTTAACTGACAACTATCGGTACGGTTATGGTTATTGAAATTTAATAACCGAAACTCCTGTTAACCAACTGTACCCACCCCTAGTCATAATCCACCCGGTCTAAGATGAGAAGGGCCCTACTAAATGAATTAAATTGATTTAATCAATCAAATACAACATACGGTGTCCATGATAAAGGACGATCAAGAACAGAACAGAACAGAACAGTATTTGCGTTACAGAAAAAACACCAACCAAATAACCATCAATTATATATATATAAGATCAGAAACCAAATAACCACATTTAGTAATATGGTTAACAATATATTACTTCTTGGTGTAGAAGAACGGCTTGACGGTGTAAAGCTTGTCGCCATCCCTGAGCTGGCGGAACCTGAGGAGAGGAGCACCGTTGTTGTTGACAACGACGTTGCATTTAGGCAATGGCGACGAATTCAGCGATGCCTTGCAGTTTTCGAGCTTGGTCCCGTTGACCACGGCAGGGAACTTTATCAAGTAAAAGCCGCTACGGTCTGTTGCGGGGCTCACCGCCTTGAACGTGCTCAGCGACTTGCACTCCACCTTAGCCCTCGCCCCTGTGATCCCACAAGATGGAATACTACATGTGGTTATTAAAGTGAATTTAATTGATCATGTGCGTATGTGTGTATGAATACCTTTAATGGCTGTGGCATTTCTGCCGTTCAAACAGAAGATGCTGCCCTGAACGTTTATTGTAACCTTGTGTCTCTGGGCCGAAGCCACGGCAGAGAGGGAGAGAACGGCGATTGCAATGAGGATCAAGGATCGGATGGCTGCCATGGCTGCGGAATTGTACGTTATATATCAATTATGCAGAATTGGGTGATATAAAGGGCCATCGATCTCTTGTGGCCCTTTTATACTAGTATATACGTAGCTATCATTACTGCTAATGCGGGCCTGATTTGCTAATTTTATAATTACAAATAATACATGTATGTACATTTAACATCTAGATGGTAAATTAAATAATAAGAGATTAAGCAAGCTAGATTTGGGTTGCACGATGATGGACATGTACATCAGCATAAGTATGAGAAATTATTTTCCGTATAAAATTATTTAGGTGTTGTCACCAAGTACGCATAAATTAATTAATTAAAGTAGGTTACAAGTAAACAGGGTTGTCGACGCAAAAGCTTCAAGCGTAGAGTCCAATATAAAAGACAAATTAAATTCGCTTTGTATAAAAGATAAAGATCACCGTATACAAAATCTAAAATATATGACACGAATTTTGAAGAAGAAAGATAAGCCTAGCATATAATTTAGAAAATAAAGAACATTGCACAAATTTCAAAGACAACGGATAAGATTAAATGTTTTACAAGTTTATCTTCATTTTATTAAAAACAAGATTACTCGATCAAGGATAAGATTATTCGATCAATGACTAAGAAACGAACGAATGAATAACTTTGACAACTACAAAACTTTTAATATATAAAATCTTGATAAAAACGAGGCTACCTAAAATTACTTTGACAACTAGAAAACTTTTAATATATAAATTCTCTGTACGAATTTTGAGAAATAATAAAATATCAAAATATTCTTGAATATTACATCGACCCTCTTTTGTACCTTTTTAGTTATATTATTAATTTTATTATTTTCTATTTGAATTTATCATAAAAAATTAAAATCATACATCATTAGACATGTCAATCGGGTCAGGCCGGACGGTTCGGGTTCGGTCATTTCGGGTTCGGTTTAAATCAGGTTCTGTTTCGTTTCGGGTCACTGGTCAATCGAGTCGGGTTGTTGTGGGTTTTTGGTCGGGTCGGGTTGACCAACGAGTCTAAATTATCGTTCTTTTATATATATTACAATCAATTTTTAATTAGATAATAATTTTTAATTATAATATATTATTAATATGTACTTTACTAATTAAATATATTATAAGTTTTAAAATAAATTTTATAAATTTTATAAATATAATAAATCGGTCAACCGAACGTGTTTCGGGTTTCAACCAACGGGTTTTGGGTTTGAACCCAGCGGGTTTCGGGTTCTAGCGGGTTCGGTTTGTTTCGGGTTCAAATTTTCGCATTTTGACCCTAAAATTATTAGGTGGTTCGGGTCGGATTTGCGGGTTAGGTTAGCTTTTGACCCGAACCGCCCGATAATTTTAGGGTCAAGGCACGAAAATTTGAACCCAAAAACAGAAACAACCGAAACCGCCCGAAAATTATCAACGGGCAATTAAAATATGAATTACATACATATTATAAGATTGGGTTTGATAAAATTTTCTTAAAATAAAAAAAATTTAAATGTATTGCACATTTATAGATTTACTTAGAAAGTAGAACGGGGAAAATCAGGGGTGGTTCGTGTCGCAAAACACAGAAGCATGTTGTAGACAAATTAGGAGCGCAGTTTGTTCTCCAGACTAAGACGATTGATCCAATGGCCTAAAGAGCTTGAAGAGTTGACAATTTCAAATAGAATCTCATGTGAAGAAAGTATATATAGTTGACCAACAAGACAAAAGCATTTCGGATAAGTGCAAAAATGAAGATTGAGCCCCAAGCATCAAAAATAGGGATACCAATGGGTCAGGTTTATGGGTGGGTGGAGCACTTCCACCACCCAACCCGCAAGTTAAAACGCTCCACCCGACCCACCCGACATTCGTGAAATATTCTATCCGCACTCTAACCACTCGTCACCCGCATGTTATATGGGTGACTCGTTTACCCGTATAACTGTTGTATTTTACGTCTATAAATAAATTTTCATACGTAAACTAAAAAAAATATCCTTAATCCATACATAAACAAAAACAAATCACATAAGAAATAATATTCAAGACATCATGTTATCTGGGAACAAACATATATTAGGGTTAGAATATCTTTATCAGGAGAGGTGGTGAGCGACTACAATATCTTATCATGTAAAATATATATTAGGGTTAGAATTAGTTAGAAAGTAGAACAGGGGAAAATAAATGGGTTATTTGGGAAACAAATAGGCTCATTTTTCAAGGCACTAAATGGGTTATACGGGTGAATTCAGAGGCTCATACACATATTAGAATTATTGGTTGAAATGGGTTATATGGGTGGTTTGGGTGAAACGGGTGATGGATCGGTTGACGGGTCGATTGATGGGTCGGGTTATTGGGTGATAAAATCTCACCCTTACCCCTTACCCGACCCATAACCTATTTCGCTCGTCACCCGAACCACCCGTCACCTGCTTTGTTTGGGTTTTCGCCCGTTTATTTTGGGTGGGTTAAACTAAGAAGTCGGTCACCCGTGGATAATTGATAGCCCTAATCAGATGTCTATATAAGCTAATGAATAGTGAACTTCCAAACCACTTCTCACAAAGTCTTAAGAAATCTCTAAAGGAGATGAGTCCATAATGTACAAGAACTCTAGAGAAGTCCCCGACGGCGAGTGTTCGATCTCGACGACGGTGAAGTAACCGTTCCCATATGCTAGGGAACTAAGTGATAATATAAGCGTAGAAGTGTAAAGTTTGATTTCATTGTCTTAGTTGATGTGTTGTCCTAGTACTTAGGTTGAGTTGAGAAAGATCGATAATGTTCGTAAAGTTTGGAGACTGTTGGGAACAGAGAAGTTTGAACTTCACCTTGTAGTAGCTTATAGAATTATTAATAAGAAGGAAGTCATTCAAAATCCTTCAAGCGGAGGTCGAGGTTTATCCATACAACTAGTTGGTTGTAGCGGAGTTACTCTATAACGAAATTGTGCCGCATCTTTTTTATTTACTTGTGTTTATCTTACTTCCACTACCTTGGTAACATTCCAACGTCTGTTCCCAACTCTCAGCTAACACTTACGATCCAAACAGAAATTGTAATTTCTAAAAAATTAATTAATGATAAGTGATTTTCTACATTTTGTAATAAAAATTGAAAAATCATGTCTAGTTTATCTATTTTCTAGAAAATTATGGATGAAAGAAAAATCTCATCCACTCCACTCTATATAATTAAATTTCTACAATACATAAGCTGAAAAATCAATGGAAGTTAAAAGTAATGGGATTTTTAATAAAAAAAACCTTTAACTAAATATGTATTGAGCAAAAGATTATTAAATCATTTGTGAAAAAAAAACTAGCTAGCACTGAATAATTTATTTTTTAGAGCAAAAGTTATCAATTGGTCAAATTCTATATGTCAGATTTTTAAATATTTTAATTATGAATCTTAATATATTAAAAATATTTCATGACTATCCAGTACCCCCTTTGAAAAATTGTTGGTTCCACCCCATCCTAAAATCTCATAGGTTAATGCATGATTTAGCCATGTGTAACAACTTAAATGGACAAAAGATCGCTATTTTTTGTCGAAGGAGAGGTGGCACTCACCGTCCTCTCAAGAGAGAATATTATTAAGAAGGAAAAAGGAGTTATATGGTTAGCAAGTGCGGGGTAGCTCAGCTACTAATATCATCAAAAAGAAGAGAAACAACACCCTCAAGCGAGTCACACAACGCATGAACACCTAAACTAAACGAAAAAGCTAAATCATGCAGGAAAATCCGCGACAGAGTTAGCCTCTCTATAAATGTGTTGGAATTGGATAATCCAATCCTTTCAAAGAAAGCTTTGGTAGTGAGCAACCAGACTAAATAAGGGGTGATAACAATCCATAGATTTAATTAGAAGAAAACACGTAATTTGTGAATCCAATTCTAAACAAACCCTCTTGTAACCCGTTCCCATGCTAAACAAAGCCCTTACATCGCTTCCCAAAGCTCGACCATTTGGACTGTACACATACCAATGCAACGAGTGTTTTCGGACATAATAACTCATAGATCGTGATATCCTCCATTTTTTCTTGAATAACTAAGCTTTTAAGATGTATGTTGAGATATTTCCAAGTCTAGGGTTGTTTAGTAAAGTTATGGTCTTTTGGGCCATGTGTGCTAATTAAGTTGTTTGAGGGTGTCGGTTTTGTAGTTTGGTGGGAATATGTTGTTGCTCGTTTAGATCAACTTACATGTTTTAAGAAGGAAATTCAGGGTGGGTTCCAGTAATATGTCAACAAAAGGAAAGGATGGGCCAAGGCTATTGGCCAAGCCCACACTTACTTGCCTTGCTCTAACACTAAAAGTGACAACCGACTTCTATTAGAATCAAAAGTGATGCGTTTTGGGCAAGAGGTTTATAAGCACATATTCTACTAAACCCTAGCAGCTCATTCAAATCATTACAACAATTATAGAGAGAGAAGAGGCAACCCAAGAGATACTGAATAGAAAAGTGAGAGGAGAGAAAGGTGAGAACGAGATCAAGATAGAGGAAGAAGGCGAGAGGAAAGGATGACATCAAAAGACGGCGCATCTTGCTATGGAGATCCGTTTGACAGGTTTAATTTCTATGGTTCAAAGGTGAAGAGAAGTTCAACAAGAGGCGTGATGTCTCTTTATTTGGTGGTGTTTTTATATATGATTTCCTTTGTAAATATGTTTCTTTTTCCCCTTTTTCTTGTGTGTTTTGTTCCTTTTTAGCTTAGTTCCCGTATTTCTATGAGATTCGGAGACTATGCGCGTTTTATGTGTTTTGTAGGCGTTTTGGCGTGGATCAAGGATCGTTTTGAAGGAGAATCGGAACATGGAGCAAGGCCCGAGCTTAAGGAGGAAAGAGAGGAGCAAGCCATGAAGAAGAACAAGATAAAAGACAACAAGAAGAAGGTGGAACGAGGTACAAATCGAGTTAGAACCAACGCCGGACCCGAGATGATTTTTCGACCTCGGACCGACTTGCCCAGTAAGTCGGGCCCGAGGTGCTCCGTGTCGGTCCGAGTCGGTCGCTGGCTGGATTGGGCTCCAAGGCACGAAATTGTAAACTACCACTTTTGCCCCTCATCTATAAAGGCTCTCTTATCTTCTAATTGGAGGAGGTTCCCACACACTTAGAGGGGACCAACTCTCAAAAACTCTCAAGAGGATACTTGGAGAGCAAGGAGGAAGGAGAGGAGAAGGAGAAGAGAGGGAATCGGCCTAGGAGAGGAGATTTCTAGGAGATTTGATAGGTTTGGTTGATAGATTAGCTTTGCCTTGTTTTGATTTTGTGGATTTGGAAACCTTGGATTGAAGTTTGTGGATTGCTTTTGATTTGTGAATGAAATTTGGCTTTGGTTTGAGATTGATGATGTTGATTGCTTTGCTCTGTGATTTGTTTGCTTTCTTTGTTTGCCATATGGAGTAGATCTCCTTGATCTTGGGTTATGGGGGAAAACTCTAGCTAGGTTGGGCTAGAAACCCAATTCCATAAGCCTTGAGTGCTTGATCTAGGAACCCACTCTACATAGAGCTACAATTCCTTATGAAAGTAAGGAATCAAGGCTTGTGATTGGCAAAGTAACGAAAGTGAACATTTGTCCATCTCAAGACCTTGCTTCGAAGGGGATTTCCCCAATGATCGATGTGTAGAAGTGGTTGGAACGAGGGTGAAAGCACTCGATCCTATTCCGATCATCACTTATTGCTTGAATTGGGGTGAAAAAGCCTTAATCTACTAGAGAAGGAACCCAAAAGCCCAAGATCTACTTTCAATCTTTGAGTTCGACGAAACCAACTACATCGGGCCCGACTTGCTCTACGTCGGTCCCGACTTCCCTCTTTGTCGCCAACCTCGGGCCCGACGTGACACTTGTGTCGGTCCCGACCGTTCTCTTTGTTTTCCTTTGTTTTAAGTTCTCCTTTCTAGCTTTCTAGTGTTTAGGCACCTCAATCGAGTAGATTTCCCGAGCGTTCGACACCCACCACGTGCTACAACGGGGTCGGGTTATAAATTGTATATCTAGACCCTCGCATTCGTGAGCGATCAAAAGATTGGCGCTGTTGTCGGGGAAGTCTAAGTGCATTGAGTGCCAATTTGGTGAGTTTCTTGTGTTTTGGTAGTGATTTGGGTGAGGGAATAGCCCAAACCCTTTGTTTGTTTTTGATTTGTTTTGGTTTGTGTCTTTGTTTCGTAGGTGTATGCGAGCTCGTTCCTCCCGAGGAACACTTGAGCTTGAGTTTGTGAGTGATTCGGAAAGTATTCTCAAAGAAGTTCGAAGAAGGAAAAGGATGGAGAATCAAGCTCTCCATGGTGATGAGGAGTTGGCTCGACTTAGGGCCGAATTGGCTAGATTGCAACTTGAGAAGGACAATCAAGAGGCGGTGGCAAGAAGAGAACGGGAGCAACGGATGAGGGCCGAGGCTCAACTCAACGCTCTACCCCGGAATGCACGCCAATACATGCATCCGGAGTTGAGGGTACCCGAACCGGTTATTGTGCTTCCCGAGGTTGCCAAGAATTTTGAGATCAAGACGGAATTCATCTCCCTCATCAAGCGTGATCAATTTGAGGGCCGTCCACATGAGTGTCCCATAGAGCACGTCAAACGCTTTGTGGACATGTGTGAGACGATCTCTACCGACGAGGAGACGATGGAGTATGTGCTTCTAAAGGCGTTCAAGTGGTCACTTGGGGGCAAGGCCACACATTGGCTCGAGAGCCAAGCCCCTAGGTCGATCACAACTTGGAAGGCACTCCATGATGCTTTCTTGATGAAGTTCTTCCTGCCCTCAAAGACAACCGAGCTAAGAAGGAAAATTGCAAGCTTTCAACAAGGTCCGAATGAGCCTCTCTTCGAAGCATGGGACCGTTTCAAGGAGATGTTGCGCCAATGTCCTACCCATGGCCAACAACCATATGTGCTCCAAGACATCGTTTTCCAAGGCATCAATCCGGCAACGAAGGACAAGCTCAATCTCCACACCGATTGTGGGTTCATAGACTTGACACCGGATCAAGCTTGGGAGCTACTTGACAAGCTATCCGATTATGAGGCCATGTATGGGGTGAGTCAAGCTAGCGAAGAGGTGAAAGTTCAAGGTGAAGGTGCAAGGAAGTTATATGATCCAAGGGGAGAAGACATTGACAAGGATGTGAAGCTCCAATTCCTTGAAGGTGATGTGAGAAAGCTTAAGAGGCAAGTCCACTACTACAAGCAGAATGCTAGAGCTTGTGAGGGGTGTGGATCCTTTGCACATGCTACACAAGTTTGTCCGAATGAGAGCCAAGTGCGCTTGGCCGAGCAAATTGAGGAGGCAAACTATGTTCGAGGAAATTTCGGTGGAAGAGGCAACTTCAACAATGATGGTAATGGCCGGTAGAACAACGGTCAAGCTCAAGGCTACAACAACAACTTCAACCAAAACGAGCCAAGGGCGCCGCAACCACCACCATATAGGCCACTGGGATTCAATGAGCTACAATCATTGGCTCAAGAGATGAGGGATGGGTTCAAGGAGATGAGGACCCAATTCAATGAGTTTTGTGCATGGAGGAGGAAAGTCGACAATCAATTTGCCCAAATTGCAACTCAAGCCCCGAGAGAGAATGGGAGACTTCCGGGCCAACCCGAGGAGAACCCCCGAGCTCAAAACAATCAAAATGAAGTCCGGGCAATTGGATTGAGAAGTGGCCGAAACCTACCCGAGCCACACATGCCTAAGAAGAATGAAGAGAGCCGGACCGACTTACACAGCAAGTCGGGTCCGAGGTTCCCTGAAGTCGACCCAACAGGAAGATCAACTCCTCTGCCCCGGACAGAGGTTGAGACCGAGTCGGACCCGATGTACCCAAATGTCGATCCGACTACTCTGCCTCAGCTCTGCCCCAGGACCGTGATACACGACATCGGGCCCTACGTGGTGTTCCAACCAGGAAATGTTGCAAGTGAAGTGGGGAAGTCCAAGGAGGTTGATCCAAGCAAGATTCAAGGTGCAACAACTCTTCCATATCCCTCAAAGAAGCCGAAAGATGTTGTTGAGAACAAGTTCAAGAGGTTTCTCAAGCTTTTGCAAGGTTTGAACATCTCTATCCCGTTCACCGATGCATTGAGCGAGATGCCATCCTATGCCAAGTTCTTAAAGGAGATTTTGAGCAAGAAGAGGTCCATAGTAGAAATGCAAGATGAGGTCAAGACCTTGGAGTTACCACAAAAGCTAGGAGATCCCGGTCGGTTTGCTATCACTATTGGTGTGGGGTCTCAAAACTTCCAAGCCTTGTGTGACCTTGGAGCAAGCACGAGCATCATTCCTTACACCATATGGAAATCCACATCCATGGGTCTCATAGCTTCGGTCAACGTGAGGTTAACGATAGCGGATGGGTCGTCCATCGAGCCAATTGGTATCGTCGAGGATTACCCCGTTTGCATTGAAGGCCACTATGTCCCAATCGACTTTGTTGTGGTGGACATGATAGAAGTGCCGGGTGAACCGATTATACTAGGGAGACCTTTCCTTGCTACGGTTGGGGCAATCATTGATGTAAAAAAGGGCCACTTGTCTCTTGACATTGGAGGAAGAGAGATTGAGTTTTTCTTTAGGCCAACTTCAAAAGGGGTCGTACATAAGGAAGCTAAGATGATCCAAGTTCTTTCTTGATTGCAATGGGAAGCCGTTTCTAAGAAGCCAAGGCCAAGGGAGCTTAGTTTGAAAGCCACCCCACCACCTAGAGAAATTGAGATAGAGCGCCAAGGTCTAGCCCTCAATATGATTGAGCATGAGCAATTGGAGGAAGGGATGTCTTATTTGGAGGTGTTCAAGGCCGAGAAGAAAGAAGTTCAAGCACCACCGGAACCATCTCAAGAACTCAAGGAGCTTCCAAGAGATTTGAGGTACGCATTTCTTGGTACCAACTCTTCTTTGCCCGTAATCATAAATGCCAACTTGAATGATGAGGAGGAGTCTAAGTTGTTAGAGGTTCTAAGAAAACATAGAGGAGCTTTAGGGTATTCACTAGAGGAACTAAAGGGAATCTCTCCCTCAATTTGCATGCATAGGATTTATATGGAGGATAACCATAAACCCACTATTGAACCACAAAGAAGATTAAATCCTAACATGAAAGAAGTGGTAAAGAGTGAAATACTTAGGATGTTGGATGCGGGAATCATCTTCCCAATTTCCGATAGCAAGTATGTGAGTCCCGTGCATGTAGTTCCTAAGAAAGGAGGTCTCACCGTTGTGCAAAATGAAAAAGGAGAAATGATACCTATGAGAATCACAACAAAATGGCGTATGTATATTGATTACCGTAAGCTTAATAGTGGCACTCACAAAGACCATTTTCCTCTTCCTTTCATAGACCAAGTCCTAGAAAGATTAGCACAACATGAATATTTTTGCTAGCTTGACGGGTATAGCGGGTTTTGGCAAATCCCTATTCATCCCGATGATCAAGAGAAGACGACATTCACATGTCCTTATGGGACTTTTGCCTATAGACGCATGCCTTTTGGTTTATGTAATGCGCCAACAACATTTCAAAGATGCATGATGTCCATCTTCTCCGATATGGTTGAGGATATAGTAGAAGTGTTTATGGATGATTTCTCCGTCTATGGTTCCTCATTTGATGTTTGCTTAGCTAACTTAGACAAGGTTTTGACTAGATGTGAGGAGACTAGCTTGGTGCTTAATTGGGAAAAATGCCACTTCATGGTGAAGGAGAGCATAGTACTAGGACACCTCGTTTCTAGTAGGGGGATAGAAGTAGATAAAGCTAAAGTTGAAATAATTGAAAAACTACCTCATCCCTCTTGTGTTCGTGATGTTAGGAGTTTCTTAGGTCATGCGGGATTTTATAGACGGTTCATCAAGGATTTTTCTAAGATTGCAAAACCATTGTCTAACCTCTTGATGAAGGATGTGCCCTTTGAATTTTCCGAGGATTGCATGAGTTCTTTTTGTAGGTTGAGAGATGCCTTGATTTCGGCTCCAATAATGACGGCACCCGATTGGAATCTTCCATTCGAGGTAATGTGTGATGCTAGTGATTTCGCCGTAGGGGCCGTCCTTGGGCAAAGGAAGGATGGAAAGTTGCATGCCATCTACTATGCAAGCAAAACTTTGGATGAAACTCAGTGCAATTACACAACGACTGAGAAAGAATTTCTTGCGGTAGTGTTTGCATTTGAGAAATTCCGTTCATATCTTGTGGGATCAAAGGTGGTAGTCTTCACGGACCATGCGGCAATCAAATACCTCATGAAGAAGAAAGATGAAAAGTCGAGTCTTCTAAGGTGGATGCTCCTTCTCCAAGAGTTTGACCATGAGATCAAGGACAAAACCGGTGCGGAAAATGTGGTAGCTGATCATCTATCCCGTTTGCCCATTGAGTACATGTTGGAGATGGAGGATGGTTTGACTATAGATGATTCAAGGGAAGATGAAGTTCTCATGAGTGGAAAGGAGGAAAGGAAAGGTGGATCGACGAACCGAGTATATCGGGCCCGAGGTCCAGAACATCGGACCAAAGGCAGAGCAGGTACAAGTGAGTAGGGACCGAGGTCTTCAGAGTCGGGCCCGAGCTACCTGTGTGTCTGCGAAGCTAGACCGGCGTCCAACCATGTCGGGCTCGGTACACTTCAATGTCGGTCCGCGGAAGAAAGTAAGTTTCCTAACTCGATTTCCATTCCTTCTCGTTCTCAATTTATTAATTCTTTCTCTCCCACTTGCCTTCTTTCTATTAGTGCCGTAAGACGAGGGGTTTCCCCTTGGTTTGCGGATTTTGCTAACTTTGCCGTAGGGGGAGCGATCCCACCAAATTTGTCTTATCAAGCTAGGAAGAAATTCTTACATGATGCTAGACAATATTTTTGGGATGATCCATATCTCTACAAGGAAGGGTGTGATCAAATCTATAGACGGTGTGTGCCAAGTGAAGAGGTTGAGAGCATAATTCACCATTGCCATTCCTTGCCTACGGGGGGTCACGCTAAGAGTTCCAAAACCACTTCAAAAATTCTTCAATGTGGTTATTATTGTCCAACCATGTTCAAGGATGTGCATGATTATGTGAGGAAGTGTGAGGAGTGCCAAAGAGAGGGGAACCTATCAAGGAGGAATGAGACTCCTCAAACTGGCATTCTAGAAGTTGAGTTATTTGATGTATGGGGTATCGATTTCATGGGACCATTTCCCACATCGGGGCCTTACAAGTACATCTTGGTAGCCGTGGACTATGTCTCAAAATGGGTGGAGGCCATACCAACAAGAACCAATGATGCTAGGGTGGTGATGAAGTTCTTGAAAAGCAACATTTTTGCAAGGTTTGGTGTGCCTAGGGTTCTCATAAGTGATGGCGGACCTCATTTCATTGAGAGGTGCTTCGAGAATGTGTTGATCAAGTATGGGGTGTGTCATCGAGTTGCTACTCCTTATCATCCTCAAACAAGCGGGCAAGTCGAGGTGTCAAACCGTCAAATCAAGGCTATCTTGGAGAAGACCGTATCTCGATCAAGGAAAGATTGGGCCTCTAAGCTCGATGATGCACTTTGGGCTTATAGAACCGCCTTCAAGGCACCTTTGGGAACTACACCCTTCAATCTAGTTTATGGCAAGACATGCCATCTTCCGGTAGAGCTTGAGCACAAGGCAAAATGGGCTCTCAAGGAGATGAATTGGGATATCAACTTGGCCGGTGAGAAGAGGTTTCTAGAGCTTCATGAGTTAGGAGAATTGAGGTTGAAAGCCTATGATAACTCCAAGTTGTACAAGGAGAAGACCAAGAAGTGGCATGATAGGAAGTTAATTCCAAAGACTTATCAAACCGGTGACAAGGTTCTCCTTTTCAATTCAAGGATTAAACTTTTCCCGGGGAAGTTAAGGACTAGGTGGAGTGGACCATTTGTGGTCCACCATATATATGCTCATGGTGCGGTGGACTTGGTTGATGAACGAGGACATATTTTCAAAGTGAATGGTCATCGAGTGAAGAAGTTCTATGACAAGACCGATCCAAGCGAAGCAGTTAGAGCCTCATGGGCTCTCGTCCTCGCCAATTGACCTAGACATGCCATTGAAGAATAAAGAAATTGTGAGCTCTTTATACTCTTCTCTCTTGCTTTTAAGTTTTTGTTTTCCTTGTTTGATGGGGACATCAAAAATTTTAAGTATGGGGTGGGGGTAAGTGTGCTCATGATTTCACTTGCTTGTGTGTGTTTGTTATTTTGAGGATATTTGGTTGTCGGTTTCTAGTTTGTGTTTGGGATGTTTGTTTCTTGGTTTGTGGTTTGTGGAATGACATGGATGATTGATTTGGTTTTGAATGGATGAGTCTTTGTTTTTGGTTTTGTATAGAGAAATTTTTGCAAAAATCCATAAAAATTTGAAAAATTGTGTTGAAAACAACAAAAAGATTTTGTGTTTTGTAGTTTTTGGACTAGAAATTCCCATCTTAGATGTCCAAACGAAAGCTAATGATGATGTGAGCATGTAAATTCCTTTGCATATTTTTGGATGGTTTAGCCTCTAAAAAGATGTTGCTTTTGATGTGATCATGATATCTTGCTTGTTTTATTGAACATGTGAGTTCTAGGATGAGTTCTTATGCAACTAAGTATGAGTGACCCTTGTGAGATTGATTTTTGGCCATTTTAGGGATGCTTGTTCATATTTGCATATCCCTCATGTATCTTGTGTGATTAGCTCATGCATGCTTAGTAAAACTTGCTATTGCGGTGTTTATCTATTTTCCAAGACCTTCATGAGATTTGTCCTAGCATTGTCACATTGATTTTGAACTTTGTTCTTTTAGTCACATAAATGTTCCATATCCTACCATGAAGTAAATCCTTTGTTTGTATCCCCGTTTTAGCCTAGGCCTTTGTTTGAAACTCCTCAAAAATATTATTCCTAGCCTTATATGACTTCACCCTTATGGGATTGGACTTTAGAAGAGAGGTTTGGATTGTATTCGAATAGTTGAGATTCTCTTTGGTTTAAGGGCAAAGAATGGTGTTATGAATCATGTGGGTAGTGCATCTTTGTTGTGCAAAAAGAAAATGAAAAAAAAAGAAAGAAAGAAAGAAAGAAAATGTTGGAAATGGAAAGTGGAATGAAGGTAAAGAGCTTAAGTGAAGAAAAAGGGTCCGACCGAGTTACACACCACATCGCGCCCGATGTCATAAGAAAGTCGGTCCAATGTAGAAAGTGTGGAAAATCCAACAAAAAGCCTAAGAGCAAAGATGAAGTGGAATGTTAAGTGAAATTTTGGGTTGAAAGGAAAAATGTTAAGTCTTTTGGATGAGTGTGAAATTGATTGTGGAATTTTGGTGAAGTTGGTGAGAGTTTAGGTTGTTCAATCCCCATTGTAAGCACCACAAGACCAAATAATTCCCACCTTGAGAAATACCAAAAGCCCCATTACAACCCGGCCGAATGGAACCTCTTTGAGGACCTCCATTGAGCCAAGTTCGAATTCATTGTGTACTTTGTATTAGGCATCTCTAGGTGGAGGATTTGGTGATATTAGCTTCAATAGTAAAGTCCTTACTTGCATGTTTTTGAGCTTGAGTGTTCATTGCTATACCCATACACATGATGAGTGATACACATTCACATATCCCTAAAGTGAGGCTTAGTTGCATTGACTCTATTCCTTGGAACACTTAATCATGTGTGATGATGTAATCTTGCTTGAATATCAATCACTTGTGCTTAAATGTGTTTTCATACGAGGCTTTACTTGAAGATTATGTTTCGGTCTTACTTACATTGTTATTGCTTGAGGACAAGCAAGTTTAAGTATGGGGTATTTTGATGTCTCTTTATTTGGTGGTGTTTTTAAATATGATTTCCTTTGTAAATATGTTTCTTTTTCCCCTTTTTCTTGTGTGTTTTGTTCCTTTTTAGCTTAGTTCCCGTATTTCTATGAGATTCGG
Organism: Fallopia convolvulus; assembly: GCA_964016875.1. Taxonomy (NCBI): domain Eukaryota; kingdom Viridiplantae; phylum Streptophyta; class Magnoliopsida; order Caryophyllales; family Polygonaceae; genus Fallopia; species Fallopia convolvulus. The sequence continues at coordinate 28,458,334 of OZ024719.1, forward strand.
AGACTATGCGCGTTTTATGTGTTTTGTAGGCGTTTTGGCGTGGATCAAGGATCGTTTTGAAGGAGAATCGGAACATGGAGCAAGGCCCGAGCTTAAGGAGGAAAGAGAGGAGCAAGCCATGAAGAAGAACAAGATAAAAGACAACAAGAAGAAGGTGGAACGAGGTACAAATCGAGTTAGAACCAACGCCGGACCCGAGATGATTTTTCGACCTCGGACCGACTTGCCCAGTAAGTCGGGCCCGAGGTGCTCCGTGTCGGTCCGAGTCGGTCGCTGGCTGGATTGGGCTCCAAGGCACGAAATTGTAAACTACCACTTTTGCCCCTCATCTATAAAGGCTCTCTTATCTTCTAATTGGAGGAGGTTCCCACACACTTAGAGGGGACCAACTCTCAAAAACTCTCAAGAGGATACTTGGAGAGCAAGGAGGAAGGAGAGGAGAAGGAGAAGAGAGGGAATCGGCCAAGGAGAGGAGATTTCTAGGAGATTTGATAGGTTTGGTTGATAGATTAGCTTTGCCTTGTTTTGATTTTGTGGATTTGAAAACCTTGGATTGAAGTTTATGGATTGCTTTTGATTTGTGAATGAAATTTGGCTTTGGTTTGAGATTGATGATGTTGATTGCTTTGCTTTGTGATTTGTTTTCTTTCTTTGTTTGCCATATGGAGTAGATCTCCTTGTTCTTGGGTTATGGGGGAAAACTCTAGCTAGGTTAGGCTAGAAACCCAATTCCATAAGCCTTGAGTGCTTGATCTAGGAACCCACTCTACATAGAGCTACAATTCCTTATGAAAGTAAGGAATCAAGGCTTGTGATTGGCAAAGTAACGAAAGTGAACATTTGTCCATCTCAAGACCTTGCTTCGAAGGGGATTTCCCCAATGATCGATGTGTAGAAGTGGTTGGAACGAGGGTGAAAGCACTCGATCCTATTCCGATTATCACTTATTGCTTGAATTGGGGTGGAAAAGCCTTAATCTACTAGAGAAGGAACCCAAAAGCCCAAGATCTACTTTCAATCTTTGAGTTCGACGAAACCAGCTACATCGGGCCCGACTTGCTCTACGTCGGTCCCGACTTCCCTCTTTGTCGCCAACCTCGGGCCCGAAGTGACACTTGTGTCGGTCCCGACCGTTCTCTTTGTTTTGCTTTGTTTTAAGTTCTCCTTTCCAACTTTCTAGTCTTTAGGCACCTCAATCGAGTAGATTTCCCGAGCGTTCGACACCCACCACGTGCTACAACGGGGTCGGGTTATAAATTGTATCTCTAGACCCTCGCATTCGTGAGCGATCAAGGCGCAGTAGCGGAATCCGAGATTTGAGAGAGTTTTCGAGTGCTTTGTGTCTTTTTTTTAGTCTCGTTTATATTTTATTAGATCTTCGTTAATAATCATTTGATGGCATGTTGAGGTCTCATTTTAGGTTAGTATATGTGTTCTTGCATTTTTTGTTTCCTAAACCTGACCTAAATCTCGACTTCGACCTAAACGTGCCTAAAATCGGAATCACAAATTGGAAACACAGATCTTGAAATCTGTGTTTCGAGCATGATTATTGAGTTTCTCACTTGATTATTTGCTTGATTTATTATCGTGATGTTCTACTGCATATTGTTTTTGAATGTTGCGAGTTTTGGTAGTTTCTGCATATCTAGGGTTTGGTTCTTAAGTTTCTGCTACATGCATGTTTGATCTGGTTTTAGGTTGCGTTTGTGTTTCTGGACATGTTGCTTAGTTGTGTTGTTGTTTGTTGTTGGTTTTGAAATTTCGGTTTTAGACTTGGCGTATCTTGCTCTATTGTTGTTATATCCACTTGTTTGATTTTGGTTTCTTGCTTTTGGAGTTCATTAGACTTGCCTTTGGGGTGCTTGGTTATGATAGTTGTGTTTGTGTGCTTTTTGACAAGATGAAAGAATCCAATGCAAAAAATCAAACCATATGATGGCATTGCTTACTTTGCCATGTGGTGTGTGAAAATGGAGGCAATTCTAATGAAAGAGAAGTGTTGGAGAGCTGTGCAACAGGATTACAATGTAGCTGACACGGATCTTCATAGAAAGGAGATGGACCTTTTGGCGCATAGCACTAGTACAAAGGGGTACACGGACCACATTTTTTTTGTACATCGGACCGCGTTTTATTATTTGCGCTGTATGTGGCCGCGGTCCGGCGAACGGACCACACTTTAGTGTTCCGTAGTCTGGAGATTGGACCACGCTTTTCCAGATCCGCGGTCCGAAATTTTGGACCACGTTTTACATATACGCAGTGCAGCCTCGGACCACATTTTTAATAAAAACCGCGGTCTTACCTATTATAATTTTTTTATATACGAGACCACACTTTTTTTAACATCATGGTCAGAACTAGTGTATTTGTTTTAGCAAATTATAGACCACATTTGTAATTATAATTACGGTCCGATTTAATATAATTTTAAACATATTAATTTGATTTCCTACTTAGCACCTGTTTATATCTGCCATCAACAAAATATCATTCATAACAAAATACGCAACAATAGTACTACTCCACAGCATCACAAACACATATAAAAGAAGGGTTTTCATTGAAATAAAATGCAAATGTTTGTTCCTACATAAAATTGAAATTCTGCAACAAACTTTAAAGTATTGTATTGTACCAGAATTCAATATGCAAGCATGTCAAATAATTGTTAGCTTTAACAGTATCAAAATGAACACTAAAACTTATGACGGGAAAAAGTCATCTCCATTGACATTTTTTACCTCAAAGCTCTTAGATCAAATCCATTGACTTCCCATTAACCTTGATAAGCATAGACATATAATAAGAATTAATACCACAACACTATATTCATTTACACAAGAAAGCATGAGATCTTATTTTTTTTATTAGAAAGAATAAACAAAAGAGAAGCTCGTACTTTTAGATATGAGATCCATTAACACTCTTAATGCTTGATTTCAGCTTGAATGAAAGGCTTTACAAACTGAAGACACTCCCTTTGTATTTCATAAACCTGCTCATCTTCATAGTGGATCGGGGAACCTTCAAAGTACTACAATATGGGATGAATGTTTAGCGTATTTATATAATAATACAAAATAATAATTTATATTTTAATCTTTGGAAATTGTTAGCTAACTATATATGCATACATTTAATGGGATTTCGATGAGACCTCTTTCAATAATTTCCAACATATACCTACATATGTAGTATCCACATTCGTAGTCACTTGGTTGTTTAGGGCACTGCAAATAAAAAAATATCAATATAATATAGAAAAATATGACATGTTATATAGGATAATTGTTCATAGAGAGAAATGAAAAGATTATTTAATTCATTACATAGCAACTAACCTTCAAAGTTTTCCATTGTATTTCTGGTTTTTTTTCTTGGTGTTTTTCTTTCCATTTTCCTTATTCTCTTTACACAATTTTGCATTGAACTTTTTCATGGCCCTACATATGATTAAAAAAAATAATAGCAAGAGAATATACATACTATTAATTAATTAAAAAAATGAGGGAATAGTTTCTTACATTGTAGCCACTTCTATGAAATCAATCCTAGCATCATACCCCAATGGGTCTAGCCAATAAATGATGCTTTTCAATGGGTCAATCACTGCTAACATCCAATGAAGACTACAAAAAAAAATTAAGAAAAATTATTACAATTTATTGCACAATTATTTATATCTATAGAATGTAACAATTAACTTACCCTCCATTATAAGGAGCAAACACTAAACGGTCTTGCAAATCCAAATTCAACATAGATTGCACCATACATTTTGCTCTTGCTTTTGATTAGAGTTATTACCGACAGGCCGAGCTAAATTTTCTGGACACAGAAAAGCATATTTGCTGGAATTTTGATGATCATACAAACACCTGACATCAAACAATCAAGTAAAATGAGTATTTATGCGAAGACAATGAAAAATGCTAATGAATTATGCTATTTGTAGCTAGTGTACCAACCTCATATAGAGTGCAACATGTATTGCATGTAACTTTTTGCCTTGTAGCAATATATTTAACTCCTTTCCAAAATGCAAAAAATGCTCATGTTGTAGAACATTTGCAGGCATGCTGATCATAACATCTATCTTATCAATAGATGCTAAAAATGATGAAACCTTTGCTAACACATCACTTTGTTGAGATACTGCATGTTCTAAGCAAGTGTTTTTGAATTTGCTAGGCTTGCTTGCAACTTTTTTTGTACCTTTTGAAATATCACAATCCTAAGACAATAAAAATTATTTGTATAAAGTTTATAGCATTGGAATTAGCATAAAAAATAAAATAATAATGGATATAAAACTTTCAAATTACTATACCGATGCATAAATGACCAATCTTTCGGCCAAGCAATAAAACCTCCAATTGCATCTTCTATACAGCTGACCTCATCAGTCAAGTATGGAATATCTGTATTTTCCTGGCCAGGTACCACTGTATCCAGTGTGACTTTCAAGGTGTCTAAATCCAAATCCTTGCCATGGAGAATTGTATATGAACCGGACTCTAGAATGAACACTCGCCTTGTAGCTACCATAATTGTAAGGTCGGGCCAATACAACTCACATTTTGTCCATTCGCCCTACAAGAAACATTTAGCGTAAGAATATAAATCATAATCGGTTCAATTTATTTGGTCAATACCCTTTCCATCAAGTGTAGCTTAGTTCATAATTCCATGCATCACTGTCTTCTATTTTTTAGAATATAAAATTTTTCATCTATTATACAGAAAACTAAAAAATGACAAAACAATCAAATATGTGATAAAGCAATCAATAGAGAATAATCAGGTGTGAGCTTATATCCGAATAGACAAAACGGAGGCAAAACAGAATCAGCAAGTAAGAACTTTCCAGCAGGTGAGAACTTTCCAGCAGAGGCAAAACAGAATCACCAAGCTCGGTGTTTTGTCTATTCCAATATAATCAGATTAAAACGGACAATCTATTAATTCAAGCATCTGATAATAAAATCAGAATATACGTACCATCAACTAAACTTATCCACATGTACCAATTAGTCTATCTACTATTTACTTGGGCTGAATTGTCAATAATATTAAGGCATTATTCACAAGAATAAAGAATGAAGAACTATCCCTTAGTAGGATGAGAAGAAAATCAATATCATTCATGGAAAAAGGATGAGAAGAAAATCAAATAGAGAAAATATGAAATGTCCCATTTGGGTGGGGAGGTCGTACCTTATTAGGTTCTGCATCAGAATGTCGTACCTTATTAGGTTCTACATCAGAACGTAAATCCGTTAATGAGCCGCTATTGTGTCTACTACGATGATTATGCTCGACCTCGGAATTCCGTCCTTGCATGTCCATTATCATTTTTTGCAAGAAATCCACCTGACTTTGCAAGTCTGTTACTTGACCCTTAAGTCCTTCAACTTTTTGATGGGATGCACGAACACATCTACGCTTGTCTTCACCAAAATATCGCTTTGAAGAAACTTGGCCTACACATCTCACACGACTAGGATGCTCATCCTTACCTAATGCCATAGCTAGTATATCTTCTCTCCTCGTAGTTTTTATGAGTCCTTGGGACTCTTGTTCCTTAAGCTTGGCCTTCAACATTAAGAACCAATATATTAAACCATAATTACTAATATTAATTGCATAACTAATTTATTTTCTCTTCAAAATAGTTCTTTAATTAATTTTAGAGAACAATGTTCTTCTGGACTGTTTTATATTGAAACTAATTAAAATAAATTTAGATAACTCCAAATCTGATCCATATATATTTAGCTACATCACTTACATGATGTTGACTACTTTTTGTAGAACCATTATGAATAGCAACATTTACTTATAATTTTTGCAGCCATTGTTTCGACCCTTGGATCAAGCTTTCCATTAACCGTTTGTCTTGCAACCAGCCACATGTCATCTCTGGGAATTATACTTGTGGCTGGATCTTCCCCTCTCTCTATCAACTATAGAAAAAAACATTTAGCATAATGAGAGCATAACCTAAATAACTAAAATTATCAACCATAAAAGCATATGTATTACCATCTCTCTAGATTTACGCGCATAACCCTTTTTTGATAACCTGTATGGATACTCAACCTTCTTGGCATTTTGACTATTTCGTTCGCTTTTAAGTAAAGATAAACACTATATATAAGTACATTAAATATTTAAACAAGCATGAGCTATATCAAAATAAGATTATTTAAATCGCAAGTACCTTAAAAGCTTTAGTGCATCGTTTTTTTTTGTAATCGTCCCATGTCTCTTGATCAATAAAGTCATAATCATCAAGAGGTTCTTTCCTTTGCTTTTTTACTGCTGGATTGAGCTTTCTTTTGAAATCTCTTCATTTATTGCTAGCGCTCTAATCTGTGTAATCTTTAGCAACACCGTTTGAAATCTCAAGAGCTTGCTGCATCAGAAATAAAACATGGTGGGTAGAGGTTGAAAACAACAAATATGTTGTATATAATTCCTTAAATAATGGCTCTTTAAATTAGAAGACTATCGCAATAGTGTCGTGCACCGATTCCGTATACTCATTTGGAACTTTCCTCCAATCATCGTACAGAATCGATACTCGTGTACGAGTTATATAACCAAGATAATCCTCAAAAATTGATGAATTTTTATCCCACGGCTTTCCATTAGGATCCCACTCTAATTGTATTTTTTGAGTAAAATTTCTACTCAGTTTTCTAACCCGATTTATAATGGCAGTAGCCCTCAGTTGGGCGTGAGAAACCTTTGCATTGCCGTCTTTACTAGACGATTCACTATCACTAGTCCTTGATGTACTGCGAGTGCTCCGAGCCATATAACTACAACCAAATAAGTTAAATGTTATAATATGAACGAGGTAATGAGACAACATCCCTCCTAGACAATTCAAATACTAAAACTCCAGAGAGTTTATGAAGAAAATGTCATTCATCTGTACAGAATCATCCACCAGTATTGAGAAAATTAGTTAAGGTTTCCTCGGATCCAGACTTGAAAATATATTCAACTCTAAAAGACAAAGAACTCATCCTCATCAGCACCTCCATTAATTCACCATTAGCCAATGTTCAACTCTAAAAAGATATGCATGAATAATGATATATGAACACATCATAACAGTTGCAGCATATATTAGTTTGAAGAATAGTTTGTATTTGAAGCCTAAGTTCCAAAATCATTGCATTTTATACTTGCATTTCACATCAAATTCAGTATGAACATCTCAATGGAGTCCAATTCTGGTGCTTCTTCATCAAATAAAAAAGTCCTGAGGCCACTAGGATTTGTGAGCTAGTTCTGGGTTGTTCTGAAATCTATTTGTCTTTCTCTTTATCTTGTTTCCGGTATTCTTTTTTGGCTTCAAATCTACACATTCTGTTTTGTTTCCCGTGGGCTCGCTCAGCTCACCTTCCACGTTTCCCATCTGCTGTGTTCTGTACTATAATTTATATTATTATATTTAACTTTGCAAGAACATTGAATTGGGCTTAAAATAATAACACAATGTATGAGGGAAAAGAAAATACAGTAGAATCCCACCAATCTGTATCCTTATCTCCAGGTACAACCGCACTCCCCCACTTGGCATGGTCATAAGTTTTAATTCAATTTTTTTATGCTACTTTTTTTTGATATTTTTTAAAGCTATTTCTAGAGATAGTCTTTCTTTAACAATGTTACTTAAGAATATATACTCCACATAGTATAGTCATCAAACATACAGTTATACTTGATTTAGGGTACGTGTAATAATAATATTCATAAAATTCTTGACCAAAAGTTCCTCAATGCAGGATTATATCAATACATCTCAAAAAAAGTTCACAAAAATAAGGAAAACCAAGATGAGGCAATTAATTTCTATAGAATTTCTAAAGCAGTTCAATGATCTAATCTTCCAATATATTAGAGCAGGTAAACATCACACTTTCACTCAAAACTACTTAAAAAATAGAGTAAGAAACAATTATAAAGAAAGAATGCAATCCATAAAATTAGTCTTTCCAACATCTCTTTGAACTATATATCAATAAATTTAATAAAAAGCACAAAAAACATTTATCCAAACCACAACCAGTAACATGTAATATCTATTAAGTGTCGCCTCTTTTTCTTTTAGAGCTTTTCTTCGAACGACGAAATACTAATTGCTCTAAATGATCCAGACGCAAGTATACTTCTTCTTCATTAACATTAGTATCATTCACCGACATGATGTTAGAAGTATTCTCCACTATGATTTCTCCTTCATCATCATCGTTCGTGTACCTCTCTTTTGTTGATAGCACAATCGACAATTTACTATTCGACGGGTCAGGGACATAAAACACTTGAACTGCCTGTGATGCTAAAATAATTGAATCATCCTTATGACCGACCATATTCAAATCAACAAGAGTGAATCCTAGCTCATCGACACTTATACCCTTAGCAATATCAACCCATTTCCAATTAAAAATCGACACCCTAAACTCAACGTAATTAAGCTCCCATATGTCTTCAATAACTCCGTAGTATGACTGTAACACCCCTATTTTACAACACTGGGTATTACCGCCAGTAACCTCAGACTTTGCCGTCTAAAGTCACCCAAGGCTTTTAGAATGATATAGAACAATTAAAATGCAGAATAAAACATAATACATAATGAGAAAAGGTACTCCCGAGGGAGACTTGGTTCTTACAAAACATCTTACATCGTTTTCAAATATAAAGTTGTTCAGAAATTGAAATGCGAAACCAGCTTGTCCTTGAAACATATTGAAACTAAAGCAAAATGATATAAGAAGTACATCTTGAAAATCCTTGTTCTTCCTTCGTCTTCACTTCACTTCACGCCTTGTTGGGATTCCTAGATTCTGACATAATTTGCGAGGGGCGAGAGAATGTCAGGCAAACATGCGGAAAAGAAGAATTAGTCTAAGAGACTAAGCAAGCGAGAATGGAACTTCCCGAGGGTATTTCGATAATTTCAAACTATTGTCGAAAGAGATAATCGGGTTGTGTTTACGATGAGGCTATACGATAAGGCTTGTTTATGTGGAGCTTTAGTGGTTCAAAGAAGAGTATATCGTAAACGAAGATAACTCGATGAGCGATAGAAGAGCTACTAGATTGTAGATTTCTTTAGAGTAGAAAGTATGTTGGGAACGTTTATTAATTCATACAAGTGAAAACCTCTCGCGCCCTGAGAGGACCGAGAGCCGGATCGATCATTTGAGACCGGTCCGGTTTTGGTATCTTAAATGTGCATTGGCACTTATCTTATATAGTGACAAAAACTATTCAACTTTGTTAATGACTTTTAATTGAAAGTGGTGGGACACGGATAATCCGAGCCACCCGAGGGAGAACTTCAATTCTCCGGCACTTAGCTAGAGTGCGCACAATCCCTCCTTGCAATCGGAGCGGATGGAGATCATGATCCCGAAAGTCGTATGGACGTACGACTTAGTAAGGTGATATAGAGGCGTCGGCTATTCCGCGCCCCTCTCTAGTTCGTTCGACGTTGAACTATGAGCGAGATCGCAAACAATCAAGATAACAATTACACTAGCATAATAATCCTAACATAGGAATGTAAAGCGTACTTATGCTAACAATAGTCGTTATTTCTAGCAATCGATATTTCCTAGGTTCTTTTTTATTTAAGCATACACGAAGTTCCCAACATCGAGAATATTTCACGGAATGAAATATAAAGGTCACAAGGGGAAATTCCACTTGCCTTAGCATTGGCGAGTTCTAACAATCGAACTTTGACGAAACTATGTGATTCACGACTACGAGCGAGGATTCCGACCTATCAACACGGAATTTACGAACGGCTTATAAAAACGGATTCTTCTTAACTCGGGTTCTCTCTTATAATACTTCTATAAGAGAAGCGAAATTCTAAATTATTATTGTAATAATTTAGAAGGTTATTTAAAATAATAATATTCCTTCATTATTATTTTGGTTTTGTAATATCCTTTTTATTCCATAAAACCTTTACTAAAATAATCTCTTATAACTTTATTTCCTATTTCTTTAGTATAAGTAAGCAAGTAAAATTTCATAAAATACTATACTTTGCCTAGAAGTATTTTTCTTATAAAACTATAAGTTTTCTTTGAATTATAAGAAATTCACTTTAACCTTTTTATGTACTTGTCTTAGTTTAAAATATTACTTCTAAATTCCTTAAGGATCTTGTAGCGATATATCCCCCACCAAGAATATTTTATTAATAATATACCTTTAGTAGACTTTTATTTAATTCTATAATTTACCTAAAACAAATAAGGCTCATAAACTTATAATCTACTTTTCTTGAAAGTTTTCATAATTAGGAATTTCTAATTTTCTTTATAAGGTAACTTCGTAAAATTTACATATATTAAATTAATCTTATTCATTTTATTCTTATAGTTCTTTTCACATTATATGACTTATAAAAAAAATATCTATGATCATGGTCTTATAAAATAGGGTCATGGCTTATAAAATATAATCATGGCTTATAATATCATCACTCATTATAAGATCATACTTCTTATATTAACCCAGAACTTATGTCTTGCAATAATTCTTTATACTTAGAGATTATTAAATTATTATCTTTCTCACATGATGACTTTAATAATATAATTATTAATAATATTATTCTTCCATAAAAATCAAGTCCAATGTCAAACTATAGTTCATGACTATAATCTTTGTACTAATAATATCCTTAAAAGGGTTCTCTACAAGTATTTAGATTAGTTATAATTATACTATGTCATAAGTATTTTATCATCCCTACCATTATTATTAAATAAATCTTATGTCTAGGCCATTATGATATCTTAATTCAATTTATAACATCTTTCCCATATTTCTCCAATATCTTGTCATGCAAGTCAACTTTTATAACTTAGTAATATGATAACATATTATATATTAGCTTATTGTCACAAATTATATATTTATAATTAAAGCTTATGTCTTTTAGAAATCTCTACACCTAGAGGTAGGTCAAACTAATATTTTTATTAAACAAAAGATTCATTAACATATCTAACATCCTTATAAAAATCCATATATCATTATATTCTTTACACTTAGGACATGCTACTTTATATTTTAGTAAATAATGAATTTATTTAATAAACCTATTCATTATTATTATTAAAAACATATAATAGGATATCATCTATAGTTTAAGACATGCAACAAATCATATCCTATAAGATTCTTATTTTCTCTTCTTAAAAGGATGATAATATTAACTACTAATTTTGTATGCTATATTTATTTTATAAAAACTATTTATGTTATGAAAGGAGAATAATTTATAATAAACACAATAATAATTTCCTATTTATAAGGTTAAGTTACCATGGTAAAATCTAGTTTATTTCTAGCATCCAACTAACAAAAATCTCTACTTAATATTTTGATTTCTTATTTCCCTTACTTAATTTCTAGTAATCTAACAAGGCTTTAATAATTTATAAATACATAATCTAAATAAATAGAAATTAGGATTGAGAATTTTATACTTTCACAATTCTATAATTACAGAATACTAGAGAAGAGGAGGTGGGGGAAGGCTCGGCGGCAGGGGGTGGCGCAACCAGGCTCGGCGAGGCAAGGGGGCGGCGCGACCAGGGCTCGGCGAGGTAGAGGCGGCGCGCTGGTGGTCCGGCGGGGCTTCAAGGAAGAGAAGGAGAGAATTTGGATGTGTTTTAATGGAGGAAAAGAGCTTTTATTGGGGCTAATTTTTTTTGAAGAACAAGTGAGAAATTGTTAAGAGAGGGGAAGGATGAATGAAAGTGTGAGTAAAATTGTGATTGAGAGGTGAAGGCCCTTTATATAGGCAATTTGGAGGAGTTTGGCAATCCATGCCAATGGTGGAAAACCAATGGAGGAAGAGGAGGTGTTCTTGCATTGGCCAAGGGTGTGTTTGTTGGTGGTGATGGTAGAATGATGCAAGGAGGTGTGTCTTGCAAGCCAAGGGTGGAGGAAGGAGAGCATGCAATGGGAGAGTGTCACATCAATCACATTTCTTTGACTTGTTTGGAGAAGAAGAATGCTAATATTGTTATAAAATCAAAGGAATGGGGTAAATTGCAAGAAAATCACATTGGTCTAGCGGAATAGAGAGGGGGCGTGTGGAGTGATTTGCAAGAGGTCTCGGGTTCAAGTCCCGGCTCTTGCGTTCTTTTTATTGAATTTTCATTGTATTTTCACTAACTTGTTGTACCTCTTTTTATCTACTAAACCCGAAATTATGAATTATTTTTATTTAAATGCTTTTATTTATTCATAACCCTCATAATCAAATTCTTGAATTTTATTTTTTTTAATTTACTTAATAATCTCTTTTTAAAGAGAAACTAAGGGTTATTATAATATATTAAAAATTCTCTTTTACATAGAGAAAAGAATTATATATAAAAAAAATAAATATATATTTGGTTTTAAAACCTTGGAATATTGTGGATATTACAATGACATAATTGCAGAGATAGGATTTTTATCTTTAGCACTAGATATATGCATTGCTTAAGCAATTAATGTTACACCACTGTTTTGCATCGTACTTTTATCATCATGACATTTTGTATAGAAAGTGTAACCATTAATCTCATAAGCAGAGAACTTTGTCGCATCGAGAAGTGGCCCTTTGGACAACCATCTTAGGGTGTTCGAAACTGAATTAGGTGAATTTCCAATTCCTCAACGACTCATTTACTTAACCAATCTGGAAATGATCGATTGTGCTCTTTCATAATTGATTGTTCATCCTTTCGAGCATGCTTCTGGCTCCGCAAATAAGACATGTGTTCTTCGATATATGGCTGCACTTCTTCATTGTTTCGAAGAACATACAAATGAGTTCGATGTCGCATATCATGTGGTATTATTTTCACTTTAGCACCAACTGTTCCACGACCTTCTGTCACTTCTATTGTAGATGTTTTAGGGAGGCCTATTGCATCAACATCTGATAGATAGTTATTGCAAAACTCAACAGCTTCTTCAACAATGTACCACTCAACAATACAGCCTTCAGGCCGATATCGGTTCATCACATAGTCTTTCAATACTTTCATAAATCGTTCAATTGGATACATCCACCTCAAATACTCTGGCCCACAATATCTTATTTCTCTGACAAGATGAACTGTCAAAGTGTAACCACAATATCATTTTGTAAAGTGTCCAACTCCTCCATGTCAATAACCTTGCTGCAAATTTTCTTAAAGAAGAAACAAATTCGAGTTATGGTGTTTCGAACATGTTTTGGTAGAATTCCACGTATAGCAATTGGCAAAAAATCTTGCATTATAATGTGGCAATTATGAGATTTCATTCCCTGCAGTCTCACTTCTTTCATATTTACGAGACTTTTGACATTTGACGAACCCATAAGGCACCTTTATATTGTGAAAAAATTTAAGAAATTGTTTTTGCTCAGCTTTAGAAAGAGTGTAGCAAGCTGGTGGTAGATATATTTTGTCTCCCTTTTTTTGAGGTGCCAAATCTAATATGATGCCCATATGTTTCATGTCATTTCTTGCCTTGATTCCGTCTTTAGTCTTTCCAGGCACAAAGTCCCTATTAGGCTATCGAAGACATTCTTTTCAATGTGCATTACATCAAGGCAGTGTCTGACATACAAGTCCTCCCAACATGGAAGAGAAAAAAATATCGATTTCTTCTTCCATCCCCTTGAGGGAATAGGATCTGCACGCTTCTTTCCAAATGTCAAATTTAAATCCTTGACTTTGGAAAAAATTTGAGCAACCGTCAATGATCGAGGAGCACGTCCAAAGTTTGATTCACCATTAAAAGCTTTCTTTAATCTGCAGTACGGATGACCAGATGCCAAGAATCGACGATTTCCAAGATACACCGTCTTTTTAGCATGTTTCAACCGACAAGAGCAAGTACCTTCACCACAAATAAGGCATACCTCAGGTCCCTTGACAGTATAACCAGACAAATTTCCATAAGCGGGAAAGTCATTAATTCTGCAAAACAACAATGCTCGTAAGCAAAAAAATTCCTTTCTATATGCATCATAAACTTATGCACCTTCATCCCACAAAAGTTTTAAATCCTCTATAAGTGGGGCCAAATACACATCGATATCATTTCCGGGCTGTTTTGGACCAGAAATTTCAATGGTCAAACTCAGATACTTTCGTTTCATGCACAACCACGGTGGAAGATTATAGATGACAAGCACAATTGGCCAAGTGCTATGAGATGTTGACTGATTACCATGTGGGTTAACTCCTTCTGACGACAAAGCAAGACGTAAGTTCCTATGATCAGAACCGAAGTCTGGAAATCGATTATTAATGCTGACCCATTGTGTAGAATCAGCTGGATGTCTTAATTAGCCATCAAAAATCTTCTCTTCAGCATGCCATCTTAGATTCTTTGCATCTTCTGCATCGACAAATGGACGTTTAAATCGTTGTATTATGGGAAAACACCATACCACCTTTGCCGATACACGATCTCTCTTATACCTTGGGTCGCCACAACTAGGATTCAGACATCTTTCTAGTGAAGCGTATTCTGTTCTATACAAGACACAATCATTAGGACAAGCGTGAATTTTCTCATAATCTAGACCCAATGAACAAATAATTCTTTTCGCTCGATATGTAGAATCAGGAAGCACGGTATCTTCAGGGAGCATTTCTTTCAAAAGTTGAAGTAAGGCAGTATAACTCTTATCTGTCCATCCATGGGCAGCTTTCAGATCATACAACCTCAACACTCAGACAATCTTGTGAGCTTAGTACATGATGAATATAGAGGTTCACGAGCATCACGCAATAAGTTGTCGAATATTTCAGGTTGATGTATGAAATCCTCCTCAACAACTTGTGCCATTTCCTCAAAACGATCCCCACCTAAATCGTTAGTTTCCAGTGGTGCATCCATACCCACAGACCTTTGTTCTTTCTCACCATGCCAGATCCAACAAGTGTACAACGGGTCAATTCCATTCATAATCAAATGATCCCTCAAACTACTAGCTCCTATACGTTTACTATTGTAGCATTTTGTGCAAGGGCAAGGTATTTTTTCAGGATTTTTGGCATTGTCCACATCGAATTTTATGAACCCTCTTATCCCATTTTGGTACTCAAGACTCAAACGATTAGCAAGCATCCACTCTCGATCCATCTATTCTCGACTTAGTTGTATGATTAAATATAGACTAAAATGGAAAACAAGAAAACCAAAGCAAGTGTCATTCTAAGTAATGGAAGGTCAAGCCAAATAATGTATGCATAAAAATACACCTCGAAAAAAAGCATCAAAGTAAGTTCCTTGACAAAAGCAAGTTTTATAAGCAAAAGCATTCCTTGACAAATAATGACTTAATTTTGTTCAACATTACCTTTCAATTTGGAATCCTAAACCACATTAAAAGCATCTAACAATTAAATACACTAAAGCAACAAAGTAAGTTCCACACTTCTAGTATCCTTTACTACAATTGAAGTTGACCGACTTTAGAGTTCAAAATCTACCAAACCCTTCTCTTTAATCATGGATAATGACCAGAATTCTGATATAACTAACCACTTGCAAACTTTAGGGTTTTCCACATAATCATTCCATCTTGCAAGCTAATAAAGTGTACTCTAATAAAAAACTATAGACACAAATTAACCAAATTTGAATCCAATTCATAAAACTACAGACACAGATTAACCAGATTTGAATCCAATTCATACCACTAAACGAGTTTGGGATACCAACCAATCCCCAAAACATCAATCAAATACACTGAAAAAAACCTATAATTCAATAAAACTGAAGGAGCCGAATTACCTAGGTTGTGCATGAGAAGAGAGATGAGGGGCGGCGACGGCGGCTCACAAGTAGGCAGCGGCGGCGGCTCACAAATAGGCAGCGGCTGCAGCCCAGAAACGCGGTTGGCCAGACACAGGAAGAGAACTCGGCTGATCGAGTGCGCCGATTGAAAATTGAAGGAGGCGAGGAACTGGATTGGCGAGGAACTGAACGAACGTGGGTATAAACTGAACGATGAGGCCAGCCGGTATTTCTGGAAGATATCATTCGCTTGGAGAGGAAGGCTAGGGATTTGGCGGGGTGTGTTTCCGCCTTTCTTTCATCTTACTAGACCCCGATATATAGATATTACTGTGGTCCGAGATTGTAATTCAAACCGCGTCTATGTACGAGAGTGTGGTCTAAAAAATATGTATAATTTCGCACCACATTTTTTTTAAAATTTTATGGTCCGACCCTACTTATTTTTTGTAAAAAAATAAAGTTACACCGCAGTTTGATATAAATATTGTGGACCGGAAATCTTGCATACCACGATTATTTTAAGCGCGGTAACAATTGTGCGGTTAATGCACTAGTTTTGTACTAGTGTAGTGAGATCATGCTGAGGCTATCCGATGAGGTGGCAAGACATGTAGTGTCTAAAATTACGGCAAAAGGTTTGTGGGATGCTTTAAAAGACATCTATCAACTTAGATCCTTGCCTAATCTTGTTAGTCCTTTGTTCCATCTGTTTACCTTCAAAATGAACGTTTCCTTGACTTTGACTAATAATCTTGACAAGTTCGTGAAGATAGCTCAGGGACTTGAGAGATGTGATGAAAAAATCAAGGAAACTTACCAAGTTGTCTTACTTTTGAATGGTTTACCCTGCTGACTTTGACACTTTTAAGGACGTAATTCAATATAGTCATGAAGAGTTGACCTTGAAATAGATTGTTGAGGTTGTAGCTCAGAAAGATGAATCCATGAAAGTGTTTAAGCATGTTAAAACTAAGAAATAGTGGTGAATTGAGGGTAATAATAATAAGTGCTTTTATTGTGTTAAAACTTGCCACTTTATTACGGATTGCAATAAAAAGAAAGAGGATGATAAGAATGATAATTCTGATTTTTTTTGCTATCTTGGAGCATGGTAAGGTTTATTCTCATGAGCTTCTCATGTTGGATTCGAAGTTTGATCATGATTACTGGTTTTTTTCGAGATGTTCTTTGCATGCTACTCCTCATAAGTATATGTTTAAATCTTTGCATGAATATGAGGGTGATACTATTTTAATTTCTTGGTTATCGTACTTGTTTGGATATTAGAGGTATAGGAAATATACCGTTGAGAATGCATGTTGGGAGGGTTATAGTCCTTCAAAAGGTTAGGTGGGCGCCTAATATTAGGAGGAACTTTATTTCTGAAAGCATTTTGGATGGCTTGAATTGTAGAATTAGGTCACACCACGGTATAAGAGATGTCATGAATAATGGCAAGACTCTTATACGAGGCATTAAGAAAGGAGGGTTGTACAAAGTACTTGCTTCTCCTTTACTTATTGATCCTAAAGTGGGTGTGAATAACTACAACTCAAATTAGCCTAAAAATGGCTTCCAAAGTGAACTAACTAGTTTACTTGAGAATCCAAGACATGTAAGGCTAGAAATTCATGTACAAAGAGAAGAAAATGATGTTGCAAACCTGCTAAAGGTTCTGCAGAATGGAGTTCCAGTTCAGCTGTGATGGAATTGGAAAAAGGAGGTGGAGGTGACAAAAGTCACAGCCCTAGACAATAGAGGTTAGCGTAAGAAAAAAGCTCATTATTCCAGCAAAAGGTTGTTGAAAATGAAGGTCTAATTTATGCTGACTTGAGAGGGCATATGAGCATCATTTCTGAGGTGCACACTCACAAATTAGGTTGGGGAAAGGGTGAGTATTCTACTAAATCTCCTAAGATGGTTGAGAAATGTTGGATATTAAGTCATATATGCCTATGGATTTGCATTCTATTGATGTATGCTCTAATATATTAGGCGACATGCTTGTTGGTAATAGTCATGGTGATGCCAAATAAAAAATAATCCCTAGTCACTCAACTAGGATAGTTGGTAAGTCGGGGTCGTACCCAAGAGACACTTGTAATTCAATGTAATATTATTATCAACACCGACAATACAAATAAGAAACAAAGGGGAGATTTTTTTATTGTAATTCTAAGACTAGGGAATTCAAACAAGCAAAGCAAGCAAACAAAGAATGAGTTTGTATTGAATTAGGGAAAATAATCCTATTGAAGCATCCACTTCATCATCTAGTTATTGATCATTGATTCAAACAAGTTATTCCCTTTGGTTATTCCTATCCTGATCATATTTAGAACATGGCAACGAGACATGCAAACTTAATATCCAAATAACACATGAAACGATCATGAATCACATGGATATTAGCAATATGAACAAGGATAAGCATGATACATGCAATTGAATTCCAACGAGTCAAACAATTCACATGTATTCAAATCCCTTTCTCAACTATTTAGTCCAACGAGTCCTAAAACATTTGAGTTGCTACAAAGATTAGGTTTTACTACGAGAAAACTTAGATCTAGAAATAGATGGTATTAATCCCAACAAGTTAGCTAGTCATGAAGAAATCAATATAATCAAGGCGAATTTGCATAAATACCCCTAAAAAGTTAGTAATAAAAAATATCCTTATTTAGACTAAATGGCAAGGAGATTCTTTTAGGACATTGTTGTTATAAAAACTCGTATAATTATCAATTTAGTTTATATTAAAAAAAGTAACTTACACTCTTAAATTAACACTGATTTAAAACTGTTTAAATTCAATTACGAAAAAAATCAAAAAAAGTGTAAGTGTCATCGAGAGAAAGAAGAACACCATCCCCGAAATCTTCTTCTCCACAACCTCATCCGGCGAAGCTACCATCTTTGACATTATGAAAATCGTAATACAAATCTTTTTTTTGCTAAGATCTTAATACAAATCTTGGTGAACTCATTTTGACCTAATTCTATTCCAAGCTTCAAAAATAGATCGTGAACTCGTTTTTAAACCAAAATTAATTTGTGATTCAATTGAATCACATGAAACGATCATGAATCGAATAAGACATGAAAAAATAATGAATCACATGGATATTAGCAATAAGAACAAGGATAAGCAAGATACATGCAATTGAATTCTAACAAGTCAAACAATTCACATGCATTCAAATCCCTATCTCAACTGTTTTAGTCCAACGAGTCCTAAAACAATTGAGATGCTACAAAGATTAGCTTTTGCTACGAGAAAACCTAAATCTAGCCATAGAGGGTATTAATCCTAACAAGTTAGCTAGTCATGAAGAAATCAATACAATCAATATTTATTATGCTCAAGAGAATTGGAATAACTTGTAGGAATAAACCTGGATAGAAGAATCTCATAATAAACATGAGTCTGAAAGCTTCAATTTGAATAGAATCAATGGAGTTTAGTTCTCCATAAAGAGAGAATACAAAATTGGCCCAAAGTAGAATAATGAAATTAGATCTAAGAGGTCTCTCCAAAAGTCTGAATCAAGGCTTAAGTAGCCAACTAGAAAATACAAAATAAAAATAAAAGGAAACTAAAATAATAATAATAAATAGATAAAAAAATCCCCATCTCGGTGTGCTGACGTGGTCTTCCGCGGGTGCGGATTGTGGACTCCGCGATTGCGGATATGGAGCATCCAAGTGGTCGAAGTCGGTGACTTCCATGGGTGCGGATTGTGGACTCTGCGATCGCGCACCTGCTACTGATCTTCTATTATGCGGTCTGAACTGCTTTCCATGGTCTTCTCTCTTCACTTCTTTCTTTAACTCTTCTTTTTGCTGAAATCTTAAACTCTCTGGTCTTCTTTTAAATCTTCAATAATGCTCTAAAAAGACCTAAACCTTATACAAAAGTGTACTAACTAGTCCTATGTATGCTATATAAAATACATCATATCAATGAGACTAACAAAAAGTGTAGGAAATGTCCCCATTGTGGCGGGAACGTCTAAGAAGAATTTGAAGGGTCGATGATAAAGGGATCCCAAGACATACCATATAGGGTTTCTTCTTTCTTTTTCTTTTTTGTTTTGGAGAGGGAAACAAGAGGGCAGTTGTTGTGATATTTCCATGTCTAGGGTTGTTTAATTATGTTTTGGTCTTTTGTGCCATGTGTTGTAATTAAGTTGTTTGAGGGTGTCGAATTTGTAGTTTGGTGGAAATATGTTATTGTTGCTCGTTTTGATCAGCTTTCACGTTTTGAGAAGGAAATTCAAGTGGGCTCCAGTAACATGTCAACAAAAGGAACGAATGGGCCAAGGCTATGGGCCAAGCCAATGCTTACTTGCCTTGTTCCAACACTACAAGTGACAACTGACTTTTGTTAACATCAAAAGTGATGCATTTTGGGCAAGATCTTTATAAGCTCATATTCTACTAAATCCTAGCACCTCATTCAGCTCATTCAGATCATTACAACAATTACAGACAGAGAGACGAGGCAACCCAAGAGAGAGAAAACATAAAAGCGAGAGGAGAGAAAAGTGAGAACGAGATCAAGAACGAAGAAAGTAAGAACAAGATCAAGATAGAGGAAGAAGGCGAGAAGAAAGGACGAGATCAGAAGACGACGCAGCTGGCTACGGATATCCGTTTGAGAGGTTTCGATGGTTTCAACAGTGAAGAGAGGTTCACCAAGAGGCGTAGCAGCGAAATCTAAGATCTAAGGCAGTTTTTGAGTCTTTTTGTGTCATTTTCATTTGAGTCTTGTTTGTATTGTATTAGATCCTCGTTAATAATAGTTTGATGTCATGTTGAGGTCTCTTTTGAGGCCAATATATGTGTTCTTGCATTTTTCATTTTCTAAATCTGACATAAATCTCAACTTCGACCTAAACGTCCCTAAAATCGAAATCACAATGTAGATTCAAGTCTTACGACTGATGATCAAGAGACCCAAATCAATATATTATGATTGCACCACGCCCAATCCACAATGCATGTTGTCACAGTTTGTCATGCAAAAAATCAATGTTATCTCACATATCATACAAATGAAACTATTGGGCCTCTTTCTTATCGGGGTCATGCCATAAGTTTGGTATGTGGGGAATGACATAAAACAATTTATCTTATAACATTTGAAAAGCTCATTGCATGCCAAATAATTACTATCACTTACGACAAACATTAGCGCGCCACTTACCAGTTATCAAATATATTAGCGCGCGCGTGCCAATTTTGTACTGTAGTAATAATCGAAGACTTTTTTCAACTCCCATCTCTCAACCAATTGAAACTACTATCTCACAACTGTGGTAAATGGGTGTACTGGCTACTCAACTACTAGCTAGCATGTGGAACTATATATTTCCAAAAAATGGGTACACAGATGGCCAGATTTGTTTCACCAACCAAATTTATTACGGGGCATTATTTCCTGTTAATTAATTGTTCGCTTAGTATTGAATTACTAGTAATAAGGGGGGGGGGGGGGGGGAAATAAAAATGGACCTACAAATCTAATTCGGGGAAAAAAAGAAAAGAAATGAAAATCGATTAGTTAGCGCGCAGATATTCCTAAAGTATATACATACCTCCTACTGATGATACTTTATTTTCATATATGATTGATACTCGATCGATCTGTATCAATTACACAATTGACAAAGCAAAAACAAACAGGTTACAAACTTAACTTTGATTTCCTGGCCCTTTTACCGCTGCTCTTCCGTAGCTCCCGCTTTAATTAAAGTAGTTCTAAATCCTGACACGGTCACATGGCAATTGGGTTGACATTAATTTTGTAGTTACCGTCCATACTTAATGATGGAGTAATATATAATTAATCAACAAACTACCTCCTGGGACTGGGAGCCGAGCTTGCAATTGGGTGCGTCGCGGGGAACCGTATGTCCCTGCGACTGCGACATCAATACGGACTTGTAGATCTGAACGAGCACCTTCTCGTCGTACTCCTTGATGGCGGGGTTCCTGAAGCCACCGTACTCCACCGTGGCCCCATATCCACCGCTCATAATAGCCGAATTCGCGAATCTGAGCATCATCTTAACGTACGCATCCCGTAGCCTAGTCAGCCACTTCTTGGGGGACCCCACCCGGATCTTGGGCCGGCTGATCTTGATCCGCCACCGCCTCCTCCGCCGGCCGCCGCCTCCCCCGGGCTGCGAGAGTACTTCAATACGGGCCTTGGTGGTGGTGGGCCCGCTGAGCCTCTCGTAGCCCCTTTTCTTCTGCCAGTAGCCTCGGATTCCTCTGTATGCGTTGATCGATAAGCCTTCCATCTCTCTCTCTCTCTCTCTCTCGTTGATACTTGATTTTAGACAAGGCAGAGACAAGTCGAGATAATGGAAAGGTAATTAGGTTGTGGATAGAGAAGAATCATGGGGGAGAACTCAGAACTCAGAAGGGAGGGGGATTTTCGATTTTCATAAGGCCAGCGAGAGAAGGTAGGTAAGGATGGCCATTAAATGGCAGCCTACCTGTATTTCTCAGCATTTCTTATCTGTTTCATTTAATGAAATCTCCTTTCATTTTATTGTTACGTAAAATAATCAGAGGTTATCGCGGCCAAGTACCGAATTATTGGCAACGTTAATGTCCATTTTTATATTATTAGATTAGTATTTATTAGAGTTTTGTTTTTTCAAACAAGTCACCTTAGGCTTTTCTCCAAAACATATACTATATTTTTAAAGCTTTATAGCTCACAATATTGCATAACTAGTTTTACCCGTCGTACTATATACGACTACGATTCGATATTTTTAAAATATTATAAATAAGATATTAATAAATAAATAAATAAAAATATAACATAAATTTTAATATAAGTAATTTATTGCTCGTAGAATGTATATAATTTAGAGTTTATCAAATATTATATTCTTAATATTTTATTACTTTTCATGTACGTAAATTTAAGTGTTCATCAAATATTATAATATATTTATTAAATATTTTATTATCTATTTTATTAATTTTAAAAATTATGAATATTTATCATTAAACTATTTATAAAAGAAAATCAGTATATATCTATAAATAAATTCGTCAAAAGATATATGCTAAAATATTTATATTTATTTTAAAAAATTTAAATATTTTATCTTTAATTTTAAATACTTGTATAAGGAAGCTTTCAAAAAATATTGTTATACTAAATAGATATTTGTTTGATGGGTCACAAGTCAAATCGGGTCGGGTTATTGTAGGTTTTCGGGCGGGTCGGGTCAACCCAAGATGTCATGAAAACCAAAATCTTCATAGTTATTAAAATATTTTTTATTTAAAAATGATATTTAATAATAATCTATTATTTTTATACATTTTAATAATAAAATATATTATAATTTTCAAAATATATTATATATATTCTAAAAATATAACAAATCGGGTCAACCCAATGGGTTTTGAGTTTGAACCTAACGAGTTTTGGGACTATCTGGTTCGGTTTATTTTGGATTTCCGGTTCAAATTTTCAAGTTTTGACCCTAAAGTTTCCAGGCAGTTCGGGTCGATTTTTCGGGTCGAATCAGCTTTGGACAACTCTAGTGGCATGATATATATTATATAGGGTGTTATTTTTTCTTCCAAAAAATAAAAGGTAAATTGTAAAGCATATTATTTTTAAAGGTGACTTCGTGACAAAACAAATTGGTTTATTTATTTGAAGAATTACATTATTGGTTACGAAATTCAAATTGTGTAGTATTTTTATTTCTTCTACTAGTTTTGATATATAAAGTTGATCAAACCTTAAAATTGTTATGATTTTCATTAGATATAAATATAACTCAAATAATTGAGATGAGTACAAATATATATAATGACATATTAACAGAAAAAATATGATTTGGATACGACGGTTCTATTGTGAAAAAAAAAATGACTTGCACCGAAATATTATTACTCTACGCTTTATACATTTTATATTGTTTAGCTATAAACAGATAGATAAATTAACTACTCAATATTTATAGTAGCTAAAATTATGGTCTCTTTTTTTTCTTCATTTATATCAAAAGTGGCATTGTAATTTGGAGGGATTTTGGAGGAATTGAAAAGATATATTTTAGAGATACATCTTTTCAGTTTTGATATAAATGAAACTGAAAGCAAGCATGTGAATAATCATGTGCAAGGAATATGGTTTCAGTTTTTGAAGATCACAATTTGGTTTCAAAGAACAGATCTAGAAATATCAAATTTAAAAATACAAAAAATAACAAATTGATAATAGAAGAAGAACCAAATTTGCAAAGATCAAGATCACGAAAACTTTAGGTAGACATATTGTGTTTACATGAAGAGAGAGGAGAGGAGAAGATAGAGGATAGAAGAGAGGAGAGATGTAAGTCTTGTCCATATCATTTTTTTGACTTTCGTTAGTGTATAAAAATTCCGTCTTCAATGCACTAATTGAATGCTCCTTCCTCTTCCTCTTCCGTCTTCAATTCGTTTCGAGCGACGAGGTACAACAAGAGAACGATGAATCTCTAAACAGTCACGCTAAGCGAGTATTAGCATGTCCAGAGTTTCTGAATATGCCGATGTGCGCATGTGGTTCCCCCTACACGCCTAGGGCTTGTATTTATAATGGAGGAAGGAGATCAGGGCCTTATTTTACTTATCTCATAGGGTTGCTTAAAGCCCAAGCTAGGAATATTCCCACCTTCTCTAAGTTTAATCTTATCATATTTGCAAGATAGATCTTCCATAAAGTTGCATAACTACCATATATTTAATAATATAGAAAATAATAAAAATAATAATAAATGCGCAGTAATTTAATAAATGCATTTTTAATAGCGAAAATAATTATGGTAACTATGTTTATTTTACCCGCTCACAAATGCCCCACCTACACCGCCTTACATGTTTTACCATGTTCGGCGACGTAGGGTACAGAGGGTTTCTAATCGGAGTGGCCAAGTGGATTGGTCGATGTCAAGTCCCCTAACGCTTTCGTATATTCTTATATTCGTACGTATATTCGTAAATTCGTATACACATGAGCGAATTTCATATGTTTCAACATTTATGAGCAAATAT
This sequence comes from Fallopia convolvulus, assembly GCA_964016875.1. NCBI lineage: Eukaryota > Viridiplantae > Streptophyta > Magnoliopsida > Caryophyllales > Polygonaceae > Fallopia > Fallopia convolvulus. Next base: position 28,483,270 of record OZ024719.1, read on the forward strand.
CATAAACTCTTATTTATGAACGAATATCATAAACTCTTTATTTTATGAGCGAATATCATAAACTCTTTTTCTCATACACGCATATGAAAAATCCATTAGTGCGATTAACTAATGTTGCGCTACATATTGTTTTATGCAAGAATCAAGCTAATGCAAAAAAGCTGACTTTTATTAATAAGTAAACATGAATGTTATGAACTTACAAAGCTAAATAGAATGAATGCAAAAACGAAAAATCATAAGGGCCTCGTCAAAACCACATGGGAAAAAGAGTACCCTATTTACATGAAATTCCTAGTCTCGAGATCTCTGTGCAGGGGAAGACGGGTGATCGCACTCACGATCATCATCTCGCGAAATGAAGCTCTCGGACACAGTGCCGTGATCGCGGCAGGGTGTCCCGCGATCGCGGACTTCGGTGCCGCGGTCGTGGCGTGGCGATCGGAGGTCGCGGTTTTGCCCCAGATCCGGGGTCATGCTCTCAGTTCCAGCGCCGCGGTCGCGACCCTCAGACCCGCGATCGCGGTTTCACGGCTGGTCTTTAGTTTTCGACTCGTCTTCTATTTTCTGCATAAATTCCGACTTAGGGCGATTTTCCTTGGAGCATAGACGAGCATGTAGTTGATTTGCCCAGACACGAACGATGGCGTCTCCATCTCTGAATTGGACCATTTGATGGAGGGTCGATGGTACCGCTCCAACCCCATGATTCCAAGGCCTCCCCAAAATCAAATTGTAGGGTGAACGCACATCAACGATCAAGAACTCAACGGTCATCACTTTTTTGGCAAGGCTGACTTGGGTTTTAAACATTCCAAGCGGGTATGTTGGATAGCCACCAAGTCCATTCAGTTGCATCTTGACCGGGATCAAATCTTCATTGCTTTTCCCAAGGAGTTTGAAGACTTCAAAGTACATGATGTCAACTAAACTCCCTGGATCAACGAGAGCACGACGGACCTTAAGACCTTCTAGCTCGACTGCTAGAACTAAGGGGTCGACATGAGGAACTTGGACTGTCGCAAGGTCCTTGTCTCTAAAGACTAGCCCATCCACCGCACGTACGAGGGAAGGGGGTCGTCGTGGCTCGGCCTGCTGAACTCTCATTACTTCAAGCTCATGGCAGGACTTCCTAAAGTTACTCCTTGCTTCATCATCTTCATGCCTGTAAGATGCCGAGATTGTCTGGATGAATTCAATCTGTTTCTGCCCCGGCTCATCATTTTTCTCAAGCCTGTCTCTCTTGATGAACTCATGTAAGTACCCTTTTTTAACCGAACTCTCCAAATACCGCTTAAATGACTCACATTGTTCAGTCATATGCCCCCGCACTCTATGGTACATGCAGTACTTTCGGCTACGTGGATCATCGTCACGACATTCCTCCTTGGGAGGATACTGAAAAAAGCTCTCATTCTTAATGCGGGATAGGATCCTATAGATTGGCACACTAAATGTGGTGTAAACCGCTCTAATCTGACCTTTTCTCTTGAAATTTTCAGAACGACAGTGAGTTTTATGAGGAGGAGAGGATGATCTTCCTCTTACTTTGCAATTATCCTCCTCTAACCGCACATAATGATGAACACACTCTTGAAGCTCGGCTATTGTAGAGGGAACACAAAGTGTCAACTCTTCTCTTAACTTGGTATCAGCGAGGATTGCCCTCTTAAAGGCAGTAATAGCGGTCTTATGATCGCATCCCTCAATTTCCGCATAGCATTCCATAAATCGATTGAAGAAGCGACACAAGCTTTCTCCCTTCTCCTATTTAAGGCCAAAAAGCATGTCGAGTGATGCAGCATCTCGATTGTTGGCTATATATCGCTTTAAAAACTTAGAAGCCAATCGTCCCCAAGTCCGGATTGATCCCGGCCTGAGACTCTAAAACCACTTCAAAGGGCTTTTACCAAGGATACTCGGAAACATCTTGCACATGATAACATCTTCAGACACCCACAATGCCATTTTATGGGTATAAGAGGCTATGTGACTTACAGGATCCCTGTTCCCGTCATACAATGTAAAGGATGGGGGAGAAAATTTTGACAGCGATAGGGCTCGTTGGATGTCCGCGTGGAATGGCGTCGACATCAACAAAGCCAATTTATGTTCTGCTTGATCCCGAGTCGATTGCAAGGTATTGTCTTGCGCTCTCAAAAGATCAATTAGCCTATTTTGGGTACGCTCAAGAGATCGGGCCCTACCTTCAATTCTCTCAAGGCTAACACTTCGACATTGGCTACGCCATCTCTTTTTCCTTTTCCTGCCTTGTTCGTGATTAAGCTTGGGATTTTCAAAAGGATTGTAACGATCGTCTCGCTCGCGCGAAGAATCGCGTAGAACGTTAGATCCGCGGTCGCGGTTTGACCGACCGCGATCGCGGCCCCTTCTGCGATCGCCGTCCTCTATGTCGCGCTCTCGGCTTTGGCCGCCATTATCGCGATTGTTGGCTTCGCCCGAGTCGTTTGAGGACGGGTTGCTGGACTGAGGAGGGTCTGCGGCCCGAGACTTCTTACGCGGAGGCGACTTGTGGCGGTGATCTCTCTGCCGACCCCTCGGTGCTCTTTTGTCGCTATCATAATCAATCTGCATATCGCCTGATTCGTCAGAACTGATCGATTGAGGACTACGACGTTTATCGGCGAATTCAATAACACTTGCAAACCGTCGAGTAGTCCTCTCAATTTCCGACTCATCAACAATAGGGCGCTTGCCTTGAATTTTATCCAAGGAGCGTTTTAACTTGGCAATTTCTTCTAGGGCATGCTCCAAACACGACTCAGCTTCTGCACACCTAGTTTGGTACTTCTCATTCTCTCTCAGAGTAGTAGCCAAAGCATTGTTGATCTCTTCTTCTTCTTCATTCCCGACGGTGGTAAATGCCCCATTCCCGCCGTTTGGAGCGGATGACAAGGTGATGCGATTGTCACCTCTTACGGGGTTAGACCCGACATGGCTAGATTTGATACGTGATTGCCCCGGAATCCTCCGTAGAAACCTCGTATATGACCCACACAAGTCCCAATCTTGCCAGTAATCTCGATCAAACCTGAATTTGCTAACAAAGTTAATTCCTTGGAGAACAATTAATCAAAGTTCGAACTTGTTGATGAACAAAACTGAATTGAATGATGATGAATCGAATGGATCAAAATTGATATAGAGATTCAAATAGATAGTTCAATTGAATTGGCTCTAACGCTAAATTCAATTGATGAACTAGGATCGATCTTTAACAATCAACCTAGAACTAAACTAGATGAACAACTTATCAAAACAATCTGAATTTCGAACTAAGAACACGAGAGAGAGAATTCGGTTGGAATGGTGTTGATCGATCAAGCAATTGCAAGCAAACACAACTTGTTGTTTTTGGGCCCAAGCGATAGATTAAACCAATTTGGGTTTAATCTCTCTCAAGCTGATTTTTCATTAATGGAATTGCAAAGTATAAATAGAAGAATACAAAGCTAATACTTGGGGAGCAAGCAAGAGCATGGCCGGCCCTAAGGAGGGTAGAATAGACCTTTTCTTGCTTCCCAAGATATAATAAAATATCTATAATAAATCTATCTAGATCTCCCTTAAATAAAATAAATCATGGCTGATTTATTTATTTAAGGAAACTATCCTAACAAACTTAAAAGATAATTAAAATAATAAACTAAGACAATTCATCCATCTAACAAACTCCTATGGCCGAAATTATTAATAAACATAATATCTAGCTAAAGATAGAATTAAAGCTAAAGATAAGATTCCCGTAAGACTTGAACAACTCTCAGTAAAACCCATTTTTCGGCCCTTTACTGTTGGATTCTGAATCTGATGTAAACTACAAAGTTGTAGAAAGTTTAATTATCTTTCCAACGAGTACTTAACGGACTTGAGATGAATTTTCTAGCCCAAGTTATGACCAGTTTACTGAGCACTATTTTTCATTTGACGGACTTCTTACTTTCCGAACTTTTGTGACTTGATTCTCTTCCTTGCTGGCCTTGGACACCATGGATGGATATTTTGAAGAGATAGTATCAAATCCATGAACACCTCTTTGAATTTGAACGCTCGAGACCTTGGAAAAGGTCTTATTCTTAGCCTCCTAAACACCTTCTTTGCAAGTGTCTTCTTCATGGTCCTTTGATTGCTATCAAGATTGGCCTTACTATTGACCAAATTAGATTTTGGTTCGCGAGTAGAGAGTGAAGGCTCGGAAATACGCAGCCTGCGGTCGCGATTCTCAGGACCGCGGGCGTGGTTTGACTAGCCGCGATCACGGTTTTGTTCGGCGATCGCGATAGGTCGGACTAATTAGCCTCGCCCTTGTACTCTTCGATTGTCTTCATTCTCAACAACACGCATATCCGACTCCCATGCTTGATCAAACTCGGTTGATTCAGGCCTTGAAGGGCTACGACTGATGATTTCGTCGCTTGACTCGAATCCCAAATGGTATGTGCGATGAACAGCCGTACTAGCGAGAGGGGTCGGGTCACGGTTCAAGTCGTTTTCAGGCACCAAGGTCTAATCTTCCGAGCGAATATCAGAATCAACCTGATCAACCTTCATTAGGGCTCGGTTTTCTGAGCAAATTTTGGGATTTTCGGCCTCGATCACCGATCCGCGATCGTGGTGTACAGTACCGTGGTCGCGGTCCACAATGCCGCAGTCGCGGCCCTCAGTGCCACGATCGCGGTTTCGTTTGCCGGGTATAGTTCGCGCGATTTCGCTTCGCGACGGTGCCCCGGTTACTTCAAAGACAACTTCTTGATTCTCTGGGATCGATTCCAGCACCATAACTGCGTGGATCGAATACTCGTTTCCCACAGACGGCGTCAATTGTTAGTGCACAAAAATTATGTCTTCAATGCACTAATTGAATGATCTTTCCTCTTCTGTTCCGCCTTCAATCTTCTGACCTAAAAACCTGCAAAACAATGGACACAGGAGGCGGGGACCCCCTAATCCACCTCCGATGCCTAAGTCAAAAGAGCGAAATGTCGTTTCGAGCGACGAGGTACAACAAGAGAACGGTGAATCTCTGAACAGTCGAGCTAAGCGAGTATTAGCCTGTCCAGAGTTTCTGAATATGCCAATATGCACATGTGGCTCTCCCTACACGCATAGGGCATGTATGTATAATGGAAGAAGGAGATCAGGGGGCTTATTTTACTTATCTCGTAGGGTTGCTTAAAGCCCAAGCTAGGAATATTCCTACCTTTTCCATGTTTAATCTTATCATATTTGCAGGATAGATCTTCCATAAAGTTGCATAACTACCATATATTTAATAATAAAAATAATATAAATGCGAAGTAATTTAATAAATGCCTTTTTAATAACGAAAATAACTATGGTAACTATGTTTGTTTTACCCGCTCACAACTCTCTTTGCTATGACCAAGTTGCTTCTGACCGACTTCATCTTCCTTGGATATAGATCTCCTGCTTCGATCTCTGGAATCTCGATTTCCATGGAAGAGGATGTTTGGTTTATATGGGGATTCATATGGATCTTGTTGGGACGGTGTTGGGAACTTATGTTCCATAACATTGGAACAACGAGTACTCTCCAATTTTGATAATGACAAACACCATATGAGAACTAATGTTTTATGATGAAGTATTTCAAGGGAACTTCAGATTGAACAAGACATTCTCTTGAGGTAACTCTAGAGTACATAAGCACATAATGATGACTGGATGAAAGAAAGCGGTTCCTATCAAAGGAACTCAGGAGAGAGAGATTCACATTACATGGGAAGTCACATGTGAAGACAAGGCAGCGCAACGCATTTCACGAGATCCTAATCTAGACAAAGCAGAGGTGCATGTTGAGGAACAGACAACGCCGATTGACCCAATGGTCTGATTAGCTCCAAAAATTGACCAATTTCAAATGGAATCACATGTGAAGAAAGTTCAAACTTGGCTAGCAAGACAAGGGTATTTCGAACAAAATGCAAAATGAAGAATCAAGCCCCAACCTCAAGTGTATATAACCTAATGATCAGTACACCTGAAGACGCACTTCTCTTACAATTCACAAAAGCCTCAAGCATCTAGAAAAGAGCCAAGCAACCAAGAGACTTCCCCGACGATGAGTGAGTGATCTCGACGACGGCTAACCGAACATTCCTTGGATCATGTTGGGACGGTGTTCATGTTCCATAGAATCGGAACAACAAGTATTCTTCAATTTTGATAATGACAAATACCATATGAGAACTAATACCATATGAGTTCCCTTGAGGGAACTCTAGAGCACATAAGCATATAACGATGACTGAATGAAAGAAAACAGTTCCTATCAAAGGAACTCAGGAGAGAGAGAGAGAGAAAGAGAGAGAGAGAGAGAGAGAGAGAGAGATTTTCATTACAAGGAATTCACATGTGAAGACAAGGCAACGCATCGCATTTCACGGGATCTTGTTCCAGACAAAGTAGAGGCGCATGCTGAGGAACCGACTATGCCGATTGATTCAATGGTCCGATTAGCTCCAAAAGTAGAGCAATTTCAAATGTAATCACATGTGAAGAAATTACAAACTTGGCTAGCAAGAGAAGGGTATTTTGGACAAAATGCAAAATGAAGAATTAAGCCTCAAGTGTATATAAGCTAATGAATAGTACACCTGAAGACGCACTTCTCTTACAATTCACAAAAGCTTCAAGCATCTAGAAAAGAGACAAGCAACCAAGAGACGTCCCCGACGAAGAGTGAGTGATCTCGGCGACGGCGAACCTAACGTTCCTTGGTGATAGGGAACTGAGTCAAGACACAAGCATGATTGTAAGGTCTGAGTTTCTTGTTTTAATTAATATGTTGCCCTATTACTTAGGTTGAAAGAATTCATTAGTGTTTCCAAAGTTCGGTGATTGATGCGAACAGATAAGTTTGAACTCTTCCTTGTAGTAGCTTAGGGAACTATCCATAAAAGAAGTAAGTCATTCAAAATCCTCCAAGCAAAGGTAGATGTTTACCCACACAACTAATTGGTTGTAGTGGGGTTCCTCTATAAAGGAACTATGTCCAAATGTTTTATTACTTGCGATCTTTTTGTTACTTCCGCTGCCTTGGGAACAGTACAACGTTTGTTCCCACGCTCTCTACTAACACATCAAGATCCAACAATTGGTATCAGAGCAGGTCTTGCTCTAGATTTCTTTGTTAGTCTCGCAAGCATACATGATGTCTCAAGAACTACCTCAAATCGGTCATGGGAGCAACAAGCCTCCAAGGCTTATCACTGGAAGGTTCGAAAACTGGCAAGTGAAAATGAAGGACTGGATGCGCAGTCATGACTTCCAGACTTGGTGTATCATCGAAGTAGGGAACTTCAAAGTCGACCCAACCATTCGCAACAACTTGTCTAAATGGGGAAAAAACGAATGGAAATGCATGGAGGCAAATTACAAGGCCAAAATGTACCTCAACAACGTCATGTGTGAGCAAGAAAATGATAAGGTGGTGAATCTAGAAACCGCAAAGGAAATGTGGGAAGACATCCAACAAATGCACATTGGTTGTTCTGATCTTAGAGAGGACCACCAGATGAACGTTCGAAGGGAATCCTTTAATTTCTGAATGGAAATGGGAGAATCTGTTGATAGCTATCAGTCTAGCTTCGAGGTCCTATGCACTAAGCTCGCTAGACATGGGATCACCAAGCAAGAAATCACAAACACAATTAAGGTTCAACAATTGTTCAATGGATTGACTGCCGAATGGGCAAACGAGAGAACCATGTTCAAGAAAAATCTGAAGAATAGGAACCTCATCCTCCACCAGGTGTTCGGCAAGCTAATAGGCCATGAGAAAAGGAAGCAAGAGGATAAGGAACAAGATAGGGCACACAAAGGAATTGCATTAAAGCATGAAAAGATGCTTAAGTTTGTACATGAATAGTACAAGGAGTCAGAAGATAGAGGATGAAGACGAGGAACTCGTGCTCGTCACCAAGGCCCTCCAATCCTTCTACAAAAAGGGAAAATTCATGAAAAGCTATGGGAACAAACAAAGAAGCCAGAGTTCCCAAAGCAAGCCCACAGAGAATGACCTCACAAATGTCACTTGCTAAAAATGCTACAAGAAAGGACACTTCTGATGAGGTATTTTCAGTGGTCGTTATACCTATCAAAGAACCTAACTTAACCAAACTGAGTCGAATGGTAACTAAGGGTCGATCCCACAGAGACTTGTGTATTTATGTTCTTACTTGCGTGCCAAGTAAAGTAAATATGGGGGCTTTTGTGAATGATTATCTATACTAAGATCCAAACTAAAAATTAAATATGAATGCAAATATGATTGTGTTAAACAAGTATGAGAAAAGCGTGTCCAACTAGGTAAATCCATCATAGATATGCTTATTGATCATTAATTCTCTTGGTTCTCAATTTATTTGAATAATCTATCGTGGATTATTATCCGAAACTTTATGTTTAGTTGAAAGAGCTAACAGTCTGAACAACCCTACCCATCTAACAACCTAGAACAACTTCTAGATTTAATTAAACAATAGCTTTAAGTTCAAACTATCGATAGAAACAAATACTTGACGCAAACATCTAATCAAGTTATTTGTGGTTTATTCCCTTCTACAATTGAATAGCCCAAACGGGTCTAATGATTATAGTTGCTACTTTATCTAATCAATTCCAAACGGGACTTAATCAGATTAGTTATAAATTAACCTAGAAATTATATTAGGTGGCCAATCTAACAAGTAAGAACATATAAAAACCTAAGAACTAAACTAGACTAAGCTAAAACCAAGCAAAATAAACATAAAACATGTATCTAAACTACACCTATATGCAAGCTATCAAATTCCCTCATGCTTAACCCTTGATTGTCCTCAAGCAAGACATAAATCCAAGTCACACCACATCAATGCAATCATGCATTCATCTCATAATCAAACGAGCAATTCAACATACAATTAAAACTTGACCAAGACTTCCTAGCATGCATTATAACAAGCATAGAGCATAGAATATTCATGCATTCTAGACCTCACTCGAATAATGTGTTTTGCTCTCACTCTCAAGTGTTTAATTATGTGTTTCACTCAAAATCAACCATGAAACTTAGACAACCATAAGGTTGCATCAACGTCCTAAATCTTCACCGTTGTGGACCAAATACACAACAAAAATCATGAGGTCTTTTTAAGGGATGTAACGGGGCCAAGGTAAAGACAATTTGGAAGGGATTATATTTAGTCACGTGGTGCTAAATCCGGGATAAAGAACTAATCCTAAATCCAAAATTCAACACTTTTTCTTCTTACTACTCCCAAACTTCCTTTACCAACTCCAAACACACATTTAAGTAATTTGTTTCTTTTTTTCCTTCTTTTTTTCACTTTTTGCCTCTTTTCAACTCTTTTTACACTTTATGAAGGTTACTAACCTTTCAAGCTCACTTTTTCTTTCTTCTTTTCTTTGCACCTATCTTTCACCTTCATATTTTTTCAACTCGCTCACTAGAGTTGTATTTCCTCTTTTGCAACTTTTCTTTTCAACCTCCCCCATACTTATACAAAACTCCCACAAAACAAAAACACAACTTAAAGTCCTAAATCCCGGATGGGTCAAGCTTAATAGGCTAGGAATATTTTGTGGAGTTATCAAAAATAGGCTTAAAGCATAAAGAAATGGGGTATCAAAACATTGATTTTGTAAGGTAGGAAGGGAAATAATAGGCTAATTAGAAACATTGCCTCAATCATTTTAATGTCATGCATTCAATCATATAAAGCAACCTTGAAAAAGTGTCATAACGCAAGTTCTAGAGCTAGTAAATCAATGTGATACACTCAAGAAATAAGAGAACAATATAATCAATGAAAGGCCAAATAAATCGCACAAGGCAAATTTTTGTCTTGAACTTCAAAATGAATCTAAACTCAAGCTAAATACATGCTCGATCCTATAGTCAAGGTAAATAATCAAAGATCATGCTCATATCATAGAAACTTTAGCAAATCATGCAAATCATGGGTTAGGACTCATACTTAGCTTAGAAACACAAGAGGTATTAAACAATGGGAAAATATGAACCTAAATGCAATATTTTTGTATTTTTTCAAATTTTTCTGATTTTTTTTTCATTTTTCAAAATTTTTAATCAATGCATGCAAAATTTTAAATATGCCTAATCTGATGTAACTACATGCAATGCAAACAAGTAATTCCCTTCCCCCATGCTTAAAACATACTTTGTCCCCAAAGTATAGTAAAAAGAGAAGAGAAGAGAAGCACTCACAAAGGACTAGCTATCCGGGTATTGCAGCGGGAAATCCGACAGTGGTGGTAGTGGGTAATCTGTCCTCGGACCTGGGTATCTAAAACGCACACACAAACTACCTAAAAAGCAAAAGATTATAACTGAAAAACAAAACTACTCTAAGCCTTGGGTTACCTCCCAAGAAACGCCTATTTAACGTCATTAGCTTGACTCTTAGCACACTTTGACAAGATTACACATTGTAAATGCCCTTAATAACCTGTCAAAGCCTTGTGCACACAACTCAGAAAAACATAAGTAACACATTGATAAATTGAAGATGCATAATATAAATTTAAAAGACCATTTTAACTTATCAAACATGTGTGCCCAGTTAGCATGAAATGGCATTTGTTCAAAGAAATTCAGCACAAGTGGTGGCTTTAGAAAATACTCATAGTATGAATCAAAGCACTTGTTAGCAATACCACTTATGTCCAAGATGAACTCCATATATTCTCCATCTTCCACCTTGTGTTGTAGGCTTGGATCCTCCATAAGCTCTGAATGTGATAAGGTGGGGAAACTGAAGCATGGGATTTCAAGGCCTAACATAGGGCACACCATGACAGTGGGAGACTTAATAGATGTATCATGTTGTTTTTCTCCCTCATGGTTGTCTACTTCATCATCACAGAAGTCATCATGGTCGACAAAAGATCTTCTTCCAAAAGCACAAAACCCTCTAACAATTTACTCCACATGGGTGAAAATGACACAGGCTCCCTAGGCTTTGTAAGAATCGCGATGCCAGCACATACTTCCTTTGGCTCTGTGATAATCTGCTCAACAGGACTTATAGGTGCAAATTCATATTGAGAATCAAATTCATCATCATAACCCTCATCAAGTGTCTTAGATTGCTCCTCAATTTGCATCTGGGTGTCTGACTCCTAATTGTTTCTACCACTTCTTTCACACAACTTAAAAGGGCATGAGATTGTGAAATAAAAACTTGAAGAACATGATTCGCAATGCTCCATGATTATAGCATCCATCCCTTTGGAGAGATCCTTGATTATATCCTCAAGAGACTTATCAACCGGTTGGGGTGGTTGCGAAGACGAGTCAACCAAAAAGCTCTGATGGCTCATGAAACATATGAAATCCCAACATTCCTCATGTCCCATAAACAAAAGCCTCTCATTGCTCATGTAATCTGCCAATCCCCTTGTCTCAAGATTCATACCATGAATAACTCCCATGTTTACCTCTCCATCACTGTATTGTAATCCCCAAGTACCAAGTTCAAACACATGGTCTTGAAATCTAGAAAAATAATCATGGAAGTGCTCATCCTGCAGCTGTATGCATTCAAACAAAGCCATGGATTAGTAGCACGAGTGTTATAAACCATAAGATAGGTTCACAACACCAAGAATAGCACACAAAGTAAAACACACAAATAGCGACGAGTCCCCGGCAACGACGCCAAATTTGATGAGGTATTTTCAGTGGTCGTTATATGATGATGTATTTTCGGTGGTCGTTATACCTATCAAAGAAACCTAACTTAACCAAACTTAGTAAAATGGTAAGTAAAGGTCGATCTCACAGAGACTTAAGTATTAGTGCTTTTACTTGCATGCCAAGTAATAGAAGTAAAGGGGAGTTTTATGGATGATTGTGTAACTAACTAATCTAATATGCAAATTAAATCTAAGTATGAATGCAAATATGATTGTGTTTAAACAAGTATGAGGGAAGTGTGTTCAACTAATTAAATCCATCATAGATATGCTTATTGATCATTAATTTTCTTGATTCTCAATTCAATTGAATACTCTATCGTGGATTATTATCCAGAACTTTATATTTAGTTAAAAGAACTAACAGTCTGAACAACCCTAATCATCTAACAACCAAGAACAACGTCTAGATTCAATTAAACGACATCTTTAAGTTCAAAGTATAGATAGAGATAATTAAATACTCGACGCAAACAGCTAATCAAGTTATCTGTGGTTTATTCCTTTCTACAACAGAATAGCCCGAACGGGGCTAAACAATTATAGTTGCTACCTTATCTAATCAATCATGAAGGGGACTTAATCAGATTAGTTGTAAATTAACCTAGAAATTCTATTAGGTGGCCAATCTAACAAAACCCTAGAATAATTCGGATTCAATTAAGCATAGGGAATAAAACCTATTCAAGTTGTTGAGAAACAATCAAACCTCACAATAATATGCAATCTATGATTTCAATAACTAGTTAAACATAAAGGATTTTAGCAATGCATGATTGAATTAAGAAAAGCTTACAAAAGGTTCAAAGTTTGCTCTTTTGAGAAAGCTCTCTCCAAAGAAACCCTAGCCTCCAAAATTATGTTCTAAGTTATGAAAAAGATAGAAACGAACAAGAGTTTAAAGTATATCTTAAAACTACTAAAGATATCCAATGAAACAAATCCTCACAAGTCATACAAGACAACACGTCGGAATTATAAAGCCAAGCCCAAAACTAAGCCCAATTCTCGGCCCAATACATCTCTGTGTAGAAAGCCAATTGCGCGGCTTGACCTCCAAAAGTGCGGCCGCGCTTTTACCCTCGGTTCAGCATCGAGGTAACACTTCATAGACTATTTTGACCCCCTTCGAGTTGGAATTTGGACTCGGAGTAAAAATATGAATTGTATCTCTTTGAGTTAGCTTTCCAGTGATATCAAATTGAGCTTCATCTGAACATTATAACTCCCAAAACAAGCATTGCAAGATAGAGGTGTCAAAACAAGAACTCAAATGCATGGCCCGAATTTAAGCGTTTTTTATCCCTCAAGCTCTTGGGCCTTAGCTCTTCCAATCTTCACTTGTATCACTCTAAGCTTCATCAAACTCCACCAAAATCATCTAAGATCCATCCCATAAATGCTTGTTTACCTAAAGATATGCAAAACCAAACAAAACAAGCGCAAAACCCGAATTTCCTTAAATTCCAAAAAACCTAAGAACTAGACTAAACTGGGCTAAAACCAAACAAAATAAACATAAATATGAATCCTAAAAATTACCTATATGTAAGATATCATTATACCTATCAAAGAACCTAACTTAACCAAACTGAGTAGAATGGTAAGTAAGGGTCGATCCCACAAAGACTTGTGTATTTATGTTCCTACTTGCGTGCCAAGTAAAGTAAATATGGGGGTTTTGTGAATGCTTATGTATACTAAGATGCAAACTAAAAAGTAAATATGAATGCAAATTTTATTGTGTTAAACAAGTATGAGAAAAGCGTGTTCAACTAGCTAAATCCATCATAGATATGCTTATTGATCATTGATTCTCTTGGTTCTTAATTCATTTGAATAATATATTGTGGATTATTATCCAAAACTTTATATTTAGTTGATAGAGCTAACAGTTTGTACAAGCGTAACCATCTAACAACCTAGAACAACTTCTAGATTTAATTAAACGATAGCTTTAAATTCAAAGTATCGATGGAAAACAAATACTTGACGCAAACATCTAATCAAGTTATATGTGGTTTATTCCCTTCTACAACTGAATATCCGAAACGGGTCTAAACGATTATAGTTGCTACTTTATCTAATCAATTCCAAACGGGACTTAATCAGATTAATTATAAATTAACCTAGAAATTCTATTAGGTGGTCAATCTAACAAAACCCTAGAATAATTTTGATTCTATTAAGCACATGGAATAAAACCTATTCAAGTTGTTGAGAATCAATCAAACCTCACAATAATATGCAATCTATGATTTCAATAACTAGCCAAACACAAAGGATTTTAGCCATGTATAATTAAATTAAAGAAAAACTTACAAGAGGTTCAAATGTTGCTCTTTTGAGAAAACTCTCTCCAAGGAAACCCTAGCCTCCAAAATTATGTTCCAAGTTATGAAAGAGAGAGACTAACAAGAGTTTAAAGTATCTCTTAAAACTACTAAAGATATCCAAGGAAACAAATCCTCACAAGCCATACAAGACAACACGTCGGAATAATAAAGCCAAGACTAAAACGAAGCCCAATTCTCGGCCCAAGACATCTCCGCATAGAAAGCCAATTGCGCGGTTTGACCTCCAAAAGCGCGGTCGCGCTTTTACATGCTAATTTGCACTTTTAACCTCAGTTCAACATTCAAATCACACTTCAGAGGCTGTTTTGACCCCCTTGGTGTTGGAATTTGGACTCGGAGTAAAATTATGAATTTTAGCTCTTAGAGTTAGCTTTTTAGTGAGAACAAATTCAGCTCATCAGACCACTATAGCTCTCAAACCAAGCATTGCAAGATAGAGGTGTCAAAACAAGAACTCCAATGCATAGATCGGGTTTAAGCGTTTTTATCCTTCAAGCTCTTGGACCTTAACTCTTCCAATCTTCACTTGCACTACATTAAACTTCATATTGATCCTCCAAAATCATCTAAAATCCATCCCATCCATGCTTGTTTACCTAAAGATCTACAAAACCGAACAAAACAAGCGCAAAACCCGAATTTCCTAGAAAACCTAAAAACCTAAGAATTAAACTAGACTAAACTAAAACCAAGCAAAATAAACATAAAACATGCATCTAAACTACACCTATATGAAAGCTATCAACTTCGCCAAAAACTGCCCTTAGGGAACTGATGATAGGAGACCTAGCAAGAAGGCATACATCACGACTTGGAGCGACACAAAGGACGATGATCCTGACTCTTGGGCATCCCCAGACATGTGTGCAATGGAAATAGGAGAAACCACTGGGGAATATCCCGGTGAGGTAAATACTAAAACTATTCTTGATTCCTTGTCTAGCTATGATAAATCGGAACTCTTAAAACTCTTGGCTAGACTTGTTAAATATATAAAATTGCAAAAGAAACTGGATGAATCGGAACATCTTACTGCCGAATGTATTGGTCTTGAAACTTATTCCGACTGTGTGAAACTCACTGATGAGCTTCTGTCTTCCCTAGCAGATAATGGTGTCCTTAGGGAAGAGATAGCCTCCTTAGAAACCCAAAAGAATGAATTCCTACAAAAGCTGAGTGAGAACAATCTGAGCCTTGAAGCCTTGAGTTCCCAAAATAAATTTATTCCTACCAAATACGGCATTGGATATGAGCTTGAGTGACCAAAGAATGGGAAGTCTCATCTAACTGAAAATGGGATAAATGAGTGTATGGCCCTAGAACTTCAGTGTGAAAAAGAAAAGAATGCCCATCTCATAGAGAATATTCGTGTCTTGGAGAGTGGTGTAAGTGGAAAGAGAGATTACTACACTTGGAACAAACTCTATGTCCAAACGGCCAAAGCAAATGGGTCAAGGGTTTACAATAAGGAAACTATGGATAGGAACAAAATTCAAAGACCCCATCCCAAGTACTACTTGGGTGAGTACTACAAAACCTGCTGAAATTTTGGTGCTCATGAGCAGTACGAGGAAGGTTGTCCCAAAAAGAAGGCTCAAGATTACAAGAGTCACAAGGGTTGGAACAAGTAAGACCATAACATAAAACAACATGCTAAAGGTCCCATAATTGGGAACCATCCTAGAAACTTCACTCATCAACCTAGGAACTCTCGTGGCATTAACATTGCTAAATATGTTCTTTTTGAAACTATGTTTCCCTGTAAGGAACCAGCCAAGAGTCATCTTGCTTGGGTCACCAAAAAATAATTTTCTTTGCAAGTGGTAGTGAGGAGGAACAACACATGGGTCATAGACAGTGGTTGTTCCAACCATATGACTGGGAACAAAGACAATCTCACCTCACTCCACACACAAGCCGAACGAGGTCATGTGCCCTTTGGCAACAAGAATAAAGGGGAAATCATAGAAACATGAGAAGTATTGTTGAGCAAGTCTATCAAGATAAGCAATGTCAATCTAGTGAAGGATCTGGGATACAACCTTCTAAGTGTGTCCCAGATATGTGACCAAGGGGACAATGTGGTCACCTTTGACTTAAAGAAGTGTCTGGTCATCAACAAGAAGACAAACAAAATCATTTTCAAATGAAGAGGTCCAACAATGTCTATGTGGTGGATACAAACTTTGAGCCACTAAGAAAGTTGTGCCTGGCAAGTTCCCACGATGATACGTACGGAACTCTGGCACAAAAGGCTGGGACATGCAGGCATAAATCTAATTCTGAAATTGTATCTACAAGAATTGGTCATAGGACTTCCTAGGATCAACATTGAAGGAGCTAAGATGTGTGAAGCATGCACTTAAGGAAAACAAACTCGAAGTTCCTTTAAACAAAGGAAAGTGGTGAGCACCACAAGGCCTTTGGAACTGATCCACATGGACCTTTGTGGTCCCATGCAAACAGTCAACCACAGTGGAAAAAGGTACATGTATGTGTTAATTGATGATTTTTCAAGATTTACATGGGTTATTTTCTTGAGGTCGAAAGCAGATACATTAAAGGAAATTGAGCCCTTCATCAAGAAAATGGAAGTGATCTTGTGACTGAAACTTAAGTTCATAAGGTCATACCATGGAGCTGAGTTCAAGAACTCAGAGTTCCTCAAGTTTTGTGAACAACATGGAGTTTCCTACAACTTCTCGACACCACGCACTCCTCAAAAAATGGTGTTGTTGAAAGGAAGAATAGAACTTTTGAAGACATGGATCGAACTATGATGCTTGAAAGTGGAGTTCACGAAATGGGCTGAAGCTATCTGCATAGCAACCTACATTCTAAATAGAGCCATGATAAGACCTATGATCATAAAGACCTCAAACGAATTGATCAAAAGAAGAAATCTCAACATCTCCCATCTTAGAACCTTTGGTTGCAAATGCTTCATCCACAAATACGGCAAGGACAATCTTGGCAAGTTCGATCCCAAGAGCGATGCAGGAATGTTCTTAGGCTGCTCCTCACAAACCAAGGCGTACAGAGTGTACAACAAAAGAACAAAGAAGATGGAAGAAAGTATTCATGTGATATTCAACGAACAATATGTGAAGATGGGAACTAAGTCCTAAGGAAAGGGAACTCTGTTCAAACTTGTGAGACAAGAAGACGACAACGATGATGATGAGCCAAGGAAGCGAGATGAGGACTATCCTTGCGGGAACAATGTCCCACAACCAGACAACAATGAAGGGAACCAACATTAAACTGACCAAGAATCAATGGAAGTCCCTTCAACATGGAAGAGACTCAAAATGTATCCCAATCCAACACTCTTGTTCCCCAAGAAGAAAACATGCCAGAATCTAGCGTCCAGGGGGAACAATGAAGGTCTACTACCGAGTAGCGCCCCGGTTTAAAGTCGGGGTGTTACAATCTCAAGATCACTGACATCCCTTGATTCGAGACTAGTCCTGAATCTTGGATCACAATCACGCCTAGTCTTGAGCTCGATCTTCTCCTTGTTTATTGCTTCTTCTTCGATTGAGTTCAACGTCGAATCCAAGGAATTGCCGTGCAAATCATCAAGGCCTAAGACAAGGTTTCCACGATGGGCTCGAAGGCTTCTCAAATAATACTAGATCAGCACATCTCGAGAGGTGAAATGCATTGATGGGATTTGATTGAAAGGACTGCATTGCAATCTCACAACTATTTTGAAACCCGCTCCACTTCCAAAGTCGAATTAATTGTTAGGATGTATGAAGTAGATGCCAACAATCATTTGCAAGCTTAGGTTGAATCTCTTACTTAAAAGATGAAACAAATGGAGGTTGCCTTGGCAAAGCATAAAAGACAAGTAATTCTAAACCATCAAATTTTGGGTTAATTGTCAGTTTTGTGGGGAAGGAGATCCCACAATATCAACCTGCCATATGTATGCTTCCCAAATAGAGCCACAAGAAGATGTTGGGTACTTGAATAACTACAATCGGGGGGCAAGGAATGATCCATACTAATACTTAGAACCCTAGTTGGAGGAATCACCTTAACTTCTCCTATGGAAATAATCAAGCTCAATAAAGACAACCACTTGGATTTCAAGCAACAACCACTCTTGCACCACCACCTTAAACATCAACAATGGAACTTCTACCCAAGCAACTTGTGGCATGGCAAAAAGAAAGCCAGTCTTTTCAACAAAATGTGATATTTGAGCTTTAAGATATGAAGAAGTAGCAGATAATGTTTGAGCAACAGTTAGCTCAACAAGACTTGAATGTTCCTAAACCTTCTAGTCAATGCTTGGACAACCTTACGTCAATCCTAAGGAGCAATGTTGGGTTGTCACTCTAAGGAGTGGAAAGAACATGAAGAGCTTCCACCAGTGAAAAAAGGAGTTGTAGAAGAGACAACAAAGAAGAATTCTGAAGAGGAAGAACCTAAATATGTTGCTCCCCCACCCTACAAAGCACCTCTACCTTTCATACATATCTCAAGGATAACTTCCTTGAAATGCACAAGGATCCTCCCTAAGAGCCCATCAAAGTAGCATGCTGTAATATTGAAGTCAAGCCTACTAAAAAGGATACTCTGGTTAGTTTTGCTTGAATCCCTCAAGAAACATTGGAGGTTAAAAGCCTCATGGTTGGTGATGCTACTTAGGACATGAAAGATAGAGATCACAAGAAAAAAGAAGAAGGGTTGAGCAAAAGTTGAGATCAAGAGTGGAGACAAGGTGATGCTTTTTCATGAGAGATCAAACATATTTCCAAGAAGCAAGGGAACAAGATGGTCAGGGAAATACCTAGTGACTCGAGTTTTTCAAGGAGGAAGAACTGATCTATGGCATAAAAACTAGATGATTGAAGCTTGTAGTTGATCCCGATCCAGTCAAGGTGTGTACCAAAGACCCTTCTGACTCGAGTTCTTAAAAGATAACGGAAGGTCAAGATAATGACCTTAAACAAGTGCTGCTTGGGAGGCAACCCAAGGTGAGTCATTTTTCTTCTCCCTCTTTTGTTTTCTACATTGAGACATTGTAGTTTTTAAGCTTGGGGTGGGAAAACTTTTGCCTTTTTTTTTATGTTTGCATGTAGTTGCATTTAGGCATGTATTCCTTCTTAGATGGTTTTGCATGTTTTATTTGTTCTTTGTGTTTTTGTGTTTTATCTTCATGTATTTAATTTATAGTTGTTCATTTTCCTCTAAGTATGACCCTTGTCCTCTAAATAATTCTACACATAATTTTATCCAAAGTATGAATTGTGGAAACCTTAATTGAGGAAGTATCTTATATGTGGCTCTATTGATTACAAAAATTCTATTAGAAAATTTTTACCTTGGTGAGATATTTTTATTGGCCTTAAGACCAAAGTGTAGTCTCTTTTTTTGTGTATGTCTCACTTTGCTTATTATCTCTAGAACTTGCATTTAGAATCTTTTTCGAGACTGCGTCTTCTAGTATTGTATGTGACTTAAAGTTGAGACATTGATTTAATTAGCCTATTATGCCATGACTACCTTGCATGCAATTTCTCTATTTGCAGCCCTTGTGAGTCTTTGATAGCCTTTTTATTTGGAAACTGTACAAAAGAAAATTTGAACCTAATATTTATCCTATTATGCTTCATGGAATTAGGAGTTATAGTTAATTTATTTTGTGGAAGTGATCCAAGCTTGGGGAGCTACGTGTTTGGTGTGTTGAAGGATTTGTTATGGCTTTTGAAAGTGGAAAAAAGAGCAAGAAGAGAGAAATTTATGAGAAAAATGTTTTCAAAATGAAGAAAAAAATAGAAAAAAAGATGTGTAAAGAAAAATTGTTGGAATGGAAAGGAGATGAAAGGATGAAAAAATGGATAGTTCAAGAAGAAGTTTGGAAAGAGTCCTTAAGATTTGTAGTTGTAGTTTAGGGTAATTTCTATTTTCCGGGTTAGCACCACATGGCCAAATATTTCCCTACCTTCTTCTTTATACCTTAGCCCCTTTACAACCCAGTAAAACACCTCATCATTTTTGTTATGTGCAAAGTCTATAGCGGTGGAGATTAAGAACACTGATGCAAGCATATGATAATTTGCAATCAAAGTTAAGTTTTAAGCAAAAACAATTACCTTTAAACACGTGAGTAAGAGTGAATTATTGAAACACTTCTTCCTAGTGAGGTCTAGAATGGATGTTTTCTCTTAGTCTCAATTATTTTCTTAAATGCATGCTATGATTTTGTTTTCCAGATGATGAGTTCTATTATTCTTTGCTAAATACCGTTTTGGATGGAAATATGAATTGCATTACTTGTGGGTGTTGAATTTATTTCTTTCTTGAGGACAAGCAAGGTTCAAGCTTGGAGGATTTTGATAGAACGCATTTCAGAGTATTTTTTCCATGCATATTAGGTCTTAGATTTGGGCAAATCATGCATTTCTTGAGTGTTACATATCATTACTAGCATTATTTTCGTTCCAATGTCGACCCTCGAGTTTTGCATGATTTCACATACTTTACAGTCTATTTGAGCTTAAAATACGCATTCAAATAATTTGAGATGTTCAAGCATCTTTTCTAGGGATGTGCAAGCTAGTATTGAAGATCATTATGCCCTAAAAGAAGTTGGCAAAATAATGATCAAGTCTAGACCATGCATTGAAGTTGATAATTTGATTTTATTATCTTGAGACGCTTCGTTTAGAAGATACGGTTGTCATACCAAGTTCATTTTAATGTTACAAGAAATATACCTCAACGAGATACATTTCATCTTTTATGAGTCAAAATTCCTATTCCAAGAGAGTTGAAATTGTGAATCAATGAAGGCTGGTGTGAACAACATGACCGGGCACGCGACCTAAAAAAGGATCGTGCGCCCATGCGCAAGATCGTGTGATTGGCCTTAGTTGTAGGTTTTGGTCGTGCGCCTATGCTGAATGATCATGCGATCCTCCTCAAGTTGCATCCAAGGTCGTGTGTCTTATGGCGCACGATTGTACACATATCGTGCACCTTGACCCGCACGATCACAGTGCTTGTCAAGCATCCCTTTATATCGGTTCGAGCGCCTGGTTTTCCAGCCCTAATCTTAGTATAAATAGTTTCTTATGTCTTCTACTTTTAGGGAGTTTATTTTTTGTATATTTGCTAGAACCCAAGTTTGATGCCCCTATAAATATTTCACTATAGTACATCACCCTTGTTCTTATACAAGGGGATTAGTTTACTAAGCCTCCACTCCTCTGGCATCATAGCTGTATTGAAAATAACATTGAGGAGTGTCACTAGCCACTTTAGGCCTCTCACTCCCAAGCACTTCCAAACTTCTATCAGGATCTCATCCAGCCCTATTGCTTTCCTGTTGCTCACTTTTTTTACCACTTCCTTTACTTCCTCCCAGGAGACACATTTTAGACGAAGAAATTGTCTTGACCCTCCAACACATGTTGATGCTCCTCCAACTCGCACCCCCATTTAGGAGACCACAAAAGTACCTCTCCCACCTCTGTCTAATTTGTGTATCCTCCACTAACACATGGCCCTCTTCGTCCTTGATATACTTTACCTTGTATATATCCATGCTCCACCTTTCTCTTTGTTAGTGATTTGTGAAAAGTCATCAATCCATTTGTTGTGTGTTATGAATGTTTAAGTGTGAGAATTACTAAGGGTAAGACTAGGGCTTTGGGTGTGCGGGAGGCACGGCCTAGTGATCGGCTCTAAAAGTATTTCTAAGGGTTTGAAAAAGATGGAGGAATCATGGAAGGCAAGGCGTTGGCACTCGGAGTGGCATGGCTGCGGCATTGCGACGGGCGCGCCCTTACTCGGCAATTTTTTGCTAAGTCTCGACCTTGGCACAGGCTAAGGGGCGATGGGCAGTGTTGTAGACGCGTGTGTCGGGCGCTGGGCATGCACCATGACACTTGTGTGCGTGCGTGCCTATGCGGTTGTGCCTTAGGCGCTTATAGTGAGAGATGAAGCTCTAAGACTTTATGTCAAATTTTGAGAGCAAGCCTAAGCTTAGAACACCTAGAATGAGCTAGCTCAAGTTTAAGCTGGTTTTGGGTTTTAGTTCGGTTTGAGCTCAAGCTTTGACTTTTTCGCTCCGTGGTAGCTTCACTAAGCTTTATATAAATGTTATAAACATATTATATTTTGGGAGTGATGGCTAGCGAAGCTAGCTCTACCAAGGCTTAATGGGTCGCATGCCTAATGGGCCATTTTGGGCTTGTCTTAAGAGTTTGGATAAGGATGAGTTTGAAATTCAAAAAGTTGTTGAGGGAAGTTATTAAAGTTTGATATAACTAACTCCCTTGTTTCTCTCCTTGTTTTTCTCAACCAACTTAACTACTTTTTCTCTTTCTATAACCACCACCCCTCTTAGTCTATAAATAAGGGTGGGTGCCTCTCACAAGGGGTTAGAGAGTTATGCGTGAAAATCACATGCTTGTATTTTGAAAGTTTCCAAATCAAATACAAACACTTATTTGAAGAACAAGGTGCGTATATATGCAATGATTATTCATGCTTGCCACATGATCATTGTATTGGAACGTTTTATCTCACAACGTTATTGTAGTGAACCCTTGTCATTAATATGGGCAATAAACATTGAAGGAAAGCTCGATCTATTTGAGTGACTCGTTGCCTTTATCAAGACACGTTTTGTTTTATTTAAAGTTTTACTTTCGTTCTAAAACGTTTACTAACTATTCGGCAGTGATTACCCTTGGGGTCTACTACCAACGAGATTACCTTCGGGTCTACTCACGAGATTACCCTTGGGGGTCTACTCAAACTGTCTTGACTACCCTTCGGGGTCTACAAGAGCCGAATCTAACCTTCAACTAACAACACAACCTAAAACTAACACTTTCCATGGCCAACCTATAAATAACTCGTTCTCCCCCTTTTTCGTCCAAAGCCTTGTATAGGCTCTCGTACATGATAGCTTGCATATACTTAGTGTTTAGAATGCATGTTTTCGTTTTATTTGCTTTGTTTTTATGTAGTTTTAGTTAGTTTCTTTAATTTATTAGTGTCTAGGAATTTTGGGTTTTTGCACTTGTTCTATGTTGTTTTATAGGTCTTAAAGTGAACAAGTGTGAAAGGAATGGAAACCGGGGAAAAGAACGCTTGATTCAGGCCATCCATTGGAATTGTTAGTTCAACACCTTTGTCTTGTGAGGGTTCATTCGGGAGCTATTGTTGTCTGATGAATTTGATTTTGGTATCATTGGAAAGCTAATTCAAAGAGCTACAATTCATGTTCTCCGAGTCCAAATTCCAACTCGAAAGGAGTCAAAACAACCCCCAAAGTGTGACCTGAATATTGAATCGAGGGGTGTTGACTGTTGCTGGCAGCGGGCGCCGCCAAATTGGCAGCAGGCGCCACCATTATGGGCTCGCGAGATTCAGTCCGCGAGTGCACTATATCTCACTATTATTATATTGGGTTTAAATCCTATGAGATTTATGTTGTTTAGACCTAGTCTCCTTCTTTATATTAGGGTTTTTGGGAGAAGGAACTCTCATTCTCATTCTCATACTTTTCATTCTGAGTTTTACATAATTTTTATGAATAACTAAGCCTCTTTGCTTAGTTAGACAATTGAAGCATTATTTTGATAAAAATTGTGAGATTTCTAATTCCTTATCTATTGCATGGATTTAATCATCTCTCTTGCTTGAATGTATATGGTTTATTTCAACAGTTTCTAGTCTGATCAACTAGAGTTTGTTGTTATTGGATCTATTGCTAGATCTAGAGTGTTATCGGTTGATCATCTCTAGTTCAAAGTAGCAACTGCATCGTACTAGTATCTGGTTGTGCTAGTCTTATGCAGAAGAGATTTGATTTACATTCTAGGATAAAAGCTGGTTGTTTTATGCTAGAATTGTATCCTATTATATTCCTATCCTTAATGTTGCTATTAAACTGAATCATTGATGGTTTCATGGTTGTTTAATTAGTTACAACTAATATTATCTGGTTGTGTTGTTAGTTAGAATTAAAAAGAAATTGGAAAATCCATTGCATGTGATTTTGAGATGAAATCAATGATCAATTTGTCATACAAATGTGGACATTTGTTTGACTAAGCTATCCTCCCAAATCTTGTTAATCACAACCTTTAATTGCTTTGCTACTTTTGCATGATTAGAACTTTTTACAATATAAAACCCCCTGGTTATTGAAGTTTAATTTGATACAAAACTCATTACAAAAGATAAAACTTGTCTCCCTATGGATTCGACCCGGACTTCCTAAAGACTACGGTTCTTAGTTAGTTTGGATTCTTTTGCATAGTTGTGATTTGCACGACGAAATCACAATTATCAGTACACTTCCTCTTTCGCATACGCCACCACCCTCTCGACTACCTTCTTTACTTCCTTGAACTTTGTCAACCTTGCCTCCCTCTGTGACTCCCCCTCCTCACCCAAGCTTTGTAGGCTAGCTGCTTTCCCTTTACCTTTTCCTAGAAATCATCGTTCCACTAAGATATCGCTCTCTTGTTGTCACTTGTACCTCTCGACATGCCAAGAACGTGGCACGCCGTTCTGCGGATACACTTTTCCACCTGGCCCCACATCTCGTTGGCATCTCTCCTCACACACCACTCCCCTTCGCCTCTTCCTCCTCGAAGATCCTATATTGTAGGTTGTGTCCATTAGTTTCTAATAGGCGCCACCACTTGATCATAGGTTGTGTCGTTATATGTGTTTTCCTCATTTCGCTTAGCCACTTACAGTCCACAACCAACAATTCATGTTGTGTCGAAAAACCTTCAAACTAAATTATTATGCAGTCCTTGCATCCTTCTCTGTCCCTCCTAACCACGAAAAGTCAATTTGTCTTACCCAACGCACTTTGGAACGTGACCCACTACTCTTCCCTCTTCTTGAACCACGAGTTTACCACTATGCACCCAAAAGCTGCTGAAAAATCTAATTGTGCTCGGTGGCCCTCATTTTTGTTTGTGAACCTGCACCCTCCATGTACCTCCACAAAATTGTCTCCGGCCTTCCCAATGTAGCCGTTGAAATCCCCACCGATCAATAGTTGCTCTGTCCTTGGAACGCCCATCACAAAGTCATCCAGGTCTTCCCAAAACCTCGTCTTTTCCTCTGAACTCAAGCCCTCGTATGGCGTATACGCATTGATGACATTCATGATCCTCTCGCATAAAACAACCTTAATCAACAACAAGCTATCATTTATTTGTTCCACTTGAACCACCTGATCCCTCAGTTTACTGTCGACCATTATACCAACCCCGTTTTTTCTACTAGAAGTCCTCGAGTACCATAGCTTCCACCCATCAATATCCCGAGTCATCCTTCCCTTCCACTTTGTCTCCTGAATACACACAATCTCTACTCTGTAATGTTGTAGGATCTTGGTCATTTCGAAAGATTTCTGAATCGACTTACCAATTTTCGAAGATCCTATCCTCAAATTGGCACACTGAAGCCCCACCATCCTGTATACAACACATAGAAGAAGAAAATGAAAGAACATGCAAACAACTAGCACAACACCCACAAAAAGAGTTAGACAACCACTTGAAACAACTAAAAACAAGGGAGTCTTAAACAAACTCCTAAAGGGAAGGTAATTGGGTTGAAAATGCTAGACAACAAGTTAGGGGCAATCGTAAACAAACAAAACGAAACAAGACTAACAAAATTTTGAGAATGGTAAAACCGGCGTTGAATGACTTAAAAATTAAGCCTCCAAAGACCCATGAGTCAGGCCACCAATAGCTTACACCTTCGGACGGGTTGACTTCTCTATCAAGCGGGTCGGGTCAGGTGGGGATAGTAGGTGGGGAAGAAAGGATCGGGCTTGTTGCTAGGTTGGGGTGTGGGTGGTGAGGGGCATGGGTGATGTGGCTAGTGAGGGGCGTGGGTGGTTTCAGCTAGGCTCGTGCGGAGTGGGGTTGGGTGGATTTTCGGCGGGGTCGGGCGGAAGGGGGTTGGTGGGATTCCGGTGGGGACAGTAGGTGGGCAAAAGGGTGGGGCTTTTTCTAGGTTTAGGTGAAAGGGGGTCGGGCAGAGCCTCGATGGGTCCGACGAAGGGGGTGACGACGCTCTCGGTGGGTCAAATTGGAGCTTCGAGGATCAGATATGGGTGGGTCAGAGTAGAACTTCGGGAGTGAGACGTTGGGGAGGATGCTAGGGTTTTGTCGGGAAGGATCGACGAGGGGAGATCCGGGTAAGGAGAGAGGGTGGTTGGTCGACGGGCGGTCGCCAAGATCTGCTTGCTGAAGGGTTGCTCGAGAGAGGGAGGGTCGAACGTTGGGTTTGGGCGGAAGAGAGAAGATACAGAAAGACGAAGATCTAGACTCAGAATAAGGTAAAAACATGGATTGCATCATGTAAACAAAGAGGCTAGTAAGAACAGAATTGGCCAACGTAACACAACCGGGTAACGAGAGCGCCTCAGCCTACCAACCCCGCAAACGTGATGTTATCTTTTCAAGGAAATTTTGATAATGGTCTGCAATCATCCTATTACACGTTGGAGGCACCCCCAAGCAAATTCCAAGGCAAGTTCAATCGATATCCCCGCCAACCCACTTATAAGGCTTTGAGCATGCACATCAACCGAGATAGCAAATAACAAACTACTTTTGAGAAATTCACTTGCTCTCCTTACATTGCATCGAATTTCTCTAAGCACTCTCTAATTATCATGGTTTGAGTAGGAGAAGCATTCGTAAACAGAATCAAGTCAGGAGGTGGGATAATTATGCCTCTCCAACTTTAATCGAATTCCACCTTACATCTGCTACGGCCTCTTGGATAATGTATGGCAATTTATCCATGCATAAAAAAAAGCTACGGGGAGAGCGAGTCTCCGTGTTTTACTCCCCTCGACGGCATGTAGTACACTCCCCATTCCATTGAAGCTTTGTCTTGCCCTTTGTTTAGCAAAGCATAATTACTTCCACCAAAGAAGAAGGCAAACCTGCCTATAGAAGCAACTCTTTACGGAAGGCCCAACAAATACAATCATATGCTTTAGCCAAATCTACCTTGTGTATCATCCATCTATTAGATTGACACATATTCATGAATATGGAATGTAGAACTTCTTTGACAAATATAGTCTATTATTTGGCGTCCCGAGATGAAGCTTGATTGTGCAAGTGAAACAATACACAAGAGAACCGGCTTGAGACTATTTACCACCGCCTTCGGATACCGAGCTGGGGCGAAACTACGAATACCGAATTTTCAGTTTTGGGCAACAAAATCATCTAAGCATCACACATTATCAAAACTGATGTCTTAACCTGAGACCCCACCCTTGGCCAATTTTTCTGATAAAAAATAGCAGAGAAATCATCTTCGCCCGGCGCCTTGTTCGAATTCATCATATTAAATGCATTCCAGACATCACTCACAGAAAAGTCCTCGAGATTTCCCCAGACAACAGATTCCAAACTCGGAAAGCCCGAGATATTTATAAACTCATCATTCATCTCCGCCCCATTCTCAATGTATAACGACTCAAAGAAATGGCAAACTAGCTGCTTCACCTCCTATTCATCTGATACCCATTTATCCGAGTCATTTTTCAGCATCAAAACTTTATTTGCTCGCCTCCAGATTATGGTAGACAAGTGCTAGAACCGTGTATTCTGATCTCGATTGATCAGATTATTCGCTCGCAACTTCTGAAACCAAAGAGATGGCTCTTGTTTAAGAACTTTCTCAAGTTCCATCCTTAATTCAAGCTCAAATCAGTTGGTCAATAAGCAAGCCGTTTAAGTACTCCTAGCCATACCCACAACTACCGGTTACGCGGCGTTACCGCATTTCCTAAATTCACTCTCTTTTTTCCTCACTTTAACCGTCGTAAGATTAATATGCGCGTAGATCTAGCTCGTCAATTATATAATATGGGATACAATTTGATTAACGTGGAATCTGTTTGCCCGCGTAAATTGATCTTATTGCACCACACAATTTGTTTGCGTAAGGAATCCACGCAATATCCTCCCGTGGCCGTGGAGCTAACTTTCATAATATAGTTGAAGTGGCATGAGCGAAGGGTTTTTTTTTGATAAGGTAAAGATTCGGTTGCCGGACATGCCCGATAACCGAGAGGCCGTGCAAAACGGCAGCCAGAAGACTAGCTAGTAGAGACAAAAACAACCAAAAACAAACACGTAAAGTAATTACAACTGACGAAGAATTGGAAACTAGAAACAAACGGAGTAAAGGACAAAGTGAGGGGCTAGAGAAAACAAATGTCTCTAGCATTCGGGTCAAAACGGACAAATCATGTAGATAGGTGGACTACTGACGTTGCCTCCACCGGAATGAAGGATCTTCAGCAGCCTAAAACGTCCAGCGACCTCGCCAATCACAAGCGGACCAAACTCCATCCCAGAACCAGACCTCGGAGTCGTGCAAACTTTACACAGGCCAAACCTGGCAAAAACTAAACAAACAACACACAAACAAACAAAACAAGACTCTCAAACTAAACAAGCCCAAATAAGAAAACAAGCCCACCCAAAAGTGGGCCAAACCCAACACACACAAGATGCACAAACCACCGGTGGCAAGTTCGTCCACGTAGTTAAAAAATAGCCAAACTAATTTCTATGATGGGCATAATGCCACGTCAAACATCATCACCATCACAATTCGCAAATGCATGTTCTCGTACAAAGGAGCGGACGGAATACCAAACCGTCGGCCACCACCGTCGCACGATAACCCTAATGAAAGTCGAGCGGCACACAAAGGACGATCGGAATTCAGACGCATCAAAATCCATAGAGACGACCGACAAGTATGTTCGGAGAAATCAACAGCCTACGAACACAGTCTAAAGGTCTCATAAATTGTGAGATCTACGGCAAACAAGCAAGTACCGACCAATCTCGGTCGAAAGGGGCTAAATCAATGGCTACCAAAAGGAGCACATCAACACAACTCGATCAAGGTTCTGGTCTCAGATCTAAAAAGATTCAACCTTTAGAGAGTAGAGAGGAAAAGGAATGGAAGTCAAGGTTTTGTCCAAGGGAAGGATATCTGTCAAAACTACCAAAACACATTCCTACCAGCGCAAATTCACAAAATATGTTCATGAAAACCAGGGGGAGATGTCCGATTGAAATAGAGGAAAAGAAGAATGAGATCAATTTTGGGTAAAATAGCTATAGTCTAGTAAGATTTAATCCATC
The DNA here is from genome assembly GCA_964016875.1 of Fallopia convolvulus. Taxonomy (NCBI): domain Eukaryota; kingdom Viridiplantae; phylum Streptophyta; class Magnoliopsida; order Caryophyllales; family Polygonaceae; genus Fallopia; species Fallopia convolvulus. Next base: position 28,512,587 of record OZ024719.1, read on the forward strand.
AAGCTAGTGTTGTATATCCAAACTCGTCGATGGAAGCAAGGAACTAGCCTTCGACAATGGTCTATGCTCTTCTATGAGTGCCTTCTCGGCAGTATTTTCTTTTGTAGAGCTAGGGAAAGCCTTCTCGGCGAATTTCTATGCCTTCTCGGCGAATTTCTATGCCGTCTAGCGGCAGGCCTTCTCGGCGGCGACCTTCTCGGCCATTTTAGTCTTCCTCTCTCTAGAAAAAGTTTAGAGAGAAGAGAGACCTTGCCAATTTCTGGCATGAGCGGAGGTTGGTTGTTCGAGTATGAACCCTTGTTTTAATTATTTTTTTCTTCATTGTGTGTTATGTGTTCAATAGTCCATCTCCCAAATTCAAAATTATATTCTGTTTAATGTATTCAAATGCAAATTTTTTTTGCTTGTGTTTAATTAGTTGTATATTTTTTTTTTTCCTTTTATGAGAAATAAGAAAAATTAATATTAAACTTATTTTATCAAAGTTAATTATTTTTGGTAAAATTGAGAAAACATAACTTTAAAAAACGTTACTCGACTATTTATTTAATTTTTTTATTAGAGTCGCCACAAGTACTACTTGGGCTCGCCTAGAGCATCCACTAGGGATGAGAACTGGTTACTAACCAATTCAGAGAGGAATGGGTAAACTGTCGCCCGAGAGTTCAAAACGGTGACCTTGGAGTACTACCCTAATGTCTTAACCGTCGAACCAAATGCCCAAAAGGCAAAGAGTTACTTGACGATTTACGGATACATTGGATACTGAATTTTAATATATATTAATTATCTTTATATTCTTTATGGATACGTTAAATGTTGTAAATAGAAATCGATAATATATAAATAAAAAATATTGTATATATGTATATTAAATAAATTCATATAAAATTTGATTTTTTTTATAATTTTTTCATAGTTTTTCCAATTATATTTTATCTTTTTCACATTTCTTTATATAAAAAATGTGTTTTAAAGTTTATATCTATTCTTTTTTCTTTATATCTATGACTATGAGTGTAGATCACATGAAACACACTCTTTATGAGCAATATGAGGCGCCATTTTGGCCATTCGATGGACCAAATCTACGATCGGAATTAAAACGCCCCTTCCCCTTTAATATAAGCACGCGGTTACATTTTCGTAATTTCTAAACAATTACAAAAGTGCATCGTTGTCGTGAAAAAGTGCATTACGAAATAGGTACAAGTGTATTACTAACCCGAAAAATTAGGAAGAAAATGGTTGAGCTGATTCGGGATTGAGTCAATTCGGAATCCAAAGACGATGCATATTTGCAACGGACATTTACCAATTTCATAATGCACTTTTTCACCCCAAGGATGCACTAAACAAGGAGCAGGTGCAGCCATGGGCTTGATTTTTGTTTGCACTTTTTTGGTCTTGTAATGCATTTTTACCGATTTCATAATGCAATTTTCCACTTACATCGAACCGAACATGGAGCGCGTGTCCCGCAAGCTTCATTTTTGTCTGCACTTTTTTGACTTCGTAATGCACTTTTTCACGATAGCGACGCACTTTTGTAATTTTTGAGAAATTACCAAAATGCCACTGTGTGCCAATATTCTCGAGATTAGGTTTTTAATCTGTGCCATGGATTTAGCTCATCAAACGGCTGACACGGAGCCTTATATTGCACATAAGGAGTGTGTTTCATATAATCTACACTCCTATAAATTTATACTAAAGTTGTACCTTTTCGAATCACCTCATTGTTTCTAGCTCCACCTTATATTTAAAAAATAATAATTTTTATTTATATTAATTTAGCTTTCTAATTAAATTCTTTCTATCTATTAATGTGAAAAAAATTAACTCTGATTTTATTTAAAAATAACGAAAATTATTTATCTTTATCCTTTTATCTATTTATGTAAAAAAAATAACTTAAATCAAATTTTGATTAAAAAATTACATTATTTTTTCCTTAATTTCGTTTTTGGCTTATTTATCTAAATCCTAAACCCCTAAATCTTAAATTATAAATTATAAAAATCCTAAACCCTAAACTCTAAATCCATAAACCCTAAAGAATATGTTTTAAAAACTTAAACCTTACACTCTAAACCTCAAATCTTAAATTTCTAAAACCTTCAAAACATAGAAACCTTAAACCACAAATCTATTAATTCTAAACCTTAAACCTTAAAAATAATAAAATCTCAAACTTTAAATCATAATATCCTAAACCTTAAAAGCTAAATAATAAATTCTGAAATCCCTTAACCTTAGATAATTTAAACTACAAAATCTAAATCTTAAAACATAATAACCTTAAATCTTAGCTAGACCCTAACAACCTTAAATCCTAAACCCTAACAATCCTAAACTCCTAATTCTAAAGCCTTAAAATACAAACCATAGAAACCTAAACCACATATCCTAAACCCAGAACACTAGGTACCATACACTCTAAAGCCATAAACGCTTAACCTAAACCACATATCATAAATGTAATTTTTTAATATAAAAATATTATGATTGGTCCATATTTATTAAAATATTACGATTGGTTAAAGTTTAATTGATAATATTTTGAGTGGTTGAACCCCACATATATAATTAATTTATAAATCTTATTTTCTATTTATCTTTTTCATGATTATTTTAATTATCACATTTTATTAATTTAATTCATAATATAAACACAATAATTTTCATTTAAATGATAAGGATTTGCCAACTATTATAGTTTTGTGATTTTAAACACTTATTCAAAATTTGTATAGTAACTTAGTAAGTATTTATATGATTATATTTCATGGATGATTAATACATTTGAAAATATATTATTTATATTTTTAAAACAAAATCCGTACATAGTACGAGAAATATACTATTTTTCATAAAAGGGAAAAAAACTAAAATAAATAAAATACAACCAATTAATATTTTTAAAGCAAAATCCGTATATAGTACGGGAAATATATACTAAATTTGCATAAAAGAAAAAAAATTAAAATAAATAATATACAACTAATTAAACACAAGAAATTGTTAAAAAAATAAATTAAACACGAGAATATAAGGACCCATTGAGTCATTGACTAAGGAACACTAAACATCTAAAACGCCAAACAAAATAACAAATAAATAAATAAGAGAATAAAACAAGGGTCGTGCGTGGCTACTGGCTAACCATACTCGAGCATATTGTGTAGATTGTTCACGCAAATAAATTATGGTGCGGTAAGATGTAATTGCGCGTGTAAATAGAATCGGCCTTGATTAATTGATCAAATTATTACATTTTTCATTTGTATTTTGCTTGTTAGATTATGTATAGTAGTACACATTATTGATTTAAATATTTAATGATAGAGAGATTATAATATAACACTCTTCTCTATGTATAGTATCAGTTAATAAGTCAAATCATAATACAGCAATAGGAAGCAATAACAATTTAAATTACCATGCAGATTGTAAAATCACATAATCGAGCGTAAATTCAGGCAATAAAAGATTATCTAAAATAAGAACATATCATAATAGGTATAATGCAATCATCACTCCACAAATAATGACATCCTTTTTCTCACGTTTATACACATCTCAACCCCGCAGAAGAGGGCTCGTTCTATCATCACACTTTAACAAACAAAATATGACGATAAACGAAAACTGTTGCGGCATGTAAGACCCGTAGCAAGGTAGCACACTTGGCTTCATACTCTAATTTTTCAAACTGACCACACAAACTGGGTAACCATAATATATGGACCATACTGCTCTTTTGTGCTTAAACATCCTTGAAAAAATCCAAAACAAATATATGGACCAAAAGTGCTAAAGAGGCCTCCGTTCAATAAGTATATATTAACAACAGCCTGGTAAATTTCATGGCAACCTTCCAAACCCCCTGAGACTTCCAAATTTGCTATTTAGCCACATACCATATCAATATACCCTGCATGATTGACAAGACTATCGTTTGGAATCCAAGAGACGAGAATGTAGCTATCATAAATAGAAGTTATATCAACTCTTTTTTCCCCTTCCCTTCCCCCCAGATCACCTTGTGCATGTGTCAACAACATTAACCTAGTATAGTTCTGCTACAACGTAATCTGGGGGCCAAGATGGGGCACTCCTGCCCTCTCTGTGCATGTGTGATGCCTAATTTCTCATGTCATGCAATAAAGCTACTATAAATCAGTTCACCATGCTCCTCTCTTCTTTCCTCCATAAACACATGCTTCATACAAAAAAAAATATAGACTTGAGTTATCTCTACTGGGAGGAAATAAGGCAACTACTCCAATAATCATCTCTTAAAGTCAAACATCAACCAACTCTACGCATTTCAAACGGCATACCAAATTAGGAATGACATTCTAACTTGTAAATAAATATGTTGCAAATTAAATAGATATGGCTTATAGAGCATACCTTTAACTAAACTTGAATCCACCAGATGGAACTGAAGGTTCATTTCCTCCAAATTGAAACCCGTTCTGGGAAGCATCTCCTGTAGGCAATTCATCCTCTCCCTCATCAATCCAATAAGTCTCAAGAATCTTGACAGCCTTCTCATATATTTCATTGTTATCATGACTCTGCAGGCTTTCTATCTTCTCTAAGCCATCAGCATCTTCGATAATCTGTGCATAGAGGTTTACATTTCCTGTGTTACCCATTGTCTTCTCTGATTGCCCAACCTTTAAGATGTTTTCAAGCCCCTCCAAGCACACTGTGACAATCCTTGGGTCAGGACAGACTAAGAGATCACACAATGGCTTCATGCATCCTTGACCAACCAGAAACCTAATCATGAATGTTAACAATATAAGCTTTACATTTCAACACCCATATAATTACCAATTCAAAGTCAGTTTAGAGCAACAATAAAATGTACTTGATTTGTTCATGAGAACCACCAGAGGTAGCATTTGAAATAGCCCAAGCTGCTTCCTTTTTTATATCAAACTCAGCGTTTTGCAGAAGATGGACCAAGGGACCTATTAATCCAGCTGCAATGACAGCCTGTGTTTGTCAACCACATAATTAGAATCTATCAAGTGCAACTTGCAAAGCACCTGTAAGAACACAGTTCGCATCAAAATAACAGGCATATATACCTGTATCTGTTCCTTGGTTCCAGCAGTAATGTTTGATATGGTCCAGCAAGCTTCTTTTTTTATGCTCTTCTTGTGATTATTGGTCAACAAATTCAGAAGGCAGGGCAATGCTTGATGATCTAAAATAGTCTGCAATCCAGATAACTAACTTTTTTTAAAACCCAGATAATATAAGAAAGCAATCTTCTGATCTTTTTTAGAGACAATCTATAACTAGGCCTTTTCTAGAAGCTCAATCTCCAGAGAATATAAAAGGCAAAAATCATACCTGAGTTTGAGAATCATCTCCTGTTACAATGTTACCCACAGTACGAAGGGCAGGGATGAGTACTGATGGAGATGGATGACTGGAAGAAAGCTCTATAAGTAACTAATGGCAAAACAAGGTAAAAATATAAGGAAGGAGGTTCGACATACAGTAAAAGTTCGACAAGTCTGGGACAGACTCCTGCTGCAATAACAGCATCAATCTTGTCATTAGTACCATCAGACAGATAAGACAATGCCCAGCAAGCATCTGTCAATATTTCTTCATCACTTGAATGAATAAGGCGTCCCAGTGTTGCCAGAGCAGGCCTTACCTGATCCATAAAATCAAGGTAATAAAAATTGAGCAGTAAGTAAAGAGAATGAAAAAAGAAAAACAGATTTGACGTTATTTACATTGAATACAAACCTGATCAAATGATGGCTGTGGTTTGCCTCTGCAGAAGTTGGACAAAGTCCATGTTGCATTTCTAAGCATAGACAGCTTAACATGTTCATTGAATTGAGTCAATAGCGGTATCAACGCATTGCTATGTAGAACAAGGTCACGGCACTTAGGAGAGTCACCTGCAATATTTCCTAAAGCCCACACAGCCTACAGTATAGAGTACAAAAGTAGAAAGAGAAATATATCATTAACATATTCATTTTACCAAGTGACCATTACCAAAAAAGTAATGGTGATTAAATTCCAAGAACATATCTACATTGAGTTAGAAACATTTTCTACAAAAGAAAATATATGGATGCTTTCTATACAAGCTATACCTGTTCACGAACATCATCACTTGGAGAACCAAGGAGCTTCACAAAATTTGGAACAGCGCCATGATCTATCACCACCCGAGTATTCTCTGATGTCCCAGAAGCAATATTTGTAAGAGCCCAAGCTGCTTCAAACTAAAATGATGTGCAATACTGATCTTAAAAAAACTTAAATGCAGATTGATATAATTGCATCTGGATTTATGGATAGGACAAACCTGAAGCTGTGGGAAAATCTCCATGCCAAGAAATTCAACAAGACGAGGAACAACACCAGCTTGCACAACTTCTTCGATGGGAGGATTGCGTTCTGTCATGTGGAAGAGTATATACACCAAAAAATCAAAACCAACCCCTTTTCATCAGTTGGTTAGAACTTAGAATCAACAAACAGCTTCATATGCAGCCTTAGCTCTTCAAGCACGCATCTGAATCCTAATTTCTAATCAAACTTAGGTGCTTCGTAACAAAGAGGACTTGATAATAAGTATAATTAATACACAGTACCAATTCATAACATGGTAAGAATTAGAACCAAAAGCAAATTTATGAACCTATAGACAACAACTTCCGGAATTGAGTAGTTGACTCCAGTTGAAGAGCAGAATCATCGGAGTAGACACCAGCCACCATAGATGGTATGCTTTCTATCTGCAAGAGAGTCAAATCATAACAGTGCAAAGACAAAGCCCTAAACCAATTGAAATTTCCTGTCCTGAATTCCAAATAATATCAACTTGACACAAATTATGTGAATATATAGCACACTTCGGATGCATCACAAAAAGGATGCATATATATAGGAAATTTTACCTTTTTGTCGAAGACAGAGGCGTGGGGGACAGAAGCGGAGAGCTGCTGAGCAGCCTGTTGACCTTCTCGACGCTTCTTCTGCAAGCTCTCCTCTCTCCGATTCTTCCGAATCTCCACCATGTTATCCTCTCTTCTTCTTCGACCCTCCTCCGCATCGACGGCGACCTTGTATCGGCTCCGTCGAACCTCAGTCCTGGCGTTGGGCCTCAAAGACATGGTCAAGCTTACAAATATGCAAAAATCGAGCGATCAAACACCACAATAAGGAAAGAAAGACGAAGATCGAAGAAGGCTTGATTAATTGATCGAACGTCTGAAGAGGAGGAAATAGAGAGTTAGAGAAAGAGAGTAGAGGGCTTCGTTTTTGGGCTTCAGAGGAAGCGGAAGAAGGGCGGGATCTACTTTTATGTAAGAGCGGTATTAACTATTATAGGGCAGAAATGCGGACGTGGGGGTGGCAGTTCGTTAAGAGAACGAACTGAACATTTTATTACTAATACTTTCTCCTCCTTTTCAAAATAGTTGATTTTAGACAAAATTGTAAATTTATTAAGAAAATTTTTTTACCCAAATTACCTCTATAAGTACACTTTGAGAGATTCAACTAAAAAAAATAAATTTTGGGATATGTGTGATGTGGGGTATAGATAAGGGTATAAATAGAAAAAAAAATTAGATGAACAAGTATTTTGAAACAAGAAAAAATGGCTTTAAGAACAACTATTTTAAAACGGAGGGAGTATTATCAGAGTCACGCTCTGGTGGAAAATAATGATAGGGTGAAATCTGTGAGCAAATATGAGCCATTGGATTGATATTACGAACGGTCAAGATTAAAACATTATTATTTATCAAAAAAGGAAAGAAAAAAATGGGGACTGATTTCTTTGAATGGCACGGAGCGTAATTATAGAATAATTTGACGCGCTTGACAAAAATACCCATTAATCCAACATTTCAACAAATCAACGCGCTTGACTCTCTTTTTACTTTCTTCTTCCCACAACTTTTCTCCCCCCGATGAACGATGTACGGACTCAAATATTCACACACATCGCTACGCAAATCGCTCCCACCATTCCCCTAGCTCATTCAAATCGTCGATTGTTCTAATTTTATGGAGAAACAAACACAAGAAGGTATGCATAAACTTATTGGATTTTGTAATGTTTGATTTTGATTTTCTAGGGTTCTAGGGTTTGATTTCCAGTAATGAAAGTGTTTATGGTTTTTTGGGGTGATTTTTGATGGTTTTTGGTGTGGTGAACTATTATTGCTCACTTTGTGTTTATTTTTCTAGAAAAATGGTTGCTTATTGATGTATTGTGATTTTTGAGATTGTGGTTCATAAGTTATCAGAATGGTTAATTTAGAAGTGGAATTGATTCTTTGATGACATGCTTTTGGTATAGAAGGCATGATTGATGATATATTGTCACTGTTGAAGTTGTCTACTAGAACTAGTTGTATTAATAGGAAATGAGAAATGTGCATTTGACCCTTGAGAAATAGTATATTTTGCAGCCTATTAGCTCAAATGGTAGAGCAATGTGCATGTGCACATAGATGTGAGTTCAAATCCCACATAGGTTAATTCTTGATATGGTCATATCTTTTTGTTCGTATCGATTGTTCTTTTGGTTCATGATTTTTTAAGTAATGTTCATAATATTTCTTCTTATGGTTCATAAATATTGTTACATACTTTTTTGTTTATAACAATTGTTCTTTTGGTTCATGTTTAAATAACCTTAGGTTCATCAAAGTTCATCTTATGGTTCATGTCTTTTAGTTCATACTAGTTATTATTTTCTTTCGTGATTTTTGGTTCATGGTACTTGTTCTTTCGGTTCATGTTTTTGCAAGGTAGGTTCATAATAATTCTTATGGTTCATTTCTTTTAGTTCATGCTAGTTATTATTTTGTTTCGTATCTTTTGGTTCATGATAATTGTTCTTTCGGTTCATGTTTTTGCAAGGTAGGTTCATAATAATTCTTATGGTTCATTTCTTTTAGTTCATGCTAGTTATTATTTTGTTTCGTATCTTTTGGTTCATGATAATTGTTCGGTTCATGTTTTTGTAAGCTAGGTTCATAATAATTCTTATTGTTCATGTCTCTCAATTCTTATTGTTTCTTGCCTTTTTATTTATAATTAATTGTTCTTTTGGTTCATGTTTATCTAACTTTAGGTTCATTAAAAGTTCATCTAAATTATCTAATGGTTCATGTCTTTTAGTTCATGATAGTTATTATTTTGTTTGGTGTCTTTTGGTTCATGATAATTGTTCTTTCGGTCCATATTTTTGTAAGCGGGGTTCATAATAAGTTTTATGGTTCATGACTTTTAATTCTTAATAGTTTATCTTATAGCTCATATTTTTTAAATCATACTAGTTGTTTTGGTTCATGACAATTGTTCTTTTAGTTCATGTTTTTTATAAGTATAAGTTTACAATATTTCATCTTATGATTTTTAGATCATAAAAGTTGGACTAATGGTTCATGGATTTAGACGGTCAAATTTATAACAATTGTCAATAAGGTTCATGAAAATTTAATTCACAATACTTGTTATTTGTGTCATGTTTTCATAAATGATATTATGTTGGTTCAAGTCATTATATGGTTAAGTTCATAACAATTGTCATTAAGATTCATGAAATTTAATTCATAATACTTGTTATTTTTTACATGTAATCTAGTACATAAATCGTATTTTGTGGGTTCATGTCTTTATATGATTAAGTTCATAACAGTTATCAATATGGTTCATGAAATTAAATTCACAAAACTTGTTACGTGTGTCATGCATTCTAGTTAATAAATGGTATGACTTAATGATTTGGTATGCTAGGTTCATTATTTATGAACAATTGGTAAAAAAGTGTCCTAGGCATGAAAGAGCGACGTCCAGGCCACGAGAGGCTAGCACCTGGAAAAGAAAGAAGTGTTGAGACGTCGGGCAAAGCTACCAAAGAGAGAAAATACGAGATCATAAGGGAAGAAGGTCATGTGGCACCCTAGGACTATTCTGACAAGATAGGACAGCAGGAAAGAATTTGAAGCGCCAAAAGGAGGAGAGAGAAGGCGGGATGCGAACCAGCGGTGGAAGCCAGTGGTAGAAACCCAAACGTACCGTCAGTCGGGCATCATGACATTTGGGTCCGAGGGTCTCGAATTTCAAAACGGCGAAAGAAAACGCAGAAACCTAGTCGTTGGCTGGCGGACGAAAGGTTCGAGGGCGTGACGGTCACCACCCTCGACCCATTGTCTCGCCCATGGTGCTGGCAAAGAACGCCGAAAAATAACCACCACCTACTAGGGCGCAAAATAAAACGAGAGAAGACATGAAGAAGAGATGGCGAAAACACCGCACAGAAACACACGCCGCCCTCACCATCACCGTCTCACCACCGTGACACGGGCGCGAGACGCTGAGGAACGAACCGACGCCCGCCTAGGGCACGAAACAGAGAAAGAACAAGAAAGGGGAGAATCGAAAGCACCGCACAAACATGAGCACCGCCCCCACCCCCGTCGTTTCGACACCGTGACACCGGCGCGAAACGCCAAGGGGCATCCGTTTCCCACTGGGGCAGGCGGCGACGAGAAAAGAGCATTGAAAACACAAAAGGAGGAGTCGAGATCTTGACGTGTGTTCCCTTTTCCTACTCATTACTTCTTGGAATATTTGTTTATATTGCACAACTTTTGTACAACAACTAACCAACAATATTGTGCGTAGCGTTTTGTTCCTAACAGTATTAATATATATCTATAAATTTTAAATGATTCAAAAAACTTATTTTTGTATACTTTATTATTTTATTTGACATTTTGATATATTAACAGGTAACCCAAATAAATATATGTATATATTCACGTGAATGTCCATAATTTAATTTCGACGCTTTTATGTGTCTCGTTCGATTGGGTTGTAAAAGAATATATGATACACATCTTGACGCTTTTTAGTGTCAGAAACTATTCTTGACACTATAAAGCGTCGGCATGCATACACCTCTCGACACTTTAATGTGACATGTTCGAAAATGGTTTAATGTTTATGTTACAAATCCCGACGCTTTTATAAGGTGTCGAGACATATATCAACACCAAAACACATCGATATATGCACAAATCTAGACACTTTTTTGTGTCCCAATAAGTTTCTTGTTAAGGTTTTATTACAAATAGCGACGCTTTTGTGTGTCGAGGTCGATTGTGTATTACCCGCTATTAGAACACATGTCGACACTTTTTAGTGTCAAACATATGTTTTGACATACAAAAGCGTCGAGATTAGTACACATCCCGACACTTTTTTATGTCCTGATTGGGTGAATATTCTTCCTTGACGCTTTTATGTATCGGAAAATTTCTTCGTTGAAAATACAGACTCTTTTACAAAGCGTCGAGGAAGAAAATCTCGACGCTTTTAAGCGTCACAAAATGCCTAAAACAGTGTTAGATTATACACAATTTTCTAGTAGTGTTTCTTTGGTTGACGGAATAATTTTATTTTAAACAAACAAATCCTTACTCATAATATCCCTATAAATATAAAATCTGTGAAATGTATTTAGAGACACATGTCTTTGAACTGAGGTCTTCCAAATTTCACCTAGTTAAATTTAGTGTAACGAAATTATGTAACAAATTTTATGTAGATAAATTTATTGTAACAAAATATGTAATGCATTCTAGCTAGTTAATTATGTAACCCATTCTAGCTAGATAAATTTAATGTAACAAAATAGCTTATAAATTAATGTAACAGTTTATGCTAATAAATTTAATGTAGCAATTTAATGTAGTAAAAGTTGAATTTATGTAAAAAAAATAACCCTACATAAAATTATACTACGAACAAATTTTATGTAGAAATCCTAATAAATTAAATGTAGCAATATTAATGTAATAAAATCTGAATTTATGTAATAAAAATACATAGAATTATACTAAAAAATTTAATGTAGAAAACTCTAATAAATTTATGTAGAAAACTCTAAAAAATTTAATGTAACAATATTACATTAATAACTTTTATGTAGAAAAAGCTTAAGAATTTATGTAACAAAATAACCCTACATAAAATTATACTAACAAATTTTATGTAGAAAATTCTAATAAATTAAATGTAACAATATTAATGTAATAAAGTCTAAATTTATGTACTAAAAAACCATACATATAATACTAACACATTTTATGTAACAATATTACATTAATAATTTTTATGTATAAAAAGATTAAGAATTTTGTAACCAAAAAATTCATATTAGGTTTTTCTTGTTACATAAATTCAAAAAGAGGAGGATTTTGTTACATTAATATATATATATATATATATATATATATATATATATATATATATATATATATATATATATATATATATATATAACCAGAGGAGTGACTGACGATGGCAATGCAAGTAGGATGGTCAAAAATCAGGAGGAGTGACTAGTGGTGGCAAGAAGGGTGTTCGACGGTGCCCTGAACGGCTGTTTTGACAGCGGTGGCAAGCTAGTTGGACGGCGGTTTTGACGATGAATGCCGATCTGTTGAGTGAGAATAGATTGGCGATTTCCGGTGCCGACGAGGAAGGGAGATCGTCAGTGGATGGGAAGTGGGCGGTTCACGACGAGCGGTTCCCGATGAGCAGTTCCGATGAATTGAGTGAAGGTTCAAGCGATCGAGAGGTTCACATTACAATATCGGTAGATGGGAGGGAGAATAGGGTTAATTTAGTCCTTTTTTGTGTAAAAGGTTAATGATGGAAGAATTATATAGAGAGGGTATATTATTGGAAGCGAGAAGTGAAATTTGGTTTGTACCGTCGTTTTCTCATTAAAAAATTGAGATGACAGTGATGACGGTAAAAAACAATTGTGACGACAGTGATGATTGTAATCAAATGCCTTGATGACACTAAAAAAATTACATGCGATGACACATTTTTGATGATACTAAAAAAATTAAACGTGGTGATAGATATTTGATGACAACTTTGTTTTTTTATGTGTGATGACGATTGTGTTTTATGTGGTTGAATGCCTTTGATGATAATTTTTGTTATCAAAAAGTTGTCATCAAGACATTTTGATGATACTTTTTGCCTCTCATTATACCTTTTGTCATTAAAAAATTATCATCAAATGCCTTGATGATAATTTTTTATGCCAATTTATGAAAAATTGATGATAGTGATGATAATGATGATAGTGAATGTCGATCAACGGTCGGTCAACACCGCTCAACGGTGGGTCAAAGGTCAGTAAAATTCGGTCAAAGGTCGATCAACGCCGGTCAACGACCGAGCCAACTCGGTCAACGGATGAGCCAACTCGACAGGGGTGGGGTGGGGGTGGGTGATGTTTTTTTTTTTTGCTATTTACCTAATTTTTACCTTTGTTTAACAAATGCTTCATTATGTATTTTTATAATTGAGCCTATATTTTTTAGTAAAATCATTGCATGAATTTCATAGTACTTCAACTAGTTATCTACTCCCTCCATCCCAATTTTTCCTTCCCACTTTTCTTTTAAGGCATCCCAAAATCATCTTTCTATTTCTAAATTTTTCCATTTTTGGATATATTAAAAGGGAAATTAATTTAAATATTAAAACCCTTTTTATTTTGGTAAGAAGGAGGGCACCTTTGAAGGGGTGTGTAAATGTTATGGATAATATCTTAGAATATCTTCTATCTTTATATTATTTGCATAATATTTTATAGTTGGAAACTCTAGATATTATGGCTTTCTTAAGAAGCCCTACCTCTTGTAATCTTTATATAAAGAGATTGAAATCTTCTAATAATATTATCAGCTTTTCATATATTCTATAGTAAACGGTGACAAAACCTATAGGGGTGTGAAATTAATATCACAACCTTAGTTAAAATAAGGCTGATTCTAATTACACGCGGATTGTTAACTATGTGCACCACGCGACATAAATGCGTGAAGAAACCGGATATATATATATATATATATATATATATATATATATATATATATATATATATATATATATATATATATATATATAACAAGGCAAATTTCACTGTAGCTCAGTTGACCCAAGAGCTTATTTTGTTCTAAACAATCCCGTGTTCGACTCCTTCAGGCTTCAGGCCTTCACCAACGTTTTTTATGGTTTGATCTTTTCCCATTTCTAAAATTCCCTATTCCATTTTTTCACACATTTCTCGAGGCTCATTTTTACTTCTAATTTCTAAGCTTTTGTTTAGTATTAACTAGTTGATTTACCCGTGCCCTGCACATAATTTTTTAATAGCTATTTGATATACTTATTTTAAGTGAATATTAATAATTATTTTCAAATTAAAATATAACTTAATGTTAATAACTTCATATAATTTAACCTCCAAATACTAAATAGAATAACCAATAAGAAAATATGTTTGAAATAACTATAAGACTAAAATAAGAAAAATATGTTCGAAATAATGTTTGAGAAAGAAAATTCATATTGTAATATTGCAGTTAAATTGGATATGCAAACAACTTAATTTTTCTCTTCGTGCTTCAAAGTTTTTTGAAACTGAAAGTGAAAAGTTGATCTTTTGTAAATTTGTCTCCATTATCAACATATAGGATGAGCTTTCATTTGAACACTTAGAAGGAGTAAGTAGTTCATTCGACGATACATTGCAGTATAGTTCAGGCTCAAATGCGGTTTGTGGCCTAGTTAAGGTGATGACAAATAGGATAGATGGATTCGACTTTAATTCTAGTATATTGATTTTAACTGATAAGAAAATATTTGCATAATTGTATTATAAAAATTTTAACGGAATTTTTTTATATAAAATTTTTCTAAATGATGACATTATTGAAAAAAATTATATATGATAAAACTTGTTGAAATTTTTACCCATTTGAGAAAATGAAGATTAATAAAACTTCATGATATAGTGATAAATCTATATACTATGCTATACTATTCTACATGAAACATGTTATTGAATCTTTTAAAATTTTATCGTCATCATTTTTACTGCTTAAATAATTTATATTAGAAAATTATCTTATTATTTCTCACATTTGGGATATTTATTTAGTGAATGAGAAGAAAAAATAATCTTGAAACTGTAGGATGTACACTTATGTTTAGAATAGAAACAATCATTTTTACATAAAAATTCAAAAATTATTTTATGTAATTATTTAATATAAATTGATCCTAAAATACAATTATTTAATATATATTGATCTTACAAAGTTACGTGCATGTTAGATATTGTTTTATGAAATTATTTCATATAAATTGATTTTAAAAATACAATTATTTATTAATTACTTTAGAAAATTGATCTAAATAAATATTTAAAAATACAAATTGAACTACTCATTAAGGAAATATATATAATTATTAAATAAGAAGAAAAAGTAACCATTAAATTTTAGGGATATATTTGCATAGAAGAGAATACAATAAATTTATTCTTTTTATATAATTGTTTAATCTAAATTTATTTTAAAATAAAATTATTTAATATTGATTGATCATTAAAAGTTACATAGATGTAAGCTAATTATGGTTTTATATACATTGATCTTAAAGAATTATCTTTTATGAAAATATATTTTTATAGATACTCGGATTAACAAAGGTAAGTATAATATGAGAAATCACCAATAAGTAAAGTGACCTAATTAAATAGTATTTGAAAATTATAATGTGGTACAATTAAGTAATATTTGAAGATTTAGATGGGCGAATTAGTAAATGTAAAAATTAATTTGCTTAGGTGGCATAGTTAAATGATTAACACGTAGGATTGAGTGATTCGACTTTAGTAATAGTATATAGATAACTAATTGAATAGGGTTTTTAAATATTTTTTAAATAAATATTTTTTAAATAAATATTTTTTAAATTTGCTTAATTAAATATTTAGGTTAATTTTTTAAAGTAAAAATGCCTATATTATGAAAATCTTTACTAAAAGTAAAGTTGACCCTTAAAGCTAGACCTATCAATCAGGTCGGGTTAGGCGGGTTCGGGTTCGGTCATTTCGGGTTCGGTCATTTCGGGTTCGGGTTAAATCGGGATCGATTTCGTTATGGGTCACGGGTCAATCGGGTCGGGTTGTAGCAGGTTTTCGGTCGGGTTGGGTTGACTAGCGGACTTTTTTATGATTATTAAAATCAAATTTTAATTAAATAATATTTATAATATATTCTTTTATTTTATTTTAATAATAAAATATATTATAATTTTCAAAATTCTATAAATATACTAAATCGGTCAAACCAACGGGTTTCGGGTTCTATCGGGTTCGGCTGATTTCGGGTTTCGGCTTCAAATTTTCGGGTCTTGACCCTAAAATTATCGGGCGGTTCGGGCCGGGTTGACGGGTTTAGTCACTTTTGACAAGTCTACTTAAAGTCAAATAAATGTTTTTTTTTGTATTGATTTTAATTTTCCTATTAGACTTATAACAATATTTAAATTATGTTGACAAAAATAGATGTAAGCTTAGTGCCAAAGTGAAAGTTTAAGATTTTTCATAATATTTTTAGATAATCTTTATAATTTTCCGAGCTAAAAATAATATTTAACGTCACTATTATTTATTATATTTGAGATAAAATCTCTATAGCATCTTATGTTATCTATAAGGACATTATATAAAAAATCAACATTGATAATAAAAAATTTGACACATGGCATATGATTTGGCAGAAATATAATGTCATGTACATTGAAAAAATTAACAAGTGGCAAAATCTTACGTTTAATATGGGAGCGTCATGTGAAAAATGTTGAGGTGGCACAACATATTGACATTATTCTCTACAAAATGAATAATTGTGGTACAAAAGAACTAATCATACATTGAAAATAACATCAAATTTTTATATGATATAATACACTGAAAATTTAGGATAGAACTAATCATTTAATTGAATATGTAAAATAATAAGATTAACATTTATATATTAGGATACAACTAAGTTTAATTAAATCAAGTCTTTTAATATAGGGTGAGATGACGCGATTTACAAGTCCATATGTGGCTGATATGCTAGTGATTTAGTTATTAGTAAAGTAGTAAATATAAAAATATAAAAAATATAATTATGTATAGCATATACACAATATATATAATTTTTTATATTTTATATGTATTGGATGTAGACTTGTTAATTGGGTCGGGTAATTTCGGTTTTTGGTTTAGTCGGGTTCGGGTCGTAACTGGTCACGAGTCAGGTCATTGCGTGTTTTCGGGTGGGTCGGGTCGACCCATCAGGTCAAGAAAATAAAAAAATTTACAATTATTAAAAAAATATTTTATTAAAATAATAATATTTAATAATGCTCTATTATATATATTCTTAAAATATAACAAATCGAGTCAACCCAACGGGTTTTCGGGTTTCAACCCAATGGGTTTCGGGTCTATCAAATTTATTTTATTTCGGGTTTTGGGTTCAATTTTCGAGTATTAACCCTAAAATTTTCGGGCAATTTAGGTCGAGTTTATGGCTCGTTTCAACTTTTGACAGCTCTACTCTAATGTAATTATTTAATTAAAGAAAAAATTAATATATTAGTATAAAACTAAAAATTTGATTTATTAAACTCTTATATATTACTCCGTCTGTTCTGGTTTGTTTGTCCAAAAGGACGGTTTTTGTGGTTATTAAGGAGGGTGTAAAGTAGTATTGGTAATTGGGAAAGTGGGTAAAAGGTGAGATTGATTAGGGGTATGTTTGTAATTTTATAGGGATAAAAGGTGTAAAGTAGCATTGGTAATTGCGAAAGTGGGTAAAAGTTGATATTAGGTAGGGGTAATAATGTAAGAAAAATAAAAATATAAAAGGAAAGTGGACAAACAAAAGAGGACACCCAAAAAGAAAACTAAACAAACAAATGGGGACATAGGGAGTATAGCTTAAATATGTATAATGATATAGTCAATGCTTGCTTGGGGTTTTAATGTTTGGGGTCTAGAGTTTTTGGGTTTAGGGTTTAAAACCTTAACTTTTAGGGTTTGATATCTAGGGTTTAGGGTATAAAGTCTAGTATTTAATAGTTCAAGTAAAAGGCTTTAGAATCTAGGTTTTATGGTTTAAAACTTTGAGAGGATCTTAGATTTAAGGTTTTAGGGTCTAAAGATTTAAACCCTATAACCTAAAACTCTACAAGTCAATTAATATTTTAAAATGTATTCCTACCAAAAAAAAATATTTTAAACTGTATAGTCCATGATTTTTAAAATCATAAACCTCAAATCCTATATCCTAAAATTTTTAACCCTAAACCTTAAAGTTTTAGGGAATGCAAATCCCTAAATCCTAAAAATATGCACTTCTATTTTTTAAACTCTAAACCATACAAACGAAATCCTAGACCTTAACAAATATATGCTAAACTCTAAAACCTAAAACCCTAGACCCTAAACCCTATACCATAATACCCTAAACTTTATATTTAAAATCATGTGTCCTAAACCTTAAAACTTTAAAACATGACCCATATACTCTCTAACTCTATACTTAAACTATTAAATATTAGCCATTATAACATAAATCATATAGGGTTTGGGTTTTAGGGTATAAGGTTTGGGGTGTGTGGATAAGGTTATATGGTGTAGGGTTAAAAATATATAAGTAAGTATATAGTTTTAGGGTCTAGGGGTTAATTATGCCTTAAAACATTAAGATTTATGGTTTTAAAATCATAGATTATAGGGTTTAAAACCCCGACTTGTAGAATTTGGTGTTTAGGGTTTTAGGGTCTAGGGTTTAGAGTCTATCCTAAATTTATAATGCATTTTACAATATAAAAAATTTAATAAAACTTGTTCCTATACTAAAATTTCAAGGTAAAATAATTTTAAATTAACAATATATTTTGTGAGCGGGTAAATTAATTGTCATAATTATTTTCGCTATTATTCGCCGTAAAGGTATTTTTAAAATATCTTCTTGTCATTGACTAGCGAACTACTAGAGTGTCAACATTAGACTTGTCAATTGGGTCAGGTCGGGCGGGTTCGGGTTCGGCTATTTCGGGTTCGGTTTAAATCGGTCTCGGTTTCATTATGGGTCACGGGTAAATCAGGTCGGGTTGTAGCGGGTTTTCGGTCGGGTCGGGTTGACCAACGAGTCTAAAATATCCTTTTTTATGATTATTATTTTTTTTTTTAAATTAAATAATATTATTTAATTATAATATATTATTTTCATTTATTTGAATAATAAAATATATTATAATTTTCAAAATAAAATCTAAAAATTCTATAAATATACTAAATCGGTCAACCAAACGGGTTTCGGGTTCTATTGGGTTCTGTTTATTTCGGGTTTAGGGTTCAAATTTTTGGATCTTGACCCTAAAATTATAGGATAGTTCGGGTCGGGTCAGCGGGTTAGGTCAACTTTTAACAACTCTAGTTAACATACAATTTTCAAAATAAGGATAAATTGAATGATAAAAAAATTGACAATATACTGTAATAATAATATGTCAATAATTGAAAGAAGAAGTTTTAATTAATACGCACACTTTTTCTATGGTAAAATAACAAGTTGTTATAGAAAATGACGTTGAAGAAAAGCGAAAAAAAAGAAAGCCCGAAGCTGATATCTATTTTTACGCGTCCATCACCCTTTAATCTCAGCACATCGGTTTTGCGTCAGATTCTCTACACGAACTCATTGTGTAGTGCAGATATCTATTTTTACGCGTGCAAACAGAACAAACGTAAAATAATGAAAATGCTATCATAAGGCTATCATCCATGCACAATTCATATAGTGGAGAAATGACTTGGCATGTCTAGGTGGCAATTGAAAACACAAGTCATTTTATATTGTTTATTACATTTCTCCCTTTTGTTTGTGCTCATTATTGTTTATTACATTTGTCCCTTTTTTTATTTTTTTGGCATTATAAATTAAAAATTTTGAGCCCATTTTCTACTATTTTTATGTCTCATTCTAATATTTTTTTAAACTGAACTTAGGATCTAGGCAAAAAATAAGTAAGAATGAGTACAACAATATTTAACCTGAGCAAAAAAAAATGCACCTATCATAAAACGAGTAACTATATTGTATAACCTCAACAAAAATGAGTAACAATATTTATAACTTTTTAATGAAATAAAATAATATTGCCAAAAGATATTAAAAATGTATTGAGCATCTCACGTGACTTTTTATGCCACGTAGACATGTAAGTCATTTCTTTACACCCCTAAAGGTTGTATCACCGTTTACACACCTTCTCAAAGGTTGTAATAAATTAATTTCCCCTATATTAAAATTATTTATATGTCTTTACTTTTTATCCAATTTGCTCTAAAATCTACCCTTTTACTCCCTTTATTATTTTTTTAATACTCCCTTTCTTTACATTTTTTAATATTTTCTTCTCACTTTTCAATATTTTTCTCCCATTTTTTAATAATTTTCTTACTCTTCAACACAATTTTTTAATTCTTGTGTACCTTTGAAAAGGGGAAGGAAAAAATGGGAAAGAGGGAATAGTAAAATGAAAAGACCTAATAGCCAGTCGGAACCAAGGGTGAACTGCCCGTTTTGAGCACTTTTAATTAAAAAAACCCTCACAGTTCCCCAAATTTACGAGAGACACTTTTATACTAGCTTTATCTCTCGCGCCTCCCCCTCCACTGCAAATCGTTCTCTCTGCGAGCAAAATTGGGGTGGCGCGGTTGTTGAATTTTGTTGACTTGGGACATTGTACAAGTCAATCTGAAGAAAACGAATTCAGGTAATAAATAATCTTCACTCTTCTAATTTCGATTTTGTTATCCAAAAACGAATCAAGTAATGACCTGTAAAAATGAATGTCATGTTGACGATGTCGTTGATTCCAATGGTGACACACTCTAAAACTGTGACTAATCAAACAAAATGCCATCGGTGTGGTGACGTCGTGGTGCCCGGCGCCGAAGCTAGAAACATTATTAACGATGAAATTGAAATAGGATTAGAATTGTTCAATAAATAAAAAAACATTCGGCTATAATTCATAAAGAGCATGGATGAACTGCAATATACATATCGAATGCAAATTATGAAGTTTTTCTGGACTTTGGGATATTGGACTATTTAGTAGAAAAATCGAGAGAGTTGTAAGAACGGAGAATGGGGCGAGAGTAGAAGCGGGCATAGAGGTGTTGTAAGGGTATCTTTCTTTTCTTTCTATATTGGAATCATTAGTAGAACTCTATGGGACTATGTGGATACATGTACCTATTTTGATTCTTATTTTGGAATCGCAATAGATGTGCTATCAGTTGAGTAGTTAAAAAGAGAGAGTTCCATGGGGATACAACAGTTTACTAGGCCAGAATATGCCGGTCTAGTAGCACATCAAGCCCAATACAACCCAATGACTAAATACAGCCCATATAGTTTTGTGTCTTGTAATGGACAGTTGTCATTGTTCTAGAATATTCGATCCTTCTATATAACCATGTGCAGAACCTATGAATGAATTCAAGGAAGTTTATCCAATCTTATCACATTATACTATGGTATCAGAGCATATGGACCAACATCCACAAATTAAATAAATATCTTCCTTCACTCAAAACAGATCTCAGATCCAAGAAAGCTATCACCTTTTTTTATTTGTCCTTTCTTCACCAAAACCCATATCTTCTCCGTTCCGTTCTCAAATGGAACTAGCAAATCTTGGAAACAACCCAACCTTTTCTTCTTTCTCACACTTCATTACAGTAAAGCTGTCTCAAGACAATTTTCCACTCTGGAGGTGCCAAGTCACACCTTATCTAAAGGCACACAGCCTTTACTCGTTCGTTGATGGGTCTAACCCGTGGCCGCCGACGCTTCTCAATGATGCCCCAAATCCAGCACTTTCACCCTGTATCACCAAAGATCAGATGGTCATGGCTATTCTCACCGGATCCCTCACGGAGGCTGTTCTGGCTCAAGTCATGGACTGCTCCACTGCTGCTGAAGTTTGGAGCACTCTCCACGAGTTGTTCTCCGCCCGATCGAGCGCTCAAATCGTCCACACGAGGCTTCAACTTGCCTCCTTAAGGAAGGGCTCCGAATCCATTACTGAGTACTTCAACAAGGCTAAATAACTTGTTGTTCTTCTCGCCGGAGCTGGGCATCCAATCTCTGATGAGGAATTCTCCACCTTCCTCTTAGCCGGGCTTGGTAACGACTATGACTCGGTTGTGAGCTCACTCTCAACCCAAGCCTTTCTCCCTAACTCCACACAAATCCTCTCATACCTACTCATACATGAGTCCCGAATTTCCCGTCAAAGCCAAACCCTACAAAGCACTATCTTTGTCAATAACACTGCTACAGACCTCAAACCTGAAGTTCATGCCACCACGTCTCAGCGTGGGCGTGGAAATTACCGTGGCCAAGGGAACTCCCGAGGGCGCGGGCGAGGACGACGACCAACTACATTCGTCGAGCCCGATTCCCGACCCACATGCCAAGTCTATCAAACACCAGGGCATATGGCGCTCAAGTGTTGGCACCGGTTTGACCACTCCATTCAACCTCCGCCACCTCCAAATCTCCCAAACCACCAAGCCAATATGACCTCCTAATCCCAGTGGTACCCTGACACTGCCGCTACCCACCACTACACCCCGGACCTATCCAACCTCAGGCTCGACACATACCGGTATGACGGAACGGATCAAGTTTCCCTTGGCGACGGGTCCCAAATCTCTATTCACAACCACGGTTCTTCTTCCCTTTATTCTAATAATCGCACTTTTAATCTTACTCATTTGCTTCACACTCCTGCAATCACCAAAAATTTACTTTCAGTTCATCAATTTTGCCTTGATAATCATGTTTATTTTGAATTTCACCCCCATTTCTTTCTTTTGAAGGACGCGGCGACACAGGAAACACTTCTACAAGGTCCCGTTAAGAATGGGCTCTACCAATTACCGGCCACCACGCAACCACCGTCTTCATCGTCAACACAACCGCAAGCTCATACCGCCGCTCTTTCTACTGCAACTTTGTGGCATCGGAAATTAGGTCACCCTTCCCCTAGAATTACCAATCTAGTTTTTCGTTCTATTAGTCCAGCCCAATCAAAAGGCCCATCCCATCCGGCCCTATGTCAACAATGTTCGTGGGCCAAGGCCCATGCGCTCCCCCACTACCCTAGCCCAAATAGATCTAGTGTTCCTTTCAGGTTATTGTTTCTTGATGTGTGGGGCCCAGCCCGTTTAAATTCAATGAAAGGCTACTCTTATTATTTATCTATTGTCGATGATCAGACTAAATTCATTTGGATTTTTCCATTTACCACCAAAAATCTTGTCCCGCAAATTGTTATTACCTTCATTAATTTTGCCACTAAGTTCTTCTCTACTAAAATTTCCTACATTCAAACCGATGGTGGTACGAAATTCATGCCACTAAAACAAACCCTTCAAAATATGGGTATCGCCCACCGTATAACTTGCCCCTACTCCCATCCTCAAAATGGCACCGTTGAGACTCGTCATCGACAGATTGTAGATACCGGTCTCACCCTCCTCAAACAAGCCTCCTTACCACTTTCCTATTGGGATTATGCCTTTGAAACCGCCACTTATCTCATCAACCGATTACCAACACCCATTCTCAATCATAAATCTCCTTTTGAGCTTCTATTTCGCTCCCCACCCGCCTAGAAATTTCTCAAAGTCTTCGGGTGCCTTGCCTTTCCAAATCTCCGTCTGCATCTCCACCACAAACTCAATTTCCGCTCCACACCCACCATTTTCCTTGGGTATGCTAGCAATTATAAAGGTTATATTTGCTACGATTGGGTCGCTAAACGCACCTATATTTCTCGGGATGTTATCTTCCATGAGAATGATTTTCCCTTTGCCCTAAATCCTGCCGGGTCTACTCCCACTCAGCCCAACTCGGCCCATCCATCTGAAATTGCTACACTCCCTTCCTTACCTCTGCCTATCACTTCCCATCCCTTTTCTAATGGGCCTAACTCTCCTGAGCCCAATATCCTCTCCTCCACTCCTGCTTCCTCTGAATCCAACTCTCCAAATTCTTTGCCCTCTCCACACGCCGCCACTTCCAACTCCTCTTCTGACTCTAATTCCCCTCCACCATCTCCACACCACCAGCCCACGCATCCCATGAATACTCGGTCAAAATCCCACATTTTCAAACCCCTAGTCCGCACAGACGGAACTGTCCCTTGGCCTTCTCTTAACTACTCCTCTACTTCCACAACTCCGGATGAACCCTCGTCCTTCTCTATTGCATCCAAATTTCCCGAATGGCGCAACGCCATGGATGAGAAATTCCAAGCCCTACTCCACACCAAAACATGGTCCCTTGTCCCACGAAGTGCCTCCACTAACGTCCTTGGCGTCAAGTGGGTTTTTAAAACTAAGCGCCATGCTAATGGCAATATCGAGCGACGCAAGGCGCGCTTGGTAGCGAAAGGCTTTCACCAAATCCCAGGCCTTGACTATGAAGAAACTTTTAGCCCGGTAGCCAAACCATCCACCATTCGCCTCCTCCTCGCCCTCGCCTCGATGCATCGGTGGCCGGTCTGTCAACTCGACATCTCCAATGCCTTCTTACACGGGACCTTGGAAGAGGACGTTTTCATATGTCAACCGCCAGGTTTTGTTAATCCTTCATTTCCCGATTATGTTTGCAAACTCCACAAATCACTTTACGGTTTAAAACAAGCCCCTCGCGCTTGGTTTTCTAAACTTTCCGACTCCTTGATTAGCATGGGTTTCTCCCCCTCCCAATCCGACACTTCACTTTTCTCATATCGCCAAGGGAACCGATCAATCTTCATACTGGTTTATGTTGATGACCTGCTGGTTATTTCTTCTGGCTCTAAACTCTCTGATCAATTTGTAAGTGCCTTGTCTCAACAGTTTCCCGTCAAGGACCTCGGCGCTCTTAGCTACTTCCTGGGCATTGAAGCAAACCGCACCGAGGATGGCATTTCCCTTTGCCAAACCAAGTACATCAGGGATCTGGTTGAGCGAGCCTAGATGGACAAGTCCAAGCCAGTTGCAACTCCAATGGATACCAAGTTTGTCTCTGACACCTCTTCCCACCCCCCTTTTCCTATCCCTTCAAATATTGTAGTATCGTCGGTGGGCTGTAGTATCTAGCATTCACGCGACCGGATATCTCGTTTGCTGTAAATCGCTTATGCCAATCAATGCACCAGCCCACTGATAAACATTGGCAAGGCGTCAAACATGTACTTCGATATTTGAATTCCACCGCTGATCTCCAACTTCACCTTTCTTCCACCTCGAGCACCGTCCTCTCCGCATTCTCCGATGCTGATTGGGCGAGTGACCCCTCTGACCGACGGTCCACAAGCGCTTACTGCATCTTCCTGGGCTCTTCACTCATCTCTTGGACCTCCAAGAAACAACCGACCGTATCCCGCTCTTCCACCGAAACAGAGTATTGAGCGATGGCCATAGCAACTTGTGAAACATTATGGTTACATCTCTTCTTGCTGAACTCAAGATCTTCCTGCCCACTGCCCCAATACTTTGGTGTGACAATCTTGGCGCAACTTACCTCACCGTAAACCCGGTTCTTCATCACCGCATAAAGCACCTCAGATTGGACTACCACTTCATCCGAGAACGCGTCAAGAACAAGTCTCTACAGGTTTCTTTTATCTCTTCCCAGGATCAAAAGGCAGATCTTTTAACAAAGGCGCTCTCAACCGGTCGCTTTACTCTTCTTCGATCCCAACTCGGCTTACACCCGACTCGGATCGCTGGAGGATAGTAGCACATCAAGCCCAATACAGCCCAATGACTAAATCCAGCCCATATAGTGTTGTCTTGTAATGGACAGTTGTCACTGTTCTAGAATATTAGATCCTTCTATATAACCATGTACAGAACCTATGAATGAATTCAAGGAAAGGTTATC
The DNA here is from genome assembly GCA_964016875.1 of Fallopia convolvulus. Classification (NCBI taxonomy): domain Eukaryota; kingdom Viridiplantae; phylum Streptophyta; class Magnoliopsida; order Caryophyllales; family Polygonaceae; genus Fallopia; species Fallopia convolvulus. The sequence continues at coordinate 28,538,500 of OZ024719.1, forward strand.
CAATCTTATCACATTATACTACGGTCCTTTCAGAATTCTCGATTTTCTTCCATCAAGAGGAAATGATAAGGGTTTGTTTAGCATTGGAACCTCGATAGCTAAAATGTCAATTCCACGAAGCTATTCACTAATTTCTTTTAGCTATGGACTTAGTCTAGTTGACTGACTAATGGTGTTTTTCTAAGGATACCCCTTTCAAGTATTGATATTATTATGTCAGGATATATATAATTAAATCAAATGATAATAAATGTTCCTTTTTTAGGATCCTGCTAGTGTGCGCAGAGTATTCACTTGATGCCGGTGTTATCTCTATTTAAGTATAATAGAAAGCAACTTCTTTAAAGATGCTTCGTTCGTATACGTGTTATCTTTTCTGCAAACTGCTAAATTTAATAAAGTTCTGTTCACTTGTGTGCTAAGATCATGTCTTAGTTTGCAGTTAGTCTTTCTGCTTGAATCCGGTCTACGTAACCGAATTTACGATGACTAATCTATCTTTATTTATGTTCTTGTTTTGCAAGAATGAGTTTTCCTCTAAAGGTTTATACTGAACCAATGAACCATATATGATAATGATATTCAAATTTTCCAGAGAAATTGGAGGTGTGGAAGAACTCAATTAAAATACAAGCTAAAGGTTATGCCATGGTATAACTAGCTAGCCCTCCCAGATACACAAGTTTCTCTATCAATCTTACAATGGTTACACATATGAAAAACCCTTTCTTTTTCATTCCGAAAAGAAAATAACTTATTTTCCAACTAAAACCTGTGAAGCCAGCAATTTTTATTGTGGCGCATCCAGCTTGAATGAACTCCACTGATTACAACCGATCTGCGAGTAAAATTCTACATACAGAGCAAGAATATATTGCATTTGCATATGGACAAACACTAGACAAACTGAAAACAACTTTCTTGAATCCTATAATAATATGCCATTTACTGGTGATGTGCTAAATACAGGCTTGTCCTTGTCCTTGTCAGCAGCAGCGATGCTGCAGCTTTTCCTCCTCGGCTTGGCCTCTCCAAGCATGGTGATGACGTCTCTCATGGACGGGCGGTCCTTGGGGAGCTTGGCTGTGCAGAGGAGGGCGATCCTAAGAACCAAAGTCATCTCCTCCTGAACATTCTTGCACTCACTTCCTAAATCTTGGTCTAAAACTTCCTCTATTGGCCTATTGTTCATAAGCTTGCTTCTCACCCATTCCACCACATCCACCGACTCACCGAACTCGGGCTCTAGTGGCCTCTTCCCGGTGACTATCTCTAGCAGTACAACCCCGAAGCTGTAAATGTCAATCTTCTCGTCCACCTTCAAGGTGTATCCATATTCTGCATTCCATCATATATATGAAACATTGTGAGTATTACTATTATCCCTGTTGTTCACCAAAGAATGTAATTAAATTTAGCATTTTGGCACAATTATTAAGGAAATCATTTTCAACAATAATATTGTAAACATTTCTTAACAACATTAAAGGCCTTGCTAGAATGTTGAAAGTGTGTTGTTTGTACCTGGAGCAATGTATCCATAGGATCCTGCAACCATGGAAACTGTTTCGTTCTTCTTGATCATCATTCTCGCCAGTCCAAAATCAGCAATCCTAGCCTCAAGGTTGGCATCTAAAAGTATGTTGTTAGACTTGACATCTCGGTGGATCACAGGCGGGTTGCAATCATGATGAAGATAAGCGATCCCTTGAGCTATGCCAACAATTATATTGTATTTAGAAACCCAATCAACAAGCAGCTTCCCCCCTTGCTTACCATGTAAAGCCTCTCCTAGATTCCCATTCTCCATATACTCATAAATCATCATGGCATCTTTGTTGTTATGCAGGAACCCAACTAACTTTACTATGTTTCTGTGCCTCAGTTTCCCAAGGAGATTCACCTCTCCTATGAGATCTTCACTATCACTACTATTCCCACTGCCTCCCTTCTCAATGTCACCGTTTGATCTCCATAGCTTCTTGACTGCCACAACCGAGCTCGCACGTGGCATCTCAGCCCTGTAAACCACCCCGGTCGCTCCCATCCCGATCACATTTGACTCCTTTATACATGCCAAAACATCGTTGCTGTTAAAGCTGACCCTTTGGAAGGCCATAAGCCTCCACGGCCATTCCCCATGGCTGCTCATCTCAAACCTCTCCTCGAAACAACTTCCGTTCGAATACCATCTCTTGTAAAGATTGTATGAACCGAATCCCGCTATCCCAACCGCCAAGATTGTGGAGATACCGATTAGCCAGCCGGCTATCATGTTCTTTGCTCTTAGACTTTTGTCAGATGATGAATCTAGAATGTTTCTAGAGCACGGTGGAAGAACACTTCCGCATAGACCTGGATTGCCAACGACATCACTCGGGTTTATCGTTCTGAGGATGCCGTTAGCTGGGACGGGGCCACTCAGATTGTTGTATGAAACATTGAAGGTTTCCAAGGCCGGTGAATTCCCAAAATGCTGTGGGATTTTACCCTCCAAGGAGTTGTTGGACAGGTCAAGAACGGCTAGGCTCGGCATCGTGGCAATCGAATCCGGGATCTGACCGGTCAGTTTGTTGTTCTTGAGGTTTAGACTCACTAGCCTCTCACAGGAAGCAATGCTGGCTGGTATTGTTCCAGTGAAGTAGTTTGATGACAGATCAAGGACCGAAAGAGATGGGCAGTCTTGTAATTGATCCGGGATCTCTCCTTTGAGACGGTTGTGGGCAACTATGAATGTTTGAAGGTTAGAAATGGAGAGGATTGTTGATGGGAGTGAAGATTGAAGGTTGTTTTGAGAAAGGTCAATGAAAGATAGTGATGGGGATGAGGAAAGATCATCCGGGATCTCACCAGAAAGATTGTTCTTTGCTACTTCTAACCTCTGAAGCTGAGGTAGTTTTCCTAGGCCGACCGGGATCGAACCCGAAAGCAGATTGCTCTGCATTCTAACTCTAACTAGTGAGGAGCATTTGGTTAGACTGGTTGGGATTGGACCCGTGAAGCCATTATTGAAGAGAATGAGCTTAGTCAAATTACCTCCATTGCATAACCCATCTGGGATCTCACCAGAGAATGAATTGGTAGAGACGTCAAGCCACTGCAACGGAGAGTTTCTTCCAAGATCACCCGGTAATGGACCAGTGAGCGAGTTGTTCCACAGCTCAAGGACTTGCAAATGAGTCAACTCACCAATCCTGGGAGGAACTCCCCCGGTCAGCTTGTTGCACATGAGATTCAAGAGCTCCAAGTTCTTCAAATCAGCTATCTCCTCCGGAATCTCACCGGAGAAGCTGTTGTCTGACAAGTCAAGAAGGACTAATTGAGACAGGCTCCCCATGGAAGACGGGATTTCGCCTTCAAGACTGTTCCTGTAGAGGAAGAGTGTGGCGAGCTTCGAAAGCTGCCCAATCTGAGAAGGAACTTCACCGCCCAGATTAGCAATGGCTAAGTCAAGGTACTTTAGACTAGTTAGATTTCCAAGCTCTGGCGGGATCCCGCCATCAAACTGATTGTACCCAAGAATCAGGGTCTCCAAGGACGACAGATGGCCGAGCTCCGGTGGGATCCGGCCGCTGAGATTGTTCCCGGAGAGACCCAGGAACTCAAGCTTGTGCAAGCTCTTGTAAGAAGCCGGAATTTGGGACTCGAAGAAGTTTCCCCTCAGATCCATCACTTTCAAGAGCGTCGCATTGCTGAGATCGAGCGGGAGGCTGCCTAAGAAGTCGTTCCCGGAGGCATTGAGATGGGTGAGCCCCGGAATGGCGCCGAGTCCCGGCGGGAAGCCGCCGGAGAATGAGTTCTGACTCAAGTCGACGATGGTCAAAGAGGTGAGATTGGCCAGTGAGTCGGGGAGGGAAGAGGAGAAGTCGTTGCATGATAAGTTGAGAGAAGAAAGGCTGCTGAGTCTTGCCAAGTCGTGTGATATTTTGCCGCTGAGATTGAAATGGGAGAGATGAAGCCCTTCAACTGATCCTTGATGGTTGCAGGTGATCCCTGTCCAGCTACAATGAGCTGAAGAGTTTGCTTCGACGACGTCCCAATCGTTGAGGTGACCAAGCGGGTCAATGATCCTGCCTTTGATTGATACAAGAATAGCTGGCTCGTCTTCTTCGGAGAATCCAAAGGAGAAGAAGAAGAGCAACACCAACAACACCAACTGGTGAGTGTTGAGGGTGATCATCATGGGGTCTTTATTGTTCTCTTGGTCCGTTTCTCACCTTTTCATGCTTTGCTCTGTTTCTTATGTGCAGAGCACTGAAACAGAGGAGTGGACGTTGGTTTCTTTGTGTGTTTTTGTGAGGAATTAATTGGATATGAGATTTGGGTGATGATTAGTAAACTAATTAAATGGAAATGGATCGTGAGATCTCGAGGGTGTTTGTGGAGAACAGCCTGTTCGAACAAGGAATAGGAAATTGAGAATATAGAAATTGAGAGGAAACTGGAAAGTTTGGGCTTATTCAGACAGAGTACGTAAATGTGGTGAGAATGTGTGGTGTTGTTCTACTGACTGCTCTGTTATTTTTGTGTTGCTGAATTTTACACTAGCCGTAAGTTTACATGACAAATGGAACAAGGGAATTTGAGGAGCCGTTATTGTTGTGTTGCGTACTTGACCCAAAAGTTGACCCTAAACTAATGGAATATTTGGAATTACAAGTATCATTCATACAGTATGTGCATCCCGAGTAAAGAGTAACTTCTAAGTATGACAAATATTCTAAATCAGAAGAGCATGGCTGCTTGCTTGGAGTCATCACTACTCAATGTTGTGTTCTACTTCTCTCACGGTTGCTTGGACACACATCTCATTAATAAATTAACTTAATTAATAAACACGAGTCCGTATACACACTATACAAGTAAATATGACGAATGAAAGAGATTAATCGACATGATTAGTTACGCGTCAGATGACAGTAATAAAGAGTTGGATCACAAATATTAATGCAAAATTCTGCAGAAATGGATGATTGGTGGTGGACAGGACAGAATCTTTCCATGTTTAATACCCAGATGGATCAACCTAACTTCTATATGTTCTTCCACCTCGAAAATTTTCTATGTACTTCTCAACTTAATTTAATTAGTTACATTAATCAAATTTTCCACTTATCCTATAACCACATTATTACTTACTTCACTTGCCCTATACTATAACTGAAGTAAATTAGTTGCAGAAACTTGGGTTGATTTGCAATGAAATAAATAAAATGATGATGAATGATTTCAATCATATAGGTAGGCTCCCCCGTCTCCAAAACCCACATTCCTCCCTCTTTCAAATCAAACAATTTTTTTCTAAAATTAAAATTAAAAAAAAAATAGTTCACATGCACACATGTGGCCCAGCACATACAAAAAGTTAACATGATCGATCCATTTTTTATTCAAAAAACCAGTAACCATGTAGTATGATCTTCACTCATACGAAATGGATTTTAATATATTCACTAATTTCATATATTATAATATTTTAAAATCAGAAAAGTAGTTGCAGTGTGACATGGGTAGCATGTGAATGGCAGCTTCCCCTTCTTTCCTATTTCAAGTGTTATTGAGAGAGATACTAAACAAATATATAATACCACTACGATCGATCAGTCATCAGTGCATATATATTGCCTCTTAAACCATTGAGGGTCACACTAGCACGATGTTACTCGTCACCTGTTTTTGCCTATACTCTTAACTTTAATTTCAACACTGATTTTTTTTTTGGTCGAATTTCAACACTGATTTGAGTTTAGCTTTATTTCATTAAGATTTTACGAGAAAGTAATTCATACAAATGAGCTAACTAACATTTAACACAACATACTATTTAAAGTGACTCTCTGTATACATTTTATTAAGGTTAAAGTCTAAAAATTTATTGATGAAGATCATTTACAATAAGATCAAAAATTCTGGAGAGGGAATGATCAAGCCAAACATTACAAAGAAGAGCTAGAGGCATGAGCCTACAAGCCTTGTGAGATACACAATATACATGCCGATGAACAGGGGCGGATCCAGGATTGTGTGTGTGTGTGGGGGGGATTTTGTACATAAATTTTTTTTTCAAACAAATTAATCTAGTATAATTTTTTTTGGAAAGATTAAGCTAGTATAAATTAAGGTGTAAACAAAAATCAAACTAAAAATAGTTTAACATAAAAGTAGTACATATAAATAAAGATACATGATATTCTTTTAGAACTTTTCATTGAAAATACTTGTCATTTTAGTTTATTTTTTATTCAATAATACTTATCATTTGACATATTATACCTACTTCTTTTATAATATTATCTTCATTAATTAAAAAATACACTAATTTATAATAGAGAGGAAAGATTTTCATAAAATTATTAATATTTAAGTTAAATTTGTTTAATTTTTTCATTTTAAAAATAAATTCTAAAACACTATACATTTCTGACCATATGAAGTAATACTCAAGTAGGAGGAAAAAACAGCCCAAAAAGTTTTAATTTTTTTAAAAAGTACTACTAGTTTTGAGCATTTAGAATGACCATGGATAACTTAAAAAGTGGTAGTTAAAAAAAAAGTGATCGAGCAAATGTATTGTTCATTAGTAGAGGTGCTGCGCCCACAACATCATGAAATCGAGAGACCTAATGGGCCATTCCCAAATTCAGGCTAAATGAGTCAAACCTTAAATGAGAATTGGGCCTATTTTTTAAAAAAAAATTAAACCAAAAATAAAAAAATATAGAAGTCTTCTTCTTCAACGTTCAATTCTCCATTAATGTCACCGAGCTCTTCCTAATTTCTGCATTTCACCCCCTCCTCCTCTAAAACTTCTTCTACAGCTTCTCCTACCCCGGGTTGTCTATGGGGGGGCGAAATTGATTTATTTTTAATTTTTTGGGCTCTTTAAGTAATACTCATTGCTCTTTCGGACGGATGTGGGGGCGGCCGCCCCCGCCCGCCTCCCCTTAATCCGCCCCTGCCGATGAACATGTGAGAATTGAAAAGCTAGAAAAGAAGAAAGACAAAAAACTATATCAGAACACAAAAGATCTACATAAGAAAGAGTGGAAGAACAACTGCAGAGACGAGCAATAAGATTCATATCATCCGATTCAATGATGAGGTGGGTCACATGCAATCTGGAGATGGCTTGAATTCAACAATAAATAGTAAGTGCTTCAGCTTGAGCAATATCCTAACAACCTGCAAACTGATAGGTACCAAGCATGCTCAACAACCCATTTGAATCACTTAGAGAAGCACCCAAACAATCAAACCCATGGATCATAGAAGCATCAACATTGTGTTTATGGAAGATGTTATGTGCATTAGCTTAGGATCTAGTCATGGGTCTAGAGACGTGAGAATTACTCTTAGAATCTATGGTGAATTATTTCGTCTTTGATAGAACCTCCTTCTAGGTTTTATTTAAAACATCGTTAATTAATATTCCGATTATCCTTCTTATTGTCTAATAGATCATATATGGGCTTTGGAATACAAAGCTACTGAAATAATAAACCCTAATCTTATAAAATATATCTATACTAAAAGAAAAGACAATAATCTAATCTATAACTAAATATATAAATATCCAAATTAAACTATATCCTAATTAAAAATAAAGAAATAAACGTAAATGGTCTTGCAAATCACGCATAATTCTCAGCCTAGATCTATTTGGATTGTATCATCACATCCCTTCTCGGCAATGAGCTTGTTCTCAAGCTCGACTGTAGGCACTTCAATCCAAAACAACCTTTTGCATTTGTGACCCCTATTTTAAGACTCGTCACAATTAAATCACAATCCTTCAACTCTTCTTTATTGTAAATTTTGATCTTGTGAGTCGCTTGATAAACGAGGTAGAGGAACCCTTCTTACTAACACGCTAGTGTTAGTTGGTTGTGTTCATTGCACTTCGGTCATCACACTCGAACATTTATGACTTCTGTTCTTAAATTTTATGTTGATGGAATTAGGGATTGAGCTACTAATCTTGGGAGTCAATGTCACAAACCCTTGTGAAATACCCTGTTTGCATTCTAATGTCTGAGCCATGGCTATCCCAAGGTTCCCTACTTGTTGCATCTCAATGCCAATCCTTATGTCTTCTTTTAATCTAGCAGTAAACAAACTCATTTGTTGCGATGGGGTCAAATTATCAATTCTAGTCAATAGTGACTAAAATTGATTAAAATATTCTTCAACTAATCTTGTGAGTTTGAGATTACCAATTCTTCAAATAGGTTGCTTCTATTTTGGCTTTTTGTGTTCTCATTGTAGAGACCCTTCCCTTTATGGAGAACTGATTTGGATAGTTTCTGCATAAACTCCTTCAACACCTTTCGTCTTGTGGTCATCTCCTCCACGAATGCTTCCCAACTTGACTTCCAAATCAGTATCACCCATGACCTGTGACTCTAATAGCAAGTTATTTTGTGCCTTAACATAAGATCTAGTCATAGGTGTAGAGATTGTTGAGTCGATGTTAGGAACTCACGTTCATTAACACTAAAACATCGTCCTTAGTTTTGACAATGACAAACACCATGGGAACTAATGCCTATTGCAAAGTATTTCAGTATAACAGGTTGCGCGTCGCAAAAAAAAACAGAAAGACAAGTTCCCAAGGCATGTGTTGGGACGTTGTTGGGACCTCTGGTTCTAAACAACGGATCAACGATGCCATTCTCCGAGTTTTGATAATGACAAACACCATGAGGAACTAATGTGGTTTGTTCAAGTATTTCTAAGGAACGCATGTACAACCAAGAACTCTCATGAATGACCAAAAGCCACAGAAGCTCACAATGCAGAAATTCCCATCAAGGGAACTCTGAAGAGGAAAGTTCCCATGCAATGGGAACTCCCAGGAATGATCAAGAGAACACAAGCTTACAACGATGAAGAGTTTCCATCAAGGAAACTCTGAAGAAGACAGTTCCCATGACATGGGAACTCACATGTGAGGACAACGACCGTTCAGCGCAGATCGCGGGATTCTGTCTTGGACAACCCGAAGGAACAGTCTGACAATCAGACTGTCACGCTTGATCCAACGGTCCGATTGATTCAAGAAGTTGACCTAGTTCAAACCAAAGTCACATGTGAAGAAAGTACAACTTGGGCATCAAGCAAAGGGCATTTTGGACACAATTGAAAGATGTGATTGCCCAAGCTCACCTGGACTATAAAGCCAAATGAATAGTACTTGGATTGAGTACTTCTCCCAGAACTCACAAACACCCACACCAGAGAAAAGAAAGAAAAGGAAGAGAAGTCCCCACCGGCGAGTGTGTGATCTCGACGACGGTGAAGCCGAAGTTCCCAGGGGCAAGGGAATTGAGAAGTCGGTGTAAGGTTTGAGTTACTTATATTTTGTTGTTGTGAGCTTAGAAACTCAGTTGAGAGGATTTACTAGTGTTGTTAGAGTTAGGAAGAACTCGTAGGAACAGAGAAGTGTGAATCCGGCTGTTGTAACTAAGGAACAAAGCAATCAATATAAGTAAGTCATTCAAAATCCTCCAAGCGGAGGTAGAGGTTTACCCATACAACTAGTTGGTTGTAGTGGAGTTCTTCTATAAGGGAACTGCGTTCTTTACTGCTTTTTATACTTGCGCTTAATTTACTTCTGCTGCCTTGGGAACAACTTAATAGCCAGTTCCCAAGCTCTTTGCTAACGGTTTACGATCCAACAATTGGTATCAGAGTAGGTTTGCTCTAGATTTGTGTTAGCATCGCAGGTATCAAATGGCTCAGGAACTTACTCAGGTAGGGAACAACACTAGCAAGCCGCCGAGGCTTATTACAGGAAGGTTCGAAAGCTGGAAACACGACATGAAGGATTGGATGCGTGGCTAGGACTACCAAGCCTGGTGTGTTATCGAGAGAGGGAAATTCGAAATTGATCCAGCCATAGTTAACGACCTCTCAAAGTGGGGAACCAACGAATACAAGTGCATGGAAGCCAACTACGAGGCCAACAATACCTGAGAGGTCCATGTGCGTGCAAGACTGTGACAGGGTAGCAAATCTTGACACAACTAAGTAAATGTGGGAGGCCATCCAACAAATGCACGTTGGGAACTCAGATCTCTGAGAAGATCTTCAGATGAATGCAAAAAGGGAGTTCTACAACTTCCAAATGGAGATGGGAGAGTCTGTCGATAGCTACCAGTCCCGATTTGAAGGACTTTGCACCAAAATGGAAGGCTTGGGGATCACCAAAGAAGAAATCACCCATAAGATGAAGGTCCAACAGCTCTTCAACAGATTGACTGGAGAATGGACAAACGAGGGAACAATGTTCAAGGAGAATCCGGAAAATAGAACACTCATGCTCCATCAAGTGTTTGGAAAGCTAGTGGGACACGAGAAGAGAAAGATCGATGATAAGGAACAGACTCGAGCTCATCGAGGGATCGCACTCAAGATTGAGAAGATGCTCAAATCAACTCAAGAACAACACGAAGACTCCGAAGAAGAAGAGGATGAGGAGCTAGTTCTCGTAACAAAGGCTCTTCGGAACTTCTACAAAGGGAAGCTCCAAAGGAACAGTGGGAATTGGGGAAAAGGACAGAGTTCCCAAAGAAAACCCGCAGAGAAGGACCTCTCGGATGTCACATGTTACAAGTGCAACAAGAAAGGACACTTCACTAAGGAATGCCCACAGGGAACTGACGGCCGGAAGCAAGGGAAAAAGGCCTACATCGCCACCTGGAGCGATGATGAGGACGAAGATCCCGAGTCATGGGCACTCCCAGACATGTGTGGAATGGCCATAGGAGAAACCACTGGGGAACAACCCAGTGAGGTAACCACTGAAACTGTTCTTGCTTCCTTGAATAACTATGAAAAACCTGAGCTGTTGAAAATTCTTTCAAGTCTTGTCAAAGATAATATAAAACTGCAAAACAAGTTGGAAAAACAGGAACACATAAATGCTCAATTAGTTGGTCTTGAACCCTGTCCCAACTACATATCCCTTCTCGAAAAACTCAAGTCCCATGTGTCTCACATCGTAGATCTAGAAAATGAAATCAAAATTCTAGAAAAGGATGAGAACACTCTCTTACAAAACCTGAGTAAGACTCCCGAACATCTTAAAGCTTCTAGTTCCCAAATCAAGTTTGTCCCAGCCAAAAACGGCATAGGATACAAAACTGAGAGCTCAAAGAACGGGAAGTCACCCCCGAGTGAACATGAAATCCATGAGTGTAGGGCCTTAGAACTTCAATGTGAGAAACAGAAAAATGCTCATCTCGAGGAGAAAATCAGGGTCCTAGAAAGTGGGAAAGGTGGTGAGAAAGATTATTACACTGGGAACACTGGACATAGACTTTATGTTCAAATTGCTAAGGGAAACGGGTCACGGGTGTACAATAAGGAAACCATGGATAGGAACAGAATCCAGAGACCACACCCAAAATACTACCTGGGAGAATACTATAAGACGTGCTAGAACTGTGGTGCTCATGGGCACTACAAGGAAGCATGTCCCAAGAAAAGATCCAAACCCTTAGAAACCGTGAGTTCCTAAACAAACAAAAACATCATGCTAATCACAAAAGGAACTCCAACTCTCAAATCACTCATGATATCAACATCGCTGACTATGTTTTGAATGAGAATATTTTCCCTTGCAAGGGACCTGGCAAGAGTCATCTTGCCTGGGTCTCAAAACACTAACTTTACCTTGTAGGTGGCAATGAGAGGGAACAATGCATGGTTCATAGATAGTGGATGCTCGAACCATAAGACCGGAAACAAAGATATTCTCATCTCACTCCACACTCATGCCGAAGGAGGCCACGTCTCATTTGGCAATAAAAACAAGGGAGAAGTAATTGGAAAGGGAGAAGTGTTGCTAAATAGATCAATCAAAGTCAGCAATGTCAATCTGGTGAAAGATCTGGGATACAATCTCTTAAGTGTTGCCCAGATGTGTGATCAAGGGAACAACGTTGTCACCTTCGACTCAGAAGAATGCCTAGTTATCAACAAAAAGACCAACAAAGTGATTCTGAGAGGAAGAAGGCACACCAATGTGTGTGTAGTAGATGCAGAATTTGAACCACCAATGAAGCTGTGTCTTGCGAGTTCCCACGATGATACGGAACTCTGACACCGAAGACTGGGACATGCAGGTGTCAATCAAATCCTGAAGCTCTATCTACAAGATCTGGTCATTGGTCTTCCACGAATCAATCTCGAAGGAGTCCAAATTTGTGAAGCATGCGTTCGAGGGAAACAGAATAAGAACTCTTTCAAACCCAAAAAGGTGGTGAGCACAACCAGGCCTTTAGAGCTAATTCACACGGATCTTTGTGGTACCATGCGAACAATCAGCTATGGTGGAAAAAGGTACATGTATGTCTTAATTGATGATTTTTCTAGATTCACCTGAGTCATTTTCTTGAAGGCAAAATCACAAGCTTTTGAAGAGTTCGAGCCCTTCATCAAAAGAACAGAAGTAAGCATGGGGCTAAAGCTGAAAGCCATCAGATCTGACCATGGAACTGAGTTTCAAAACTCAGAGTTCCTTAACTCTTGTGACAAACATGGGATCTCTCACAACTTCTCAGCCCTTCGCACTCCTCAGCAAAACGGAGTGGTTGAGAGAAAGAATAGGACCTTGGAGGACATGGCCAGAACCATGATACTTGAAAGCGGAGTTCCTGAGTATTTCTGGGCTGAAGCCATCGCCACAACTACATACATCTTGAACCGAGCCATGACAAGGCCTTTGATCAAGAAGACATACTACGAGCTCATCAAGGGGAGAAAACCAAACATCTTGATCGCCTCTCGAATTGCGAGGGTCTAGAGATACAATTTATAACCCGACCCCGTTGTAGTACGTGGTGGGTGTCGAACACTCGGAAAGTCTACTCGAACGATGTGCCTATATACTAGGAAGCTAGAAAGGAGAGCATAAAACAAAGGAAAATAAAGGAATCATTCGGGACCGACACAAAGGTCACGTCGAGCCCGAGATTGGCGACAAGAGGAAGTCGGGACCGACATTGTGTAAGTCGGGCCCGAGGTATCTGGGGATGTCGAACTCAAAGATTTAAAAGTAGATCTTGGGCTTTTGGGTTCCTTCCCTAGTAGATTAAGGCTTTTCCACCCCAATTCAGGCAATGAGTGATGATCGGACTAGGATCGAGTGCTTTCGCCCTCGTTCCAACCACTTCTACACCTCGATCATTGGGGAAATCCCCTTCGAAGCAAGGTCTTGAGATTGACACATGTTCACTTTCGCTACTTTGCCAATCTCAAGCCTTGATTCCCAACATTCGCAAGGAATTGTAGCTCTATGTAGAGTGGGTTCCTTAGATGAAACACTCAAGGCTATGGAATTGGGGTTTCTAGCCTAAACCTAGCTAGGGTTTTCCCCCATAACCCAAGATCAAGGAGATCTACTCCATGAAACAAGCAAAGAAAGCAATCAAATCAAAAGGGAAAGCAATCATCATAATCAATCTCAAAACAAAGCAAAGTTTCATTCAAATCCAAAGCAATCCACAAATCCCAATCAAGGGTTTTCAAATCCACAAGAACAAAGCAAATCAAAGCAAATCTACCAACAAAACCTATCAAGACTTCCTCCCTTGGCCGATTCTCTCTCTCTTCCTTCTCCTCTCCTTCCTCCTTGCTCTCCAAGAATCCCCTTGGTTCCCCTCTTTTTGTGTGTGTGTGGGAACCCTCTCTTAGAAGACAAGAGGGCCTTTTATAGATTAGATGAGGGGCAAAAGTGGAAGTCCACAAATTCGTGCCTTGGAGCCCAAGTAGTTCGGTGACCGACTCGGACCGACATGGAGGACCTCGGGCCCAAGTTACTGTGCAACTCGGTCCGGGGTTGGAGACTTCAAAGTCGGGCCCGATGTGGTTGCAACTCGATCCTGACCTCGTTCCACCTTCTTCTTTGTTGGCTTCTCTTGTTCTTCTTCATGGCATGCTTCTCTCTTTCCCGCTTTAGCTCGGCTTTTTCTCCATGTCTTGACCCTCCTTCAAATCGATCCTCGATTCATGCCAAATTACCTACAAAACACATAAAATGTGCGTAGTCTCCGAATCTCATAGAAATACGATAACTAGGCTAAAAAGGAACAAAGCGCACAAGAAAAGTGGAGAAAGAAACATATTTAAAAAGAAATCACATATGAAAACTCCACCAAATAGAGAGACATCAAAATACCCCATACTTAAACTTGCTTGTCCTCAAGCAATAACAATGTAAACAAGACCGAAACATAATCTTCAAGTAAAGCCTCGCATGAAAACCCATTTTAAGCACAAGTGATTGATATTCAAGCAAGATTACATCATCACATATGATTAAGTGTTCCAAGGAATAAAGCGAATGCAACTAAGCCTCACTTTAGGGATATGTGAATGTGCATCACTCATCATGTGTTTGGGTTTAGCAATGAACACTCAAGCTCAAGAATCATGCAAGTAAGGACTTTACTATTGAAGCAAATATCACCAATTCCTCCACCTAGAGATGCCTAATACAAAGTAAACAAAGAATTTCGAACTTGGCTCAATGGAGGTCCTCAAAGAGGTTCCATTCGGCCGAGTTGTAATGGGGCTTTTGGTATTTCTCAAGGTGGGAATTATTTGGTCTTGTGGTGCTTTCAATGGGGATTGAACAACCTAAACTCTCACCAACTTCACCAAAATTCCACAATTACTTTCACACTCACCCAAAAGACTTAACATTTCCCTTTCAACCCAAAATTTCACTTAACATTCTACTTCATCTTTGCTCTTATGCTTTTTGGTGGAGTTTCAACACTTTCTACATTTGGACCGACTTTCTCATGACATCGGGCCCGATGTTTCTTTCAACTCGGTCGGAACCTTTTCTTCATTTAAGCTCTTTGCTTTATTCCACTTTACATTTCCAACATTTTCTTTCTTTTCTTTCTTTTTCATTTTTGTACAACAAAGATGCACTACCCACATGATTCATAACACCATTCTTTGCCCTTAAACCCAAGAGAATCTCAACTCTTCAAATACAATCCCAACCTCTCTTCTAAAGTCCAATCCCATAAGGGTCAAGTCATATAAGGCTAGGAATAATATTTTTGAGGAGTTTCAAACAAAGGCTTAGACTAGAACGGGGCTACAAACAAAGGATTATCTTCATGGTAGGATATGGAACATTTATGTGACTAGAAGAATAAAGTTCAAAATCAATGTGACGATGCTAGAACAATTCTCATGACGGTCTTGGAAAATAGATAAACACCGCAATAGCAAGTTTTAATAAGCATGAATGAGCTAATCACACAAGAAAAATGAGGGATATGCAAATATGAACAAGAATCCCTAAAATGGACAAAAATAAATCTCACAAGGGTCACTCATACTTAGTTGCATAAGAACTCATCCTAGAACTCACATGTTCAATAAAACAAGCAAGATATCATGATCACCTCAAAAGAAACATCATTTAGAGGCTAAACTATCCAAAAATATGCAAAGTAATTTACATGCTCACATCATCATTAGCTTTTATTTTGGCAATCTAAGATGGGAATTTCTAGTCCAAAACCTACAAAACACAAAATCTTTTTGTTGTTTTTAACACAATTTTTCAATTTTTTTTTTTTATGGATTTTTGCAAAAATTTCTCTAAAACCAAAAACTCATCCATTCAAGACCAAATTGATCATCCATGTCTTTCATCAACCACAAACCAAGAAACAAACATCCCAAATACAAACTAGAAACACAAACTAACAAACAAACATAAACAAGTGAAATCATGAACACACTTACCCCCACCCCATACTTAAAATTTTGATGTCCCCATCAAACAAGGAAACCAAAACTTAAAAGCAAGAGAGAAGAGTATGAAGAGCTCACAATTTCTTATTCTTCAATGGCATGTATAGGATCAATTGGCGAGGACGAGAGCCCATGAGGCTCTACCTTCTTCGTTTGGACCGTCCTTGTCATAGAACTTCTTCACTCGATGACCATTCACTTTGAAAATATGTCCTTGTTCATCTACCAAGTCCACCGCACCATGAGCATAGATACGGTGGACCACAAATGGTCCGCTCCACCTAGTCCTTAACTTCCCGGGGAAAAGTTTAAGCCTTGAATTGAAAAGGATAACCTTGTCACCGGTTTGATAGGTCTTTGGAATTAACTTCCTATCATGCCACTTCTTGGTCTTCTCCTTGTATAGCTTGGAGTTCTCATAGGCTTTCAACCTCAATTCCCCCAACTCATGAAGTTCTAGAAACCTTTTCTCACCGGCCAAGTTGATATCCCTATTCATCTCTTTGAGTGCCCATTTCGCCTTGTGCTCAAGCTCTACCGGAAAATGACATGCCTTGCCATAAACTAGATTGAAGGGTGTAGTTCCCAAAGGTGTCTTGAAGGCGGTTCTATAAGCCCAAAGTGCATCATCGAGCTTAGAGGCCCAATCTTTCCTTGATCGAGATACGGTCTTCTCCAAGATAGCCTTGATTTGACGGTTTGACACCTCGACTTGCCCGCTTGTTTGAGGATGATAAGGGGTAGCAACTCGATGAGACACCCCATACTTGATCAACACATTCTCGAAGCACCTCTCAATGAAATGAGGTCCGCCATCACTTATGAGAACCCTAGGCACACCGAACCTTGCAAAAAATGTTGCTTTTCAAGAACTTCATCACCACCCTAGCATCATTGGTTCTTGTTGGTATGGCCTCCACCCATTTTGAGACATAGTCCACGGCTACCAAAGTGTACTTGTAAGGCCCCGATGTGGGAAATGGTCCCATGAAATCAATACCCCATACATCGAATAACTCAACTTCTAGAATACCGGTTTGAGGAGTCTCATTCCTCCTTGATAGGTTCCCCTCTCTTTGGCACTCCTCACACTTCCTCACATAATCATGCACATCCTTGAACATGGTTGGCCAATAATAACCACATTGAAGAATTTTTGAAGTGGTTTTGGAACTCTTAGCGTGACCCCTCGTAGGCAAGGAATGGCAATGGTGAATTATGCTCTCAACCTCTTCACTTGACACACACCGTCTATAGATTTGATCACGCCCTTCCTTGTAGAGATATGGATCATCCCAAAAATATTGCCTAGCATCATGTAAGAATTTCTTCCTAGCTTGATAAGACAAATTTGGTGGGATCACTCCCCCTACGGCAAAGTTAGCAAAATCCGCAAACCAAGGGGAAACCCCTCGTCTTACGGCACTAATAGAAAGAAGGCCAATGGGAGAGAAAGAATCAATCAATTGAGAACGAGAAGGAATGGAAATCGAGCTAGGAAACTTACTTTCTTCCACGTACCGACATTGAAGTGTACCGGGCCCGACATGATTGGACGTCGGTCCAGCTTCGCAGACACACAGGTCACTCGGGCCCGATGTTGAAGTCCTCGGTCCCGACTCACTCGTACTTGCCTTGCCTTCGGTCCGATGTTCTGAACTTCGGGCCCGACTTACTCTATTCGTCGATCTACCTTTCCTTTCCTCCTTTCCGCTCATGAGAACTTCATCTGCTCTTGAATCATCTATAGTCAAACCATCCTCCATCTCCAACATGTACTCGATGGGCAAGCGGGATAGATGATCCGCTACCATATTTTCCGCACCGGTTTTGTCCTTGATCTCATGCTCAAACTCTTGGAGAAGGAGCATCCACCTTAGAAGCCTCGGCTTTGCATCTTTCTTCTTCATAAGATATTTGATTGTCGCATGGTCCGTGAAGACTACCACCTTTGATCCCACAAGATATGAACGGAATTTCTCAAATGCAAACACTATTGCAAGAAACTCTTTCTCCGTTGTTGTGTAATTGCACTGAGTTTCATCCAAAGTTTTGCTTGCGTAGTAGATGGCATGCAAATTTCCATCCTTCCTTTGCCCAAGGACGGACCCTACGGCGAAATCACTAGCATCACACATCACCTCAAATGGAAGATTCCAATCGGGTGCCGCCATTATTGGAGCCGAGATCAAGGCATCTCTCAACCTACAAAAAGAACTCATGCAATCCTCGGAAAATACAAAGGGCACATCCTTCATCAAGAGGTTAGACAATGGTTTTGCAATTTTAGAAAAATCCTTGATGAACCGTCTATAAAATCCCGCATGACCTAAGAAACTCCTAACATCCCGAACACAAGAGGGAGGAGGTAGTTTTTCAATTATTTCAACTTTAGCTTTATCTACTTCTATCCCCCTACTAGAAACGAGGTGTCCTAGTACTATGCCCTCCTTCACCATGAAGTGGCATTTTTCCCAATTAAGCACCAAGCTAGTCTCCTCACATCTAGTCAAAACCTTGTCTAAGTTAGCTAAGCAAACATCAAATGAGGAACCATAGACGGAGAAATCATCCATAAACACTTCTACTATATCCTCAACCATATCGGAGAAGATGAACATCATGCATCTTTGAAATGTTGCCGGCGCATTACATAAACCAAAAGGCATGCGTCTATAGGCAAAAGTCCCATAAGGACATGTGAATGTCGTCTTCTCTTGATCATCGGGATGAATAGGGATTTGCCAAAACCCGCTATACCCGTCAAGGTAGCAAAAATATTCATGTTGTGCTAATCTTTCTAGGAATTGGTCTATGAAAGGAAGAGGAAAATGGTCTTTGCGAGTGCCACTATTAAGCTTACGGTAATCAATACACATACGCCATTTTGTTGTGGTTCTCATAGGTATCATTTCTCCCTTTTCATTTTGCACAACGGTGAGACCTCCTTTTTTAGGAACTACATGCACGGGACTCACATACTTGCTATCGGAAATTGGGAAGATAATTCCCGCATCCAACATCCTAAGTATTTTACTCTTTACCACTTCTTTCATGTTAGGATTTAATCTTCTTTGTGGTTCAATAGTGGGTTTATGGTTATCCTCCATATAAATCCTATGCATGCAAATTGAGGGAGAGATTCCCTTTAGTTCCTCTAGTGAATACCCTAAAGCTCCTCTATGTTTTCTTTGAACCTCCAACAACTTAGACTCCTCCTCATCATTCAGTTTGGCATTTATGATTACGGGTAAAGAAGAGTTGGGACCAAGAAATGCGTACCTCAAATCTTTTGGAAGCTCCTTGAGTTCTTGAGATGGTTCCGGTGGTGCTTGAACTTCTTCTTTCTCGGCCTTGAACACCTCCAAATAAGACATCCTTTCCTCCAATTGCTCATGCTCAACCATATTGAGGGATAGCCCTTGGCGCTCTATCTCAATTTCTCTAGGTGGTGGGGTGGCTTTCAACCTAAGCTCCCTTAGCCTTGACTCCTTAGGAACGGCTTCCCATTGCAATCCAAGAGGAACTTGGATCATCTTAGCTTCCTTATGTAGGTCCCTTTTGAAGTTGGCCTAAAGAAAAACTCAATCTCTCTTCCTCCAATGTCAAGAGACAAGTGGCCCTTCTTTACATCAATGATTGCCCCAACCGTAGCAAGGAAAGGTCTCCCTAGTATGATCGGTTCACCCGGCACTTCTATCATGTCCACCACAACAAAATCGATTGGGACATAGTGGCCTTCAATGCAAACGGGATAATCCTCGACGATACCAATTGGCTCGATAGACGACCCATCCGCTATTGTTAACCTCATGTTGACCGGAGCGATGAGACCCATGGATGTGGATTTCCATATGGTGTAAGGAATGATGCTCGTGCTTGCTCCAAGATCACACAAGGCTTGGAAGTTTTGAGACCCCACACCAATGGTTATAGCAAAACAACCGGGATCTCCTAGCTTTTGTGGTAACTCCAAGGTCTTGACCTCATCTTGCATTTCCACTATGGACCTCTTCTTGCTCAAAATCTCCTTTAAGAACTTGGCATAAGATGGCATCTCGCTCAATGCATCGGTGAACGGGATAGAGATGTTCAATCCTTGCAAGAGTTTGAGAAACCTCTTGAACTTGTTCTCAACAACATCTTTCGGCTTCTTCGAGGGATATGGAAGAATTGTTGCACCTTGAATCTTGCGTGGATCATCTTCTTTGGACTTCCCTACTTCATTTGCAACATTTTCTGAATGGACCGACTTGGGCACCATGTCGGGCCCGATGTTGTGAATCTCGGTCCTGGGCAAAGGAGTCGGATCGAGGCCTGTGTACGTCGGTCCCGAGTTGCTCTCGACCTCGGTCCTTGGTGAAGGAGTCGATCTTCTTGCTGGGTCGACTTCGGGGAACATCGGACCCGACTTGCTGGGTAAGTTGGTCCGACTCTCTTCATTCTTCTTAGGCACGTGTGGCTCAGGTAGGTTTCGGCCACTTCTCAATCCAATTGCCCGGACTTCATTTTGATTGTTTTGAGCTCGAGGATTTTCCTCGGGTCGGCCCGGAAGTCTTCCATTCTCTCTTGGGGCTTGAGTCGCAATTTGAGCAAATTGATTGTCGACTTGCCTCCTCCATGCACCAAACTCATTGAATTGGGTCCTCATCTTCTTGAACCCGTCTCTCATCTCTTGAGCAAATGATTGTAGCTCATTGAATCCCGGTGGTCTATATGGTGGTGGTGGCGCCCTTGGCTCGTTTTGGTTGAAGTTGTTGTTGTAGCCTTGAGCTTGACCGTTGTTCCACTGGCCATTGCCACCATTGTTGAAATTGCCTCTTCCACCGAAATTTCCTCGAACAAAGTTTGCCTCCTCAATTCGCTCGGCCAAGCGCACTTGGCTCTCATTTGGACAAACTTGTGTAGCATGTGCAAAGGATCCACACTCCTCACAAGCTCTAGCATTTTGCTTGTAGTAGTGGACTTGCCTCTTAAGCTTGCTCACTTCACCTTCAAGGAATTGGAGCTTCACATCCCTATCAATGTCTTCTCCCTTTGGATCATATAACTTCCTTGCACCTTCGCCTTGAACTTTCACCTCCTTGCTAGCTTGACTCACCCCATACATGGCCTCGTAATCGGATAGCTTGTCAAGTAGCTCCCAAGCTTGATCCGGTGTCAAGTCTATGAACCCACAATCGGTGTGGAGATTGAGCTTGTCCTTCGTTACCAGATTTATGCCTTGGAAAAAGATGTCTTGAAGCACATATGGTTGTTGGCCATGAGTAGGACATTGGTGCAACATCTCCTTGAAACGGTCCCATGCTTCGAAGAGAGGCTCATTCGGACCTTGTTGAAAGCTTGCAATCTTCCTTCTTAGCTCGGTTGTCTTTGAAGGCGGGAAGAACTTCATCAAGAAAGCATCATAGAGTGTCTTCCAAGTTGTGATTGACCTAGGAGCTTGGCTCTCGAGCCAATGTGCGGCCTTGCCCCCAAGTGACCATTTGAACGCCTTTAGAAGCACATACTCCAATGTCTCCTCGTCGGTAGAGATCGTCTCACACATATCCACAAAACGTTTGACATGCTCTATGGGACACTCATGTGGACGACCCTCGAATTGATCCCGCTTGATGAGGGAGATGAATTGCGTCTTGATCTCAAAATTCTTGGCAACCTCGAGAAGCACAATAGCCGGCTCGGGTACCCTTAACTCCGGATGCATGTATTGGCGTGCATTCCGGGGTAGAGCGTTGAGTTGAGCCTCGGCTCTCATCCGTTGCTCCCGTTCTCTTCTTGCCATCTCCTCTTGATTGTCCCTCTCAAGTTGCAATCTAGCCATTTCGGTCCTAAGTTGAGCCAACTCCTCATCAACATGGAGAGATTGATTCGCCATCCTTTTCCTTCTTCGGGCTTCCTTGAGAATACCTTCCGGATCACTCACAAACTCAAGCTCAAGTGTTCCTCGGGAGGAACGAGCTAGCATACACCTACGAAACAAAGACACAAACCAAAACAAATCAAAAACAAACAAAGGGTTTGGGCTATTCCCTCACCCAAATCACTACCGAAACACAAGAAACTCACCAAATTGGCACTCAATGCACTTAGACTTCCCCGGCAACGGCGCCAATCTTTTGATCGCCTCTCGGATTGCGAGGGTCTAGAGATACAATTTATAACCCGACCCCGTTGTAGTACGTGGTGGGTGTCGAACACTCGGGAAGTCTACTCGATCGATGTGTCTAGATACTAGGAAGCTAGAAAGGAGAGCATAAAACAAAGGAAAACAAAGGAATCAGTCGGGACCGACACAGAGGTCACGTCGGGCCCGAGATTGGCGACAAGAGGAAGTCGGGACCGACACTGTGTAAGTCGGGCCCGAGGTATCTGGGGATGTCGAACTCAAAGATTTAAAAGTAGATCTTGGGCTTTTGGGTTCCTTCCCTAGTAGATTAAGGCTTTTCCACCCCAATTCAGGCAATGAGTGATGATCGGACTAGGATCGAGTGCTTTCGCCCTCGTTCCAACCACTTCTACACCTCGATCATTGAGGAAATCCCCTTCGAAGCAAGGTCTTGAGATTGACACATGTTCACTTTCGCTACTTTGCCAATCTCAAGCCTTGATTCCCAACTTTCGCAAGGAATTGTAGCTCTATGTAGAGTGGGTTCCTTAGATCAAACACTCAAGGCTATGGAATTGGGGTTTCTAGCCTAAACCTAGCTAGGGTTTTCCCCCATAACCCAAGATCAAGGAGATCTACTCCATGAAACAAGCAAAGAAAGCAATCAAATCAAAAGGGAAAGCAATCATCATAATCAATCTCAAAACAAAGCAAAGTTTCATTCAAATCCAAAGCAATCCACAAATCCCAATCAAGGGTTTTCAAATCCACAAGAACAAAGCAAATCAAAGCAAATCTACCAACAAAACCTATCAAGACTTCCTCCCTTGGCCGATTCTCTCTCTCTTCTTTCTCCTCTCCTTCCTCCTTGCTCTCCAAGAATCCCCTTGGTTCCCCTCTTTTTGTGTGTGTGTGGGAACCCTCTCTTAGAAGACAAGAGGGCCTTTTATAGATTAGATGAGGGGCAAAAGTGGAAGTCCACAAATTCGTGCCTTGGAGCCCAAGTAGTTCGGTGACCGACTCGGAGGACCTCGGGCCCGAGTTACTGTGCAACTCGGTCCGGGGTTGGAGACTTCAAAGTCGTGCCCGATGTGGTTGCAACTCGGTCCTGACCTCGTTCCACCTTCTTCTTTGTTGGCTTCTCTTGTTCTTCTTCATGGCTTGCTTCTCTCTTTCCCGCTTTAGCTCGGCCTTTGCTCCATGTCTTGACCCTCCTTCAAATCGATCCTCGATTCATGCCAAATTACCTACAAAACACATAAAATGTGCGTAGTCTCCGAATCTCATAGAAATACGGGAACTAGGCTAAAAAGGAACAAAGCGCACAAGAAAAGGGGAGAAAGAAACATATTTACAAAGGAAATCACATATGAAAACACCACCAAATAGAGAGACATCATATCTCCCACCTAAGGACCTTCGGATGCACATGCTTTGTCCACAACAATGGCAAAGACAACCTTGGAAAATTCAATCCTAGAAGCAATGAAGGGATCTTTCCTGGGATACTCATCACAAAGTAAGGCTTACAGGGTCTATAACAAGAGGACCAAGAAGATAGAAGAAAGCATCCATGTCGTCTTCAACGAGAAATCTGTAAAGATGGGAACAGAGACCCAAGTGAAGGGAACTCTGTTCAATCTGGTCAGACAAGAAGACGATGATGATGACGATGATGAGCCAAGGAAGAGGGATGAAGACTATCCAAGTGCAAGTAGCACTCCACAACCAGGGAACAACGACGGAGATCCAACACTCACTGATCAAATCTCCCTCGAGGTTCCCTCCTCAGAAGAACTACAAGACACCTCCAACTCTCTTGTTCCCCAAGACAATACCCTGCCAGAATCAAGTGTTCAGGAGGAACAAAGAGGGAACTTGCCAGGAATCTCTAAAGAAACACTCAATGAAGAAGATGAAGATGAGTGTTCCCATGAAAAGAAAGCCTCTACTGAAGATGACACAAGTGCAAGGGAACCCACTCATACAAGAAACTTTCAACAAAGGAAGGACCACCCCATTGAGAACATCATCTCCCATCGATGGGTTTTTAGAAACAAGCTCGATGACACTGGAGCTATAGCAAGGAACAAGGCTAGACTGGTGGCACAAGGCTACAAGCAAGAGGAAGGAATCGATTACGAAGAGACTTTCGCACCAGTCGCCAGGATCGAGGCCATCCGACTCTTAATTGCCTATGCTGCTCACAAGGGATTCAAGCTTTATCAAATGGACGTGAAAACAGCCTTCCTCAATGGACATCTCAAGGAAGAAGTATATGTGGCCCAACCCCTAGGATTCGAAGATGAGAAGCTACCCAACCATGTCTATTTCCTGGAGAGGGCCTTCTACGGACTCAAACAAGCTCCCCGAGCTTGGTATGACAGGTTTGCTCAATTCCTCTTGTCCCATGGATACCTTCGAGGTTCCATAGACAAGAATTTGTTTTTAAAGAAAGAGTCTAAAGACATTTTGATTGTGCAAGTATATGTTGATGACATTGTTTTTGGAGCAACTAACGAAACTCTTGTAGAGAAATTTAAGGACATCATGAGCAGTGAGTTTGAGATGAGTCTCATTGGGGAACTCACGTTCTTCTTGGGACTTCAAATATCTCAAACCAAGGAGGGAACAAAGATTCATCAACAGAAATACATCAAGGAAATGCTCGTGAAGTATGGGATGGAACACTCCAAGCCCATAGACACTCCCATCTCTCCCAATTCAAGGCTCAATGCGGATGAAACAGGTATCAGTGTGGACCAAAGGAACTATCGAGGTATGATTGGGTCCCTTCTCTACTTAACAACTAGTAGACCTGATATCATGTTCTCCGTATGCCTTTGTGCTCGTTTTCAAGCTAACCCTATGGAATCACACTTGAAAGAGGTGAAGAGGATTTTCAGGTATATCAAAGGGAACGATAACTTGTGCCTTTGGTATCCAAGGAACAGTTTGCTTGAGCTCATTGCATACACAGATGTGGATTTTGCAGGGCACCTTGTGGATAGAAAGAGCACATCAGGAATGGCCCAGTTCCTAGGGTCATGCTTAGTTTCATGGGGATCTAAAAAGCAAAACTCAGTGGAACTCTCCACAGCTGAAGCAGAATATGTGGCTGCTGCATCTTGTTGTTCCCAAGTTCAATGGCTTAAGTCACAATTCCAGGATTACGGTATGTCCTTTGGCCTAGTTCCCATACTTTGTGATAAGACTAGTGCCATAAACACTTCCAAAAATCCTATGCATCATCCTAGGACTAAGCATATAGATATAAGGCATCACTTTCTACGTGACAATGTTGAAAGTGGGAACATCTTGATGGAACACTGTAGAACTGAAGAGCAAATTGCGGACATTCTCACTAAAGCTTTAGACAGAGTTCCCTACCAGCGTTTTCGAATGCTTCTAGGGATGATTACTCTAAACTAAACAAGTCCCTGTTTGTCTCTCCCTCAATGCCTGACTAGTTTCTCTAAGAATGCATGATAGGGAACTTGGATTTATTGCTTTCACTATGCCATGATCACTAGTCTAAAGATAAATGTGTACAAGGGAACTTTATTTATTTCGGCCCTACATGATCAACCAGAGTTCCCTTTATCCCACCTTACAAGCCACTATGACGGTTGATCATATAACCTACCCTAAGCTAGGGACCAGCCAAACGCTTCTCATGAGCCAAAATGTTTACTCCTTTATCGAGTCGTAAATTGTCTGGTTCTCTTTGAGTTCCCTAGCCCCACAAAAGGATGAGTGTGAAGTTCCCTTAACCACTTCATTCTCCCTGACCTTGATAAGATCATGGGAACTGATACATACTAGTAAGGGAACGCTGACTCATCTACGAAGAAGAACCGTCACTTGGGAAGCGGACTTTTGTGTCAGAAGCTCAGAAGCGTTAAGGGCCAAGTATTCAAATTTTGAAAGGACTTCCCTAGAGATCGTGACGCGTGTTCAGAGGCGTGCTATGGAAGTTGAAACGATGCCCCACGTTCATTGGGCAACGGTTATCGAGGTTTTCCCACTTCCCTTTCTACCCTTCGCCCCTTCTCTCCTTAAAACCCTCATTTGCCATTTTTGGGCTCTTATTCCGTCTTCAACCTCTGTCTTTCATCCTCTCCACATCTCATTCACTCTGTTTTTCGAGAAACCTCCAAAACCTTCTCTCTTCCCCAAATTCTCCTAAAAAATGGCCACACCACACACTTTCGCCCAGATTAAAGCTTGGGTTCTTGCAAATCCCAGAATTCTCTTCGTCTCGCAACTAAACGAGATTGAGAAAGAGCAAGACCCAATCATGAAGGACGTCCTCATCCAAGGGCTCTATAACCAAGTAAGC
This sequence comes from Fallopia convolvulus, assembly GCA_964016875.1. Classification (NCBI taxonomy): domain Eukaryota; kingdom Viridiplantae; phylum Streptophyta; class Magnoliopsida; order Caryophyllales; family Polygonaceae; genus Fallopia; species Fallopia convolvulus. The sequence continues at coordinate 28,564,737 of OZ024719.1, forward strand.
CCTTTCTTGCCACCCCCTCCTCCGGCCGACGAAACCGTGGCCTGGACTTCCTCTTCCGCCACCTCCTCTGAACCCCTTTCTCCTCCCTCAACCACCAACACCTCCTTCGGCATTGTCATTGTTGACAGTTTCGGAGATGCTCGTCCCTCCATTAACGAGAAGCCCAGAAAATCCAAACACCACCATTCATCCAAAAAACTCCACTCATCCAAAGACCCCTCGAAATCCAAAAAATCCAAACATTCCAAAGATCCCTCCAAATCCAAAAAATCGCAAACACTCTGAGGTCTCTGAATTTTCGGAGCCCAGGAAGAAGCCCCATTTCAAATTTGAGGAGTACTTGAACTGCTCCAAGGAAAGTTCTTGTATGGCCGAACCCTCTTTCGTCTTCCACTCGGACTCTGGGACCTCCCAATCCCAGAGCCAACTCACTTCTTCTTCCCTCCCTCTTCCCATCACTGAGGGACCTCCCAAACCTCTTCCCTCGAAACAAAAGACTCCTCCACCACCTCCTTCTGTTCCCACAACAAGGGGAACTCCACCTCCACCACTCCCTTCTGTTCCCACAACAACGGGAACTCCACCTCCACCTCACTAAACTCCTTCCCCTCCTTCCTCACCAAAACACACATCTATCTCTCCCACTCCTGCCTCGGGGACCTCTACTCCCCAGGTTACCAAATCCACTCCTCCTCCCCCTTCTACACAAATATCCACTCCTCTTTCCTCTCCTCTTCCCTCTTCCACCACATCCCCCACCACCACAAAACTCCCCACTCCCTCTCCATCCAAAACTGTCGTCGTCCTTACTTCGGACGACGATGACATCCCCCTCTCCGTCGTCATTGGGAAAATGACCAAGGACCCTCCTCCTCTCATCATGGGAACTGTCGAGGAGGAGACCCAACTCAAGGATGTCGAGGAAGAGCTCAGCCAGGTCCCCACTGAAGCAACACATGATCAAGGGACCAAGTTCCAAGAGAAAGCGGCTCCTGAAGAGCCCACGGAGAAAAGGGACCCAACACTAGCTGGTGGTGCTGGGGCAAGTAGAAGTCATCCTGACGATGACGCGGAGGGCTCAAGCTCGAGCTCCTCCGAGGAAGAAGGGACCTCCAATGATGAGGTCGAAGAAGAAGAAGAGGCTCCAACTGCTAAGGAGCAAGCACAAATCCCAACACCTGGACACCAATTGGTGGTGTCCACGGGTTCCTATCCTCCAAGGGAACGCGTGCTGATGATTGAAGCGGTTGCACCCCCTCAACAGAAAGGACCTCGCATGGTCTCTAGGGGGAACACTTCTAAGAGCACCTCAAACAAGGGGAAGGGAACTTCATCAACAAGGTACCCTGTGGATGAACGCCGGAAGCTCCTCCCTCGTCTTATAATTTCGGAAGAAGATCTCAATAACAACGACCTAGGGGAACTATGGGACCTAATCAAGGCCCAGGGCTGGGAGAACCTTTGCAAGGAAGCTGTGAGTGTAGATCCCTCCCAAGTGCGTCAATTCTACAACAACTTCATCATAAACAATGACGGCACTCAGGTTACTCTCTCCCACGAAGGCGACGAGTTTATATTCACTACGTCCACAATCCGCCTTCCTCTCCAGGTCCCAGTTCAAGGACACAAAGAGTTGCCCAACAAGCTCTGGGGCGACTTTAACAGCGCCGAGGTGTACAACACTATCTTTGAGGGCCGAGTTCCCACTAAAGTGCCTTCGACTCATCATCTGTCCCTCGTCGCCAAGCTTGCTCACCAATTCATCATCAATATGGTGATCCCTCGCCAAGAGAAGCGTCTGGTCGTCAATATCCCCGATGCCATCATCCTCTATCACTTCCTCCTCAAGAAGCCCATCAACCTTCCCAGAATCATACTTGGGCATATGGAGAAGTGTATGGCTTCCAAGTCTCATTTCCTTCCCTACTCTGGGCTGATCAAGAAGCTGCTCCAAAAAGAGGGTCTCTACGACGCCTCTAAGGAAGAAATTGTGCTTGGAAGGGAACTGGACATCTCAGTGGTCCAAAAGATAAGGCACTCTGAGCCTGTAGTGGAAAACGGCTCAACTGGAATCTGGTGAAGATGGGAACTCTCAATTTTTGCTCCGCATCGCCAACACCCTCGATTAGATTGCCAGGGACCAAGCAACATTGGCCAGGGGACAAGAAAAGCTTACACAAATCCTGACGTGTCTTTGTGATGCCCTGTTCCCACGAAGCCCATGATCTACCCTCTCCTTTTCCCTTAATCCAAAAATGACCACAAAAATGTACTTGAGTTCCCCTTGTACATATTTTCTCAAGTAATGAAATGGCCTTTAATTTGAATGCGTGTTCCTTTTCTTCCTTCTAAATTGCATTGCTTGTTTTCGATGATGTCAAAAGGGGGAAAGACAAAAAATGCGAGATGAGTTAAAAGTTTAAGTTATCACAGAACATGCATAAGCTAAGGGGGAACAATTGCATAAAAAGCTAAGTAAGATCTAAGTGTCTCACCAAAAGTGGCTCCACAATCTAAGTGTTTCACTTGAAGTGACTCCCCAAAATCATACTTAGGAACTCATTCGCATATCATTCATTGAAATTCTTGCATATTTTGTGATGGGTTTGTCATCATCAAAAAGGGGGAAATTGTTGGGACGTTGTTGGGACCTCTGGTTCTAAACAACGGATCAACGATGCCATTCTCCGAGTTTTGATAATGACAAACACCATGAGGAACTAATGTGGTTTATTCAAGTATTTCTAAGGAACACAGGTACAACCAAGAACTCTCATGAATGACCAAAAGCCATAGAAGCTCACAATGTAGAAGTTCCCATCAAGGGAACTCTGAAGAGGAAAGTTCCCATGCAATGGGAACTCCCAGGAATGATCAAGAGAACACAAGCTTACAACGATGAAGAGTTTTCCATCAAGGGAACTCTGAAGAAGACAGTTCCCATGACATGGGAACTCACATGTGATGACAACGACCGTTCAGCGCAGATCGCGGGATTCTGTCTTGGACATCCCAAAGGAACAGTCTGAGGATCAGACTGTCACGCTTGATCCAACGGTCCGATTGATTCAAGAAGTTGACCTAGTTCAAACCAAAGTCACATGTGAAGAAAGTACAACTTGGGCATCAAGCGAAGGGCATTTTGGACACAATTGAAAGATGCGATTGCCCAATCTCACCTGGACTATAAAGCCATATGAATAGTACTCGGATTGAGTACTTCTCCCAGAATTCACAAACACCCACACCAGAGAAAAGAAAGAAAAGCAAGAGAGGTCCCCGCCGGCGAGTGTGTGATCTCGACGACGATGAAGCCGAAGTTCCCAGGGGCAAGGGAACTGAGAAGTCGGTGTAAGGTTTGAGTTACTTGTATTTTGCTGTTGTGAGCTTAGGAACTCAGTTGAGAGGATTTACTAGTGTTTCTAGAGTTAGGAAGAACTCGTAGGAACAAAGAAGTGTGAATCCGGTTGTTGTAACTAAGGAACAAAGCAATCAATATAAGTAAGTCATTCAAAATCCTCCAAGCGGAGGTAGAGGTTTACTCATACAACTAGTTGGTTTTAGTGGGGTTCCTCTATAAGGGAACTGCGTTCTTTACTGCTTTTTATACTTGCGCTTAATTTACTTCTTCTGCCTTAGGAACAACTTAACAACCAGTTCTCAAGCTCTTTGCTAACGGTTTACGATCCAACAACATGGGAACCAATGCGACGATGAAAAGAATGTGACCAACCTCAAAAGTGAACAAGAGTTCCCACGAGATGAGAACACAGTGAACCAAAGTTCCCACATGACTGGAACTAGATAAGAAGAATAGAAATCCCTCAGAGTTAAGAAGAGTTCCCTAGACAAGGGAACCGAGAAGATGACAGTTCCCTTTTGGATGGGAATTGGCCATGCGTGAAAGCGACATCTCATCGCATTTTTAGGGATCCTGTCTTGATCAAACAAAAGGGCGTTGCAAACTTCAGATTTGCAGTAGAACGAAGATGACCATCCAACGGTCCGATGTGATCTAAGAGTTGAAAATTCGAATTTAAATTAAAGTCACCCTTAAGGATCAGACTTGAAGAGCAAGGAAAAAAGTGTATTTAGGAAAAATACCCCAAACGGATAAGAGTTTCTCATCGTGCCTATTTAAGCCCTTCAACAGTAACCTTGCTACTCACTTTTCACAAATAAAAAACTCCAAAGACAAAGAGAGAAGAAGGCTACTCAGGTGAAGACCGTCAAGTTGGTGAAAAGTCCCCGACAACGAGCTAATGTCAACGACGGTGAAGAGGAATGAAGGATTTTGTATATCTAGGGAAATTCTGGTGAAGAGACATAAGAAGAGAGAGGTTTGAGTTTCGCTTTGTCTTTGATTGTGAACGTTCATCGGGTAGCATTGAGAGAATACATTAATGTTGCCTAGGGAGGAAGTCCTTGTAGGAACATAGAAGTTTGTATTCATCCTTGTAATCTGAAGGGAACTAAGCAATAAAGAAAAGGGAACTCATTCGAAAATCCTCCAAGCGGAGGTAGAAGTTTACTCACGCGATTAGTTGATCGTTGTGGGGTTCCTCTATAAAAGAATTGTCTCTATTAGTTTTACTTACCTGCAAGTTTTATTTATTCCTCTGCGTGTGGGAACTGTTCGATACAGTTCCCATAATCATTTATGACTGACCTTCGATCCAACATATGGTATCATAACAGGCCCTCTAAATTTTGGTTAGTCTAGAGCGTGATGCGACCCTAGGGTCACAAGGGGCAGATCTAGGCTCGAAACGTCCAGATCTTCTTCGACAATATTAACGGGGATAAATATGAGACCACAAGTGGACTCGCAGGCCTCTAATGCTCGTCAGAACGAGGGTGGGGCGAGGCAGAATCAAGGGCGCGAGAAGAGAGTTAGAAAGGGGTTACGTTGGGCCAAGGCTAGGAGGAATCTCACTCTACTATAACATTGGTTAATTCATTTTGACGTGATTAATACAAGGGGGCGTGGCTCCTTTATATAGAGGAGGCCACACGAAACCCTAGTTTTAGATGGGGGTGGACTAGGGCTAGTAAGCATATTAAGCCCAACATCCAAGCCTATAATACTAATAATAGAAACTAGCTAAAAAGGGAAATAACAATGCTAGCCCATCCTACAAGAATGGAACACACACCTAAAAGGGAAATGACGGAAATATAAATAATATAAATAATACATAAAAGAGACGAAGTCCTAATCCAAGGGTCCTCTAAGGTCTAGGTCATCTCGGGTCCGTAGGAGCTGGTAGGATCCATTCCAGGTCGTCCCTTGGAAGCGACTTATATGGACGAATGTTGGACTCATCGATGTGGCCGATCCCAAGAGTCCGAATAGTCCCAAACTTGCGAAGAGGTCCAAGACATGGCTCGACCCTTCGTTTTTTTACAATATTACGAGATCTTTCACAATCCGAAAGATCCCATTAAAAACAGAAATAGGCAATCAGTTAACTGTCAACCAAGATACTTTTTGGCTCGCTAGGCCCCTTACTCTTAGAACGGCTTACACATGCCCTCCTACTGCTACTTTGAATCTGAAGGACTCAATTGAGAAAAAGAAAATACATTGTAAGTAATAATAAACTATTCTAGAAATAAAAATAACGTAATCTTTTATAAGATAAGATCTTTGCAAATAAAAGAAAAAATAACATAAAAATCAAAATAAAAGATCTTCCAATTGAAAATAACACAACAATCTCGGAAAGGATATCCCGAGATCTAGGGTTTTCCAGATTGGCAAGATGGATGCCGATCATGGCACACGAAGACAACCGGTGCGTGGGGAGGCAGACACGCAAACCCGTAGATCCTGGCACGAGTGCGGACTCGCGCGGATAGGTTTCGACCGAAGACCCAATTGGTTATATGGCACACTGCTGATGGCGCCAGTCTTGTGCGTTTGGTGCGTTATGTTCGTGTTTTTAGCTTAGTTTTTAAGTGTTTTTCTTAATACAAAGGTTCAAGGCAAAACAGGCTCGATACCGACCATGTGGGTTCGGTACCGAGGCTTGCAACAAAGAAAAAGTCGACAAGAGTTCAGCAGGAGTCTACTGACCCTAACAGGGTCGATACCGAGGTGCCTTGTGTCGGTAGATGCAACCAACTTTGAGATTTTTATATTTTTATTCCGTAATCTTTTAGTTTTAGAAAGTTCAATCTTTATGGAAACATTTTAGATTGGTTTTCTAGCATAAATACCTTGTCTTAGCTTTAGATTTGGGGGTTGATTGGTTGGGCGAATTTGGAGTCTTAAAGAAACGCATATTTCTCTCGAGTTTTTGTTTAAGATTGTTCTTAAGATTACTAGGAGAAGAAGTTTGTGATTTCTAGTTGTGTTCTAAGACAAGTTTTGAGTTTTACTTCAAGTAAGTCTTTAGATTAATTCAAATCATGTAATCTTTCAATCTATTTGTTTGTTTTTCTTCAAGCATGTGTGATTAGTTCTCTATTCTAGGATCGGGGTTGAAAATCCGACATGATTGTGAATGTATGTTGAATGATTGAATGCCTTCTATCTATTATCTACTTGTTTTGTGCTTATGCTTTGATGAAAGTCAAGGTAATTCGAGTTTGTTTCTTAATCGAAAGGCAAAGTCATGAACTTGAATATTGCTATTGTTTAGTTACAAGCTTTGGATTAAAAATAAGTAGAAAGTGAATTGATTTGTGAAAAATTAATTGATTTGCTTGCTTTAGTCAATGAAAGTTGGTAACTTTATGTTCAAGGCATGAAGTTTATGATTCACACTATCTCGATTGCATGATTATTTTGTGGTAAACCCGTGTCCTAGATCTTTTTCTCTTATTTGAAGTCTCGTACTACGTTTTGTTCAGAGTCGATACCGAGGTTATTAAATAGGTACCTAACCTATATGTTTCTATGTTGTTTTTCTTTGTTTTAGTACAAGACCAATATTGATACCTACCCTGACAAGGTCGGTACTGATCTTTTTGAGTCGTTAGTTGGTTAATTTACCTTGTTTTGTTTCCGTTTTGCGTTCTTTTGAATTCTAGAATAGTAGTTAAACACAACCTTGCTTCTTGTGGATGATCGTGACCTCCCTATACTTAGCAGGGTCTTGACTACAAATGTATTTGTTGTTAAGTAAATCCCTATCAACAAATTGACACTGTTACCGGAGATCCCAATAGTTATGTGTTTAACTACTTGTGGGTTTGGGAATAGCCTGACCCCGTTTTTTATTTCTAATTTGTTTTCTTTTGTTTTTTTTCTCAGCTTATGCAAACGGGAAGACGTCGGCTTGAATTTGATCAAACTGATTATTATTCTGAGCCTGAACGTGTTCTTCATCGTAGGAGACAAGAAAACCACACCATGGCCATCACACCTGAAGAGATGGCTCAACAGATGACTGCCCTCCGCAGAGAGATGAAGGCGTTACAAGCTGAACGAGACGCTGCTGCTACAACAGCTGAACGAGAACGGGAAAACAATACTCGTTTACAAGAGTAGTTGAATCCTATCCCGAGGAATGCCAAGCAATATATACATCTAGAACCGAGGGTGCCAGAATAAGCAATTGTGCTTCCCAAGATAGAGAAGGCCTTTGAGATTAAATCTCAATTTATATCCTTAATAAAAAGGGCTCAGTTTGAGGGGAAACCCACTGAGTGCCCTATGGAGCATATTCAGAATTTTATTGATTTATTTGATACCATTGTTGCTGATGATATTTCTCTACAGTATGTTCTATTAAAGGCCTTTAAGTGGTCTCTTGTAGGAAAGGCCCTGAGCTGGTTAGAGAGCCTACCTCCTAGATCGGTTAGGATATGGAGAGCCTTACATGACTTGTTCATGACAAAGTTCTTTCCTCCAACCAAAACTACAGAGTTAAGGAAACACATCACCTCTTACCACCAGCCGCCTAATGAGTCCTTTGCAGAAACATGGGAGAGATTCAAGGAGATGCCGAGGCAATGCCCAACCCATGGACAACCACAATACGTTCTTCAATAGATATTCTTTCAGGGAATAAATGCTGAGACAAAAAAATTCATCAACCTGCACACTGCTTGCGGTTTCATAGAGATGGAACTTGATGAGGCATGGGAATTACTAGACAAGTTGACCAATTACGATGCCATGTAAGGGACCCAGCAGCCACCCCAGCCTCAAAAGCGTCTCTACATTCCAAATAAAGAAGAGGTTGATCCCAATGTTAAAAATCAATTCTTAGAGGATGAGATCAACCGTCTAAAGAAACATGTAAGTTTTCTGAAAACCTCTCAACAATGTCTTGAGTGTGGCTTTCATGCCCACAGTACTCTTGCACTAACATTGAGCAAGTTAGAGCCACTGAGACATATGCTGAAATGAATTACATGAGAGGTCAATACAGAAATCTCCCTAATAAATATGACAGGCCCAACATCTACTCCACTTGGGGAACCTCCAATCAAGGTCAAAACAATACACCCCCTCCACCGAATAGACGACCCCACCCTACAGATCTCTAGATTATCAAGAGCCACCTTCATAGGTGGAAGGGCTCCAAGAGGGCATTAATGGTGTCTATAATAAATTTAATGACGTCCATAGCAAGATTGATGGAGTCCAAGCAAACCTTAACAATCAAATGAAATGGTGGGGAGAGTTTGAGATCTGCAAAAAGAGCGTTGACTCACAACTGGGTAACCTTACTGCACAAGTCCCAAGACCACAAAGGCATCTCCCGGGCCACCCCGAAGAGAACCCGAGAGGACACATCGCAGCTGTACACCTCTGGAGCGGAAAGACATTACTGGACCGTGCTGAAACCAAGGAGAAAGAGCCCGGTAACGAAGAAACTGCGCCAGATAGAATCGATAGCGGACCCAACAAGGTCGATACCGAACCCCAAACACTCGGTACCGATGCTCCATGGGTCATTAACGACCCCAATCCAGGTAAGTCTTCACCTCCAGACCACTTCCTTAGTCCGAGGCTCGGTATCTACCCCACTAGGGTCGATACCGACCCTTATGCAGCACTAATCGACCACTTTGTTGATTCGGTAGCACCACCTCTCGAGCCTGTTTTGGTTCCGAGATCGGTAAAGACTCTTCCCTTCCCTTCTAAAAAGTCCAAAGATTTAACAAAAGGGAAGTTTAGGCGTTTTGTTAAAATTCTTAAGGGCTTAAATATTTCCATTCCATTCGCTGAAGCCCTAAGCGAAATGTCGGCTTATACAAAATTCTTGAAAGATATTCTTAGCAAGAAGAGGTCTACGTCTAAGCTGACCGACGAGGTCCGATCTTTGGAGATCCTAGAAAAACTCGGCGACCTAGGTAAGTTTGCTATTACTATTGGAATTGGAGCTTACCGGTTTAAAGCTTTATGTGACTTAGGAGCTTGTGCGAGTCTACTAGCATTATCAACATGGTCCAAGGCCAACATGGGACCATTGGAACCTATAGAAAATTAAAAATGAGGTTATACATGGTGGACGGATCCTGTGTCAAGCCTACGGGAGTTGTGGATGATTTTCTAGTACAAGTGGGCAAGTTCTTTTTTCCTAATGATTTCATTGTCATGGAGATGCCCGAAGAACCGGTGGTGCCTATCATTTTAGGGAGGCCTTTCTTAGCCACAACAAGAGCCATAATTGATGTTAGGAGGGGACTCCTAAATTTTGAGATTGGGGATGAGGTGGTGGAATTCCGTTTTAACCCCACCATGGAAGAGACCAATGAAGCTGAGGTCAAGATGCTCTATACCCATACTGACTATATTGAATGTGTGGACCCAATCGAGAGGTTGTTGGGTTTTGATACATTCTTGGGCAGAAGGTGGCGGAAACTGATCTTGCAACATCGATTCCGACCCTACATGGGTGGTTACCGATGCTTCTGGCCGGAAAAAGTGTAAAGGCGAAATCTGCAGCATCTATTCGAGCACCTCCACCTCTGTACCGAGGCTCCCAGCAGGCAAAATCAAGTCGGAACCAACTCCCTTCGGGTCGATACCGATCCCTTTGATAGAAGATGAAGAGCTTCTGGCATTTGATTACCGAGAGGAAGTTATGAAGACAAAACATCAAGAACCCGTCCTGTTCCCGGCTAAGCCAACTCCAACGCTCAAGCCCCTTCCGGACTCCCTTAGGTATGAATTTCTAGGTCCTAACTCTACCTTCCCCATCATCATCATTTCTCAATTAAAAGATGAGGAAGTAGAGAAGCTAATTTCTGTACTTAGGACCCATAAAAAAGCCATCGGCTACTCTTTGGATGACATAATTGGAATATCCCCTTCATTATGCATTCATCGGATCTACATGAAGGACAATCACAAACCCACAATAGAGCATCACATAGGTTGAATTTTAACATGAATGATGTGGTAAAAAAAGGAAATTTTAAAACTACTTGATGCTGGGATAATTTTTCCTATATCGGTCAACCAATGGGTTAGTCCGGTCCATGTAGTCCGTAAAAAGGGGGAATGACCGTCATAGATAATGAAAAGGGCGAATTGATCCCCACTAGGACCACAACTAGTTGGCGGATGTTCATAGATTACAGGAAGCTAAATAGTGCTACAAGAAAAGATCATTTTCTGCTTTCTTTCATTGATCAAGTCATAGAGCGCTTAGCCCAGCATGATTACTTTTGTTATTTAGATGGCTATAGCGGTTTCTGGCAGATTCCCATTCATCCTGATGATCAGAGGAAAACAACCTTTACTTGTCCCTATGTGACCTTTGCTTACAGAAGAATGCCATTTGGGCTTTGCAACGCCCCTGCAACTTTTCAAAGATGCATGATGGCTATCTTTTCTGACATGATAGAGGATATAATAGAGGTTTTTATGAATGATTTCTCTGTTTATGGTTCTTCATTTGATGCTTGTTTTGCTAACCTTACTCGTGTGCTTAAAAGATGTGAAGAAACCAACCTTGTTTTAAATTGGGAAAAATGCCATTTCATGGTCCAAGAGGGGATTGTGCTAGGACATCTCGTCTCAAAGAGAGGGATAGAGGTAGACAAAGCCAAAATAAAGCTTATTGAAAAACTACCTCCCCCTTCTTCTGTTAAAGACGATATGAGTTTTCTAGGACATGCTGGCTTCTACAGACGTTGTATTCAGGATTTTTCTAAGATAGCTAAACCTTTGACTAACCTACTAATGAAAGATGTAGTGTTTGAGCTGTCTTTAGAATGTCTTGAAGCTTTTCACAGGTTAAGAGAGGCCCTCATTTCCGCTCCTATCATACAGTCCCCAAACTGGACACTACCCTTTGAAATAATATGTGATGCCAGCGACTATACTGTCGATGCAACATTAGATCAGCGGAAGGATAAAAAGCTCCACGCCATTTATTATGCAAGTAAGACGCTTGATGAGGCGCAAAGTAAGTATACCACAAAAGAGAAGGAATTCTTTTCTATGGTATTTGCATTTGAAAAATTCCGCTCTTATCTTGGTGGTTCCAAAGTGATTGTTTACACTGACCATGAAGCCGTTAGATATTTAATGACTAAGAAGGATGCCAAACCTAGGCTACTTCGTTGGATGCTCTTATTGTAGGAATTCGACCACGAAATCCGGGACAAGAAGGGAGTGGAAAATTTGGTGGCGGATCACCTATCTAGGTTGCCAATTGAACACATCGCGGATTCCAACAATATTGTACCAATCAATGACTCCAGATCGGACGAGCACCTCATGTTGAATGAGGTCGAAAATATTGTACCAATCGATAGCGACCCTACATGGATCGGTATCGACCCATCACCAAAGCTGGAGCACGTTGGGCACACCGGTATCGAGCTAGAAACTATGGATACCATGTCAGGACAGCTCGATACCGAGCCAAAGGAGGTCGGTACCGAGGAGATTATTGAAGCAAAAGGGTCGATACCGACACATCCAAGTCCGTAACGACCCATCCAAGTACGTTTTCTCACCTTATTTCAATACCTCCTAATTTAGATCCTTCCACATCTCCTTCTTCTACTTCTCTTCATTCTATTCATGTCGTTAGAGGGTCAAAGACCCCTTGGTTTGCAGATTTTGCTAACTACATTATAGGAGGCATAATTCCCATGGGTTTGACCCCACAAAAGAAGAAGAAGTCCATACATGATGCCAAATAGTACTATTGGGATGATCCTTACTTGTTCAAGCAAGAAAGTGATCACCTTTTTAGGCGTTGTATTCCAGAAGACGTGATAGAAAGTGTGATCCATCAATGTCACACTCTCCTAACCGGTGGCCATGCAAAAGGATTCAAAACCACGACGAAGATTCTTCAAAGTGGTCTCTATTGACCAACCATTTTCAGGGACGTACAAGAATATGTGACTTCATGTGATGAATGCCAACATGCTAGAAACACCACTTGGAGGTATGAGAACCCGCTAATAGGGATCCTAGAGGTCGAGCTTTTTGACGTTTGGGGCATAGACTTTATGGGACCCTTTCCTTCATCGGGCCCCTATAAGTATATCTTAGTGGCGGTTGATTATGTGTCCAAATGGGTGGAAGCCATTGCAACAAGGACCAATGACGCCAAAACCATGACAAAATTTATTAGATCTAACATTTTCCCAAGTTTGGAGTACCACGAGTCCTTATTAGCGATGGTGGGTCACATTTGATCGAGAGGAGCTTTGAAGCTCTCTTGGCCAAGTATGGGGTATCACATCTGGTGGCAACACCCTACCATCCCCAAACTAGCAGCCAAGTAGAGGTGTCAGACAGTCTCCCGCTCTAGGAAGGATTGGTCATCCAAGCTTGATAAAGCTTTATGGGCTTACAGAACGTCGTACAAAATACCTTTACGCACCACTCCCTACGACCTAGTTTATGGCAAGGTGTGCCATTTGCCAGTCGAGTTCTCTTACTTGGCTCGGATTTCCTCATCCGAGTTAGTTTGCTCATAGTATTTCTTCAACCGATGCCCATTGACCTTAAAGATGGCTCCATTATTTTCTACTAGATCAACCGCTCCATGGGGATATATGTGGTGGACCACGAATGGCCCGCTCCATCTTGATCTTAGTTTCCTTGGAAAAAGACGACGTCTAGAGTTAAAGAGAAGTACCTTGTCACCAACTTCATAGGTTTTTGGCACCAACTTCTTTTCATGCCATAGTTTGGTGCTCTCCTTGTAGATTTCGGCATTCTCATATTCCCTTAGCCTCAGCTCCTCTAGATCTTGCAAGTCCATGAACTGTTTTTCTCCGCCCTTGTCGAGGTCCATATTGAGCTCTTTGAGAACATCCTTTGATTAGCGAAGATAAGCTCGTTGGGCTAACGACGTTAAAAATAGCGCTTATGGGAGGCAACCCGGTTTAGTTTTTTTTTCTTAGTTCTTTTTCTTAGCTTTCTTTTGACTTCTTTTTAGAGTAGAGTTAAGTTTGCGGAATAGAATGTTTTTCTGAAAGTGCTACAAGAGTCGGGTTGATAATGACGTGAGCAAAGCGTTGCGCAGACAAGCTCGGTATAGAACCTAATAGGGTCGGTATCGACCCCCTCCACGAAAAATTTCTAGAACCCGCACCGACACAGTTAAGTGCCTTAAAAACCTAAAACTCCTTTTGATTTCTTTCCCACGCCTCCTTCACCAAATACACCTTTGTGCTCACAAACCCTCTTAAGCCTTCACAAACCCTCATAAACTCCATTGCTACCACCAATTGAACCTCCACGCACTACCCCTCGGACCACACGCTCACCAAGGACGCACGCGCCTCAGCACCGGTACCGAGAAAACTCCACTTTTGTTCGTTACCGATCTACAACCCTTGTTACCCTAAAAACGTTTTGATTTTCGGTCTATATTCTCGGATCTTTGGTATTTTTTCTCAACCTTAAATCTTAAATTCAATTATGCTTGAGTATTCATGGTGATTTTTGATTGATTTTCATGCCTAGATCTAGATCTAGTTCGAGATTGGTTTTTATTTCTTAATTTGTGCCTCTTTGCTTTGATATTGGTGATTTGTTTTGATGAATCTAGTTTCCTTATGTTTGGAACGCAATTCCTTTACATTATAAAAGCATGAGGTTACTTGTTTTTTTATTTTTGACATGATTTACACCATATTTTTGACAAATTTTGGCATGATTAGATAGGATTTTGAGTAAGTATGGGGCCGAGGTTGCTTGATTATGAGGTATTGTTTTGGAATCATGCTTGAAAGGCTTTTACAAGTGGCGAATGGTTTTAAATCGAGGACTTGGCCCTCGAATTTGGGTTTGAAAATCTGGAAACACAGGCTCGATATCGACCCCTGCAGGGTCGGTACCGACCCTTTCTAGCCCAATACCCAATTATTGCTTGACAGGTTCGATACCGACCCTCCTCCAGAATAATGAATTCACTTACAAAAGTCTTATTTCAATTCAAGTACGGGGTTCTATGGTGTGTTATTGTCATGAGTGGATCTTATCTTGATTTTCTTGTGTTCTTTGAGGTTTTACAATGGCAATTTCAAGCCAAGCTGGCAAGAGAGTGGGTAAGAGAACCAAGAGGCGAAGTCCATCTCCTTCTCCATCTCCACCACCTATGGATCATGTGGTGTTGAAGACTGTTGTGCAACAACAGATCTACGATGTCGTCTTCAACAAACCCCACCACACAAGATGGTTTTCAAAGGTTGATGGAAGGCAGTTGGGAATTTATGAGGATCTCAAGCACGCCTTCTCCATCCTAGGTGTGCCTCACCTCCTAAAGTGGAAAGAAATACCTCACTACCCGACCCTCACCTCAGAGTTCGTGGCCACCCTCCGCACCCAGTTTAAGAATAAGATGTCGGTAGGGAAGATTAGATTCAGGCTCGGGAATGAGATTACGAGCTCACCATGGCCGAATTCAACACTCTTCTCCTCTTCGCTAGCCCCTCCCGTGATTAAACCACACCAGACGACTTCAAGGTTCACAGGGGAAATTAGTCCCACAACATCTGCTCTCCCTGGTTCTCACATTATCAACCCGATCTTCCGCATTATCCTCCGGATCCTAGGCTCCACTATTTGGCCCAAAAAGGAACTTTCACGACCAACAAGGACGAAGGTTGGATGTCTCTGCACTATGCTCTTTGAAAACCCTGCTCCTATGAACTTGGGGTATGAATGGATAACTTATGTGGAGCAACAAGGGGCACAAATTCAAGTAAACTACTTTGGCGGGTTGGTGAGCCTCTTAGCTTTGGCTTGTAAGATTGACCTTACACGCTACAGTACCCTCTGTCCACAAAAATTGGGCATGAGCTACTGGATCTCTTTAGGGATTTTTCAGAGATGCTAGGAAGGGTTCACCACTATAGTTCAAGGTCGCCAAGTGCTTGTCATGCGGGATAAGATGGAGCTTTTGTACCTCCCTAATTGGTACGAGGCTTGGACTTCCACACCATTTCCGCTAGCCAAGAAGCCCCAAAATGATCCTTTCTTAAGGATATCTGAGTCACGGTACGAGCGAGAAGAGGACACTATGCAAGAAGATGCTCAAGCCCCTGCAGAGGAGGTGGGTACCGAGCATCACCAGTTCGGCTGAGGCACCGACCTTTGCTGAACAAGTCGGTACCATGCCCAATGACTTCATTACCGATGCTGATAGGAACATTATTGTTCCAATAGAGTACGGTATTGTGACATATGACCCTGATACCGACCCTAGCAAGGTCAATACCGATCCGCGTTTTCAGCCAACTCACTTCGGTACCGAGCATCACCAACACCAGCACCAACCCAATACCGATGCTTCCAGTTCTGATGCACCATCACAGTGGGCAAATGATTTGGCCTCCCAGATGCAACTACTGTGTATGCATCAATACCACTTACATGATCAGATGAACAAGTGGTAAGAGGCTTATGCAACTCGTGTGGTAGTTGAGAATGAGCGTCACAAAATGGCTGAGTCTCGCTGGAGGACTAGTAAGCAGCGCTGGTCAGAGGGAGAAGAACGTTGGCGGACTATGGCTATGTTCATAGAGAACTTTGAGCATTACTTTCCACCTCCAACGCGCTGATTTTCTTTCTTTCTCAACAATGATCAAGGAATGTTTCCATGGCTTCACCAACCACTTTGTGACTTTATTTTCTTTTCCCTATCTCTTTCTTTTGTCTTGCTTTGTTGCTACAGTGGGGACACTGTATTACTTAAGTGTGGGGTGGGGAGGGAAAAGAAAAACTTTTGTGTTCTTGCGTTTTTGTTTAGTTTGTTGTCTTGTTTGTTGGTTTTAAGTTGCTTTAGTTGCTTTCCTTTGCATAATGAAAAATAATGAAAAAGTGTGCTTAAAGCCTTTTAGTTGCTTTAGTTGCTTTCCATATCCACCCTTGCATTATTCCTTGTTTTTGAAGCCAATTTGAGCATGAAGCCTTTTATTTGTAGCTCACAAAAATTATTTCCTAGCCGATATAAGCTTGACCCTATCCGAGGATTAGGACTTAGTTGGTTAAGAGTTGTTTTTGTGAGTGAAGATATACATTGGTTCGAAATAAAGGGACTGGTAGGGGTAGATTGTAAGTCTCTTTGTTAAAAGTTGTAAAAAGATCTCTTGGTAAAAAGTGCACAAGAAAGGAAGAAAAGAAGACTGAATTTTCATACTCGATACCGACCTATGTGGGCTCGGTACCGAGGTTATCCTAGCAGCCCAAAGAAAAAGCAGTTGCAGCTCGATACCAACCTTTACAGGTTCAGTACCGACCCATTCCAGAGAAAAATTTATGAAGAGGAAAATGCGAAAAAAGAAGAAAAAAATGGGAAGGAATTAGAAATAGAATATGTGCAAGTGTGTTAAAGTTCAAACCTAAGAGTTTCTTTATGTTTATGTTTGTGAGACTTTCTAGGATTTTAATGGGTGAGTGAAAGAAAGAAGTGTTCTTAAAGAAGAGTGAGTTTGGTATGTTATCTTTTGAGAGTTTTGGATTATGTGTGAGTTTTTAGGAGTCTTTATTCTCGTATATTTTTAGCACCTTATCACCAAAATATTTTCACGCCTATTTGTCATTACCAAGCCCCATTACAACCCAGCTGAATGGAAGCTTCTATGATGTTTTTCATGGAGCCTAAGTTCTCTTGATGATTTTTGCTTGTTTTGACAATCTTTGGTGGAGAGTTTGGTGATATAAGTTCCAATTTCTATGAGTTTTTGCGTACTTTATTGATTTGAGAGATGAACTTATAAGCCTAAATACATGAGAGTTGAGTGAAACACATTATCCCTAGTGAGGTTGGATTGTGATTTCTTATGTCCATTTGTTGTTCATATATGTATGATGACGTTAAGAGTCATTTGCTAATTTTCACTAATGCTTTGAAATTGCTTTTTGATGAAGGCTATTACTAAAGGAATGTGTTGATTGGTTTTGGCTTCTTTTTAGTGATTGCTTGAGGACAAGCAAGCATAAGTATGGGGTATTTTGATGTTCGTGTTTTTAGCTTAGTTTTTAAGTGTTTTTCTTGGTTGTTTAGATTAGTTTAGTTGTGCTTTTATGTTTGTTTTGTGTCTTTTTGGATGAGTTTGCATATTTTGAGAAAAGTATGGAAGCTACTCGGTTTTTATGTTTTCTCTAGGTTTTTGGAGCAAAATTGGAGCATTCTAGGGACATCGATATGGCGAGGAGCCAGAGGAGTATGGCTGGCTAGGGAAGAATCAAAGACACTCAAGGAGATCCCGAAAAATCCAAATGAAGCAATGAAAAAGTTCAAGGGTTCGAGGAAAAACAGGCTTGATACCGACCCTGTGGATTCGGTACCGAGGCTTGCAACAAAGAAAAAGTCGACAAGAGCTCAACAAGAGTCTACCGACCCTGATAGAGTCGATACCGAGGTGCCCTGTGTCGGTAGATGATGAGGTATTTTAGGTGGTCGTTAATACCTATCAAAGAAACCTAACTTAACCAACTCAGAAGATCAGTAAGCAAGGGTCGATCCCACAAAGACTCGTGTAAATGTGTTATTGCTTTAGTGCCAAGTAACTAATATGGGGTTTTTTGTATTTGTAAATTCTAAACTACTATGCAAGATAGAAATAAATATGAATGCAGAAGATTGTTTATATCAATAAGAGACAAACGTGTTCAACTAGTTAAATCCATCATGATATTGATTCGTTGATCATTGATTCTCTTAATTCTCTTCTCACTTGAATAATCTATTGTGGATAATGATCCTACTAAGGACTAAAACCCAA
Source organism: Fallopia convolvulus (assembly GCA_964016875.1). Classification (NCBI taxonomy): domain Eukaryota; kingdom Viridiplantae; phylum Streptophyta; class Magnoliopsida; order Caryophyllales; family Polygonaceae; genus Fallopia; species Fallopia convolvulus. Next base: position 28,582,905 of record OZ024719.1, read on the forward strand.
ACTTCATATTTAGTTGATAGAACTACCAGTCTAACAACCCTAATTATCTAATAACCTAGAAGACCTTCTAGATTCAATTAAATAACAACATGACGATTCAAGTTATCAATAGAAACAAACACTTAAAGCAACCAGACATCTAAGTGACTTGTGAATTTATTCCCTCCTTTAACCAACTTGTCCAACCGATACTAAATTGATTAAAGTATACTCTTGATCAAATTAACTCCGACCGGTAATTAATCAGATTCAGTTGTAACTAGAAATTCAATTAGGTAGCTAATCTAATAAAACCCTAGTTTAGATTCAATTAAGCACAAGAAATAATTTCTATTCAAGTTTGTTGAGAATCAATCAAACCTCACAACTACATACAAATCATGACTTCAATAACTAGCCAAACACAAGAGAAATTAGCAATGCATAATTAAATTAAAATCAAACTTACAAAGGTTCAATGGTTCTTCCTTGAGAGAAAACCCTAGCCTCCAAAAGTTGATCAAAAGTTCTAAAAATTAAACTAACATATATATGTCTACTAAAAATAACCCTCATAAGATATATTAAACCATCCACTCGGATTTTATCTAGCCCAAATAACCCAAATATCAAAGCCCAACATCAAGACTTGGCCCAAAACACATCCGCGTAGAAAGCCCAAATTGCGCGACTTTGACACCCAATTGCGCGGCCGCACATTCTTGCTCCTGCCCGCGCAATTCCCATTCAGCTGGGATTACTCGGCTTGATTGCTCGGGATCGATCCCGTGCTTTTGGCTTTAGCTTGGCTCGGCTTTATTCTTGATTTGGCCTTTCTCCATCCGTCATCCTAGCTCATCCTAGCATTCCTTAGCTCGTCCACCACCGCCATGGTCAATCTGCACCTCGTCCCGATGTTGCTCTTGAACCTAAAAACCTGTAAAACCGAGCAAACCAGCGCATAATACCCGACAACACAAAAACCTAAAAACTACATAAAACCAACATAAAACTAACTAAAACATATATAAAACATGCATCTAAACTACTCCTATATGAAAGCTATCAGTAGATGCAACCGACTTTGAGATTTTTATATTTTTATTCCTGTAATCTTTTAGTTTTAAAAAGTTCTATCTTTATGGAAAATTTTTAGATAGCTTTTCTAGTATAAATACCTTGTCTTGGCTTTAGATTTGGGGGTTTATTGGGGTGGCGAATTTGGAGACTTAAAGACATGCATCTTTTTCTCGAGTTTTTATTTAAGTTTGTTCTTAAGATTACTTGGAGAAGAAGTTTGTGATATCTAGTTGTGTGCTAGGACAAGTTTTGAGTTTTAATTCAAGTAAGTCTTTAGTTTAATTCAAATCATGTTCTCTTTCAATCTCTTTGTTTGTTTTTCTTCAAGCATGTGTGAGTAGTTCTCTATTATAGGATCGGGGTTGAAAACCCGACATGTTTATTAATGAATGATGTGTGTTGAATGATTGAATGCCTTCTATCTATTATCTACTTGTTTTGTGCTTATGCTTTGACGAAAGTCAAGGTAATTTGAGTTTGTTTCTTAATTGAAAGAGAAAGTTATGAACTTGAATTTTGATATTGTTTGATAACGAAAGTTTCAAGCTTTGGATTAAAAATAAGTAGAAAGTAAATTGATTTGTGAAAATTAATTGATTTGCTTACTTTAATCAACGAATGTTGGTAACTTATGCTCAAGGCATGAAATTATGATTCACACTATCTCGATTGCATGATTATGTCGTGGTAAACCCTTGTCCTAGATCTTTTTCTCTTATTTGAAGTCTCGTACTTCGTTATGTTTAGAGTCGATACTGAGGTCATTACATCGATACCGAACCTGTGTGTTTATGTGTTGCTTTGCTTTGTTTTAGTACAAGACCAGTATCAATATCGACCCTGACAAGGTCGGTATCGATCTGTTTGAGCTGTTACTTGGTCAATTTACCTTGTTTTGTATCCGTTTTGCGTTCTTTTGCTTTCTAGAATAGTAGTTAAACACAACCTTGCTTCCCGTGGACGATGTTGACCTCTCTATACTCAGCGGGGTCTTGACTACAATTTTTTTTGTTAAGTAAATCCCTATCAACAGTGCGAGGACAAGGATCCTTGGCACGCTGGTGTCATTGGACGAACGCACCAAGATTTTACCCTGACACCCAACAAGTCACCGATCTTCCAGGATGGCTCGTGAGGACTCGGGTCCTCAGCTTGGTTGGTGCGAAGGCACCATGGGTCGGAAAAAGTTTTCGTTCGAACCGCCTTGGTTCTGATACCATTTGATGCGACCATAGGGTCACAAGGGGCAGATCTAGGCTCGAAACGTCTGAATCTTCTCCGAAAATAGTAACCGGGATAAATACGAGACCACTAGTGGACTCACGGGCCTCTAACGCTTGTCAGAACGAGGGTGGGGCAAGGCTGAATCAAGGGCGAGGGAAGAGAGTTAGAAAGGGGTTGACGTCGGGCCAAGGCTAGGAGGAATCTCACTCCACTATAACATTGGCTAATTCATTTTTACGTGATTAATACAAGAGGGCGTGGCTCCTTTATAAAGAGGAGCCCACACGAAACCCTAGTTCTAGATGGGGGTGGACTAGGGCTAGTAGGCATACTAGGCCCAACATCCAAGTCCATAATATTAGTAATAGAAACTTGCTAAAAAGGGAAATAACAAGGCTAGCCCATCCTACAAGAATGGAATACACGCCTAAAGGGAAATGACAAAAATGGAAATGACAGAAATATCATTCTCTGAGGTCCTAATCTAAGAGGGTCTCTAAGGTCTAGGTCGTCTCGTGTCCGTAGGAGTTGGGTTCGAGCTAGGGCAGGGTAACATCATTCTCTCCCGCTTAGCTTCAAAGCGAGCTTGTTTCTATGTGGGTCGAACAAGGGAAGCAGGCGAGGATCTCAGTAAACCCATGCCATTGAGATGGGTAGTCTCTAGGAAGTACGATGTCGACACAAGGGAAGGCTTGAGCATGGGCTCGTGGTGAGCGTCGGACTCTAAGGAGGGCGCCGATGTAGGTGAAAGTTCATCAAGCTAGGGCGGGTCCTCTTCCTTAGTGATGCAGTGAAGCCAACCATGTCTCCTAACGACATCGATGAGTTGATTCGAGTGCCTTCTGACGGTCCAATCACGAGAAGTCGAGCTAAGAAGATTGCTCAAGGCACAACAACAATCTTGGTTCGATTGGCAACTGTTATAGAAGAGCCAATCAAGACGATGTGGGTCTCGTGCATTCGACATCAATTGAGCCCGGATTCCATGGATTGATTTTAGGGGCCGAAATTCACTATTTCTTTATTTAGAAACATGTATTATCTTGTCTCACTTTAGGGCGGAATTTAGTAAGTGACCGAGTGAGATAAGTTGGTATATGGGTCAAAGTCAACTCTTTGACTTGATCATTCTAAGTGGAGAAAATATCAGTTATTATTATTTCATTATATGCGTGTTTTTCAATTTAAATAATGTAGAGGATTCAATCAATAGAAAGATGTTAGTTGCTTGAATCTTCTCTCTCCTGGTTGTTATAGATATTTTGATTTTGTTACGATATTTTCTTAAATAAATAAATCAGCCATGATTTATTTTATTTAATGGAATCTAGTTTGTTATAGGTCTAGATATTTTATTATATCTTGGAAAGCAAGACAAGGGGGCCTAATCTATCTATTAGGGCCAACCACTTGGATGCTTTGCTCTCCAAGGAATAGCTTTGTATTCTACTATAAATACTTTTGCATTTCATTAATAAAAATCAGATTGAGAGAGATTAAACCCAAATTGGTTTAATCTATCTCTTGGGCCATAAAATAATACACGTGTGTTTATGCTTGGAGAATTCGATCAACCTCATTCGATCATCATCATCTTCGACTTCTCTCACATCCATTATTTTCAATTCTAATTTTATTGTGTGAACAATTAGATTGTTCTAAGTTGATTGTTAAAGATTAAACTTAGTTAATCATTCGGATTTAGCATTAGAGCCAATCCGTTTGAACTATCAAAGTTGATTATATCTATAATTTCAGATCGGCTCTTAATTCATCAATTCAATTCAGTTTTCATTACATGTCGTGCAAGTTTCTCACATTGATAGCAAATTCAGGTTGGATTGATTGTTACAAGGCAAGATCGGGACTTTGTGGGCTCACTACGAGATTTCTATTGAGGATTCCGAGACAGTCACGTATCAAGTGGTATCATATTCCAGCGTCTCACCAAGTAATTTCTTCTTTCCTTAATTTGCTTTCTAGTCAATTTGATTCAATTTTTGATCCCAAAGCTTACACCTTTAAACAAAGTTGCAATTTTTGAGACCAAGGCTGAATTTTTCACCCACCAACCACCATATTTCCGCCTCCCTCCACCACCTTGCACCGCAGGCAACCTAGAGCTGGTGTCGCTCCCTACTGCCGCACCACTCTCCACCACCGTCCTAATCCAACCCCACCAACCCCACCTCCATCGGACAACCCTAAACCCTAATCGCTACCCCTCCCCTTCTCGAAACCCTAACCCTAATTTCGAGAAAACCCTACCCAAACCCTAACCCTAGTTCAGAAACCCCATCTGAAACCCTAAACCCCCTTACACCAACCCTAGAGCCAAACCCTACCCTTCTCCAAACCCTAATCCAGCCGAACCATCCAAATCCTAATCTCCCTTTTAGTTGCTTGCCCCCCAAGTAATTAATCAATTAGGAGATTTTTAAGGGATTTTTGCATGTTTATTGGCTGAATTGGTTGAGTTGTGTTGCAATATAGATTAGCAATATCACTTTGAAGAAAGGGTGGTGACGAAATAAAAGTCACTTTAGCCTACCATATTTCTGTCCTTGCATGCTTAAATTTGGCTTTATTAACTTGCATAGAGTCAATTGAGAGATTGTATGTGTTTAAAAGCTTATAAGGGATATTTTGCACTGCTTGTCTTATTGCATACTCGTTATTTGCTTGAACTGCATATTTCCTTTAATTATCATTAGTATACCATATCCACAACATATCTACCCCTTTACTCCTTCAATTCAACCCAAAAACTGAATTAGTTGATTGGATTGCTTTGAGGCATGTTTTGGCTTGATTAAGGTGTGGTATTGCTTGTTGTGATTTTGCTTTAGAACACACTACTCTCTCTCGTTTTTTGCGTGTTTCAGGAACAATGGTGATCCCAACTGAGCCTAACCCAGCTGAATTGAATCTTAGTAAGGAGGCAATCGACTTCATTAGGTTGTCCATTTGTGAGAGCATAAGGGAAGGGCAACAGGTCGCAACTGTGGCTATGAACCCGAGAATGCGGCATATTGAGGAGCAACTTGCAACATTAATTGAATCATCTCTAGCAAGTCAAAGAATTACTCATGCAGTTGAGCTTTCTAGTGACCCGAATAATGCCCCATCTAGCAACAAAGGCAAACAACATGTAGTAGAAAAGAGCATGATGTGCTTGCTAGCTACCAAAGAAAATGATCTACTTGGCCAATATTCACCTAAAGCCAGCCGAGGTAGAGGAAGAGGCAACGGGGCGAGGCAACCACCGGTTACACACCAACAATTCTATACTCAACAATCGAACCTGTTTCCTCAAGCCACTCATCATCAACAACAACAATACAACAATCCTTTTGATGATGTGACTTATGGCTATCCCGGAGAAGAAAGGCGCCTATGGCATCCTCCCCTTGATGATTTTTATAACTAAGCTGAGGTTGTAGAAGATATTCCACCAGCTTATGGAGTACAACAGCCTGTCAACAACAACAACGCAAATCAGAACGTGAACCAAATTAGTAAACGTGATATTAAGATCAAGATAGAACCATTCAGCGGAGAGCTCAATCCGGAGAAGTATCTAGAATGGGAACAAGCTACAAACTTCATTCTAGATCACATGGGCTATGAAGAATGGGAGAAAGTTGTTGTTGTTGTTGTTATCCACTTTGTTGGGACCGCTAGAAATTGGTGGTTTCGAATGAAGGAGGATAGAATTAGAAAGGCCTTGCCACCCATTGAAACTTGGGGCCAACTAAATTTTGTCATGAGGAAGAAGTATGTGCCAAAACAACACACCGAACACATGAGGCTTAAAGTTGTCACATGCAAACAAGGTACCAAGTCTCCAACTGAGTACTTCAATGAGCTTGAAGATTTGAGCTTCAAGGCTGGAATTCACCATTCCCAAAGGTCTCTAAGGACCCAATTCATGGATGGACTGAATCAATCCATTAAAGACACACTTGAGATTCAAAAAATCAAGGATCTCAATGCATTAGTGCATTCAGCCCAACTACTATATGAGCAGCAACAAAGGAAGAAGAAGGAAGCATGGAACGCACCAAAGAGGTATAATTCTAATCCTAATTCAAATTCCACTTCTTACTCTTCTAACCCTTCATTGCAACAAAAGGTTGCTTTTAGCTCACCTAAACCAACAGGTTTTCAAGGCCAAAGACGTCCCACAAATGCATTTCAAAATCAGCTTAGATCACGTGACATTGTGTGCTACAAATGTCAAGGAAGAGGTCATTATGCTAAAGATTGTCCAAATCATAAAAAAGTGCTCCTTACCACCAATGGAGGTTATGTGAGTGATGAGGAAATACCTCCAAATCAAGTGGAGGAGGAGGACGTTGGACAAGAAGGAAATGACGTAGAGGCCATTGAACCGGACTGCACCGAACATCCTTTAACCTTGGTAACCATGCGTACTCTTACTTTACAAGAAACACCTAGGCTAGATCAAAGGGAAAATATTTTTCATACTAGGTGTACTATGAAGAACCAAGTGTTATGCATGTTAATTGATAGTGATAGCTGTTGTAACATTATAAATGCTAAGGTAGTTGATCACATGCAATTAAAAACTCAACCTAAGGCTACTAGTTATGGTCTCAATGGTATTAATGATACAAATGGTTCTAATTTAGTTACTCATCAGTGTTTAGTCCGCGTTTCCATAGGAAATTATGTTGATGATATCATGTCTGATGTGGTAAACATAGAATGCACTCATATCTTGTTAGGTAGACCATGGTTATTCGATAGGAGAGTTATTTATGATGGCACGCTTAATACCTATTCGTTTAACTATGACGGGAAAAGAGTGTCTCTTCTACCATTGTTGCCCCAACAAGTTTTACAGGACCAGGTACGAAGGGACCAAGCCAGGGCACTTAGGCGTGCCAAGGAAGAAAAGGAAGAGGCTGAAGTTGCGGCCAAGGCAGCGTCGCACCGCTCGGCGCACATTGCATCTACAAGCAACACCGGCGTTTCCCAATCTCCACCCGGGCGTTCTGGCTCAAATTTTAGGACAACATCAAGAACGAGTGGAGCTACTAATTGGGACAAAGAAGGCCGAGAAAAGCCCTCCCAATCGTCAAAAGTGTCGAGCAACACTTCCAGCAGTGCATTTGAGACAAAAATGGGGCTATCTCCCAAACCACTCGAGCGTTTTGGCTCAAATTTTGGGAGTAATTCAGAGACTCAGAGAGATACAAATCAAAAAAGAAGAACGCCTGCAAAAGGTAGTGTAGAAAAGCGCTCTCTAGTAGCACAATCTAGTGTTTCTTTCCCTACTTCTTTTTGCCTACTTCTTATGAGGAAAGAGATACTAATTCTTAATCAAGATATTTCACATCTTCCAAAGTGTATTCAGGATCTATTACAAGAATTTGAAGATGTGATGCCTGAAGAGTTGCCATAAGGCCTTCCACCAGTTAGAGGCATTGAGCATCAAATCGATTTGGTGTCTGGCGCTTCTTTACCAAACTGTGCAGCCTATAGAGCAAGTCCAGAGGAAACCAATGAGCTTCAAAGACAAGTACAAGACCTCATGGAAAAAGGCTATGTGCGTGAATCCCTCAGCCCATGCGCGGTTCCGGTGATTTTGGTGCCAAAGAAGGATGACACTTGGAGAATGTGTGTTGATTGCAGGGCGATCAACCAAATAACAGTTAAGTACCGTCATCCCATTCCTAGATTAGATAATATGCTTGATGAATTGCATGGTGTTAATTTCTTTTCAAAGATTGATTTAAGAAGTGGGTACCATCAAATTAGAATGAGGGAAGGGGATGAATGGAACACTGCTTTAAAGACTAAGTATGGTTTATATGAATGGTTAGTAATGCCTTTTGGATTAACTAATGCACCTAGTACTTTCATGAGGCTTATGAACCATGTTTTAAGAAGATACTTAGGAAAGTTTGTTGTAGTCTACTTTGATGTTATCTTAGTTTATAGAAAAACTTTCCATGAACATGTAGATCATCTTAGGGCTGTTTTGGACACTTTGAGATTAGAGAAGCTTTATGTTAATCTAAAGAAGTGTTCTTTTTGCTCAGAATCTACTGTTTTTCTTGGTTTTATTGTGTCTAAAGGTGGATTGGAGGTAGATGAAGACAAAATCAAAGCAATCAAGGAGTGGTCGCAACAAACTACCCCGACCATGGTGCGCTCTTTTCTCGGCTTGGCTGGCTTCTATAGAAGGTTTGTGCGTGATTTTAGCACAATTGCAGCCCCTCTCCATGAGCTTACAAAGAAGGATTGATGCGACCCTGCCTAGGCTCGGACCCAGCTCCTACCATTCCGAGACGGCCTAGACTTTGGAGACCCCCTTGGCTTAGGATTTAGTCTCATTTATGTATTTATTATATTATTTCTATTTCCTTCATTTATATTCCGTCTTTACTATTTTAGGCGTGTGTTCTCTTATGCTTAAGAGACCGGTCCATTAAGGTAGAGTAAGGCCCATTAGGGTTTGTTGCATCTTTCCCTTTCTAGCTAGTACTATTATTAGTATTATGGGCTTTGGACGATGGGCCTAGCATGTTGCTAACCCTAGTCCGCCACCCATATTAGATCTAGGGTTTCATGAGCCTTCTTCTATATAAGAGGCATGACTCCCATTGTATTCTTCACGTCCAATATGAATTAAGCTAGAGCTTTGAGTCGAATTCCTCCTCCCCTTTGGCCCGGGCTTCACCCTATTCTTTTCCTGACCCCATATTCTCCTGGCCTACGTCAAACTATGCCCCCTTCTTAATCCTTTCACTTCACCTCTCAATCTCAAATTCTAGGCTTCGGCCTCAAATCTATCCGGTTACTATTTGTCGGAGAAGATACGAACGTTTCGAGCCTAGATCCGCCCCTTGTGACCCTAGAGTCGCATCAGTTGGTATCAGAGCTTAGGCGGTTCGAACGGTTCCCTCTCCATTTTCACAAAAAAAAACTGGTTCGACTTCTGTCCAGATTTCGACCCAAAAAAATTATGTTTTCTGCAATTTTCTTTCAGAATATTGTATATCTTTTCGTTACGAGTCCAGGCATATAAAATTCGCCCAAAACGGACGTCGTTTGCCCCTCCAAAAGGGCGAAATACCAACCAGCCAGCGCGCTGGGATGCACCAGCGTGCCGGCACTTCGCCGCCAGCGTGCCAGGACTCGGATCCTGGCACAGTCCAGCGCTGCAGCAGGAGCACGACAGCGCGCCACACCGCGCCGAAGGATCCAGCCCCGCGCCACCTCCGTGCCAATCCACTCCTTTTTCGGAAACCCTAGATTTTGGGGATTCTTTCCGAGATTGAGTGTGTTAGTTTGGGAGCATATCTTTTATTTCCGATTTTTATTACTTTTTTTTGTAAATGATTTTAATTAAAAAAGATCCTATATCTTTTTATTTGTTTGTTTTGATCTTATTTCCTTTTGTAGAGATCTTATCTTATAAAAGATCTCCTCGTTATTTCTTTCTAGGTTAGTTTAAATATTTTTCTTATTGTAAGAGAATCTTTCGGATTGTGAAAGATCTCTAGTAGTAAAAAAAACCGAGGGGCCGAGCCATGTCTTGGACCTGCTTGGAAATATGGGACGATTCGGATTCTTGGGATTGGCCACATCGACGAGTCAAATCTCGTCCATATAAACCGCTTCCAAGAGACCACCCGGATTGGATCCCACCATACCGGCTTCCCGAGAATCCGGCTCGCTACTACGGAGAAACTCCTAGATCCCGACATCGTTCCTATGACGAGCGAAATTGGAGTCCGCCTCCTCGGCGCCCACCCACCCGAGTTCGTGAGCCGGACCCGCGACACCAACCTAGGCCACGACTTGCCTCGGCACACCATGTGCCAAGACCGGCCCCGTCGGCTGAACCCTCGCCCTCTCCCGTGGCCGAGAGTCCTAGCCTCGAGGACAGGCTCGCGGCCTTAGAGTGCCATTTGGTTGAATACATGGCGCGTTTCCATCCCACACTCGTTCCGTCATTGGCGCCAGAGTCAAGCAAGCTCATCATCGAGACCGTCCCGACACCACAGCCGCAACCGGCACCCGTACCGAGTGAGCTAGTCCATACCGAGGACTCCACACGAACAGGGCCAACACCCGAGGTCGAGGGCCCACCTGATCTTGACACCAAGACCTTACCTACGTCAGTGCCCCCTTTGGATGAGCCTATGTCGTCAGACACCCTGATCGACATGCCTTTGTCTTTGATGTCCGACGCCGACCCCGATCCCATAATCGAATATGCCCCTGTGGCGACAGCATTTACTTTATTCTTCGAAACGACCCACATCGATGGCATGGTTTTGATTTGGTCGCATCCTTATTCTCTCGTCTCCACCACGTCGAAGCGAGGACGCTTCGAATCTAAGGGAGGGAGGATGATGCGACCCTGCCTAGGCTCGGACCCAACTCCTACCATTCCGAGACGGCCTAGACCTTGGAGACCCCCTTGGCTTAGGATTTAGTCTCATTTATGTATTTAATATATTATTTCTATTTCCTTCATTTATATTCCGTCTTTGCTATTTTAGGCGTGTGCTCTCTTATGCTTAAGAGACCGGCCCATTAAGGTAGAATAAGGCCCATTAGGGTTTGTTGCATCTTTCCCTTTCTAGCTAGTACTATTATTAGTATTATGGGCTTTGGACGATGGGCCTAGCGTGTTGCTAACCCTAGTCCGCCACCCATATTAGATCTAGGGTTTCATGAGCCTTCTTCTATATAAGAGGCATGACTCCCATTGTATTCTTCACGTCCAATATGAATTAAGCCAGAGCTTTGAGTCGAGTTCCTCCTCCCCTTTGGCCCGGGCTTCACCCTATTCTTTTCCCGACCCCATATTCTCCTGGCCTACGTCAAACTAGGCCCCCTTCTCAATCCTTTCACTTCACCTCTCAATCTAAAAGTCTAGGCTTCGGCCTCAAATCTATCCGGTTACTATTTGTCGGAGAAGATCCGAACGTTTCGAACCTAGATCCGCCCCTTGTGACCCTAGAGTCGCATCAAGGATACAAAATTTATATGGAGAGAGCAACAAGAGAACGGCTTCAGCACATTGAAGGACAAGTTGTGCAACGCCCCGATGCTCCAGCTCCCTAATTTCTCCAAGCTATTTGAGATTGAGGTGGATGCATCAAGCCATGGCATAGGAGGCGTGCTCTTGCAAGACAAGAAACCCATAGTTTACTTTAGTGAAAAGCTTAGTGGGGCTAAGTTGAATTACCCTACTTATGATAAAGAATTGTATGCTTTAATTAGGGTTTTGAAAACTTGGTCTCATTATTTGTGGCCTAAGGAGTTTGTAATCCATTCTGATCATGAGGCCTTGAAGTATTTAAAGGGCCAATTTAGACTCAATATGCGGCATGCAAGATGGGTTGAATTTATGGAGATCTTTCCTTATGTTTTAAAGCATAAGAAAGGCAAAGAGAATGTGGTAGTTGACGCCCTTTCTCGCAGGTACGTTCTCTTGAACCAATGTGATGTTAAAATCCTTGGATTTGCAATGATTAAAGAGTTATATGCTAGTGATCCTCACTTTGCTGAAATTTATAAGAATTGCATGTCTAGGGGAGAAATAGGTTCCTACTTTATTGATGATGGTTATTTATCTAAAGCTGGTAAATTATGCATACCTACATCTAGTATACGTAGGATTCTAACTAAAGAGGTTCATGAATCAAGAGGACATAGAGGGCTAGAAAAGACTTTAGAAGGTTTAAAAGAACACTACTATTGGCCTAAGATGAGTAATTATGTGCTTAGATTTGTCAAAAGTTGTGTTGTATGTGCCAAAGCTAAATCTAGACTTAACCCTAATGGCTTGTACCAGCCCTTACCTATTCCTAGTTCACCTTGGGAGGACATTTCTATGGACTTCATTGTTAGATTGCCTAGAACTAGGAAAGGTAGAGATTCTATCTTTGTAGTGGTAGATCGTTTTTCAAAGATGGCTCACTTTATTCCATGTCACACGACTGATGATGTTGTGCATATTTCTGATTTATTCTTTACAGAAGTTGTTAGATTGCATGGAATTCCTTGTTCTATTGTTTCAAATCGTGATGCTAAATTTCTGAGTTATTTTTGGAAAAGTTTTTGGTCTAAGTTGGGAACTAAATTATTGTTTTCTACCTCATGTCACCCACAAACTGATGGGCGAACTGAAGTTACTAGTTGAATGTTAGGGGTTTTACTTAGAACTATGCTTAAAGCTAACCTCAAACGTTGGGAAGATGTTTTGCCTTTTGTGGAGTTTGCTTGTAACAGGTTAATCCATTCAGCTACAAAAATGACCCCTTTTGAGGTTATTTATGGGCTGAATCCGAGGACACCAGTGGATTTGACGCCTCAGCCATACAAGGGAAAAGAGAGCTTTGAAGCTGATAAGAGGGCTGAGTTTGTGAAGAAGCTGCATGAGAGAACCAAGATGCACTTAGAGAGGAAGTCAATGAAGTATAAAGCCCATGCTGATAAGGGGCGAAAACAGGTTATCGTTGAAGAAGGTGATCTTGTTTGGGTGCATCTTAGGAAGGAGAGGTTCCCACATCAAAGAAAGAATAAGCTAGATCAGCGTGGAGATGGACCCTTTAGAGTCATCAGGAGAATCGGCCCAAATGCATATCAAGTTGACATGCCTAGTGAGTATAATGTCCATCCAATGTTTAATGTGTCTGATCTATTGCTTTATGTTCCAGATTTTGATTCCGACGTCGAGTCAAAGACGATTCAAGCTCAAGTGGAGGAGAATGATGCACTGAAGCTAGTCATGTGTCCTACCGACGTCAATGAGTTGATTTGAGTGCCTTTTGACGGACCAATCACGAGAAGTCGAGCTAAGAAGATTGCTCAAGGCACAACAACAATCTTGGTTCGATTGGCAGTTGTTATGGAAGATCCAAGCAAGACGAAGTGGGTCTCATGCATTCGACATCAATTGAGCCCAGATTCCATGGATTGATTATAGGGGCTGAAATTCACTATTTCTTTATTTAGAAACATGTATTAGCTTGTCTCACTTTAGGGCTGAATTTAGTAAGTTACCGGGTGAGATAAGTTGGTATATCGGTCAAAGCCAACTTTTTGACTTGACCGTTCTTAGTAGATAAAATATCAGTTATTATTATTTTATTAAATGCGTGTTTTTCAATTTAATAACGTAGAAAATTCAATCAATAGGCTGATGTTAGTTGGTTGAATCTTCTCTCTCCTGGTTGTTATAGATATTTTGAACTTGTTATGATATTTTTTAAATAAATAAATCAGCCATGATTTATTTATTTAAGGGAATCTAGTTTGTTATAGGTCTAGATGTTTTATTATATCTTGGAAAGCAAGACAAGGGGGCCTAATCTATCAATTAGGGACGACCACTTGGATGCCTTGCTCTCCAAGGAATACCTTTGTATTCTGCTATAAATACTTTTGCATTTCATTAATAAAAATCAGCTTGAGAGAGATTAAACCCAAATTGGTTTAATCTATCTCTTGGGCCATAAAATAATACACGTGTGTTTATGCTTGGAGAATTTGATCAACCTCATTCGATCATCATCTTCGACTTCTCTCACTTCCATTGTTTTCAATTCTGATTTTATTGTGTGATCAATTAGATTGTTCTAAGTTGATTGTTAAAGATTAAACTTAGTTAATCAGATCGGTTCTTCATTCATCAATTCAATTCAGTTTTCATTACTTGTCGTGCAAGTTTCTCACATTGATAGCAAATTCAGGTTGGATTGATTGTTACAAGGCAAGATCGGGACTTTGTGGGTTCACTACAAGATTTCTAAGGAGGATTCCGAGGTAATCACATATGACTTAGGTGTCGACGCGACAAAGAAGGAGTGTGCTGGCGTGGGCGTTGGCATGAAAAGAACCTCGGTACTGAAGGGTGAGGCTTCGGTACCGACGAGTAAGTCCTTGTCGATACCAAGGTCGTCTCGGGTCCGTAGGAGCTGGGTCCGAGCTAGGGCAGGGTTGCATCAGAGCGCGTGTCCAAATGGGGTCCCAACGAATGGAAATGCATGGAGGCCAACTACAAGGCCATAATGTATCTCAACAATGCCATGTATGAACAAGACAGTGATAGAGTGGCTTGCTTGGAAACAACCAGGGAAATGTGGGAAGCCATTCAACAAATGAACGTTGGGAGTTCCGATCTGAGGGAAGACCACCAAATGAACGCTGGAAGGGAGTTCTTCAACTTCAAAATGACTATGGGTGAATTGAGTGATAGATATCAATCGCGTTTTGAGTCCCTCTTCTGCAAGCTAGCATCCATTGGAATCACCAATAAGAAATCTCTGACAAAAATGAAAGTGCAGAAACTGTTCAACGGGCTGACAACTGAATGGGCCAATGAATGAACCATGTTCAAAGTTAATCTTGAGAATAGGAACTTGATGCTTCACCAAGTATTTGGTAAGGTCATTAGCCATGAGAGGAGAAAACAAGAAGACAAGCAACAAGAATTGGAAACGAAAGGCATAGCTCTCAAACTAGAGAAGGTCCTCAAGACCCTTTTTCTTAAGAAAGAGTCGAAAGAAATTCTTATAGTTCAAGTGTATGATGATGATATTGTTTTTGGTTCCACTAGTCCCTTACTTGTTGAAAAGTTTAAAGATCTAATGAATTTAAAATTTGAGATGAGCCTGATTGAGGAACTCACGTTCTTCATGGGGCTCCAAATCACTTAGACTAAGGAGGGAACAAAGATACATCAACAAAAGTATAGCAAGGAAATGTTGAACAAGTACGAGATGGAGAATTCAAGGCTGATCAATACTCTACTTTCCACCAACTCAAAGCTAAACATAGATGAAAAAGGTATAAACGTGGACCAAAGGAACTACAGAGGTATGATTATTCCCTCCTTTATCTTACAGTTAGTAGGCCTGATATCATGTTTGCCATGTGTTTGTGCGCATGATTTCAAGCTAACCCCAAAGAATCACACCTTAAAGAGGTGAAGAGAATTTTCAGATATATCAAATGGAACAACAACTTATGCTTGTACGTGGTAACCACACAAAAGATCCCTTGAGATTGTTGAATTTTTAGATGCAGACTTTGTTGATCATTGTAAGTATAGGAAGAGCACATCTGGTATGGCTTAGTTCCTAGTAGAGTGCCTCATGTCATGGGGATCAAAGAAACAAAAATCAATGGCACTCTCGCTGGTCGAAGAAGAATATGTGGCCGCTACATCATGTTGTTCCCAAGTCTTATGACTTAAGTACCAACTCAGTGATTACGGTATGTCTTATGGCCCTGTTCCTATTACATGTGATAATACTAGTGCCATAAATATTTCCAAAAATTCAGTTCGCAACTCATGTACTAAGCACATTGACGTTCGTCATCACTTTTTACGTGACAATGTTGAGCAAGGGAACATTATTATGGAACACTGTAGAACCGAAGAGTAGAGAGCAAATATTCTCACCAAGGCATTGGATAGGCGTCCCTTTGAGCACCTTCGTATGCTCTTAGGGATGATAACTTTAAATTAAACAAGTCATTATGTATTCTTTCCCCGATGATTGGCTAGTTTAGTATTTTTGCATAATAGGAACTAGTTAAGAACTCTACATTAACTTTATCCATTGTTACTAGTGTGTAAGGTAAACAGTTGTACGCATAGGAACTCTTTTTCTTTTGGGCCCAAAATAATCAACTTGATTTTCTTCTAACCCGCAACACAAGCCACAATGATAGTTAATCATAAACTTACCCAGAGTCTTGGACTGGACAAACTCATCCCATGAGCCCCCTCTTTTTCGCCCTTTCGGGTTGAAATTGTCCAAGTCCTTTTCGTGTTCCCATCCCTCACAATAAAATTTGAAGATTAGTTCCCTTTACCACTCTGTTCAAACCACTCTTTCTTGCAAGATCATGGGAACCTCACATCTAAGTAAGACGAAACGCCTAATCAAGTCAATAACTCAGTATTGGGAAGATTAAAAAATGTTTCAAGCTACTTATTAGGGGAAGACTAATTGTGAGCCAAGCGTTTAAATTGCACCATGGAAAAGGTGCCATGTTTCAAAACTTCTTGAAGACGCTAACAGTGAAGATTAAGAGACATCGGCCAATTCAATTTTCAAGGACCAATGAAAAAGACATCTATGCCCTCTAATTTAGACTCTTTAAATACCGGCCCCTCTCTCTCAAAATGAAACTCATCTTCAAACACAACCTTTGAAACTCCTTTCATGAAACACTCCAAAGAAGAAAATATCCCCTACACAACCTCCAGATGACCAAGTCTTCGACACAATCGATCCTTACCAAGAGGCGTTCATTGTCAAGATCATCAACACTCCTTTCAGGCTGTGCATTAGCTCATGAGCACCTTTAGCCTGGAATAAGACTCTCGTGGCCAACTCTGGAAGAGGAAGAGGACCAAGCAGGAACCTGAACTTACCTTGCATGGAAGAGAAGGTCTACTTTGGACACAACCCACAAGGATGGTGTCAGTGATTCTCAAATCCAACCTAGTTTTGAATATTGGGTTGGATCAAATCTATGAGGATGAGGTTCTTATTGGATGAACAGAGGGATCCGATGTTCCCTCTTCTTAAACCAATAACCTCTATGATCTTGTTCCTTCTTTTCTACTTCCTTCTTACTCCTTCCCTTCCTCCCCAAATTTGTATTTCACTCTGGAGTTCCCTTCCGTACAACTAGTTTGTCTACGTAATAAAATGGATCTTTAGTTTGAATGTGTGTTTTTATACTTTTTTTTCTTTTATTGTTTCTTAATCTTTTCGATGATGCCAAAAGGGGTAAGGATAAAATGTGTGAGAGGAGCGTGCTGGCTTGGGCGTTGGCACGACAAGAACCTCGGTACCGAAGGGTGAGGCCTCGATATCGACGAGTAAGGCCTTGTCGGTACCTAGGTCGTCTTGGTTCCATAGGAGCTGGGTCCGAGCTAGGGCAAGGTTGCATCACAGCGCGTGTCCAAATGGGGTCCCAACGAATGGAAATGCATAGAGGCCAACTACAAGGCCATAATGTATCTCAAAAATGCCATGTATGAACAAGACAGTGATAGAGTGGCTTGCTTGGAAACAACCAGGAAAATGTGGGAAGCCATTCAACAAATGAGCGTTAGGAGTTCCGATCTGAGGGAAGACCACCAAATGAACGCTAGAAGGGAGTTCTTCAACTTCAAAATGACTATGGGTGAATCGAGTGATAAATATCAATCGCGTTTTGAGTCCCTCTTCTCCAAGATAGCATCCATTGGAGTCACCAAGTAAGAAATCTCCGACAAAAATGAAAGTGCAACAACTGTTCAACGGGCTAATAACTGAAGGGGACAATGAACGAACCATGTTCAAAGTGAATCTTGAGAATAGGAACTTGATGCTTCACCAAATATTTGGTAAGCTCATTAGTCATGAGAATAGAAAACAGGAGGACAAGCAACAAGAATTGGAAACGAAAGGCATAGCTCTCAAACTAGAGAAGGTCCTCAAGTCCGTCTAGGAGCAATATGTAGAATCAGATGAGGACGACGATGAGGAACTGGTGCTAGTTACGAAGGCCCTCAGAATTTCTACAAGAAAGGGAAGTTTAAAAGGAATTCCAGTAGAGAAAGAAGGAACTATGAGTCCAACAGCAAGTAACAAGATAAAGACAAAGACCTTGTTGATGCCTCAAGCTACAAATGCTACAAGAAGGGATACTTTGCCAAAAACTATAGGGAGTTTGAGCCATTCATGAAGAGAGTAGAAGTGAGCTTGGGACTAAAGCTCATTGCACTAAGATCTTACCATGGAACTGAGTAATCGAACTTACAATACTGTGACAAGAATGGTGTCTCACATAACTTCTCAGCCTCGTGAGCTAGGAACTCTTTTTCTTTTTGGCCCGAAATGATCAACTTGATTTTCTTTTAACCCGCAACATAAGCCACAATGATAGTTGATCATAAGCTTACCCATAGTCTTGGACTGGACAAACTCATCCCATGAGCTTTTGCACTCTTTCGGGTTGAAATTGTCCAAGTCCTTTTTGTGTTCCCATCCCTCACAATAAAATTTGAACATTAGTTCCCTTTACCACTCTATTCAAACCACTCTTTCTTGCAAGATCATGGGAACCTCACATCTGAGTAAGACGAAATGCCTAATCAAGTCAACAATTCAATCTTGGGAAGATTAAAAAATGTGCCAGGCTACTTATTAGGGGAAGACTAATTGTGCGCCAAGCGTTTAAATTGCACCATGGAAAAGGTGCCACGTTTCAAAACTTCATTAAGACGCTAACAGTGAAGATTAAGAGACATCGACCAATTCAATTTTCAAGGGCACAATGAAAAAGACATATATGCCCTCTAATTTAGACTCTTTAAATATTGGCCCCTCTCTCTCAAAATGAAAACCATCTTCAAACACAAACTTTGAAACTCCTTTAATAAAATGCTCCAAAGAAGAAAATGTCCCCTACACAACCTCCAAATGACCAAGTCTTCGACACAATCCATCCTTTCCAAGAGGCGTTCATTGTCAAGACCGTCAACGCTCATTTCAGGTTGTTCATCAGCTCATCAACACCTTTAGCCTGGAACAAGACTCTCGTGGCCACCTCGGGAAGAGGAAGAGGACCAAGCAGGAACCTGAACTTACCTTGCATGGAAGAGAAGGTCTACTCTGGACACCACCCACAAGGATGGTGTCAGTGATCCTCAAATCCAACCTAGTTTTGAATATTGGGTTGGATCAAATCTATGGGGATGAGGTTTTTACTAGATGAACAAAGGGATCCGATTTTCCCTCTTCTTAAACCAATAACCTCTATGATCTTGTTCCTTCTTTCCTACTTCCTTCTTACTCCTTCCCCAAATTTGTATTTTACTCTGGAGTTCCCTTCCATACAACTAGTTTGTCTATGTAATAAAATGTATTTTTAGTTTTAATGTGTGCTTTTTTATAAATTTTTTTCTTTTATTGTTGCTTAATCTTTTCGATGATGCCAAAAGGGGGAAGTATAAAATGTGTGAGATGTGTTGTTATAACTTATCACAGTATCGCCTTTCCTAAGGGGGAATAATCTCACAAAAATCTGCTAAGTAGGACCTGCATAACCATATAGTGGAACTCCCTGCGAAATGTTGTCACACTCAGGGGGAACTTGCGTGCCTCAAAATTGAACGAAATACTTGTGATTTGATTATGGGTTTGTCATCATCAAAAACGGCGAAATTGTTGAGTCGATGTTGGGAACTCACGTTTATTAACACTGGAACAACGTTCTTAGTTTTGATAATGACAAACACCATGGGAACTAACGCAAATTGCCAAGTATTTCATTATAACAAGTTGTGCGTCGCAAAAGCAAAACACAGAACGACAAGTTCCCAAGGCATGTGAACCAATGCAACGACAAAAAGAAAGCGACCAACCTCAGAAGTGAACAAGAGTTTCCATAAGATGGGAACATAGTGAACCAAAGTTCCCACATGATGGGAACTAGATAAGAAGAACATGAATCACTGAGAGTCAAGAAGATTTCCCAAGACAAGGGACCCAAGAAGACGAGAGTTCCCTTTTGGATGGGAACTAATGCATGCGTGAAAGCGACATCTCAGCATATTTATAAGGATCCTATCTTGATTGGACAAAAGGGTGTCTTAGATTCTAGAGTTGCAGGAGAACAATAACGACCATCCAATGGTCTGATGTGATCCAAGAGTTGACAATTCAAAATCAAATCAATGTCACATTTCAACCTTAAGGATCAGGCTTCGAGAGCAAGGCAAAAAGGGTATTTAGGACAAGTACCCCAAACGGATAAGGGTTCCTCATCGCACCTATTTAAGCCCTTCAACAGTGACCTTGCTACTCACTTTTCAC
The DNA here is from genome assembly GCA_964016875.1 of Fallopia convolvulus. Classification (NCBI taxonomy): domain Eukaryota; kingdom Viridiplantae; phylum Streptophyta; class Magnoliopsida; order Caryophyllales; family Polygonaceae; genus Fallopia; species Fallopia convolvulus. The sequence goes on from OZ024719.1 coordinate 28,603,064, forward strand.
AAATTAAAAACTCCAAACACAAAGAGAGAAGAAGAAAAGGCTACTCTGTTGAAGACCATCAAGTTGGAGGAAAGTCCCCGGCGGCGAGCTAATCTCAACGGCGGTGAAGAGGAAAGAAGGAGTTCCTATATCTAAAGAGACAGAAGAAGAGAGAGGTTTGAGTTTTGCTTTGTCATTGATTGTGAGCGTTCACCGGGTTAGGGTTGAGAGAATACATTAGTGTTTCCTAGGGAGGGAGTCCTTGTAGGAACAAAGATGTTTTATTCGGCCTTGTAATATGAAAGGAACTAAGCAATAAAGAAAAGGGAACTCATTTGAAAATCCTCCAAGCGGAGGTAGAGGTTTATTCATGTGATTAGTTGATCGACCTGGGGTTCCTCTATAAGGGAACTGTCTCTATTAATTTTACTTAATTGCAAGTTTTATTTTTTTTTTGCTGTAAAGCGGTAAATTCGGATTAAAAGGATATGCATCTCAAAGAGGTGTTGCAAGCAAGCAAGTGTCTAAAGCACAACAAGGAGAGCACGAAGGCCTCTAAAACCAAACAAACAACAAGCGTCAAGGGCAAGCACGTAGGCCTCCCTAGCACGCAAACACCAAAAACGAACACGAAACAAGCAACAGAAACACAACATCAATAAAGCTAGTCATACATCAAACAACGCGACTAAGTGTTTGGGGGTCGAGAGTGGCTGCGAGCCACACTACGAGTGACATGGCCTGGAGGATCGGTGGGCCACTTGGCGCGCGCCTTGAGTACAAGGACGGTGCAACGTTTGGAGGGTGATCTTCTCTTCTTTTCTTTGGCCAACAAGTGGCACCCTTGATCTTGGATCTCGACCTCAACTTCATTTTCCTCTCGTGCATCTTCAGACACCTTGGAGCTTGAATTACTAACCTCGGAATCCTTCTCTCCATTACTTGAGCTACAAAAAGAACCACTCTCAAGAGTGTCCATTGAATCATGAGCCGAGCTAGAAGAGACACTATTATCCTTGTACAAGTCTTGAAATTGATCCTTTTCACTTCTATTGGCAAGGTCACTCACACTTCGTATCTTCTTCTTATTCTTCTTATTTTTGGTCTTTTTTTCCGGATTGTCATGGCTAGGGGACGATGCATCAAGACCATGGCCAGACTCGGTAGATAAAGGGAAAACTAGTGAGGTCTGGCCCTTGTCAACCGAGGCAGCCATAACATGCTTGGCGCCAAAGGTGTGTCAATATGCATTGGCACGACGTAGCTAAGTGGTCTTGGGAGTGTCATTGTGCATCGGCGCAGCATCGCCAAGTGGCGCGCTTTGAGGTGCCGATCGATCAACATCACCATCAACAAATTTTGTAACCTTACCTTGTCTCCTAACATGGATCCCGACAACATTGCGTTTTCCTTTGAATGCGCAATTCTCAAAAGTGTGGCCAAATGTACAACACTCTTTGCAAAACAAAGGCTCATTTTCAATCAAAAATGAACATTCAACTGAGATACCATCATCGAAATCAATCCCAACCTCCCGGACAATGTCCTTGGCAAAATTTACTTCCACTAGGACTCGCGCATAAGAGCCTCGTTTCCGTCCATCAGTGACCGGATCCACATAGAGTTGTTTTCCAACATAATAGGCCACACGGCCAATCAAATCATACGTCCAAAACAGTTGAGATAATCCATAAATGCGGACCCAAAGCGGAATAGTAACTATATTACGATGATTAAACGCAAATTTATCGGGGATGTGTTGAAGAAGCAAGGGTTTACCATGGATGAAGTACGGTCCACCATGTAAAACTTTGTCACAATCTTCCTCGGAATAAAATTGGAAAATTATCCAGCCTTCCTCTTCCCGAAATCGGCTTTTAACTCCCCAAGTCTTGGCAAGTTCCTTGATCATGAAATTTCTGGGATAGAAACCAACATATTGGCCAAGTAAAGCCCAACCCCAAACTTCGTGTTTTGAGAGGCCTTCATAAATTTTTATGGAAACCCGAGAGGATGATGGGGGAGTAAACGTTAATTTACTGCCAAGACCCGAGTTCATAAACAACTTTTTCACTTGATCAGTCCTTTCATTCGACCTTGAAGCAACACCACCTTGCCGTGTATTCACACCTGGATTCCTTGCAATATTGGCATAGGACCTAGCACCATCCCTACTGGTTCCAATTTGCTCAGGAGAGGTCGAGTTTGTCATGCGAGCATGCGCAGCCGAGGCTGCGTTCATCGTGCCAAAACGGGGACCTAGACCATTCGCGGACACTTGTAGTGGCAGACCTGGGGGATTTGTGATAACATGTCCTAGATTTGTCTCAATGATCATGCCAGGATTGGATCCGGAAATCAAAACATTAGGGGCTAGGGGAGCCCCAGTCTCGATAGCATTCAGTGTGGCACGGTTGGGACTTGGCGCGTCTCTAGCAGGAGCGATCATTAGGGCACCATCCTCAGGCCCATGCACAGTGGACAACTCAGCATCAGCGCGCACTGGAAGGGACGACTCGTCTAATCCAGCATTATCGGGTAGAGATTTGGCACGGCCAACATCATACGGTGCCGAACTCGAGGTTCGAAGGGCCCAGGCATCAGCGATAGGGTTTTCCTTGGCATTGCGATCCAACGGTGGCGGCGTAGACGCTCCATTGCGATTTTCAACATGTTGCGAATGGACCACGACGGGACTAAGGCCACGTTGTGACTGGTCAACAGCAATAGGGTTCGGTTTGGTGACGCGGTCCGCAAGCAATGAAGGTGATGTGCAAGGGTTTTTCTTCTCCGGTTGCACAAGATCGTCAGAATCATAAACTAAAACTTCATCATCTTCACCAGCCATGAACGAGTCCTCAAATTGTTCGGCTAAGGAAAACTCGAGGACTTCACCAATGGTTGTCTTGGAAGGGGGTGGACCGCCACTTGACTCGGCTAACCGAGCCTTCTTCTTCTTCAAACTTTTCTTTGTTGCATCAGCCATTGTAGCCTCCATAAGAGCTTCCAAACCAGAAAAACATCAAAGTTCTTTGGATCCTCAAGTTTTTGGGACTTTAGGGTGGGTGAGATCGAGTTCCGCTTCTTCTTCCCCATAGCGGCTCAAAGGGAACACGCCACCATGGCAGCGGCAAGAAGAAGGTTATGCAAAACAGGGCTAGGAAAAAGTGTCTACGCAAAGTAGGGTTTTTGGATTGGCAGCGCTGGATTAGGGTTCGGGGCAAGGGTGGGAGGGCGAGGATCCGGGGCCGGCTCCTGTCCAAGGCTGGCTCGTGAGGATCCGAACCAGGACGTTGAACGAGGGGCTCGTGGGGAGCACCCTCACCGGAGCGAGTTGGTGAAGGAGATGAGGACTAGCCTTAGGAGTCTCCCAAAAAAGAGAGAATGTTACTAAGAGCTCTTTCTTGATTAAATTGCAAGTTTTATTTATTCTATTGTGTGTGGGAACTGTCCGATATAGTTTCCATAATCATTTACGACTAACCTTCCATCCAACAGAGATGTGAGAACTAGCCTTAGAATCTACGGTGAATTAGAGAAAAGGAATAGATTGAAGGTGGGTTCGTTCTTGAAAAAAACCTCCTTCTAGGTTTTACGTAAAACCTCCTTAATTAATATTCTTCTTAATCATCTTATTCAATAATGAAGCCATATACATAGGGTGCAGAATACAAAGCTACTGAACTAATAATCCCTAATCTTACAAAAAGATATCTAGACCAAAAGGAGAGATAATAATCTAAGCTATAAAGAAATATATAAAGTATATCCTAATTAATAATATAGAGATAACCCTAAACTGTCTTGCCAATCACACGTAATTGTCAACCAAGGTCTATATGGACTGTATCAAGTATCAACACATCCCTTCTCAATATAGAGCTTGTACTTAAGCTCAACTTCAAACACTTCAATCCAGAACAACCTTTTGCATTTGTGAGCCCTATTGTAAGACTCGTAAGGGTTAAATCACAATCCTTGAACTATTCTTTCTATCAATTCTGATCTTGTGACTCACTTGATAAAAATGGTAGAGGAATCCTTGTTATTGGTGCTAGTATTTGCTAGTTGTGTTGGTTGCACTTTAATCCTCAAAGTCGATCTTTTAGGAATTGCGATCTCAAGTTTTGTGTCGATGGAATTAGGGATAGGGCTGCCGATCTTCGGAGTCAAGGTCACAAACACTTGTGTATTACCTTTTTGGCGTTCTAATGGCTGAGCCATATTCATAACTATCCTAAGGTTCCCTAGATGTTGCATATCAATGTCAATCCCTATATCTTCTTTTAATCTAGATGTAAAAAGACTCACCTATTACCGTGGGCTAAAATTATCAATTCTAGTTCGTAGTGAGTTAAACTGATTAAGAAAAAATCAACTAATCTTGTGTGCTTGCGATTTACCAATTCTTCCAAGCTATTGATGTTGTTTTATTCTTGTGTGTTCTCATTGTAGGGACTGTTGGGACGTTGTTGGGACCTCTGGTTCTAAACAACGGATCAACGATTTAATTCTCTTAAGTTTTGATAATGACAAATACCATAGGGAACTAATGTGGTTTGTTCAAGTATTTCTAAGGAACACAGGTACAGCCAAGAACTCCTACGAATGACCAAAAGTCACTGCAGGCCACAATGAAGAGTTTCCCATCAAGGGAACTCTGAAGAGGAAAGTTTCCATGAAGTGGGAACTCCCAGAAACAATCAAGAGAACACAAGCTTACAACGATGAAGAGTTTTCATCAAGGGAACTCTGAAGAAGTCAGTTCCCATGACATGGGAACTCACATGTGAGGACAACGACCGTTCAGCGCAGATCGCGGGATTCTGTCTCAGACAGCCCGAGGGAACAGTCTGAGGATCAGACTGTCACGCTTCATCCAACGGTCCGATTGATCCAAGAAGTTGACCTAATTCAAACCAAAGTCACATGTGAAGAAAGTACAACTTGGGCATCAAGCAAAGGGCATTTTGGACACAAACGAAAGATGCGACTGCCCAAGCCAAATGGACTATAAAGCCAAATGAATAGTACTCGGTCTGAGTACTTCTCCCAGAACTTACAAACACCCACATCAGAGAAAAGAAAGAAAAAGAGAGAAGTCCCCGTCGGCGAGTGTGTGATCTCGACGACGGTGAAGCTGAAGTTCCCAGGAGCAAGGGAACTGAGAAGTCAGCATAAGGTTTGAGTTACTTGTGTTTTGCTGTTGTGAGCTTAGGAACTCAGTTGAGAGGATTTACTAGTGTTGCTAGAGTTAGGAAGAACTTGTAGGAACAGAGAATTGTAAATCCGGTTGTGTAACTAAGGAACAAAGCAATCAATATAAGTAAGTCATTCAAAATCCTCCAAGCGGAGGTAGAGGTTTACCCATACAACTAGTTGGTTGTAGTGGGGTTCCTCTATAAAGGAACTGTGCCTTTTATTGTTTTTATTACTTGCGATTATTTACTTCCGCTGCCTTGGGAACAGCTTAATTGCCAGTTCCCAAGCTCACTGCTAACCGATTACGATCCAACAATTGGTATCAGAGCTTGCGCTCTAGATTTGTGTTAGCATCGCAGGTGTCAAAATGGCTCAGGAACTTACTCAGGTGGGGAACAATACCAGCAAGCCGCCAAGGCTTATCACAGGAAGATTTGAAAGCTGGCAACGCGACATGAAAGATTGGATGCGTGGCCAAGACTACCAAGCCTGGTGTGTCATCGAAAGGGGGAACTTCGAAATCGATCCAGCTATTGTCAACGACCTCTCAAAGTGGGGTCCCAACGAGTACAAGTGCATGGAGGCAAACTACAAAGCAAAACAGTATCTAAAAAGGTCCATGTGCGTACAAGATTGTGACAGGGTTGCAAACCTTGACACAGCCAAGGAAATGTGGGAAGCCATCCAACAAATGCACGTTGGGAACTCAGATCTCAGAGAAGATCTTCAAATGAATGCAAAAAGGGAGTTCTACAACTTCCAAATGGAAATGGGAGAGTCCGTCGACAACTACCAATCCCGGTTTGAAGGACTTTGCACTAAGATGGAAGGATTGGGGATCACAAAAGAAGAAATCACCCACAAAATGAAGGTCCAACAGCTCTTCAATGGATTTACTGAAGAATGGGCAAACGAGAGAACGATGTTCAAGGAAAACCCAGAAAATCGAACGCTTATGCTCCATCAAGTGTTTGGAAAGCTAGTGGGACATGAGAAGAGGAAGATCGATGATTTCTTCTCTCTATGCATGCACAATGAGGAGTGCGAGGAGCTGAAAAGTTGTGAGAGATCCCATTTTGCTCACAGAAGTTTAGGAACTCCGAGTTTCGAAACTCAGTTCCATGATCGATGATTTCAACTCCCAAAGAAGATCCTATGCATGCACAATGAGGGACTAATGCCTTTTAGATCATCAATGGTGTATCCTATGGCTTTTCTATGCAGTCTAAGCTCATGCAACAATTTTTCAATCTCATCATCACTTAGAACAGCATTGACAATAACAGGATATGTAGAATTTGGTCCTAGAAACTCGTACCTCAAAGTGGATGGAAGTGGCTTCAAATCCACTTCTTAAACTTCTGTGAGCAAAATGGGATCTCTCACAACTTTTCAGCTCCTCGCACTCCTCAACAAAATGGAGTGGTCGAGAGAAAGAACAGAACTCTGGAGGACATGGCAAGAACCATGATGATCGAAAGTGGAGTTCCTGAGTACTTCTGGACTGAAGCAATCTCCACAACTACATACATCCTAAATCGAGCCATGACAAGGCCCCTGATCAACAAGACTTCCTATGAGCTCATCAAAGGGAGAAAACCAAACATCTCACACTTAAGAACATTTGGTTGCACATGTTTTGTTCACAACAACGACAAAGACAATCTTGGCAAATTCGACCCCAGAAGCGACGAAGGGATCTTCCTGGGATACTCATCACAAAGCAAAGCTTACAGGGTCTACAATAAAAGAACCAAGAAGATAGAGGAAAGCATTCATGTCGTCTTCAATGAAAAGTCTGTAAAGATGGGAACTGAGACCCAAGGGAAGGGAACTCTGTTCAAGCTAGTCAGACATGAAGACGATGATGATGATGAGGATGAGCCAAGAAAAAGGGATGAAGACTATCCAAGTGCAAGCAATATCCCGCAACCAGGGAACAACGACGAAGGTCCAACCCTCACTGATCAAACCTCCCTCGAGGCTCCTTCCTCAGAAGAACCACAAGACACCTCCAACTCTCTCGAGGTTCCCTCTTCAGGGAACAACTCTGCTGTCCCCCAAGACAATACCCTGCCAGAATCAATTATTCAAGGGGAACAAAGAGGAAACCTGCCAGAAATCTCTGAAGAAACATCAAATGAAGAAGCTGGAGATGAGAGTTCCCATGACAAAGAAACACCGACTGAGGATGATACACATGCAAAGGAACTCACTCATACAAGAACCTTTCAACAAAGGAAGGACCACCCCCTTGAGAACATCATCTCCCCTCTTGATAAAGGTGTGCAAACTCGTTCCTCTCTCAATAATTTTTGTGCTTTTAACGCGTTTGTTTCAATGGTGGAACCAAAAAATATCAAAGAAGCATTAAAGGACCCAGATTGGATTCAAGCCATGCAAGAGGAACTCCACCAATTCGAGAGAAACAAAGTTTGGAAGCTAGTTCCTAGGCCCAAAAACAAGAACATCATAGGAACTCGATGGGTTTTTAGGAACAAGCTCGATGATACTGGAGTTGTAGCAAGGAACAAGGCTAGGTTAGTAGCACAAGGATACAGGCAAGAGGAAGGGATTGACTACGATGAGACCTTCGCACCAGTTGCCAGGATCGAGGCAATCAGACTCCTCATCGCCTATGCCGCTCACAAGGGATTCAAACTTTATCAAATGGATGTGAAAACAGCCTTCCTAAATGGACATCTCAAGGAAGAAGTGTATGTGGCCCAACCTCCAGGATTCGAAGATGAGAAAATGCCCAACCATGTCTATTTCCTGGAAAGGGCCCTTTACGGACTCAAACAAGCTCCCCGAGCTTGGTATGACAGGTTTGCTCAATTCCTCTTGTCCCATGGATACATTCGTGGTTCCATAGCCAAGACTTTGTTTTTAATGAAAGAATCTAAAGACATTTTGATTGTGCAAGTATATGTTGATGACATTGTGCTTGGAGCAACTAACGAAACTCTTGTAGAGAAGTTTAAGGACCTCATGAGCAGTGAGTTTGAGATGAGTCTCATTGGGGAACTCACGTTCTTCTTGGGACTTCAAACATCCCAAACAAAGGAGGGAACAAAGATTCATCAACAGAAATACATCAAGGAAATGCTTGTGAAGTATGGGATGGAACATTCAAAGCCCATTGACACTCCCATCTCACCAAATTCAAGGCTCAATGCAGATGAAACAGGTATCAGTGTGGACCAAAGGAACTATCGAGGTATGATCGGGTCCCTTCTCTACTTAACAGCTAGTAGACCTGATATCATGTTCTCCGTATGTCTTTGTGCTCGTTTTCAAGCTAACCCTAAGGAATCACACCTGAAAGAGGTGAAGAGAATTTTCAGGTATCTCAAAGGGAACAATAACTTGTGCCTTTGGTATCCAAGGAACAGTTCCCTTGAGCTCATTGCATACACAGATGCTGACTTTGCAGCACACTTGGTTGACAGAAAGAGCACTTCAGGAATGGCCCAGTTCCTAAGGTCATGCTTAGTCTCGTGGGGATCTAAAAAGCAAAACTCAGTGGCACTCTCCACAGTTGAAGCTGAATATGTGGCTGCCGCATCATGCTGTTCCCAGGTTCTATGGCTTAAGTCACAACTCCAGGATTACGGTATGTCTTTTGGCGCAGTTCCCATACTCTGTGATAACACTAGTGCCATAAACATTTCCAAAAATCTTGTGCATCATTCTAGAACTAAGCATATTGATTTAAGGCATCACTTTCTACGTGACAATGTTGAAAATGGGAACATCTCGATGGAACACTGTAGAACTGAAGAGCAAATTGCGGATATTCTTACCAAAGCTTTAGACAGACGTCCCTACCAGCTTTTTCGAATGCTTCTAGGGATGATAACTCTAAACTAAACAAATCCCTGTTTGTCTCTCTCTCAATGCCTGACTAGTTTATCTAAGATTGCATGATAGGGAACTTGGATTTATTGCTTTCACTATGCCATGATTACTAGTCTAGAGAAAAATGTGTACAAAGGAACTCTATTTCTTTTGGCCCAAAATGATCAACCAGAGTTCCCTTTATCCCTCATTACAAGCCACCATGACGGTTGATCATATGACCCACCCTAAGCTAGGGACCAGACAAATGCTTCTCATGAGCCAAAATATTTCCTTTATCGAGTTGCAAATTGTCAGGTTCCCTTTGAGTTCCCTAGCCCCACAAAAAGATGAGTGTGAAGTTACCTTAACCACTTCACTCTCCCTGACCTTGAAAAGATCATGGGAACTGCTGCATCTACAAAGAGAACGCTGACTAATCTTCAAAGAAAAACCGTCACTTGGGAAGCGGACTTTTGTGTCAGAAGCTCTGAAGCGTTAAAGGCCAAGTATTCAAAATTTGAAAAGGACTTCCCAAGAGATTGTGACGCGTGTCCAGAAGCGTGCTTGAGAAGTTGAAACGGCGCCCCACGTTCATTGGGCAACGGTTATCGAGGTTATTCCACTTCCCTTTCTACCCTTCACCTCCTCTCTCCTTTAAAACCCCTCTTTGCCATTTTTAGGCCCTTTATTCCATCTTACATCTCTGTCATTCGTCTTCCCCAAATCTTTTTCACTCTCTTTTCAAGAAACCTCCAAAGCCTCCCAATTTCTTACAAAAATGACCCCTCAACACACATTCGCCCAAATCAAAGCGTGGGTACTTGCCAATCCTCGCATCCTTTTCATCTCTCAACTAAAAGAGATCGAGAAAGAACAAGACCCAACCATGAAGGATGTCCTCATCCAAGGGCTATACAATCAACTAAGCCCCTTCTTGCCTCCTCCTCCTCCTCAGGCCGACGAAACCGTCTCTTGGACCTCTTCCTCCTCCGAATCTCTTCCTCTCCCTCCTCCAAATACCAACACCTCCTCCGGAGTTGTCATCGTTGACAACTTCGGAGACGCTCGCCCCTCAATCAATGAAAAAACCCACAAATCCAAACACCGCCACTCATCCAAACGTCGTCACTCATCAAAAGATCCCTCAAAATCCAAAAAATCCAAACACTCCCACGACCCCTCCAAATCCAAAAAGCGTAAACACTCTGAGGCCTCTGAATTCTCGGAGCCCAGAAAGAAGGCTTTCTTCAAGTTTGAGGACTACCTGAACTGCTTCAAGGAGAGTTCTTGTGCTCCCAAACCTCCTTACCCTTTCCCTTCCGACGATGGGACCTCCGAACCCCAGAGTCTACTCCCCTCTTCCTCCTCCATCCCTCCTCTTCAAATCGAGGGACCTCCCAAACCTCCTCCCACAAAACGACCAACTCCCCCTCCACCACCTTCCTCAGTTCCCACCTCCACGGGCACTCTCACAAAACAATCGACTCCTCCTCCACCGCCTTCTCCAGTTCCCACCACGATGGGAACTCCACCTCCCCAACCTTCTTCCCTTCCTCCCGTCCCTCTAACTACGGGATCTCCAACTCCTCCTTACTCTTCACCAAAACACATCTCCACCACTCCCATTTCTACTTCGGGGATCCCTACTCCCCAAGTCACCAGATCCCTTCCTCCCCCTTCCACTCAACTCACCACCCCTCTTCCTTCTTCTCCTCTCCCCTCTTCCATCACGTCTCCCACCACCACCAAACTCCCCTCTCCCTCACCATCCAAAAGTATCGTCGCTCTCACCTCAGACGACGACGATCTTCCTCTCTCTGTGGTCATCGGCAAAATGACCAAGGACCCTCCTCCGATCATCATGGGAACTTTGGAGGAGGAAACCCAGCTCAAGGCCATCGAGGAAGAACTCAACAGGGGTCCCTCTGAGCACACAGTCTCCCAAGGGACAAAGTCCCCAGAAAAGGTGGCTCCTCAAGAGCCCACGGAGACAAGGGACCTCGCACCAGCTGGAGGTGCTGAGGCAACAACAAGTCATCTTAGAGATGACGCGGAGGGCTCAGGTTCGAGCTCCTCCGAGGAAGAAGGGACCTCCCAAGATGAGGTCGAAGAAGAAGAAGAAGCTCCAGCCACTACGGAGCCAGCACGGATCCCTACACCTGGACACCAAATGGTGGTGTCCACGAGTTCCCAACCACCAAGGGACCGTGTGCTTATGATTGAAGCGGTTGCACCCCCTCAGCAGAAAGGACCTCGCACGGTCTCTAAGGGGAACACATCTAAAAGCACTTCAAGGAAGGGGAAGGGGACCACCAAGCATCATGTCGATGAGCGCCGGAAGCTTCTTCCTCACCTCATTGTTTCAGAAGAAGTGTTGACTAAAAATGGTCTAGAGGAACTGTGGGACCTGATCAAGGCCCAGGGCTGGGAGAGACTCTGCCAAGAAACTGTGAGCGTAGATCCCTCACAAGTGCGTCGATTCTACAACAACTTCACTATCACCAACAACGGCACTCAGGGAACTCTCTCCCACGAAGGCGACGAGTTCATTTTTACAACGTCGACAATCCGCCTTCAACTCCAGGTCCCTGGTCAAGGGCTTAGCGAGGTGCCCAGCAAGCTCTGGGGCGACTTCAACAGTGCCGAGGTGTGCAGCACAATTTTTGAGGGTCGGGTTCCCTCTAAGATCCTCTCGACGCATCATCTGTCCTTGGTGGCCAAGCTCGCTCACCAATTCATCATCAACGTGGTGATCCCACGCCAAGAGAAGCGCCTGGTCGTCAACATCCCAGATGCCATCATCCTCTACCACTTCCTCCTCAAGAAGCCCATAAATCTTCCCCGAATAATCCTTGGGCACATGGAGAAGTGCATGGCCTCCAAGTCCCACTCCCTTCCCTACTCCGGGCTGATCAAGAAGCTCCTACAAAAAGAGGGTCTTTACGACGCCTCTAAAGATGAAATCGAGCTTGGAAGGGAACTGGACATTACAGTTGCCCAGAAAATGAGGCACTCGGAGCCTGTTGAGGAGGCGGCTCCACTAGAGTCTGGTACACAAGAGGGGAACTCTCCAGTGTTGCTCCGCATCGCCAACACCCTCGACCAGATTGCTAGGGACCAAGCAGCATTGGCCAGAGGACAAGAAAAGCTTACACAAGTCCTTACGCGCCTTTGTGACGCCCTGTTCCCTCATAACCCATGATCTCTCCCTTCTTGTTCCCTTAATCCAAAAAATGACCACAAATTGTACTTGGGTTCCCATTGTACATATTATCTTAAGTAATGAAATGGTCTTTATTTTGATTGCGTGTTCCCTTCTTTCCTAATATTGCTTTGCTTGTTTTCGATGATGTCAAAAGGGGGAAAGATAAAAAATGCGAGATGAGTTAAAAGTTTAAGTTATCACAGACCACGCATAAGCTAAGGGGGAACAATTGCATAAAAAGCTTAATAGGAACTATGTGTCTCACCAGAAGTGGCTCCCTAAATCTAAATGTTTCACTAGGAGTGACTTCCCAAAATCATACTTAGGAACTCATCAGCATATCATTCATTGAAATACTTGCATTTTTGTGATGGGTTTGTCATCATCAAAAAGGGGGAAATTGTTGGGACGTTGTTGGGACCTCTGGTTCTAAACAACGGATCAACGATTTAATTCTCTTAAGTTTTGATAATGACAAACACCATAGGGAACTAATGTGGTTTGTTCAAGTATTTCTAAGGAACACAGGTACAGCCAAGAACTCCTACGAATGACCAAAAGCCACTGCAGGCCACAATGAAGAGTTTCCCATCAAGGGAACTCTGAAGAGGAAAGTTTCCATGAAGTGGGAACTCCCAGAAACAATCAAGAGAACACAAGCTTACAACGATGAAGAGTTTCCATCAAGGGAACTCTGAAGAAGTCAGTTCCCATGACATGGGAACTCACATGTGAGGACAACGACCGTTCAGCGCAGATCACAGGATTCTGTCTCAGACAGCCCGAGGGAACAGTCTGAGGATCAGACTGTCACGCTTCATCCAACGGTCCGATTGATCCAAGAAGTTGACCTAATTCAAACCAATGTCACATGTGAAGAAAGTACAACTTGGGCATCAAGCAAAGGGCATTTTGGACACAAACGAAAGATGCGACTGCCCAAGCCAAATGGACTATAAAGCCAAATGAATAGTACTCGGTATGAGTACTTCTCCCAGAACTTACAAACACCCACATCAGAGAAAAGAAAGAAAAAGAGAGAAGTCCCCGCCGGCGAGTGTGTGATCTCGACGACGGTGAAGCTGAAGTTCCCAGGAGCAAGGGAACTGAGAAGTCAGCGTAAGGTTTGAGCTACTTGTGTTTTGCTGTTGTGAGCTTAGGAACTCAATTGAGAGGATTTACTAGTGTTGCTAAAGTTAGGAAGAACTTGTAGGAACAGAGAATTGTAAATTCGGCTGTGTAACTAAGGAACAAAGCAATCAATATAAGTAAGTCATTCAAAATCCTCCAAGCGGAGGTAGAGGTTTACCCATACAACTAGTTGGTTGTAGTGGGGTTCCTCTATAAAGGAACTGTGCCTTTTATTGTTTTTATTACTTGCGATTATTTACTTCCGCTGCCTTGGGAACAGCTTAATTGCCAGTTTTCAAGCTCACTGTTAACCGATTACGATCCAACAGGGACACTTCCCTTTATGTAGAGATGATTTGGGTAGTTTCTTCATTTGCTCCTCCAACGCCTTTTGTCTTGTGGTCATCTTTTCCACAAAAGCTTGAAACTTGGCTTCCTAATCTGCATTACCCATGATGTGTGGATCTCATACTAAGGTTTATGTGCTTTAGGTTAAGATCTAATCATGGGTCTAGAGACTCCAGAAATAGCCTTAGAATCTATGATGAATTGGAGAAAAAAGATAAAACGAGATAGATTGAAGGTGGGTTCGTCTTTGAAAGAACCTCCCTCTAGGTTTTATGTAAAACCTCCCTAATTAATATTTTTCTTAATCTTCTTATTGAATAACATAGCTATATATAGGTTGTAAAATACAAAGCTACTAAAATAATAATTAATCTTATTAAAATATATCTAGACTAAAAAGAGAGATGATAATATAATCATTAAGGAAATATATAAATGATATATAAATAAAATTATATCCTAATTAATAATAAAGAGATAATTCTAAATGGTCTTGCAAATCACACGTAATCTCAGCCAGGTGCTATTTAGACTGTATCATCACATCCCTTCTCGGCCTTGAGCTTGTACTCGATGTCATCTATGGTCTATTTGGTTGATCCAACTCAAAGTGGTGCATACAATCAAAACCTTGTGATGCCGGTAAGAGACATCAACATGATAAGGGACTACAATTGGTGTGACTTAGTTTTACAAGTATTGAATGAGGTCACTAAATAATGGCAACCTAATCCCACGACCCAATACACCCCACCTATCATCTTTTTAATCATAAGTGTACTTTTTGTACTCGTTTATTATTTGGCAATACATTATTCTTAATAATTCCCTTTTAGTAATCAAACTTTATGATAAATAACTTCCTAATTTTATTTTTAAATAGCTTTTGTACTTGGATCGAGGTGTCAATTATCGCACTCGTCAGGTTATTCCAAGGATGGTTACTGTTTTCTTGGGATGGTCGAATGAGTTCGTCCTTGCACGTGAATCTATTGAGATTGAAAAAGGTGGATTTGGAAAGGGAAGGATTGATACCAACCAGAAAAACTCGGCGTTGTGTTTGGTTTTGAGAATCCAATTCAAGACAAGTCAAAGAGGGTTAAAGTGACAACTTTCAAAACAACTCTGGTAATTTAAGTCAATACGATTCATAGAGTTTATACACTTCATTAATCTTTGTCTTAAGATACTAATATTGTATTATATTAGTGCAAGGATTTTAATACAACAATGGACAAAAATTTGACCGGATTAGCATAAATGATCATAGCGATTGCTGAAAATACAAGTGATGCCCCAGAAGAGTGCAAGGACAATCTAGTATCTAAATCACTCATCCAAACATCGAGATCTCTTCTTATATCAAATCAGGGCAGTCTCACACCGGCCGACGATGAAAATGGTAACGTGGTTCGGGAGTTAGTAACTCAATTTGAAGAACCATTATGTAGTCATGAAGAATTGAATAAAGTGTTGGACCAGTTTGAGGATGATTTTAATAAGAAGAGGTACACAGTTCAATGGGGACTAGACAGTTTTCAGAATGCCTTTCCGATTCTTACTCCGTTGGATGCGGGTAAATTTGATACAGTTGACCAAACTATGTGTAATCCAATTCCACTTGATAAAGAGGATAGCCTAAATGGTGCATGTGATTCCATACGTTTTAGTTTTTTTTGGAATTTTTCATACAACTATGCATACTTGTTGTGACACCCTTATACCCTATGATGTATACTTTGTAAAAACTTATTTCTTATATAAGCATATAATTTACATATAACAACTATTTCCACATAAGCATCAAACAAAATTAAAAACCATATAAGGTTGTACACACACACACACACACACCCATATGTAGTCACTTCTTATACTAAAAATACATAGGTCACTCTAACTTATATTACAACCCAAAAGTCTAAGATGCAAAATGAGGAGGAGAAGGTTGCTTAGAGCTTCAGCCGACCGACTTGTATGAATGTGACCTCTAATAGAGACACACATCAGTATGAACTAGCTGAACATGAAAAATTGTTTTGCGATTTAAGTGAGTCACATACTGAGTGAATATAAACCATCGTCATTTATTTCACACAGATTCAAACATTTAGTCCATGTACATATACATACATATTATGTATATCATAGAGGAATTTACTATGCAAATACAAATGTCGATGTTTCCGTTTATTATTCTGTGAACTGTTCAAGCTCGAATCTGCCCCGGGTTTACTATATATGGACTCTTATGGTCCCTTTAACAAAGAAATCCGAAGATCTCCTAAATATTGACTCTTATGTTCTCTTTAGGAAAGAAATCCGAAGATCTCCTCTATGACTCGTAGGTCTCGTATGATTCATAGATCATGTATGATCTAAAGATCTTGTATGACCCGTAGGTCTCTTTAACAAAGAAATCCGAAGATTTCCTGAATTACAGGTTCAGGGCAAGACAATCACAGGTTCTTTTAATCTCATTGCAATATGCTATGCAATCAAATGCATCATGTGTTCATATATCATATGCCATCTACTAACATACATCATGTCCAAACAACTCTGGAAATTTCAAAGCTATCATATATAACACATATATCTGTATAATTCATGTAGCACATATATCCATATAGCACATATAGGACATATAACATATATATCCATGTAACACATATAGCCCATAGGGTTTAATCTTCGGTCTATACTCACCTGTTTAAGACAAATACTATATTTCTCCCCCTTGTCTCTGACCACGATCTATAACTGGTGCTCCTATATGAAACCCAATGCAAATTAGGCTATTTACTCTAATAACTCTAACCCTAAATGCAGTGAAATGCAATATGCATTATAACTTCTTATGTTTATTCCAAATCCTTTAAAACTTGATTAAATGTTTTCAAAATATCAGTACAAAATGAGATCCTCAAATTATTCTAAAATCCTTTTACTGAGTATAAATATAATATTGAAAACATCCTTTGAATATTACAAATCAATTGATTTCTAAATCAAAATCAATTATAAATCTAGATCAGAAAAAATCAGTATAATCCAATTAAACAACTAACTAGTTAAAACTTATCAAATAACGCTTGTACTCCAAGATTAAAACCAATAGAAGAGAACTTGTACCAAAACCAACACACAAAATCAAAATCACCAAATCTTGTTCTTCCTCTATCTCGTTTCTTTCTTCTGTAAACTCTCTGTATTTTTGCTCTCTTTCTTTTGATGCTTAATGATGAAGACACTCCACAAGACACATATACATATGGGAAAACACTACACATGACACATATACATGCATGAAAATACTCCACCTGACACACACACACACACACACATATATATATATATGTGTGTGTGTGTGTGTGTGTGTGTGTGTGTGTGTGTGTGGCTATCTAAGGGAGACAAAATAAAAAGTCAACAAAAGTGGCTAGGATTCCCCCTTTAAATCATTACACAAATTCAGATACGTAACTTACGAGAGATAAAAATTTAAAAGTCAACAACAGTGGCTAGAAATCACCTTTAAATCATTACACAAATTCATATACGTAGCTTAAGGGAGACAATATTAAAAGTCAGCAAAAGTGTCTAAGACTTTAGAAAATTACACTTTTCGCCTTTATATCTCCTTTATCACAAACTTTACCCTATAATAATTATTAATTAACTTTAAGTTAAAAATTTTATGAAATATAAATAACTTAATTCAAAAATAAATATTAATTTTTTTAAAAAAAATTACTATTTGTCATGCTCATATGCTATGCATATGCAATTACTATGATATGAATGCAAAATGACATATGCACTTTGGTCGGGAATGTTACACTTGTTCAATAGTACAATTATAAATTCAACATAAATGTAACAACTATCTCATTTTTCAATATACGTTTATCACTTATTCATGATATATTATAATATTATTCAACAAATATAATAATTTTTTAAAACATGTTAAAATTAATCTTATTATGCATCACAATTATTCAAATCTTAACAAATGCTTATTGAACTAACGCTTTCTTATGTTAGTGTAAACACTTTCGCTTATTATTCATCATATACAGATCACTTATTCAATCGTTGCTTTGTTCTTATTCTAATAATTCGATATCAGTTTAATTGACGACATATTATTCACTATATGAATGTTACTTTTTCAATTGGTTACTACTGCTTATTCAAATATTAATATTACTATCTGTAACTTACAGTCCACTTCCCGATATATTATTCATAATATGAAACTTAATTGTTCAAGGTTTAACATATACTTTTCAACAAACAATATCATTCATGCATTGTTCAACTAATGCTTTTATGTTTAATATATACACTTTCACATATTTTCCATCATATATAGATGACTTATTCGATCGTTAAAGCGATCTTATTCGAATGACACTTCACATATTATTCATATTATGAATGCCACTCTTTCGATCGGTTAGAAATGCTTATTCAAACATTAATTTTGGTGTATGTAGCTTATAGTCCACTTCCTGGTATATTATTCATAATATGAAGAATAATTATTCAAGGTTAAATATATACTTTTTCAACCAACAATATCATTAATGCATTATACAATTACATTATATCGTTTTTATTCAACACATTACTTATATATATATTTCCGCATTGCTCATATTTATTCACATAAGATTAAATACATTCATAATAATAACAAATATCACTGCATTATCAACAATTTCAATCAAGAAAGGATGACGAAGTCGTTTAGACATTTTCGAAAACTAGTCACTAACCTCTTTCCATTACAGATCTTGACAAAACTCTCTTCGACATATTCGAAAACAACTATAAGTATCTTCAACAACAATTTCTCGAACAATTTGGAACATCGAATAAAGGTTGTGCAGTTCTTGCTTGATGAATGACGGTTTACAGAATGTGATTTTCAATCGTGGAAATTCAGATTTTCTATGATTTTGATTTTGATTTTCATCTTTTTTTAATTCCTTTCTCCTAAAATTCATCCACCTTCCTTCATATCTACATGGAAATGATCCTCTACTCCCTCCCCTAATTTTGTAATTTTAATAATTAATTTTTAACCTTTGATTGTGGGTGATCCAACACCCAAGATCTATCACACATTGCACCGTATTTAATATTGTACCGGAACCCCCTATATGTATGTGTGTGCGCGCTTGTACATCGAATCCTATTGTATGTGCATGCGTCTTATTTATGTATATGCATCAAAACTACTAAAAAGTGCATCTTATTAATGTGTGTGCATTGAAATTGACGATGTGTCCATCCAAACTAGCTAGACTATAGCTGAAAACCTTATTCATGCATAAAAATATGGTAAAAAAATAAAAAAATATAAAATTTTAAAATCGATACACAATATGCATTGAAAAAACAAATGCACATTTAATTAGTTTTGATGCACATCTAAGCAAACCAATGACAAAGATACGCTTCGGCGAAAAACATATTTTTGAAAAATTCACTAATAATGGGGGAAAATACGCCCTTGCCATTTTATCCCCTTTTAATGACACTAGTTTTACCCCGTCGTACCATGTACAACTACGATTCGATATTTTGTAGACATTATAAATATGATATTAATAAATAAAATATAATATAAACTTTAATATAAGTAATTTATTACTCGTAGAATGTATATATTTTAATCAAATATTATATTCTTCATATTTTATTACTTTTCATGTACGTAAATTTAGTGATTATCAAATATTTGAATATATCTATTAAATATTTTATTATCTATTTATTTTAATTTTAAACATTATAAATATTAATCATTAATTTTTTTATAAAATAAAATCACTATATATCTATAAATAAATTCGTCAAAAGATTTCTGATAAAAGATTTATATTTATTTTGAAATATGTTATATTTAATTTTAAATAATTGTATAAGGAAGGTTTCAAAAGATATTGTTATATTGAATAGATATTTGTTTGATGTTAAAGATAAATTTTAAATACTTAAAAGGAATTTAATAGAAAGAAGTTATAATAATAGAAATAAAATTAATTTTTTAAATTTGAGGTGAGGCCAGAATCGTTCTAGTGGTTCGAAAAAGAACAGCTTTAATATATAGTTATAGATTGTAATCCTTTTTTCTTAAAAGAATAAAATAAGCAAGATTGGTTCTTATTTTACGTGGAAGAGCTTATTCTCACATGATCCTTCTCCCTATATTTTATAAGATACTTTAATAGTAGAACTTGGGTAAGCTAATGACCCGTTTGGAAGAAGGAACAAATATAAGGGACAGAATAGTAAATCTATTGGATAGCAAAAGCTCATATTGGTAGCATATGTGGATGGCTTTGGCTGTCCAATGAAACCAATTTTTTTTTTGGTGGAATGTCCAATGAAACCAATAGCCTTATGTACTCTTATCCAAATGAAACCAATAGCCTTATGTACTCTTATCCAAATGCGAAAAATGAAAAAACAAAAAATCCCAATAATTCTCCCAGAGCTCCCGTACTATACACAGAGAGAAAATCATGGCTAGTGCATTGCTCTCACGATGTTCCCTTGGTCAGTGTTCATCCCAACCTCTCTCCAAATCTCCAACAGCTGCAATTCCTCAGCCACACCCCAAATTGGGCATTTCAAGAAGAAGAGAGTTCCTCAAGGGGCTGTCTCTGATCCCTCTCATTTCCAGTGTTGTATCATCCACAACCGGGAGACCTTCTTCTTGCGAGGCCAAGGAAATTGAAGTGGGATCTTATCTCCCTCCATCTCCCTCTGACCCTTCCTTTGTCCTCTTCAAAGCCTCCTCAAAAGACACCCCAGCTCTTCGTGCAGGTATTAATTCTAAGAATCAAATTAAAGTCCCGTTTGGTTGGTACAATTCTAAGAATCGGGTAGAAATGGGGTTGATTTGGTTAGTTGGTGTGGACTGCAGGGAATGTAGAGCCATACGAGTTCATTCTGCCGCCGACATGGAAGCAGATGCGGGTGGCCAACATTCTGTCGGGGAACTACTGCCAGCCCAAGTGCGCGGAGCCATGGGTGGAGGTCAAGTTCGAGGACGACAGGCAAGGCAAGGTTCAGATCGTGGCTTCTCCTCTCATTAGGCTCACCAACAAGCCCAATGCCACCATCGAGGACATCGGAACTCCCGAGAAGCTCATCGCCTCTCTCGGGCCCTTTGTCACCGGAAACACCCTTGACCCTGATGAGCTTCTCGAGTCTTCTGTCGAGAAGCGCGGCGATCAAACCGTAAGTGGCTCCTTGCTAAGTCTTTTGTGAAGTTGAAACTTTTGAAATGGTTGTATATATACAAGGAAGGGGTAATTAAGTGGTGTGTGCTTTTGCAGTACTACAAGTATGTGCTCGAGACCCCCTACGCTCAGACTGGAACGCACAACCTGGCCAAAGCCACCGCCAAGGGAAACACAGTGGTGCTGTTCGTCGCAAGTGCCAACGACAAACAGTGGCCTCAATCCAAGAAGACCCTAGAAGCCATGCTTGATTCATTTCAAATATAATGCCCACATATTCATCAAAGAATATTGTGTTTTTGTCTTGGATCAGCTTGATCAATCAAATAATATGATTGTCCATATAGTAAGATAGATAGATAGATATATTTGGTGAGGAACAAGGAAGCAAAACTATACACTCACACCAAGTGCATGTAATGTCAGAATCCAAGAGCCCATTAAGAAGTTAAGATTGAGACATAGGGGAAGCACCCAATTCACCACTGAGAAGTGAGAACTGAGAACAAACAAACTCTAGTTGGCATCAGATTGTAATTACCTTAATACCCCCAGGGCCTCAAACTCTAGAATCAACCGTATTTATCATTGTTATTGTTATCTGTGCCAATTTATGCAAGCTCCCAATGTTTCATTTGGGACATTGATTCACTTTTCTTTTTCAAAGAAAATCCGATTGGTCACTCAAAGTGTTGCTTTGTATTGTGTGGCCATTGGGTTTTTTTTGTTCTCTCTTGCACCATATTCCCAACAAATTGTTTGAAATTGGGCAGATATAGGTAGACGGAAATTATAAACAAGGACTCCAATATGGAGTTGTCAGTGTAACAAACACTATCTTACAAAGTGTATTAGTTCATGCTTTGTGTCTTAGATTAGTTTTTTTTGTGCATTTATAAGTATTTTTTTCGATTACTCGTCACGCTTTGCATAATTTCGGAAATTTTTTGAGTCTTCCGGGCCATTTGGGGAGTAATCTGTTGGACTCAAAAGGCTAGGCCCAAGTTATAACACTAGACAAACTTTGTAATGAGTTATTAGTCCTTCTCGTTGCCCTTGCACATTCTGTCATATACCCCCTCCGTTCACAGTATTTGTTTTTAAAGCTTTTTTTTTGTTTCAAAATAGTTGTTCATGTAAATTTTTTTTCATTTATACCCTTCTGTATACCCCCACATTACACATATCTCAAAAAAAATTGGTAATTGAGAAAAAAGAAAGAGTATTTAATAGGGGCAATTTGGAAAAAAATTTTCTTAATATGTGTGAAATTTTGTCTAATATCAAGTATTGTGAAAGTGGGGGAGTGTTTACTAAGAAAACCCTATCAGAAAATTAGCTTTTGATAAATGAAAAATTGCCAACATTTTCTCACTCCAAGACATGTCTTCTTCAATTTCTCCATTCATCTAGCTCATCTAATTACACGTTCTTTATGTTAGTCAATCACCGTTATATTGATTTGTTTCCGTTAAGCTCAACATGGTATCAGATCTATGGCTAATGAAGATCCACCTCCTCCTTCCCAATATAAAGTTCCAAACCCTCTCCATCACTGAAACCTCCTTCAACCTCAATGATGACTGAAATTGAAGCAGGGGAGCTCTATCTCCATCATTCTGATCATCCAAACTATATCCTTTCTACAAACCTTCTTAATGAAAGAAATTTCAAACATTAGAAGCGTTCTATAGAAGTGTCTCTCATGGCAAAGAACAAGTTGGGATTTATCATCGGCAATTGTAAACGGCCAAACCCAACCTCGCCTCAGTATGGACAATGGGAACGGGTGAATAATATGGTGATATCTTGGTTACTGCATTCAATAGAAAAGGAAATCGTTGAGTCGGTCCTATATTGTAAAAGCACTTCACAAATCTCAAGTTCAAGCTCCAATTCCAATGCATAGCTTGATTGAGTGCTCGACCAAGTGAAAGTGCATACCCAGGTGCCACCTATTGAGCTCTACGGGAACAAGCCTCCAACTAAGTCGGTGACCGAGCAAATAGGCATGAGCCTCTCCCTTCCTAGAGTTAGAAATCGAAAGGTGATAACTTTAATAGGTAATCCGCTAAGCTTTGGGGCATTCTTCAAGTGCTCAAGTTAGCTTGGTCCCGGGGTTTTCGACAGGTGGAGATCGAGTCGGATTCCCAAATGATTGTATATCTCCTTATAAGACGCTGAAGAATAATCGTCTTTTATTTAGCCCGGTCTCTAGCTGCCAAGGCAATTTAAGCTTTTAGCTTCTTTAGCCCGGTAGCGAAATCCCTTGCTTCTTTAGCTTTTAGCTTTAATATTGGTTTTCATGTATTGTCCTTCCACACATATTTTCCATAAGAACATTCTAATTTTTGGACTTACATCTAATTTCCAACTCCAGTAATATGCATAATCATGTGTGTTATCCTCCTGCAATACGAATGCATTAGCCGAATGTGTGGAAAACCACCCATTTTTACCTGAAAACCCATATAATCTATTTCTGATTTCATTTTTCGGAATTATAATTGACATTATTCTTGCGACCCAATCGGGTGGTAGCAGTCTATTTTGCTCTTTTTCCTTCCAATTGCCATTTCTATATTTGGAAGAATCTGTCACATTTAGAAATTTATGTCTACTTCCAATTGTCAAATTTATGTCTATCTCCAATGGTCCTTCCAAAACCGGACTTTATGACTATCTCCAATTTGCTAGATTAATCCCTTTAGAAATTTTGATTATAACTTTATTAATTTACTCCATTGCGATGAAACTTTTTGAGTGTTAGAATATTCGAGCAAATTCTCTGTCTTTTAAGTATTTTTCCAAAATAACATGTACCCACATGTTGTTCGATTCAACTAGCATTTTCCACAATAGCCGAATTTATAAGGATTCATTCATTTGCTTTGCTTTTCTAAGTCCTAGCCCTCCTTTTTTTCTTTTTGATCGACATATTTTGTCCCATCCTATAAGGGGAATGTGCTTATTATGATTATTCCAAAAGAATTCCCGGTTGATGGTGTCATGTTTAGCCATAAAGTTCTGCATTATATAATATGGTTTTGTTGCCAACACTAATTTAATGAGGGTGGTTCTCCCAGCCTGAGACAGGGCATTGGCCTTCAATCTTGTGAGTTGTTGTTCCGTAGACTGAATCACAGGTTCAAAGGTCCTTTTTTTTCACCCTAGAGTTAATAATCGGACATCCCATGTATCTCTCTAAAGAACTTGTGAGTGGTATGTCTATTGTCTATTGTCTTTTCGTTGATGTTGTTACACCTTTTATTTTTTAGAAGGACGTGTTCGTAGCCGGACTAAAAATTATGATGTCATCTATGAAAGATAAAAACGAAATTCTAACTCCGCCTCTTATAATTAGAAATCCAACATGTTTAGGGTGATTAACACATTCCTTTTGTAACCGTCTAGCTAAAATTTCAGCTCCTAGAATAAATAAAAGTGGCAAAAGTGGATTGCCTTGCCTTAATCCTCACTTAAGAGCGAATACATTTGTCGATTCATTATTTACGTGAACAGAAGAACTAACTGTTCTTACACATTGCATAATCCAAGTAATGAACTGGTTATGAAAACTTGATGTTTGTAGGATCTTTTGTAAGAATTCTATATCTACTCTATCATATGCTTTTTCCATATCTAACTTAATTGTCGCCCATCCTATTTTGCCTTTCCTTTGTCGGAACGTATGAAAAATCTCATGAGCTATGAGAACGTTGTTCAAAATTGCTCGGTTTGATACAAAAGCTCCTTGTAATGGGTTAATTACTTTTGGCAAAACCTGTTTTAGTCTTTCGGCTAGGATCTTTGCTATTATCTTGTAGATTGAGGAGCACCAACTAATAGGTCGATAATGATTGATTGCAGACGAGTTATCACATTTTGGGATTAACATAATAAACGTATGGTTAATTTTCGTAAGTATAAATCATGAGTTGAAGAAAGCCTATATTGCTTTGATAACATACGGACCAACTATATTCCAATATTTTTGATAAAATTCCGCAATCATACTGTCTGGTCCCAGAGATTTCTTTTTTCGTAGACTAAAGACCACATTCTTTATTTCAACATTTGTTACATTTTTTTATCAAGATTGCATTTTCTTCGTATATATGTGATCTCTCCCTTTATTAGATTTAGATGATTTTCCAATTTGCTTTCATTGATAGGTTGTTCTCGGGATCTCCGTGTAAATTCATATTTGATTTCATATCTTACATTGTCTTCCCCTATAATAAAAGTACCATTATTTGGTTTGATGGATTTTATGTGTCTATGGTTTCGTCTCCCAGTGGAACATCGATGGAAGAATGCATTATTCGAATCTACATATTTCATTTTCTTTGTCTTGGCTCTTTGTGCCCAATAGAATTGATGGAAAATTAATAGTTGTTCTTTCTTTTTTACTCCTTCCGTTACAATATGATTGTCATTTTACCCTTAGAACATTTTTTAAGCAATTAAAAAAGTGGACAAAATTATCCTTATAATTAAATACTCGGTACTCATATTCTCCTCATTGAAAAACAACAAATACTGGGTAATTAATACTCCATAATTGATCGAACTTTTCAATTGCTCCCCCAGTAATTACTCCTTTGGAAAAAAAACAAATATGTTTGGAGCCATGATAAAAATTTGAACATATTTTGAGGTAAAATTTTAAATTTGGAGCCATGATCAAAATAAAAAAACGTACAGAAATTTTACATTAGAGCCAAAATTAAAATTTACATTTTCATAGTCATTATATATTGATGCATGCATCAGTACTAATTTGGTGGATTTATAATTTGGTTTTCATCCCATGGATTCCCACAATCATTTTGATTTGAATTTTCTTCCTAATATAATTCATAAATTTGATTTGAACGAAATACCAAGTTTAGATCAAAATGAGGAGGCTAAAGAGGCACAAGAAGACCATCACTTACCCGTTGATGAAGGACAACACCAATCAGCCATTGATCCAAGTAATATGTATTGTTAGGATACAAATCAGTTTTATATTCTGTTTTTTTTTGTTAAATTAATCCGTATCGTTAGGATAAAATCATTTTGTTAGTACAAAAATATTTTTTTAGTGTAATCTATATTTCTAGGATATTTAGTTATCTAAAAATGATGCCACATTTCTGTTGAATTTGAAAACGTAAAAATATTTAGTGTTCTAAAAATAATTCCAATTTAAAATGACAATGATGTTGTGCAAAATTAAATTAGGATGAATTATTTGTATTTCTTCATGCTTAATTAGAGTATTTTTGTTGTTTTCTTTTTGTATTTCTTCATGCAAAATTAAAATCAGGAAGGTATTTGGTGTTCTAAAAATGATGCCAAATTAAAATGATGCATATGTGATGATATTTAGTGATCTATAAATCATTCCAGGTAAAAGTAAAAGGCAACCGAGATCCTATAGATTCTTATCAAATGAAGAAAAAAGAAGGGTTTATGCAGCTCTACTAGAGAGAAGTGTTGATGGAAATCTAAAACGCAACACAACAACAAAAGTTTCTTCTATGTTAAACATACCATTAAGAACCGTTCAAAGGATTTGGCAACGAGCAAACAATAATGCAAGTGGTTCATTTGTTGATGTGTCTCATAGGAGGTCAAAAAATTGTGGAGGGAAGAAAGTCGAAGTTGATCTTAGTCGTATTCCCAATATATCATTGAATCGAGGAACAACCATACGATCACTTGTTCACTCCTTGGACATCAACCATGTTATTTTATATAGATGTTACAAGGAAGGTCTCATTAGACGCCATTCAAATGCAATCAAGCCGAATTTAAAGGAGGAAAACAAGATAAGTCGACTTCAATTTTGTATGTGCATGCTAGACACAAGCACTTTGCCTCATGATCCGAAATTTGTTGGTATGTACAATACCGTTCACATTGATGAGAAATGGTTTTATATGACCAAGAAGTCAAAGACGTACTACTTGCTCCCGAATGAAGATGATCCCTTCTGCTCTTGCCAAAGTAAGAATTACATTGTGAAGGTTATATTTCTAGTAGCCGTTGCAAGGCCGAGTTTTGGTGATGAAGGAAACGAAGTATTTTCAGGCAAAATAGGGGTGTTCCCATTACTGAATTGACAACCAGCCTTAAGGCAAAGTCGAAATAGAGAAGTCGTGACCATGGAGACCAAACCAATCACATTCGTCACAAAAGAAGTTATACGTTCTTTTTTATTTGAGAAGGTCATCCCGGCTATTAAAAGTAAGTGTCCACGAGAAGATTCAAGTAATACTATATTTATTCAACAAGATAAGGCGAGAACTCATGTTCGGCCGTCCGATGAGGATTTTCAAGTTGTTGCTTCACAAAATGGCTTTGACATTCGATTGCTTTGTCAACCACCAAACTCTCTGGATATGAATGTGTTGGATCTTGGATTTTTCAGTGCGATTCAATCCTTACAAGAAAAGGAGTGTCCAAAGATTGTGGATGAACTAGTTGACGTTGTTCAAAAGGCATCCAATGAGTACCCGACAAAACAAATCAACCGTGTGTTTTTGACATTACAATATTGTATGGAGGCAGTCATGAAAGTTCAAGGATCTAACCAATATAAATTCCCCATAAGTACAAGGAGAGATTAGAAAGGGAAGGTGCTCTACCTACCCAAGTTAGTTGTGACAGTTAAGTAATGCAAATTACCATGAATATTCTAGGAAGAGTGGAAAAAAATAGAGAATGATGAAGTCTGTAACTCTTATTTTTTTGTTCATAAACGTAGCCACTTTGTTCAAAAAGGAAAACGAGTGATCTACATGATTATATATGCATAGAGTTTGAATGGTGATGGCAATGTGTTTTATTAATGTGGTTGAGATTAGAAAATTTTAAAATCCAGTAGTGATTTGCATAATCGTATCCTGTATTATATAAGCAATTTGGATTAGCTCATACTCATAATAAAAAAAATTAAACATTTTGATTCCTGGATAAAACAAGTTTACAAGGGTACGTGGGTTGATGTGATCAAACAAGTTTACAAGGGTACCTGGATAAACATAAGATATCCATCAAAGTTTATAGACATTTATACATTTTGCTATTTATACATTTAGCTCATACTCCTATCTTTTTCTAGATCACGACGCTTATACATTTTATTGTTTTTGTAGAGTGGAGCAGAGTCTATGGACAAGTTTTTCATAACTTGGGAAAAAATAGACAAAAAACACAGACTGTTGAGAAAACAATAGAGATAAACATATTTAATTAAACATAATTTGGGAAAATTACATTTATTCCATGAAACTTACTCATATTCATATCAAGTTACAATACCCACTTCACATTTGCATTCAAAATCATAACAATACAATACATTCCATCATCAATCAAAAACCAATTGACTTTAAACATAGGAACTGGATGAGCAAAATCCTCCGCACTACTTCTAGAGATTCTTCATCGATATGAAATGTACTCATATTCATATCAACTCCAATGTCATGACCAACATCAAACAAGACACTCTCCACATGTGGCAAGTTTAGGTCGAAATCATGCTTCAATTCATGCTCTCCAACCTCGTTCGGTGCTAAGTTTAGATCGAAGTCATGTTTTGTTTGACACTCAATACTCGCGTTCGCTGGAAGCTAGGTTTAAATCAAACAGAACCTTTTCATTCTTTTTTTTTTACCTTCACATGCATGAAATCTCTTCTTTCCATTTTCCATAGAGAGGATGTGAATTTGAACGTACTGACTACTGAGTTGAGAAGTGAGAGGTGAATTTGGAGAAGATGCATACATGTAGTGAGTTATTGGAGAGGAAAATATGAAGTGAATTTGAAAAGACTAATTAATTTGGATTGGAATAGATGGATCGTGCAATAAGACATTCATTTTGTTTTGAAAAGACTAATTAATTTGCATTGGAATAGATGGATCAACCCATTAATTAAATAAGGGCATAGTTGGAAAATTTTGGACAAAATAGCTTAAAAGACAAACATTGTGTAACAAAAAATAGGGGTAAAATGACAATAATTTTGTAACAGAGGGAGTATTAGTCTTCCTTGATAGGCATTGTTATTAATCTCATTTCCTTTTTTGGAATTTATTTGCCATTCTATTAGCTTTGATTCTATTTCCTCAAGCTAATTGAAAATGTTTCCAAAAGTGTACTTATTCCACACTTTTATTTTTAATTTAAGTAAACGAGTCTTTTGCACTAGATTAAACATATGAGAACCTAGACTATGTACTCTCCATGCCTCCTATACTAAGTTTCTGAAATCTTTTCTATGCATCAAAATTTTCTCAAGTTTAAATGGTCTACCTTTTGATGATTGCTTATCACCAAATTCAATAGAAATTGGGCAATGGTCTGAGAATGAGAATGTATGGTACTGCATTATCAAATCTGGAAACCATTTTGCAATTTTATGTAATACAAGATTTCTATTCAATTTTTCCTATTTGTTGTCAATATCTATTTTCATTTTCTCCAAGTAAATTTGTTTCCTTTGGTACGTGTATCTATCATATCGCATTGTTCTATAAAATTTTGAAGACGGACAAACCAAGCACAACCTATATATTATCTGATTTGTTTCCTATTTGTTGTCAATATTTATAATCATCAGATAAAGCCATGTTTATCTGATGGTTATAAAACGTCATTAAAGTCAGCAATATCTTCTATATTGTACACCGAATTCCGAATAAAAGATATGCAAGATCTGTAGTTTATTTTGATGCAAATTATAAATATAGTCTATATTGTACACAAAATCCACATTTTCAAGGTTTTACACTATATCCGATTTTTTTGCCTTAATCCACATAAACAACCAACATTTAACATAATTATAAAGATTCATTAGATAATCTAGAATTCCAAACAACTGGAAGTAAGGGACATTTACACTATTTAACATGAACATACCATACATCTAACTACCATAGATTATATTTAACATACCCTACATCCTTGCTAGTCTCACAAACCCAAACACTAATAGTAACTACATTATAGACCCATCTTCAAGTACTTGAGCAAAATCACAAGAGGACCATCCATGTCTAACATAACATGAAACATTAACAAAGTAAGCAAAATAGATAGTAATAAAGTTCCTAAGTTTCAAGACCAAGTGTAAACGATC
Source organism: Fallopia convolvulus (assembly GCA_964016875.1). Classification (NCBI taxonomy): domain Eukaryota; kingdom Viridiplantae; phylum Streptophyta; class Magnoliopsida; order Caryophyllales; family Polygonaceae; genus Fallopia; species Fallopia convolvulus. The sequence goes on from OZ024719.1 coordinate 28,633,176, forward strand.
GCCACCACCTTGCTCCTTTACTTGACACACAAATCATAGACCATCGTATTTCAAAATCAACCTTTCATTGGCCCACTTCAGCCTAAAACTAGGGAAATTTTGAAACTTACTTATCATGGAGCCTCAGTTCTCGGCCTCTTCATAACCGAAGTTGTCGTATCATCTTCTCCATCCCCGCTCTTCTCGTTGCCTGAATCAGTCATGGACTGATCTTCCTTGTAGATCGTCATGTATCCCAATTTCTGTATCATTGATGATTGGGAGTAGGTACTCTTGAATGAGTTATTACTATCTTCATCAACATTTATAACTTGGGATTCTGATGCTCTTATGCCTGCGAAGTCACATACGATGTCTTGAAGGAGATATCCCATGTATTCATGGATCGTGCCTAGGGCCAAATTGCCATATAATTCAAAAATAGACTAGTCAGGCCCAACCATCTCAGCCGCTACCAATGGAAATCGAGAAGCTTGGAGATCAGAGTGAGAAGATTTTCCATCTTTGGAGATAGAAGGCACGACCCCATCTGAATCTGCAGGTTCTTGAGATCTTGTATTTGTCTTGGCCCCTTCAACTCCTATATTAGCCATGTTGTTGGTTTTCCTTTGACCTTGTTGCTTCCCATCACAAATCCAAATCCTTTTTCCAACCCTTTGCGACATATACATCATCAACTTCTTCTTTTTGTGGGACTCCACCATTGGTTGTTTACCTTTCATATCCTCAACTCTCTTGCATCCAGCTTCACTGTCTTCCTTGTCATCCTCCTTGTAATTATGTTTACCTTCTTCCTCCCCTATCTTACTCTGACATCTCTCAGTGGTTACTTGCACGTTCCCTTCCAACACGTTTCTTTGAGGACAATCATTGTACGGATGCCCTTGTGTTGTGTAGCTAGCACACCCCTTAGATATCTTATGTGACCCCATCCTTGGATGCCAACCAAGATGATAAAATGATCACCGCTCTAGCATCCAGCCCCGTGTGCGTCCTCGCCCTCGAAGAACCTTAAGTCCAGCCTTCGACACCAGCCACGGCACCGGCCTCCTCGGACGAGTCCTTTGCATCGGATCCGGATCCCTCGGCACGCCCCAGTGATGCCACTTGAGGTTCGCGACAACCCTGGCGTGCCATCGCCCTCACCAGCACTCGCGATAGCGTGCCATGGCATGCGATGGCCTCGCCGCTCTGCGCGCGGGCCATGTCGTGACACTTCGGTGTCGATGTCCAACGAAATCTATGTTTCTTGCCCCTATCGACTATAGAGTTGAGGATTTTTTGGAGCACCAAAGTGCTCGTAGCCCCTATTCGGAATTTTAGAACCCTTACGAGGAGTTCGGGGATGATTCCGATGTGGATAGTTATGATCATCCGCAAGTTAAGGATCTCGAGGACCTGGACAATCGCCCTTCCGATTGGATTCCACCACCACACTTGGCCAAGAATCGGAGGGAGTACGAGCTTGTCTATGGAACGCCACGCACGGCGGGCCAACGCCATCGGCGTGATCATGACCGAGAAGACCCACGCCCTCGGCACCACGATGATGGAGGCGATCCCGATGACGATGATGATGGCTACGGTCGTGGGCCGCCCTGCGATCGACGCCCCAGGCGCGCCACCTCACCTCGGTACCGAAGGCCAACCCGAGATCATGATCGGCGTGAGGCAAGGGATCTGTTGGAAGGGTTTCTTGACAATAAATAAATTTATAAGTCAAGACCCCGCTGAGTATAGCAAAGTCAGGATCGTCCACGGGAAGCAAGGTTGTTTGTTTACCAACTATAAAAACAAATAAAAACAAGCAAAAACAGCTACGACAAACCTTGTTAACGACCAATTCTACTGAAAACAAAGCAACTAACGAGCTAAATGCAGGCTCGGAACTGATCCACTGATCCACTGTGCCTAGGTAACGAGTGAAAACAAAAGCTAAACTTAACAAATTCAATGGATAAAAAGCTCTAGGACAAGGGTTACCACAACATAGCTATGCATATAAACTTATGTGAAGATAAAGATCATGCCTTTAAATATAAATCTATCAACTTTCAATGACTAACAAGCAAATCAATCAACTTTCATAAATCAATTCACTTTACTACTTGGTTTGATTCCAAAGCTCGAAACTTTCGTTATCGAACAATATAAACATTCAAGTTCATAACTTTCTCTCTCGATCAAGCAACAAATTCAAATTACTTCGACTCTCGTCTAAATATAAGCACAACAAGCAATTCAAAGGATAGAAGGCCATCAAAAACTCAACACATTCATTCAAACATGCATAACTATGTCGGGTTTCAACCCTGACCCTAGATAAGAAAACTACTCACTCTTCATTGAAACAAAGCAAATAACATTAATCAAAGAGAACATGTAAAAAAACAAACTCATTTGAAATTGAAAGAATATCGTCTTACAAACTTGTAGAATTCGAAAATACTAAGAACACCGAACAAGAGCTGATCACCGAACCAATTCTCTCTCTCGATCAAAATCAGTCCGCTCAAAATAAATTCCCATCCCCTTGTCTAGGCTTAGAACAAGGGTATTTATACTAAGAAAGCTATCTATATATAACAGACCTAAAAGATAAAAACTTACCCTACTTAAAAGATAACAAGATAAAAGATATTAATTCCGAAAGTCGGATGTGCTCTATCAACACAGGTCACCTCGTTAATGACTTGCACAGGGTCGGTAGACTTTGCTGAACTCCTTAACAAAATCTATGACTTTACAGCTCGGTAACGACCCTCATAGGTCGTTAACGAGCCTCTGTTTTGGCTTCTTACGAACTCTTCCTTGGCTTTAACTTGCACTCTAACTTGATTTTCCCATGCAATCGTCTTCCTTATCTTCTATGCATTCCACCTTCCACCACTTTACTTCAACTTCACTCGAAAAGTGCTCCTTTCCGCTCAAAAACCTACAAAAAGACACAAAACGGAGTAGCTTCCATACTTTTCATAAAATATACAAACTTATCCAAAAACACACAAAACTAACTCTAAAACTTACTAAAACTAGACCAAAAACATGAACATCAGAATCCAAGAACCGCTCGATGCGACATTAAGGTAAAATTCGAACCCTTTTATGTTACTTATGATCCTGATGCGTTTATTGAGTGGTTGCAAGGTACAGAGCATACGCTCAAAGATTTAGGGTACGAAGATGAAGAGAAAGTCGAAGTTGTGACCTTGCATTTTCACGGTGCCGCCCAGACTTGGTGGAAACGATTTGAGTCCGAAAGGGTTTAAAGAGGCAAGCCCCCAATTCGGGAATGGCATCAATTAGTGTACATCTTGAAGAAGAGGTACATTCCGTCGGACTACAAGGACAAGATGCATATAGAGATCATGCACGTTAAACAAGGAGCCATGATTCCGGAAGAATACTTTGCTACGTTAGAGGACATGTTCTTCAAAGTTGCCAAAGGACCGAGCCGCGACGCCGAGTTCCGAGAGGGCTCATGACATTTCTTGTTACAAGTGTGGTGGCCGTGTCACATGATGCGCAATTGTCCCAATCAAAAGAAGGTTCTTTTTACGGCTCAAGGTGATCCATACGAGAGCCAAGATGAGGGAGAAGAAGACATGCCTTTGGGAGATGGCACCGAGTTGCAATGCGATCCATCGGAAGGACTCGGCGTGTCCAAGCTAACCTTGGTCACACGCCGTGCCCTTAGCATGCGAGAGGCACCTAAAACCGATCAACGGGAACAACTGTTCTACACCCGTTGTTTGGTTGATAACGTGTCTCTTAGTGTGATCATAGACTCAGGGAGTTGTTCCAACTTTTTGTCCAAGAAGGTGGTAGACCATTTCAAGCTTCCAACCACGCCGCATCCACAACCGTTCAAGCTTCAATGAATATCTAATGATGGAGGCGATTGGGTTGACAGACAAGTTAAATTTTCCTTTTCAATTGGTGCTTACAAAGATACCATATTATGTGATGTTACGCCTATGGACACCACTTATCTCTTGTTGGGGCACCAGTGGCAATTTGATCGTCGCGTGCTTCACAACGGATTTTTGAACACTTACATGTTCAATTTCCATGGGAAGTGCGTGACACTCTTACCTATGTCGCCTAGTGAAGCTTTACAGTGACGAGAGAAAAGCCACGCCAACCGGGACCAATTCGGCCACCAATGCTAAAAAGGTGGATTCGAGCGGCTTTTCTACCCCTATTATGCCTCATTCTATGCCATATATTGAAGGGCAAAAGAAGCGCTGAGAGATTGAATCGTTGGGCCGACAGAACCTGAGTCGTGGCCCCGGTGCCGCGCCGAGCTACGCCGAAATGGCAAAACAGGGCCTCCAGCAATTTTCTACGTATTTGGTAGGCGTTTCTGGAGGGAATCCTTCTCATCATGGATTTTCCACAGATCGGAAGCAAAAACGCCCAGGAGATCATCAATTTGAGTCGAGGACCGCCGACACCTTCTCCAAGCGTCGTGCCGCACGTTGTTGCTTCATGGAAATTGGGATTTCAGGAGCTACGGGATGAATTTATAGGCATTTTCAAGGGTGTTCATCCTCATATTTCAAGAGCTACAACTTCACTAAAAATGGCCCCAGAATACACAAGCATGACTGAGGACGCCGAACCACCTCTCTTAGGCACGTGCCATGACCGATTGCTTCTTGCATGACGTCACGACAGGACCAAGTCACTTCAGGGAAGTAATACTTGTTTCATTTTATGTCCATTACTTTTTATTTCTCCTTCTTTAGATCACACACTACCTCCGTCTATTGTTTCTCTATTGAAGGAATATGAACATGTCATGACAGACGAGTTGCCGCAGGGGATGCCTCCAACCCGAGGGATCGAGCATAAGATTGACTTCATGCCAGTAGCTTCTTTGCCAAATAAGGTTGCGTATAGGGTGTCTCCCAAAGAAACTCAAGAATTGCAACGCCAAGTCCAAGAGCTTTTGGACAAGGGGTTCGTTTGAGAATCACTTAGTCCCTGCGCCGTGCCTGTGATCTTAGTGCCAAAGAAAGACGGTTCGTGGAGGATGTGTGTCGACTTCCGAGCCATAAATCAAATTACCGTCAAGTATAGGCACCCTATTCCACTCTTGGATGACATGTTGGACGAGCTTCATGGCGCCACCTTGTTCTCCAAGATCGATCTTCGGAGCGGCTATCACCAAATAAGAATGCATGAATGGGACGAATGGAAGACCGCATTCAAGACCAAACATGGTCTGTATGAATGGCTTGTCTTGCCTTTTGGTTTGACAAACACCCCTTGTACTTTTATGCGGTTGATGAATATTGTTTTTCGTAAGTTTTTGGGACTTTTCGTCGTCGTTTATTTTGATGACATACTTGTCTATTCTAGAGAGTTAAGACTCTCACACGAGGCTCCTTAGGTTGGTGTTAGATTGCCTTCGCGAGCACATTTTGTTTGTAAATTTGACTAAGTGCTGTTTTTGCACGGACACGACGAACTTTCTTGGTTTCGTCGTGTCCAAGGATGGCCTTCGTGTGGATGACAACAAGATCCGCGCCATCCGAGAGTGGCCCACCCCCACGACCCCGATGATGGTTTGATCTTTCTTAGGGCTCGCGGGGTTCTATAGGCGATTCGTCAAGGACTTTAGCTCCATCGCCGGGCCACTCCATAATTTAACAAGAAAGCAACCACAATTAAGTGGATGCCCTTCCATGAGGCCGCCTTTAAGGCCTTAAAGGACGCACTATGTCGTGCTTCGATCTTGCAATTGCCAGATTTTTCTAAGTGCTTCGAGGTCGAGTGCGACGCCTCCGACTACGGCGTAGGTGGCGTACTCCTCCAAGAAAAACGCCCTGTCGGTTACTTGAGCGATAAACTAACAGGGGCGACCTAGAACTACCCTACGTACAACAAGGAATTATATGCGTTAATTAGGGTATTAAAGACTTGGCAGAACTATCTTTGGCCAAGCGAGTTCGTAATCCATACGAAAAACACGGCCTTAGCGTATCTCAAGATTCAAAAGACTCTAAACCGTCGCCATGCTCGTTGGGTGGAATATATGGAAACTTTATCGTATGTTCTCGCCCATAAAAAGGGAAAGAGAACATCGTGGCGACGCTCTCTCGCGCAGGTATGCTTTACTTACCCAGCTTCAAGCCAATTTGCTCGAGTTCTCCTTGATTAAGGAGTTGTATTTACATGATCAATTTTTTAAACCGATTATGGAGAACCTCGAGCACCATAGAAGCAATGAGTCCTACTTAGACAATGGGTATCTCTACCACGTCGGAAAGATTTGCATTCCGAGCTCTTCGGTGAGGCACTTGTTGCTCAAAGAGGCTCATGATGGCCGCGTCCATTTCGGCATAGCCAAAACGTTGGCAACACTCTGTGAACACTTCTTTTGGCCTCACATGACCTCAGATGTTCACACGTATTGTCAAGATTGTGTACCGTGCTAAACGGCTAAGGCGAGGTCTCTGCCTCCTTGTGACAGAGACTCCATTTTCGTATTTGTGGATCGTTTCTCCAAAATGGCCCATTTCATACCGTGCAAAGGAAACAACAATGTGACCAAAATCGCAAACTTGTTCTTTGAACACATTGTGAAATTATATGGTGTTCCTAGGACTATCGTTAGCGATAGGGACACCAAATTTTGTAGCCATTTTTGGAGATCGCTTCAGGGAAAGCTAGGTACAGAATTACTATTTTCTACTGCATACCATCCCCAAACTGATGGTCAAACTAAAGTGACTAATCGGACTTTGGGCACCCGTCTTTGGGAGGACTTACTGCCTTTTGTTGAGTTTTCTTATAACAGGTCCAAACTCTCGGCAACAAGGAAGACCCCGTTCGAGGTGGTCTACGGGCTCAACCCGCATTTGCCCATGGACTTGGCGCCACGCCCCATGAAGAACGGCGAGCACATCGACGCAGTCAACTGCGCCGACACCATTCGCCGCTTGCACGAGCGCACTAGGGCTCCATTGGAGCGTCGGGCGAGCCAGTATGATGCGCAACTCAACAAGGGACGTTGTCGCCTTGTTTTCCATCCAAAGGAGCTTGTGTGGTTGCACCTCCGCAAGGACTACTTTTCGGACGCCAGCAAAACCAAGCTTCATCAGCATGGCAACAGTCCTTTCCATGTCTTGGAGCGCATTGGCGACAACGCATATCGTATCGACCTTGAAGGCAAGTACAACGTTCATACCACTGTCAACGTCGTCGATCTCTCCCATATATCGAGTCTGCTTATGAGGAAATGGGACGTTTCCCAACCAAGTGGGGGAGGGTGATGCGACCCCGTCCTTGGACGCCGTACAAGAGGACGACTCCTTCACCGTGCGACTCCTTCACTGTTGATCTCTTCGATGGATCAGTCACTCATGCCCGGGCTCATGCCATTGAGACTGCAACCAAGTCCTTGGTGTTGCGCATCTCCGATGGCCACGGCGCACCGATCACCGCGCTAGAATCCTACCCCGTGTGAATCCTCGCCTTCGGAGAACCTCAAGTCCAGCCTTCGGCACCAGCCTCGGCACCGGCCTCCTCGGACGAGTCCTTTTTCACCGGATCTGGATCCCTCGGCATGCCCCGGCGTTCCATCGCCTTCACCAACACACGCGACAACGTGCCATGGCATGCGATGGTCTCGACGCGACGCGCGCTGCCCATGTCGTGACACTTCGATGTTGATGGCCAACGACGTCTATGTTTCTTGCTTCTTTTAGTATGTTTTCTTATATTAGACATTACTAAACTTGGTTTTATGCTTATGGAAGGTACTTATTGGGCCTTGCACCGCTGGACCTTGCTTGCATGCAAGCCCTAGGCGCGTCTCCTATCTAGAATTAGGGTTTGTGTTGGCCGCACCTGTTTAAGGGTGCTAGACTCTTTCTTTCACTTTTTACGCACACTTTAGTTTAGAATTATAGTTGAGGGTTTCTCCTATCTCTAGACCTAGTGCTTGCGTCGTTCGATTATTTATTCAAAGCATTCGTTCTTGTTTGATCGTTGCATGCTTGACCAACCAACGTTGGTTCAAGCCTTTCAAGTCTTCCGCTTCCCACTTTCAAGACCTAATACTCATTCCAAGCAAAGATCCGTAGCGTCCTTCAAACAAGGTTGCATCAATATCCCTTCATACCATAGGTTGAAAGAAAACTTCTCCTCAATGTTCGTTAGATTTGGAAGGATCACATATCCTTTCAACTTTTTAGAGTATACAATTTGAACACATACTCGGGCGTAGTTAGCCTTTGATCTATGCTTAGTGAATGAGTCCATCTTGATGAGATGACCAATTTTGTTATACTTCAATATCGCATGGATCACATCAAACCTCATATATTCAATAGGTAGAGCCATAATTCTGACCCACATATCCAGGGTATGCACCTCTTCTGAACTTGGATCAAAATTAGGTTTCCATGGCATCAAAACAAGCAACGATCCAAACACATAGTATGGTCGACAGTCCCACACTAACTGCTTCTACATAGCGCTCGAGAATTGAATCTCCACCAAACTATTCAATCTATCCACAACGTCCACATCTTTTCACAAGATCCCAATCGACCACTAATCGTTGCTTAAGCTTTGTTGCTTCAACTTTCCCTCTCCATATGGTTCCAATGAGGCGTGTTTCCTCATGAAATTTAATTTGTTTTTCTACCATATAAAGCATCTGGACATACTTCAAATATGGTCCATCAACATTTTGTTCTTCAACATTGTCCAAGGACACATCCTCTTCGTTGCTCAGGAGGTCGTCAGCTTCCTTAGTTGATGACACCAAATCTTCAATCACGACATCAACTTCCTTAGTCTTTGTTGGACAAAAGGGAATCCTTGTAGGTTTTTTCCGCATTGGTCATTGTACATGAACAAGGAGAAAACAGATTAAGAGAAGACTCAGATAGCAAAAGAAGATTGAAGAGGTTTGGAGAAGAAGAGAGCATAACCACGATATTTATTGATGGAGCCCCTAACTTTTCAAACCAGCCGTTTATCGATGACATAACCGTACCATGAATAAGCCCTTGCTCACTGAATTCGTGTACTTCCTTTGTTCTTCTATTACCCACTTCGTCGTTCCATTAAATAAAATCCGGGATTTCGTACTTTCGTCCACGAATTGGAATAATGTCTCTCCATACCTTCGATGTCCAACTTATGGTTGTAGAGCACCACGAATGATACATGATTGCCCTGGATTTCTCGTTGATAACCTCGTATGTGACTCCACATGATCCCATCTTGCCTTGTAAATTCGATTCAAACTAATTTCACTATCAAACCCGACTTATATGACAAGTACGTAATCAAAATTTTAAATCAATGATGTAAAACGAACTGAATTGAATAAATAGATTGAATCACCAAGATATTTCAATTGGAAAGGTTCGATCACTATTTCCAATTGATGAGCTAGATTGATTTTTAACAATGAATTAGAAGTAAACAAATTGATCAAATTATTAATCCAAGTTTGAATTATGAACGAGAGAGAAATATGATGATAATCGATCAACATATTGAATGCTCGAACTCAAATTGTTTTAATTGTCCCAAAGACTAGATAAAAATCCAATTTTTGGTTTTATCTTATCTCAAGCTAATTTTATTGGATATAAATTGCAAGGTATAAATAGAGTACAATCTAGGATATCCTTGGAGCACAAGGAAAGAGCATGTCGTCCCTAAGGGTGTTTATGACCTTTTCTTGCTCTCCAAGATATATTAAATATAATTGAAAGCATCTATCCTAATTCTGCTTATCAGTTAAATCAAATAAATAACTAATTTGACTTAAAGGATAAGAAAACTAAAAACTAATCCTAAAACTCAAAAGATATAATAATAATATGTGAGATATATTTCATTCAACTAACATCAACCTATGGCCGAAATTATGCATAAAGATAATATCTAGCTAAATCTAGAAATAAAGCTAAAGATAAGATTCCCGTAAGACTTGCACAACTCCCAGTAATTTGAATTTTTCGCCTCTTTGTTGTTGTATTCTAAATTTGATGTAAACTACAAAATTTTAGATCTTTTAATTATATTTCCCATGAATTTTGAACAAAAAGCTCAATTTTATAGCCCAAGTTATGACCCTTTTACTGAGCATTATTTTCCATTTGACGAGCTTCTTAACTTTCCGAACTTTCATGTGTTGATCCTCTTTCTTGGGGCCTTGGATGCCATTGATGGATATTTTCAAAAGATAATATGGAATCCATGAAAACCTTCTTAAACTTAAATGACCGTGACCTCAGTAAAGGGCTTGGTCTTTGGCCTATATTCCTCTTCGACGAATCATTGGCTTGGATCCTCCCTTGACCTGTATCATTCTCCCCCATTTGGCCTCGAATCGTCCTCAATTAAAAATTGTATGTGTTGAAACCCGATATAATACGTGCTATAAACGGGAACTATAAACGGAAATTAAATAAATACTAACTCTCGGGATTCGTACAACCGAACGGTTTTCCTACGTGGATTATTCCTCTCCCCACCCCTCAGCCGGTTGTTTTTGTGCTCTTTACGAATAAAGCCTTTAGACTTTATACCGTTTATAGCACGATCTCACTCGCAGATCAAACACGTCGAGCTTTAGAAAACGAGATAGTTCTCGAGCCAAATAGGATTTTCGACCCCTTATTCGATATTACCCTCTTCCTATTTATAGTGTTTTATTGTTTTGGTTTTTGAGCAATGGTCCGATGTGGGATACTTTAGAGCAAATCCTCCACACTAAGGAATGTAATTAATTTTGCCCATGTGATATGTGCATGGTGTTGACATATTAGTGGACCGTTTACTTAAGAGGCACTATGTAGACAATTTTCCCGTAAAAAGGAGCCAACCCCGAGTTTTGACCCGACTTCGACCTCGTTATTGAGATATATGCATACACACATACATAGTTTCTAGTTGGATCAATTGCCTATGCCTCGATCTTGTTAGTGGAGTATATATACAGACACATATATAGTTTTTTGGTTGGATCTTTTTAGCACTTTTTGCTAATGGGCCAAGCCCACATGCCAAGTCTCTTGGGCCGAGACCTATTTCATGTTAACATTCAACCAAATGAATGTCTACGTGAATCTCCCATACCTTTATGCAAGCACATATATATATATATATACACATATATCTAGACGCGTATATGTAACGCGATACTTTTAACTCATCCCTTCTTTATGCTTGCTAATTCGCCTATAATTATTTAGCGGTTATTTCGCGCACCATCACAACCCCTTGGCTTAGTGATCTCGTTCTATGAGGGCAACGAGACAATAAACAGGTGCGCCGACCTATCGATTTTTAGCTTGCACTCTTTTTGAGAGTTTGGACCTCGTCCATAAGGAGTTTCCAACCCTAAGGGGGAAGCGAGGGGTGGACCTTAAACGAGATTCTCCAACCCCAAGCGGGAAGCGAGGGGTGGACCTTAAATGAGATTCTCCAACCCCAAGCGGGAAGCGAGGGGTGGACCTTAAACGAGATTTTCCAACCCAAGCGGGAAGCGAGGGGTGGACCTTAAACAAGATTCTCCAATCCCAAGCGGGAAGCGAGGGACGGACCTTTAACGAGATTCTCCAACCCCAAGCGGGAAGCGAGGGGTGGATTTTAAACGAGATTCTCGAACCCCAAGCGGGAAGCGAGGGGTGGACTTAACGAGATTTTCCAACCCCAAGCGGGAAGCGAGGGGTGGATTTTAAACGAGATTCTCCAACCCCAAGCGGGAAGCGAGGGGTGGACCTTAAACGAGATTCTCCAACCCCAAGCGGGAAGCGAGGGGTGGACCTTAAACGAGATTCTCCAACCCCAAGCGGGAAGCGAGGGGTGGACCTTAAACAAGATTCTCCAATCCCAAGCGGGAAGCGAGGGGTGGACCTTTAACGAGATTCTCCAACCCCAAGCGGGAAGCGAGGGGTGGATTTTAAACGAGATTCTCCAACCCCAAGCGGGAAGCGAGGGGTGGACTTAACGAGATTTTCCAACCCCAAGCGGGAAGCGAGGGGTGGATATTAAACCAAATTCTCCAACCCCAAGCGGGAAGCGAGGGGTCGACTTAACGAGATTTTCCAACCCCAAGCGGGAAGCGAGGGGTGGATTTTAAACGAGATTCTCCAACCCCAAGCGGGAAGCGAGGGGTGGACCTTTAAAGAGATTCTCCAACCCCAAGCGGGAAGCGAGGGGTGGACCTTTAACGAGATTTTCCAACCCCAAGCGGGAAGCGAGGGGTGGACCTTTAACGAGATTCTCCAACCCCAAGCGGAAAGTGAGGGGTGGATTTAATTATAACAGAGAATTAGGAACTTGGTTCCAACATGCGAGCATATAACAAGTATAATTAATTAGCGAGTCAAGTTTTCAAAGCTTACCTCGTTCCACGACCATGCAACGCGCGTTATTTGTAACAAAAGCCACGGCCATCACCTCGTCATGAAAAGCCGCGTAATGCGTCGTTCGATGCTTACCCATCACCCTCGAGTCTAGTGATCATCGAGCTTATATTGTCTTTCTTTCAAATCATGCATGTATATTCATGTGATGCACACGATTTGCTCACAAATCCAATCCCAAGCCCAACTAGCTAGTTTTGGCCCATAAATTCAATTTGGCTCAACCATCCCTTAATGGGCCAACAAATATAGCCCAACTTTTATGTCGTACCATGCCACACGTTAACACTTTCATCTCCCCTATGCATAATTAGTTAAATCCCGCAAGTCATGAATATCACCTCAAACCTACGAACTTCTACGCCGAATTTCGAGATGTGCAATACTGCAATCACCACGACAATACCTCGCGGAGGAGAGTTCATGCGAGCATAGAGTCACGCCACGGCCCTCGCGATGGAAGGACACCATGTGGAGGAGGCCGCCGCAAATGACCCGAACCGTGATCATTGCGCACTCCCCGAGCCTAGACGACGCAAGCCCAAAACAACTCACCCGTCGTCCCCGGCGTCGAGCATAATTATCACGAGGTAGCCACCCCGCGAAGAGGGATTTGGTGGATGGAAGTGGCAACCATGGAGTCGGCCGCCGCCTACATCGGAGCTAGGCAAGGGACCTCGCAGCCCGCCTTCCATGATCCGACCATACATGAAGACCGCGAAGATTGTGAAATGGAGCCGAAGACCGCCCCAACGAGGTACCACCTCCTTATGCCGCGACTACGCCGAAAGACTTGCTCCGAAGAAGACCGTGGGGGTTGGCCTCGGATGACGATGATCACGGAGATCAACTTTACACCATCACCTTGCTGTTGTTTGGCCCGACCCCACTTGCTTGGCAATACCAAACCTCGCTTGCCTGGCAATCTCGCATGCTTCCCAACCTCGCTTAGCTTGTTTGACCCAACCTCGCACATCGATCCGCAAAGTGACCTCGCACACTGGAGGTGGCCACGCAAGATGGTGTGGTCGAGTCGACCCCGCGCCGATAGTATCCATTCCGCACCTCGCCACCTGGAGCCGCACACGAAGAACGCAGTGTCTAGCCTTGGAAAGTTGGCCGAGGTGCTCGATTGCGGAGATTGGTCTCGCTTACCGGTTTGCCCGCCCAAGGACCCGGCATGCCTTCCTCTCGACTTTTGACCTCGCTCGGCGTGACCTTCCTTTTAACTTTTTGCCTCGCTCGTCCCCCTTTGGGATGGACCTCGTTTTAGCGCCCAAATCGGCCTAGCCTCGGCGCCCGGCCCAAAATTGTCTCCCTTCGCCTGTTTTTTGCCCAACCTCGCATGCTTCCTTTTAGATGGACTCCTCCTGCTTTGCTAGATAATTAGTCCTCCATGACATTGCATGATTGGACCCCACGCCTTGCTTCTTTGGGCCTTGCTTGGTTGGCCGACTTCCATGACCTCGCTTGTTAGGACCGAACGGAAGGGAGAGGACACAACCCACTTGATTTTTTCCCGAGAGTAGGTCGGATAGGGAGAGCTTGTTCCCACAGACGGCGCCAGTGTTGAAACCCAATATAATACGCGCTATAAACGGGAACTATAAATGGGAATTAAATAAATACTAACTTTCGGGATTCATACAACCGAACGGTTTTCGTACGTGGATTATTCCTCCTCCCCACCCCTCAGCCGGTTGTTCTTTACGAATAAAGTCTTTAGACTTTATACCGTTTATAGCGCGATCTCACTCGGAGATCAAACACGTTGAGCTTTGGCAAACGAGATAGTTCTCGAGCCAGAAAGGATTTTTGACCCCTTATTCGACATTACCCTCTTCCTATTTATAGTGTTTTATTGTTTTGGTTTTTGAGCAATGGTCCGATGTGGGATACTTTAGAGCAAATCCTCCACACTAAGTAATGTAATTAATTTTGCCCATGTGATATGTGCATGGTGTTGACATATTAGTGGACCGTTTATTTAAGAGGCACTATGTAGAGAATTTTCCCGTAAAAAGGAGCCGACCCCGAGTTTTGACCCGACTTCGATCTCGTTATTGGGATATATGCATATACACATACATAGTTTCTAGTTGGATCAATTGCATGTGCCTCGATCTCGTTAGTGGAGTATATATACATACACATATATAGTTTTTTGGTTGGATCTTTTTAGCACTTTTTGCTAATGGGCCAAGCCCACATGCCATGTCTCTTGGGCCGAGACCTATGTCATGTTAACATTCAACCAAATGAATGTCTACGTGAATCTCCCATACCTTTATGCAAGCATATATATATTATATATATATCTAGACGCGTATATGTAACGCGATACTTTTAACTCATCCCTTCATTATGCTTTCTAATTTGCCTATAATTATTTAGCGGTTATTTCGCGCACCATCAGTATGTGGCTGCAAAGGAAGAATCAGCTAGCAAAACACAAGAAGGTGGCAAAACAATAAGAGGTTGAATCATGTTAGCATCTAAATAAGGCGCACGAATGAGTGTAACCCTCGACAAAGTGATACTTGAATCAACATCAGAAAATGGTTCTTCATCTAGGGTAGTCGGCCCACATAGTACCTCTTCATGCTCCAATGCAATGGACTCAACATAAGCTTTAACAATTACTAGTGGCTCATTATCTTCAATTGGCTCCAACACCTCAATGTCAAAAATTACACACTAGTTATTTCGGCTTTAGGAACCTCAATAAAAAACTCCCTAACATGTTCCTTTTGAGGCAAAGACTCCTGAATCATGTCTAAAGACTCGTACTTGCGATTTGGGCATATATTATTAAGATGGCCTTTCCTTGACACAAGAAGTAGTGAAGATCTCGAGCTCGAAACAAGGATCGAATTGGATCTCTCTTTTGGCAAGAAAGAGCACAAGCTTATGTATATCGTCTACACATCTCTTCATCATTTGTAACATACATCTTCTGCATTACAAACTTTAGTTGGTCCTATTTTGTAATTTGGATCAAGCCTTGACGTCTTCTAGATTGACATATCCATAACCACCAAGAATGGGTAGAGCCAACAAGGTGGTTAGTCACCAAGGGAAGGCAATCCCATTCATCATAGTCAGTAGTCGAGGCAGTGCTCAGTGGCTTGCTCCCATGCCAAGTATTGCTCAGTGCCATATGTCCCATCAAAAGTGTCAATAGGACGGGGGTGAAGAGGCAAGGTGAAAACATTTTGGCTTGATGCTGGAATATGACACCACTTGATATCCGTTGATATTGCTAGTCTTTGAGTACCACTTAATATCTATTGATATCGCTGAAAAGAACGAAACTTTCCACACAAGTAATGATGAACGAATCAGAATTTGAACTTGAGTGAAGAGAGATTCGAATGAATAAAACTTCTCAATTTGATATTTCAAGTTATGACCCTTTTGTCGAGCACTATTTCGATTTGACGGACTTCTTAACTTTCCGAACTTTCATGAGTTGATCCTTATTCTTGGTGGCCTTGGACGCCATTGATGGATATTTTCAAAAGATAATATGGAATCCATGAAAACCATTTTAAAATTAAATGCTCGTGACCTTATTAAAAGTCTCGATCTTTGGCCTCTATTCATCTTGACGAATCATTAGCTCGGATCCTCCCTTGATCTATGTCAACGACAACCTACCTCCTCTGATTCTAGATTGCCAATGATTTCTTCTATTTTTTCTAGAATCACCTCATTTGATTTTGTTTGCTGCTTGGCTAAGGAGATGCTATGTCGACTTAATCGGGATTCTGGATGGACGTGGTTTCCTTATTCTTCCCGCTTTCTTATTCTAGAGCGACGGCGAATTTACAATATCTTAGGACTATGTTGAGAAATTCAGGCCTAGGGTTCTGATTACTCCATCTGATAGGTTGTCCTTGGTTCTCTCTCTCATTAGGCCTTTTTTCGGAAGATGAAACATTGACAATGTAGTACACATTCATGCTATACGTACAATAATCTTCTTTACACACATTATGAACATTCATGATTTCCTGTAGCCTGCACAATAGTTCTACACATGTAGAGATAACCGGGGATCTTATAAATATTAAATCCAAGTCGTATTTTTGTCTTTTTTTTTTTAATTTTTTTGATATGGTAAGGATTAGGATCGCCAACTAGTATTATTTGGACTCAGTTAGAGCATCTACTAAAAATAAAAACTCGTTACTAACCAATTTTGGTGAGAACTGATAACTAATTCCGGCTTTATTTGATATGAAATATGCTCCACTGCGTTGCATAATCAGATACAATTACAAATATTAATTCCTTATGGGCTGGACTTGGACCGCATTATACAGCTTGAAAGTATATATCGATCCTCAGTCGAGTTACCAGTATTCTACTGATATTGTACGGACCTACCCAAAAACTGAGATTGTAAAGAAACCGTCTTTCTGCCCTTATAAAATTAGGAGATTTGGTTCTTTTCCATAATTAGGCGGCAGTTTTTGTAATTGTGACTAAGTGTGTAATCCAATAATTATATCAATTCCCATAAAGTTATTCTATACCTTTTACCTTTTAGATGCTTTCCAATATCTATTTCCTCTTTGTTTTTTTTAAAATCTTTTATTTTTGGATATGATAAATTCTTATACATGTTTTTAGAATATAGGATATAAAATCTCATTATTAAACAATCTTTTATTTTTGGATATGATAGATAGGAATATTATTAGGATAATTTTTATGCTATCATACAAATTCTAAAATATTTATTTTATTTTTAGATAGAATCGTTTTTTAACTAAGAAGATATCTTAATTGAATCTTTTATTTAAGAAAAACTCGTACAAGGTACGGGAATACATACTAGTTTCTATTCTATTATAAATGTGTATGTAACTTTTGATCCTACCCATCCAATTTTATAAAAAAATTGATCATGTGGGTGTAATAATCCGTTTTTTCCGGCCGCTTGATTTACTATCGTACGGCTTTTATTAATTCATTATTTCTTAAGAATAATTTTGTTATTTTAATGTTCCTCGAAATTCGTGTCGTTATTGCTTAGCTCTTAAATAATCTCGGGGACACCATAAAAATATATATTCTTGGAAAAGCGTGCTCGACTTAAGTGATATGTGGATGTAAATGGGTAATTTTGACATGTCTCGAAAAATGTGTCCAAGTTACTTCGCTTGTAAGCAAGCTCGGATAAGTTTGTTTCTTAGTTGTGAAGAAAGCTCGTATACATATTGGAAAAGCGTGCTCGACTTAAGTGATATGTGGATGTAAATGCGTAATTCTGACATGTCTCGAAAAACGTGTCCAAGTTACTTCGCTCGTAAGCAAGCTCGGATAAGTTTGTTTCTTAGTTGTGAAAAAAACTCGTATACATAATAAAACAAGGTTTTAAACATTGGATGACTTGAAGTCAAGTAAATTAATCCAAAAACACCATGTCCCTTTAAATAAATTTACGGAAATGCTATTTCCATATTCCTTTTCCAAAAAAACCATGACCCTTTAGATAAATTTACGCAAATGCCATTTCCATATTCCTTTTCAAAAAAACCATGTCCTTTAAATAAATTTACAGAAATGTCATTTCCAAAAAAAATCATGCCCCTTTAAATAAATTTACGTAAATGTCATTTCCATATCCTACACTTCTTAGTTACTGTTAAAATGAAATCTTCGTCTTATAATCGCCGCGCAAGTCATTAAAAACAAACAAAGAAGCTGCTTTCCAAAAAAAATGGAAAGGTGTAAAGGACTAATAAATATGAATTGCAGATGTTGTATACGTTCATAAATTAATAAAATTATAATGTTAGAAATTTTTACAAAAAAATGACAAGAATATGTAAATATGTTCACAAATTGAAAAAACCTAATCATTCCACAAAAACCTCGAAAAATAAATAAATAAACTGGGCATCCTTTTTTCCTGAATTTTAACGGGTTTTTTTTTTCTAGAATTCTTCTTTTTCTGTATGTATACTACCTATTCACAAGCCTTTATCTGATTGATTCCTCCTACTCGAGAAATTAAACAAAAAAAAAGAAACCAAACAAAAAGAATCGATTTCCGCTTTCTTCCCTTTTGTTTGGGAGGGTATCAGAACGTTAAAATGCAACGACGAAGGCGGGGAACGGTTTGCTTTTTGTGTTTAGTCTCCTCCTTCCAGACTTTGGTAATATCATCAGCAATCTTAACAGCATCCATGGAAACACCGGATAGCCCTCTCCTTGTGAACCCAACGGCATAGAGTCCTCGTTTCCCTTTCCAGCTGTTTGGAATCGATGCCTTGGGAAACCCATTCTTGTCAAACCAGTCACTCTCCTGAAGCCAGTAAGGCACGTTGCTACGGTAGCCAGTAGCCAGAACGATGGCATCGATATCGAGAATCACGCCATCTACGAGCTCCACACCATTGCTCAAGAACCTGTCGATTCCGGGCACTACTCTGATTTGGCCTGACCGAATCTTGGACAGCGCCCCAATGTCGAGAACCGGGGTTTTCCCCTGCCTCTTCTTCAGCTCCAACGGGCCTTTCGATGGCCTCTTAAGCCCGCAATTCTCGATATTTCCGAAAACTAGCCATGCAAGGATCAGGAGAAGCTTGTCAACTAGCCATAGAGGAAGCCATTTGAGCAGCAAAGTCGCCAGCTCGAACGTCGACCTCCCTAAGACTTCCTTGAGCACAAAACCAATTAGCATAAACGGTTAAGAGGTCTCCGGTTCGACTCTCACAGAGAGTGCCGTTCACCAAAAAAATTATCAACCAACTCACCGAGCTGCGACAGACCATGGAAGGAACAACATTGTGATCGGAGAGATCGAGCGAGACTTCCATGCCGGAGTTTCCGCATCCAACAACAACAACTCTCATCCCCTGAAACTCCTCCCCGGACCTGTAATCACAGGCGTGGATCACTTTTCCGGCGAAGTCGCCGAGGCCTTCGATCTCGGGGATGACCCGCTCGGCGTTCTCGCCGGTGGCCACCACCAGCCACCGGCACATGTACGCCACGGTCTCCCCCGATCGGACGACCGTCTTGACCCTCCAAACCCCGAGAGTCTGGTCGTACTCGGCCGACTGCACGGACTCGTTGAACTGAGGCTTGATTTGGAAGGCGTTGGCGTAGCTCTGCAGGTAGGAAACGAACTGGCTCTTAGTAGGGTAAGGATGGGCAGTTTGGGAAGTTGGCAGAATCGCTTGGGGAGGTGGAGCTTGAGGTGGTCGTAGGTGCGTTTTTGCCAGAGGGAGGCGATGCAGTCCGCCCTGTCGATCACCACAAAGGGCACGCCTTGTTCCCGGAGGCACGCTCCCACCGCCAGCCCCGATGATACATGCTATGTCACTAGAAGCACACATCAATCCACCGCATCCTATAAAAAGAGAAAGATAAGTAATTTTCTTTATTTTCAAATAAAGTTTGAATTTAATAATTTTTCACAAAAATATAAAATTTTAATTAGAAAAGCTAAATCAGTATAAATAACAAAATTGTAAATATTAGGTGGGGCCAAAATATTTTTGGTAGCTCGAAAAGCTACAATTTTAATATATAGTTATAAATAAATATATTATTATAACTAATAAATATATATGTTTTGATTTTTAAGGTAAAATAAGTGAAGTAAAAGTGACCAAAAATATTAAATCTAACTTTTGTAGCCTGGTGTCGTTCAAATTTCTCTCCATATCAAATAAAGTAATCCAAATTATATAATCGTTACCCGAACATGATACGGCTGTTAAACTAGTACTAATTATAAGTTTGATTATTATGCCTGTGACTCCTATATTAGTACGTAGTATGTACCGTAAATGGTTATCCTGTAATTTTAAATGATTGTAGGCTTGAAATGGAGCTTTCGAAAGATGACATATGGTTAGGCAGCTGTTAATAAAGATAACGAAAACGAAATCGACCATGACCACGAGACGAGGCGATCATATGATATTTATTACTAGGATCACTAGAGCACTATGAACCATAACTACATTATATATACTCATTTTAGTATAGCAAGTCCGAAAGTGACTTGTTTGAATTACCGATATGTACCCTATCTACCTCCAACTAAGGCAATTCATTTGTGGATTTTTCTTTATATATATTTTAACTAAGTCCTCGTTTGGTGTAACATATAAATTTAATTTCTGTGAACTTGATTTCCTAGGAAGTAATTTCACGAAAATAAAAATCAATGAGAAGTAGAAATTTATGTTTGGTTTAAAATTATGTAAATGGATGATTTAAAAAAATATAATTTAAAACTCAAAGGAAGTAAATCTTACCTATCTTACAAGTGCACTTCCTATGGTTCGGATGAAGTACAAATTTCTAAGAACTAAATCCCTGCATTACTAAACATAGATATTAAAGTTATTGTGAAAGATGTCCAATTGATTGTGAACCAAATGATGACTAAATAAGACAAAAGGAATGATACAAGTTAGGAGAATTTATGTGAAAGCAACAATCTTGAAATTGATGGTCGGGTTTGGCTCTATCAACCCAAAGAAGCTAATTAAGGCCACACCCATCGCCCATTACCCCATGACAAAGGATAGAGTGAAGAATTTAGTTCTTCTTTTTGTTCGTTGGGCCGTAGAGATAGATGGTGGGCCTGGGTCAGCATCAACTTCGAAGCCCATTGGAAAGGCCCATCAATGTCTATGAGTTGGCAATAAATACACAATTAAGGTATTTTGCCCACCTTCCCCACTATCCCAGTATCCCCTATGGACCGATCAACGGAAGGCAAGTTGTTTTTTTATCGGAGAAACAAGACACGTCCTTGCGAATGATAGAAATTAGTCTTGCCTACAAGAGGCTACATAGTCATCCAAAACAATAATAGAAATAAAGCTAGGACAAGAATTAAACACAATTCGTTGAGAGTCAATGGAAATAGCATGGTTAGCAAGACAATCTGCAACACCATTAGCCGACCGCCGAACATGGGAGAGCTTAATCTGCCATCTGTTGTGGTTGATCATGGTTTGACATTTCTTGATAAGCCAGAGATCAGGGTGAACTGTCAAGCTTTGCATCATGATCAACTGAATCGCCTCATTTGAATCAGTCTCCACTGATGTCTCTTTGTTTGGTGGTGTTTTTATATATGATTTCCTTTGTAAATATGTTTCTTTTTCCCCTTTTCTTGTATGTTTTGTTCCTTTTTAGCTTAGTTCCCGTATTTCTATGAGATTCGGAGACTATGCACGTTTTATGTGTTTTGTAGGTGTTTTGGCATGGATCAAGGGTCGTTTTGAAGGAGAATCGGAACATGGAGCAAGGCTCGAGCTTAAGAGGGAAAGAGAGGAGCAAGCCATGAAGAAGAACAAGAGAAAAGCCAACAAGAAGAAGGTGGAACGAGGTACAGATCGAGCTGGAACCAACCCCGGACCCGAGATGATTTTTCGACCTCGGACCGACTTGCCCAGTAAGTCGGGCCCGAGGTGCTCCGTGTCGGTCCGAGTCGATCGCTGGCTGGATTGGGCTCCAAGGCACG
Organism: Fallopia convolvulus; assembly: GCA_964016875.1. Classification (NCBI taxonomy): domain Eukaryota; kingdom Viridiplantae; phylum Streptophyta; class Magnoliopsida; order Caryophyllales; family Polygonaceae; genus Fallopia; species Fallopia convolvulus. The sequence continues at coordinate 28,655,088 of OZ024719.1, forward strand.
AAATTGTAAACTACCACTTTTGCCCCTCATCTATAAAGGCTCTCTTATCTTCTAATTGGAGGAGGTTCCCACACACTAAGAGGGGACCAACTCTCAAAAACTCTCAAGAGGATACTTGGAGAGCAAGGAGTAAGGAGAGGAGAAGGAGAAGAGAGGGAATCGGCATAGGAGAAGGAGATTTGATAGGTTTGGTTGATAGCTTTGCTTTGTTTTGATTTTGTGGATTTGGAAACCTTGGATTGAAGTTTGTGGATTGCTTTTGATTTGTGAATGAAATTTGGCTTTGGTTTGAGATTGATGATGTTGATTGCTTTGCTTTGTGATTTGTTTGCTTTCTTTGGTTGCCATGTGGAGTAGATCTCCTTGATCTTGGGTTATGGGGGAAAACTCTAGCTAGGTTGGGCTAGAAACCCCAATTCCATAAGCCTTGAGTGCTTGATCTAGGAACCCACTCTACATAGAGCTACAATTCCTTATGAAAGTAAGGAATCAAGGCTTGTGATTGGCAAAGTAACGAAAGTGAACATTTGTCCATCTCAAGACCTTGCTTCGAAGGGGATTTCCCCAATGATCGATGTGTAGAAGTGGTTGGAATGAGGGTGCAAGCACTCGATCCTATTCCGATCATCACTTATTGCTTGAATTGGGGTGGAAAAGCCTTAATCTACTAGAGATGGAACCCAAAAGCCCAAGATCTACTTTCAATCTTTGAGTTCGACAAATTCAGCTACATCGGGCCCGACTTGCTCTACGTCGGTCCCGACTTCCCTCTTCGTCGCCAACATCGGGTCCGACGTAACACTTGTGTCGGTCCCGACTGTTCTCTTTGTTTTCCTTTGTTTTAAGTTCTCCTTTCCAGCTTTCTAGTGTTTAGGCACCTCAATCGAGTAGATTTCCCGAGCGTTCGACACCCACCACGTCCTACAACGGGGTCGGGTTATAAATTGTATCTCTAGACCCTCGCATTCGTGAGCGATCATCCACCACTAACCTTGGCACGTCAAATTGAGCAGCAAATTGTTGGGTCATGCGCAGCTCCGCCGTCAGACTCGAGCAAACCCCAATTTTAGCCGAAAAATCTGCTCATGAAATCGTGATTGTTGTCCCAGATAAGGCCACCAACACCTGCCATTCCCGGATTGCCTTTTGAGCAACCATCGACGTTGATCTTGCACCGGTCCAATGGTGCATCAATTAGCTGAACACACAATGCTTGGGATCACAATATTGACCATTTGCATTTTCGACTTAGAAGCCCAGTAAGCCTCACTAGTTGACACCACAACGACGTAAGCCGAAGATGCTCATCAACCCTATTAAACACAAGCTTATTACGGCATTTCCAAATATAGCAAATCATAGTCACCACCTGAGTGCAATCCTTGTCATTTTCCCTTATTAACCTACTCAACCACACATGAAGATCTTGGTCCAAGAAGAAATTAGCAGGGGGTTTGTTGCCAAACAAGGTCATCCACACATCATGAATTGGTGCACAATCTCTGATTAAATGGAGTTCAATTTCCTCATCCCGACACCTCGGACAATGAAGGGAGTTCGTCATATGTCATAGAAAACGGTTAGCATTACACAAGATGTTGTTATTAGCAAGCAAATACAAGAAATTGCACACATGTTGTTGTGTAGGGACTCTCCAAAGGCCAGCCCAGTTGAACTGCATGATGTTTGCAGCAAGTGTCGAGGCGCGAATTAATCGCATAGCTGAACTAGTGGAGAAATTTCCATTTGGATTAGGGACCCAAAACAGTCTATCCATAGCCTCCAAATTGTCATAAACACGACAAGCTATCAGCTTCAATTTTTAACTCTCAGAAAGAAAAGGTGTCAACAGATCCCAATTCCAATCAGTTCCAGACCAACAATCAACAATAGTTAGTCCAAGGCGCGATTCCGGGACCTGGTTTACATCCAAGTCAATAAGTGGTGTCTCCTCAACCCAACGATGGAGCCAAAAGAGTGTCGAGCGGCCATTCCCCACTGTCATTCTCAAGCCTTTACTTAAGATATCTGAGCCATGGACAACACCCTTCCATAAATGAGACAAGCGAGTGCTATTCATGAACATATCAATGTCAGATCGCCCTTGACAGTATTTCCCTCTCAAAACCCTACCCCAAAGTGAGGTGGGCTCCTGAAGGATTCCCTAACCCAATTTGGCAAGCATCGTCGTGTTGGAATGCCTCATAGATCGAAGTCCCAGGCCGCCCTCACATTTTGGGCATGAAATTTTGTCACGGGAAAGGAGATGAATTGTCTTCTCAGCTTCCGACGAGCCCCAAACAAAATCATAAACGAGGCTATCAACAAAATCGCATATGGCCTGAAGAATCAGATTTGTTTGCATAGCATATAACGACAATTGGTAAGGACCGAATTTGCAAGGGTAGTTCGGCCAGCCATTGACAATGTCTTAGTATGCCACCCACGAATACGAGAGGAAACTCAATCAAGAATGGAACGATACTTATCATTTGTAAGACGGTCGCAGATCGTTGGAATCCCGAGATAAGTGCCCACGTCCGAGACAACATTGATAGCCATAAACTGGCATGTATCAGCTCGAACTGAATCGCGAACTTTCTTAGAGAAAAAGATAGAGCTTTTATCATCATTAAATCTTTCGAAAGAAAGGTTGCAAAATTGATCAAAGCAACTTTTAATAACTTCGACCTGAATCGTTGATGTTTCAGCAAACTAGATCAAATCATCGGCAAAAAAACAAGTGTGATAAAGACACCCCCCAATCACAACTAGAATCCATCGACCCGCCTGAACAACATCCTGAATAATGAGGGTCAGTTTTTCCGTACATAGAACAAAGATATACAGCGAAAGCGAGTCACCTTGTCTCACACCACACGAGGACGAAAAGAGCCCGCAGAAGTGTTATTCCAATGCAAGTCAACCTGCCCTTCACATTGTGTCTTCATGATAAGATGAATTAGTCTAGGAAGAAGATGAGCCTCGACTAAAACGTCCTCCAAGAAACTCCACTGAATCCGATTATAGGCTTTAGCTAAATCGATTTTAAGAAGCATCCATCTCGTAGTCCCATTGTAAGCAGACAGAGTATGGATAACCTCCTGCACTATAACCACATTGTCAACAATTTGATGCCCTAGAATAAAACTTGCTTGTGTCGGATGGACTAATCAAGATAAGACCGACTTAAGGCGCTGGACAGTTGCTTTGGTAACAATCTTGTAAATTACATTGAGCTGCGAGATAGGTCAATAATGTGATGGCTGCGTCGGGCTGTCAATTTTAGCTATTAAGGTCATGATGGTGTTTCCAAAACCCACCAGAATTTCACCAGACTTCAGCACATGGAGAGCCAAATTCGTAGTTTTCTCCCTCACGAGAGTCCAGTTATTTTGATAGAATAAGGCCGGGAATCCGTCAGGCCCCGAGGCTTTTCACGGTCTCATAAATTTAAGAGCGGTCGTGACATCCTATGTCGTGAAATCATCATTCAGCCCAGCAAAATCAGAGTCGGAGATTGGCATGAACAAGGACTAAATAGGCGTCTGCGTTATGTTACTCACAATATGTTCAACAGTAAAAAGCTCGGAAAAATAATCGAGGATCAATTTCTTTAAGTCCTGTTCTGCTGTGATCCAAACACCATCATCATTTTGCAACATGGTAACACACGAGGCCTGACGTCGAATCATAGTAGATAAGTGGTAAAACCGCGTATTACGGTCTCCATCAATAAGAAAATTGGCTTGCGTTTTCTGAAACCACAAAAGTTGTTCTTGGTTGAGAACATTAACAAGTTCACTACAAAGAAATTTTTCCAACTCCAAAAGCCGTTGCGATGTTCTTTCCGCCAGCTCTTTCCGTGCCCCAGTAAGCCACGCCCCTAGTTTACTCGGTGGAAAATATTAACATAGACTTCTTTGTTCGAAGTAGTTAACGCCCCCGCAAGAGACGATAACGAGGTTGATAGATCAATCGAGTTGGACTAATGAGAGTCCAAAAAAGGCTTGAAAGATTCATGGAGCATCCAACATGCTTGGAAACGAAAAGAGTTGTTGCGACTGTGATTCAAAGCATAATGAATCGTTTTGATCAAGAGAGGAAGATGATCTGAATAAGGAGCAACCAAGTGCTGAACTGAGGAAGAAGGGAACCGATTAGCCAAAGATTCAATACAAAGTGCTCTATCCAATCGAGCTACATTACGGGTTTCAATTGTATTCCTAGTGGACCACGTGAAAGGCGGCCCCGAAAAACCAAGATCAAGAAGCTGAAGAGAATCAATCCAATCACAAAAGGTTTGAGAAGCAATATTGATACCCACTGAAGAAGTTGACCGCTCATTCGGTCATGTGGTAGCATTAAAATCATCGGCTAGAAGCCCACTACGATTGTTCAACTGAGCTAAATTCTGGAGATGACCCCACAGATCCATACGACGAGCTAGGTTATGTGCTGCATAAATTGCCGAAAGAAGCCATGGTTCATCACCCGGACGACTGATTTCAACAGTAATATGTTGGCGGTGGAGAGAAACGGGAGTAACCAACACATTAGATGTCTTCCAAAAGAACCAAATACCACCCGCAAAGCCATCCACCTCAACACGCAACATGCCATCATAATTAATACGACTACATATCTCATGAGCACGAGCACCACTTATGTGGGGCTTGATAATACATAAAACACTAGGACGGTGGATCTGGATAAGTTCTCAAATGGAGTTACGGAACAGAACATTCCCGGCTCCCCGAACATTCCAAATCATGAGGCTGATATTATTCATACACATAATAGAATCAATAAGGGGGCCAAAAATAGGTAGCAAAGGATTATCAATTGTGACCATATAGACAACAATTGCTTCAGCCAGACTGTAAAGAGCATTAACAGTCACGCTAGGCATGGAGATTCTACACAACAACGGATGTGACTCTGCTATTATCGATAGAGGTCGACCCTCATCTTGTTTGCCAGTCGAAGAAGGGTTGGCATTCGTGGGCACGGGATCAAGTCCGATATCAGGAGGCTTTGGCTGATATGAACAATCTCAAAGAACACCGATGTTATATTTTGGATCTCCGGTGGAAGAGCCATTGGCATTCGATGTGGGGACAAGGTTGAGTGCGGTAGGTTCTTTCACAGAAGAAGTCGTAGGTGTGATTAGGGTTGAGGATTGGGCATTAGTTTGCGGAACTATCGTGGCTTGTTCAACAAGTAATTGGGCTTTTTATATTTTCGTCGAATTGGCAAGCATAACTGGCTTAGAAGATAGTGGATTGGCCTCGTTTAGATAAGGAAAGAGAATTATTTTTTGATATTTTTTCTCCTTCTTATCCTTATTTTTTGGAAGAGGTTTTTCCATATCTTTTCCTTCCCAATTTTTAGATGGAACCTGCCTTATTGTAGCTTCTCGACTCACCGAATCTTTAGCCACAATGTCTTTGCAGACCTGGCCCACCGCTTTAGACGCAACAATCTTCAAAGCTTTTGGATCAGCCGTTTCTTGCTCGACCGGGACATGGATCGGGTTTGGAGAAGTTTGGCCCAGTTGACCCGGGTTTTCCCCTCTAGTCATCTTAGTTTCACCACCCTCGAACATCAGCACCGCAAATCTAGAACCCAAGCCATGGCTTGTCGAACTCATGTCGCTTGGATTCCCAAGTACTTGGCCTTGGGTTAGTGCCTTAGTAGAGGTCTTTGGTGAGCCCGACCCGGGAATAGGATTTCCCGAATTACCCTCCCTTAGTTGGTTCTGGTTGGTACTAGGTTTACGCATAGGCTTGACCACTTTCATCCATGGGCCAAACGTATCCACACCATGTTGGGACTCCAACTCTTTAGTTGGGTTATGTGGGCTTTCCAATCGGAAGATCATTTGTTTCCTCAGCCTCTAATGCTTTCAGTTCAGGATAGTTCTCTTTTGCATGACCAATACACCCACATTCGAAACATAGCATATGTTTTCCTTCATATTGTACTGGCCAAGTGCGACCCTTGTGCCGATACTTGGACAAGAGATATTTGGATAAATCTAGTTGCATGCCAAACCTGACAAATTGCCCGCGATTAGCTGCAACTGTGGTGCGATCAATTCTTGTTACCTGACGAATAAGTTGGCCAACACGTTTGATGAAAGTGCCATTGAAACACTCCAATCTCAATCCAAGGACCCACACCCAAGCCGATAGGAACTGTTGTTTATCAGTATATGGATCGAAGTTTGGCTTCCATCTTTGGATCATAAAATAGTTGTCACGTATCATCCATGGCTCCTGGGTTAAGATATGGTGATAGTCATCATCATTAGCGAAACATGCGACATAATGGGCATTTCCGATGTCAACAAGAGTCAAGTTTCCTTTTAACTCCCACTTTTGTTCCAATTTCTTTTTCAAAGTGGTGTAGCCTGGTCCCCGATTGAATGTATGGATACTGAGAGCCTTTTCCCAAGGGCATCACATCTCTCTTTTCTCTGGAGCAGTGAAGCAAACAGCCGGGAATAATGGATCATCTCCCTCATCATCAATGTCATTATCAGTATCCTACAAATCTAGACGCTCCAGCCTGATTGCATCCTCTATATCAGCAATAGCTTGAGACCCTTCATTGACAATCCCTTTGACTATAGCGTCTTTGAAAGACAGTGGATTCGCTCCAGCAGGGGTTTGATGGCCAGTAGATTGTTTTCCCGGACTTGTGACCGTCGGATTGGCTGGTGGTGGTGTCGCAAAAGTAGCCAGTGGGATAGACGGTGAACCAACAGGAGGACTTGGGTTGAATATCTCCGTCGATGTGGAATAAATATCAGGTGGTGGAGGTGGATTTGGTGCGGCACTCGGCGACGCCATAGGTGGCGCAATTGGAAGTCAGAAACCCTAGGCGGGAGAAATTCCTTTTTCAAAAGAGAGCATTTTCTATGGGTTTTTTAATTACAATATTTGGAAGGCGAGTTGTTTAATGCATAACATTTGTACCATCTCATTTCCGTTCAATTAGTATTGTACACGAAGTCTAAGAGCATCCCCAACAAATTCTCTATTAATTTTTCAAAAAATGGAGAACAAAATCGCATATTCTCTATTTTTTTACCCTATATCCAGCAAATTCTCCATTTTGAACAATCATATTTATATTAATATTATTTTTATTTATATAATGTTATCAAATATAACTTAAAAAATTGGAAGAAGACACGATTACATATGCATTTAATGCATTCTCTAAATATTTTTGGGGAATTCCCTAAATATAGGGATGACTAGTTATATTTTAGAGACTCTCCGTTTTAGAGAAATAGATGCAAAAACTTTTGGACTTAAAACACACATTAAAATCTCCAAATTTACCATTTTCAACAAAATGCAGATCATGTTTGGGATGCTCTAATAAGTGCTATTTGCAAGAGCGTCGACATTGTTAATTGTTAAACTTGTCAAAGTAATTAAATGATTTTATTAATTAAACATATTATATAATTCCTCTCTTTCATAATACTTGTCTTATTAACTATTTACACATTTTTAGGAATACTATTAAAAGTACCATTATACCACCATTTATTACTCCACTTTTTTAATTTATTGAAAACCGCTACTAATAACCTATTAATAATTATAGATTTAAATATGTAAAGTAAAAGCTAAAATAGCGAAAAAGACATGTATTACGAAACAAATGGAGTACAATATAGGCATATCTCAATTCACTGTGAAAAGAAAATAATACCTTCCTTAACTGCTTTCTATGGGAGAAATGACAGTTGCGGTTAAACGAATGTCGGACGTCGTTCATATTCATTTTGCTGTTATGTATATTCAATTTGACATGTATGGTATTCGAATTATTGAATAGTGAATATGAAGAGAAAAGGTTTTAAATATACAAATACGATTGTATAATTACAAAAATATAGCTGAATATAGCTATCAATTAGTTTGAGCATGAGTAACCAAGGATTTGAATGTCAAGATATATTCAATTTGACATGTGTGATATTTAATATGCAATAATATGAACATGAATAACACAATACAATATTCGAATGTTTGGTATTGAATAATGAATATGAATGCATAGGTTTGTAAATATACAAATAACATTGTACAATTCCATAAATGTTTGAATATAGCTACCAATTAGTTTGAACATGAGTAACCACAAATTTGAATGTTTGGTATTGAATAGTGAATATGAAGCCATATGGTCTTGAATATACGAATAACATTGTACAGTTGTAAAATGTTTAACTATACCTACCAATTAGATTGACTATTCACTAATTCGATATCACACACGTCAAATTGAATATACATAGCAACACGATGAATATGAATGATGACTCACATCCGTTTCTCCACGACAGTCATTTCTCAACAACATGCCGTTTCTGTTGATCGCAAATCATCACGTATTTCAAAACATAAAATAATAATTCTGATTAAAAATAAGGAAATTTTATTGAAGAACTATAGCAAGGCCTATATTTTTGTTTTGTCAAATATTTTTAAGCTTCTTACACTAAAATGTAGGCTTAGAATCTCACAACAACTAAACGGGTTTCGATGATCATTCCAGTGTGTTAAAAGATGAAGTTTGGGGAAATACAAAGAGAATCGAGAGAATGAAAGTCTTTCATTGAAAGAACAGAGAGTATCCAGTTACAACTTGTTTTGCTATTTATACAAAACACCGACAACTAGCTATTTCTACCCCCCTCCAAGCTAGGCATGTGAAGGAACGAACATGCCAAGCTTGGATACAACTTGATGTTGTTGATGAGAGAGTAAATTTTTTGTTAAAACATCAGCTATTTGTTCCCCAATATGTACATATGAAACTCCATGATTTTATCTATAGTAAAATGAACATCTATTTCAATATGTTTGGTGCGCTCATGCTGCACCAGATTCCTAGCAATCTGAACTGTTGAATTGTTATCACAATGCAATATTGCATGCTTGACTGAAGAAATGAAAAAATCATCAAGTATCCTTACTAGCCAAGTGACCTCAGTGATAGCTTAAGCCATAGCTCTATATTCAGCATTTGTAGAGCTTTTGGAAACTACACTTTGTTTCTTGCTCTTCCAACTAATAGGAGAATTACCCAACATTAAGTTGTATCCTGTTACTCACCTTCTAGTAATGATACATGATGCCCAGTCTAAGTCAGAATAACCAAATAAAATCGGGTTATCACTACCATTTAGTAGTATGCCATAACTTGAAGTGCCTTGAATATATCTCAATGTATGTAAGAGAGTTGAGTAATGAGATGGTCGGGGATTTGCATAAATTGAGAAAATGTTTGAACTGTGAAACACAAATCTGGTCGAGTGTGGCTAGGATTGCAGCAATACACCTCTTGATTGCCTTTTCATCTCACAAAGGCTTCAAGCTCTATCAAATTGATGTAAAGATTGTGTTCCTCAATGGTCACCTCAAAGAAGAAGTCTCGGCCTCTAGGTGTTGAGGAAGGGAACTACCCCAACGATGTCTACTTTCTCAAAACGGCACTCTATGGCCTCAAGCAAGCTCCTAGAGCGTTGTATGACAAGTTTTCTCAATTCCTCTTGTCCAATGGGTACCATCGTGGTTCCATTGACAAGACTCTTTTTCTTAAGAAAGAATTTAATTTTTTTAATTATCTAAGTTTGTATAGATGATATTGTTTTTGGTGCTACTAACTCTTTACTTATTGATAAGTTCAAAATTTTAATGTGTAATGAGCTTGAAATGAGCTTAATAAGGGAACTAACATTCTTCTTTGGACTCCAAAATTCACAAACCAAAGAGGTAACAAGAATCCATCATCATAGAAAAATGCTCAGAAAATATGGGATGGACACCTCTAAGGGCTCAAAATATATACAACCCCCTATACTTGTGCAAATTGGTCATATAGACACCCCACCTTTGGTTTGGACCAATTGAGCACTTAAACTTAATAATTCGGGCATATTAAACACCTGATTGATGACAACTTCATTGAGTGTATAACACGCACCCAATTGTTTTTCCATCTTTGTGCCACATAAGATCAAAACCTTCTCACATAATTTAATCTGTGACACATAAGCCCAAAACTTGCCACATATATTTAAAAAGTGAATTAATTTTTTCTACCAAAAAAAACATAATTTTTTTTTATTAAAACAAAAAAGATTAAGGTCTGATTGGGGCCAAATCGCCATTGGAGCAATAACCCAAATCTTTCATGTTTTAGCAACAACACAGATCTGGCACCACCATTGACGCCCCAGATCTTTCATGTTTCAGCAACAACATAGATCTGTCATCGCCATTGACGCCCCTCCATACCATCCCGAACAACCTTTCCCCGCCCTCGCTGCCGCCTAGCTCTACGGCCATGTCGTCCCCTTCAACCCCGGCACCCACATCTTCACCATCTCGTCCCCTTCAATGGTGGATTTGCAGGGCTTGTTCCAACTTTGGAATGAGAACCCAGATCCACCAGTGGGCCAACGAGGCGTTGGAGGAGGCAACAACTACAACCATTCTTGTTTTCTTCTCTGACAAAAGAAGCACGAGCATTCTCCCGCGAGGTAGAAAAAGATGTACAAGCTAGAATAAGGGGTTTTGGTTTTCTATTTTATTTTTATTTTTAAATAATTTTCCATGTCAAGCATCACTCTTTCAATAAGGGTTTTGTTTTGTTTTTTATTTTTTATTTTTATATTAATTCTATGTCACCTAGATTAGGGGGTCCACTCGCCCAGTTGCACTTGGATTACACGCACATCGCCACATCAGCGACTAGGTGCTTAATAGGTCCAAATTATTAAGTTTAAGTGCTCAATAGGTCCAAACCAAAGGTGAGGTGTCTAAATGACCAATTGATGCTCCAATCTCACCCAACACTCGCTTAGACGCCAATGAAACAGCCCATTGATACTCCTTTCTCTACTTAACTGCAAGTAGACTAGACATTATGTTTTCAGTGTGCCTTTGTGTACGCTTTCAAGCTAACCCTATATAATCAAACTTGAAAGAGTTAGAGAGGATTTTCATGTACTTAAGGGAAATGACAGCCTTTGCTTGTGGTATTCCAAGGAACAATTCCCTTGAACAGTGGCATACTCAAATGCGGACTTTGTTGGCCAAATAGTTGATCAAAATAGCACTTCTGAAATGACCCAATTCCTTAGATCATGTCAAGTATCATGGGGGTCAAAGAAGAAAAACTCCATGACACTCTCAATTGTAGAAGCAGAGTATGTGGCAGGCACCTCATGTTGTTTCCATGTTCTATGGCTGAAGTACCAACTACAAGATTAAGGTATGTCCCTAGGCAATGTTCCCATTCGTTATGATAACACTAGTGCCATAAACATATCTAAAAATCCTATACATCATTATCGTACTAAGCATATAGACATCATGCATCATTTTTTACATGATAATGTTGAGCATGGAAAGATCTCTATGGAACACTGTAGAATTGAAGAGCAAATCACAGACATTTTCACCAAAGCCTTAGACAAACGTCCCTATAAGCACCTTAGGATACTTTTAAGGATGATAACTCTAAATTAAACAAGTCTTGGGTTTTTAGTCTCCCTATGCTTGGCTAGACTAATTGTTTTGCATGCTAGGGAACTATAGGAACTCGACTTTCACTTTGCCTTCTTTCTAGTCTAAAGCTTAATTCGTTGCATGTGTGGAACTTTATTTATTTTTTGCCCAAAATGATCAACATGAGTTCCCTTCACCCTCGTTACAAGCCATAATGATGGTTGATCATAAAAACACCCTACGCAATGAAGCAGGCAAACGCTTCCTATGAACCAATATTAACCTTTCTTCACGGGTTGCAATGCTTGTGTTCCCTCTAACCCTTATTCATAAAAAGTTTGGATATGAGTCTCGTTACCCACTCTATCCAAACCAAGCCTTTTTCTACTTTATCATCAGAACTATGTAGGAAAAAAGGGTCTTCCACATGGGAATACTAGAAATTGAATCGACAAAGCGAATGTTGCATGTGAAAATGAGAAATTGTGACAGAATTCTTAATGATTAAGGAACAATGTGAACCAAGCATTCCTAGCGTGATTTGACCACAACAGGAAATGGTGACATGCGTAGCCTGCACTAATTGATCCGGATCAGGTCCGTTTCTTCTACTCTTCCTTCTCCCTTTTTGACAATGGTATACCGGGTGAGATAGCCATCTAGGGAGACAAGTTCCCTTTCTCCGAGGCTATTATTCGGAGATAGTTAAAGGTGTTATGGGAAGGGTTGGGCACCCTTCATACCACAAACTAGGACACCTTCCACGGGAGGAAATTCTACACCGTCTCGACGAGGGGTGTGTTCCCTAGAATGGGATCCTCACTCACAATCTCTCCCTCCTCGCCAAGCTTGGCCACTAGTTCATAATCATGGTGGTGATCCCTCATCAAGAGAAGCACAATACTTTGAAAATCCAAGATGCCATTCTCCTAGATCACTTCCTCTCTCGCCAACCAATCAATCTGCCTAAGATCGTCCTTGGCCACATGACCAAGTGTGTGAGTCTGCCCACTAACTCTCTTCCTTATTCTGCACTTGTGAAAAAGATAGTAAAAAAGGAATAGCTCTATGAGCCTAAGGAAGAAGTGCAACTTGGCCATGAACTGAACTTGGCCATTATTCAAAAGTTGAGGTACTCCGAGCAACATGAGGAACAACAAATGACTCAACTTCCTAACCTTGAGGTTGAGAGAGTAGGTGATGGGGAATCTAATTAATCTGCTTCACCACGCATGCACCACTGATTAGATGTTCAAGGTGTTGCTCAAGATAAAGGACCTTCTTCAAGCACATCACCCATGATCTAGTCCCTTTCCTCCTTAGCCCCTCTATCTCCCACTATTTTGTACCTTTTTTTCTTCTGTTCCACCATTGTACAAATATTTACTTAAGTAATGAATGGTCTTTATTTTGAATGTGTGTTCCTCTTAGAAATGCTTTTCCTAAGGGGGAACGGTTTGCTCAAAATGCTAAGTAGGAACTACTATGTCAATGGGAGTGGAACTCCTTGTGAAACTTATCTTGTCATATATTGTATTAGGGAACTCAGAAACATTCATTTGTTCATCACATGCATTGAAATACTTGTCTTTTTGAAATGTGTTTGTCATCATCAAAAAGGGAGAAATTGTAGGAATAGTGTTGGGAACTCACGTTCTACAACACTTGAACAATGACCGATTTCTACAGTTTTGATAATGACAAACACCATTAGGGAGCTAACGCGTTTTATTCAAGTATTTCAAAGGAACATACAAAGATGTTCCCATTAAGGAAAAACTCGAGTTCCATATGTTCCATACCTAAGGGAAATTTCAAGTCACTCCAAAGACAAACCAGCGTGAAATGCGGATGCTGGTTTTAGACAGATCAGAGGGACATTCTGTGGATCTGACTAATCCCAATCATCTAACGGCTTGATGAGCTTTTAGTGTATAAAAATCGAGCTTGTTTTGCGTTGGCGGAGTGGCTTTGGGATATTGAATGGGAAATATAGAAGTCCCAATATGCAATTAAGAGATCTAGGGTTTAGTCTGGTCCTAGTTGATGCTTGTACAATTGTGCTGATTAGAGGGTGGTCCAAACCCTCAAACCCTAGCCAGTCGCAATTCTCTTTTGGGCCTGAATGAAGAGACCGTACCACTACTAACCTCTATTCCATGTGACCTCATGGAGTCATGGGTATAATTTGCGGGGACTACACACCTATACGCCTCTGAATGCAAACTTGGCTTATCCACATACAACGCGTACGTACACAATATTATTAATAAATCATCATTCACCAACGAATCACACCGAAATCTGTTTTTATTATTTCATCTCTATCGGTAATCGGTCTAATCCACATCAGAATTAATGTTCGAGTTTTAAATAATAATATACAAGTTTGTTGAGAATAAAAGTTCTTAATAAATTAAAAATAATGTTCGAGTTCTCTTGGAATAGAATTAGACATATACTAACTATACCCGTCGTGCCATGCACGACTACATAAATTTAATATTTAATTTAAAAAAATTATAATAAATTTTACAATTGGTGTTATGTAAAACACGCTAAAATTATTAAAGTGAGCCCACTATAATTTTGATGGCTTAATGATAATTTAGTTATGTAAAAATATAAATAAAGATTATTTGAATTATAATTATTTAATTTTAAAAATATTTTACAAAAAATATAAAAAAAGGAAAAAGTAATCTAAGTTCTTGTAATTTTTTTATCAAATTCAATTCTTTAAAAACATTTGAATAAAAACAAAAAATATACTTAATAAGAAACGATGAAAAAATATAAATAAAGAATGAATTTTTTAATGATAAGAAAATTATTTATATTTACATAAATAATTCAAAAAGAAATTAAAGAAAAGATAACGTAATTTTTATTATCAAAAGTCAATTTAGGCAAGTAATTATCTAGATTGAAAGGTCTATTTTTTATCAAAATTTTATTTAAGATAAATCTTTTACATAAGTATATAAAAAAATAAAGATAAAATAATTATCCTTAATTTTAAATAAAATTCGAATTTAATTTTTTCATAAAATAGATAGAAATTTAATTGAAAAAACTAAATTAATATATCTATCTTAATACATAATATCTAATATTTTATAACTTATTTTAGTTTTAGAGAAAAAAACAGATCTATGCTATATCCTAATATATAAAAAATAATTTTTTTTATTATAGATAAAATCTTTCCTAAATTAATTTATCATATTTCTATATTTTCTGATGCGACTCTGCCCTAGCTCGGACCCTACTCAGACGGACCCGAGACGTCCTAAACCTTAGAGACCCCCATGGATTAGGACTTAGTATCATTTATGTATTATTTATATTATTATTTCTATTTCCGTCATTTACATTCCGTCTTTACTATTTTGGGCGTGTGTTCTCTTATGCTTAAGAGACCGGCCCATTAAGCTATCATAAGGCCCATTAGGCCATTAGGGTTAGATTGCAACTTTCTATTTTTAGCAGTTACTATTATTAGTTTTATGGGCTTGGATGTTGGGCCTAGCATGTTGCTAACCCTAATCCACCCCATTTAGAACTAGGGTTTTGTGTGGCCTCTTCTATATAAAGGAGCCACACCCCTTTTTATTAATCACGTCATAATGAAATAGCCAAGCTTATAGTAGAGTCGAGTTTCCTCCTATCCCTTGGCCCGACGTCACCCCGGTTCCTTTTATCCTTGTTACTACCTCGCCCCACCCTCGTTCCGACGAGCATTAGAGGCCCGCGAGTCCACTTTTGTGGGCTCGTACTTATCCGGTTACCCTTTTTGGAGAAGATCCGGACGATTCGAGCCTAGATCCGCCCCTTGTGACCCTAGGGACGCATCAATTGGTATCAGAGCGTTAGGCGGTTCGAACAGACCCTTCTCCGTCCCTTAAAAAAAAAACGTCGATTCTGCCCAGATTTCGGCCACAAAAAAAATTTATTTTTCTGCAATTTTTTTCATATTCCTGTAGGTCTTTTCGATACAAGTCCGGGCATATATAATTCGTCCAAAACGGACGTCGTTTGCCCCTCCAAAAGGCCGAAATACGAACCAAGCCAGCGCGTCGGGACGCACCAGCGTGCCAGGACTCCGCCACCAGCGTGCCAGGACTCCGCCACCAGCGTGCCAGGACTCGAATCCTGGCACAATCCAGCCCTGCAGCGACGCACCAGCAACGCGCCACAACGCGCCGACGGATCCAGCCACGCGCGCCCCCGTGCCAGCCTACTTATTTTCGGAAACCCTAGATCTTTCCGAAGATTGTGTTGGTTGTGATTTGGGAGCATATCTTTTATTATCTTATTTTATTTTATTTATTTTTGATTTTATCCTTTTGTAAAAGATCGTAATTATAAAAGATCTTCTAGTTACTTTTATTTTTAGGATAGATTTTATTATTTTCCGTTTTTAACGGGATCTTTCGGATTGTGGAAGATTTCGTAATATTGTAAAAACAAAAAAAAACCGAGAGCCAAGCCATGTCTTGGACTTGCTCGATCGTTTGGGACGGTTCGGACTCTTGGGATCGGCCTCGTCGACGAGTCAATACTCGTCCCTATAGGCCGCTTTCGAGGGACGATCCGGATTGGATCCCACCATATAGACTCCAGGAGAATCGGGCCCGCTATTACGGCGAAATTCCAAAACCCCGACGTCGATCATACGTTGAACGGGATTGGAGTCCGCCACCTCGGCGTCCGAAACCCCGATACGAAGAACGGGATTGGAGCCCGCCACTTCGGCGCACGCGTACCCGATTCGATGAGCGGGACTTGAGTCAGCCACCTCGGCTACCCAGAAACCGCACCGCGGAGGCCCAAAGGCCTCCCCCGGCCCGCGCATCACCAGCCCATAGCGCCGACACTCCGACTCCTCCTTGGATCGCACGGATCGCGGAGCTCGAGCGCCTTCTCACCGAAGCCAACCGAGAGGCTCAACCGTGGCCGGCACCCCACGTGCCTTCGCACGCGTCGAGTCCAGCGACGTCGGCGCCCATCCTTAGCGAGGTCCCTAGCGACGTGCCGAGACACGAGTCGAGCCCAGCGCCAGACGAAGTCTCTACCGAGGCCCCTCCCGAGTTCCTTACCGAGGCCCTTTCCGAGGATCCTACCGAGGTTCTTCCCGAGGTCCTTTCCGAGGATCCTCCCGAGGTTCTTCCCGAGGTCCTCCCTGATTCTGACGCTGAAATCGAGCCCAAGCTTGCGCCTGCTCCTGTGTCGACACCATATTTACTCGAGACTACACATGTCGATGGCAAGGCGTTGTTGAGATCGTCGCCTTCTTCCCTTTTCCGACACATGTCGAAGCGAGGACGCTTCGAAGCTAAGCGGAGGAGAATGATGCGACTCTGCCCTAGCTCGGACCCTACTCAGAAGGACTCGAGACGTCCTAGACCTTGGAGACCCCCATGGATTAGAACTTAGTATCATTTATGTATTATTTATATTATTATTTCTATTTCCATTATTTACATTCCGTCTTTACTATTTTGGGTGTGTGTTCTCTTATGCTTAAGAGACCGGCCCATTAAGCTATCATAAGGCCCATTAGGCCATTAGGGTTAGATTGCAACTTTCTATTTTTAGCAGTTACTATTATTAGTATTATGGGCTTGGATGTTGGGCCTAGCATGTTGCTAACCCTAATCCACCCCATTTAGACTTAGGGTTTTGTGTGGCCTCCTCTATATAAAGGAGCCACACCCCCTTTTATTAATCACGTCATAATGAAATAGCCAAGCTTATAGTAGAGTCGAGTTTCCTCCTATCCCTTGGCCCGACGTCACCCCGGTTCCGTTTTATCCTTGTTACTACCTCGCCCCACCCTCGTTCCGACGAGCATTAGAGGCCCGCGAGTCCACTTTTGTGGTCTCGTACTTATCCGGTTACCCTTGTTGGAGAAGATCCGGACGATTCGAGCCTAGATCCGCCCCTTGTGACCCTAGGGACGCATCATTTCCTTAAAATAATATCAACATATATAAATTTCCAAAATAAAAAATCCTATGTGGCGAAATCCTAGGTGGCTTAACGTGGGAACGCCACATAGAAAAATTTTAGATGGCGCAATATGGTGGTCTTATTCCTTACGTCTTTTATATATATACATAGATTTTACTTCGTTGCCATTTCAAATGCCTTTTCAAATGCCTTTTAGTCTGCTGATAAGTGATGATTCCTATTTTCCGTTTCAAAAAACAGAAGTGATGATTCTAATTTTATTTTACACATCAGTTTTATTTCATATTGGTCCTTATTTCTCATGTTTTAAAGTTTTGCTCATCATATTTCGGAGTCTATATATTGTATATTTTTTTTCTTACAATTAGTCACAAGCTAGCTGGCATTTTGGAGATCGATAATTATTAGACAATACGAGCATAAATTTGACGAGACATGAACGATAAGCATTAGTGATGGATACAACGTATCATGTTCATGGCAGAGGTTTTTGAGTTGTCTGTGTGAGCGGGTAAAACAAACATAGTTATCATAGTTATTTTTGTTATTAAAAGTTATTTTTTGAATTATTACGTATTTATTATTATTTTTATTATTTTTCATATTATTAAATATTTGGTAGTTGTGCAACTTAATGAAAGATTCTATCATTCAAATATGATGGAATTAAACTTGGAGAAAGTGGGAATATTTCTAGCTTGGGCTCTAAGCAACCTTAGTAGATATAGAAAGCCGACCCCCTGGGCGTGTAGGGAGAGCCACATGTGCATATCGGCATATTCTGAAAACTTGAACAGGCTAATACTCGCTTAGCTCGACTATTCAGGGATTCGTCGTTCTCTCGTTGTACCTCGACGCTCAAAACAACAATTCGCTCTTTTGACTTAGGCATCGGAGGTGGATTAGGGGTCTCCGCCCCTTGTGTCCATTGTTTTGCAGGTTTTTAGGTCAAAAGATTGTGCGTGAAGCGGAAGAGGAAGGAGTTCATAATTAGTGCATTAAAGGCGGAATTTTTGTGCACTAACAGTTGGCGCCGTCTGTGGGAAACGAGTACTCGATCCACGCAATTATGGTGTTGGAATCGATCCCAGAAAATCAAGAAATCGTCTTTGAAAACCCTGGGACACCGTTGCAAAGCGAAAACGAGCGCGGTATGCCCAGCGAATAGAACCGCGATCGCGGTACTAAAGGCCATGATCGCGGCACTGTAGACTGCGACCGCGTACTGTACACCGCGACCGCGGATCGGCGAGCGAAGCCGAAAATTTCGCGAATCGCTCGAAAAATTAAACCCTAATGGAAGTTGATCAGGTTAATTCCGATATTCGCTCGGAAGATCAGACCTTTGTGCCCGGAAACGACTTGAACCGTGACCCAGTCCCTCTCGCTAGTACAGTTGTTTATCGCACAGACCGTTTGGTGCTTAAAGGCTTGAATCGACTGAATTTGATCAAGCTTGGGGGTCGGCAATGCGTGTTACCAAAAGCGAGAATATTCAAAGAATTCTAGAGAGAGACGAATCGGTCCAAGCAATCGCAATCGCTAAGCAGAACCGCGACCGCGACCAATCGAACCGCAACCGCGGGCTGCGTATTTCCGAGCCTTCGCTCTATTTTGGCAAGCCAAACCCTAATTTGGTTAGCCCTCGTCTGGAGCAAGGCCAATATAGTCATGCCGGGTCTAATCCCGTTGGAGGTGACAATGGCATCACCTTATCATCCGCTCCAAATGGCGGGAATGGGGCATCTACAACCACTAGAGATGAAGAAGAAGACGAGATCACCCATGCTTTGGCTACTACTCTGAGCGAGAATGAGAAGTAACAAACTAGGTGTGTAGAGGTTGAATCCCGTTTGGAGCATGCCCTAGATGAAATCACCAGGTTGAAACGCTCCTTAGATAAAGTTCAAGGCAAGCGCCCCATTGATGAGTCAGAAATTGAGAGGACTACTCGACGACTTGCAAGTGTTATTGAATTCGTCGATAACCACCGTAGTCCTCAATCGATCAGTTCTAACGAATCAGGAGAGATGCAGATTGATTATGATAGTGACAGGAGAGCACACAGAAGTCGGCGACGGGATCGTCACCATGAGCCTCCCCCGCGTAAGAGGTCTCGGGCCGCGGACTCTCCTCAGTCCAGCGACCTGTTCTCGGACGACTCGGGTGAAGCCGATAACCGCGGTAATTGCCGGGACCGCGACACAAAGGACCGCAATCGCGGCCGGTCAAACCGCGACCGTGGGTTTGACGATCGGCGCAATTTCTCGCGTGAACGAGATGATCGCTATGATCCTTCCGAGAATACTGAGACTTGGCATGATCAAGGTAGAAAAGGGATGAAAATACGACGTAGCCAGCGTCAGAGTGTTAGCCTTGAAAGGATTGAAGGTAGGGCCCGAGCTCTTGAGCGTACTCAGAGAAGGCTACTCAATCTTATGAGAGCGCAAGGTGGTACCTTGCAATTGGCTTGGTAACAAGCAGAACATAAGTTGGCTTTATTGACGTCGACGCCATTCCTCATAGACATCCAACGAGCCCTACCACCATCAAAGTTTTCTCACCCATCTTTTACTATGTATGATGGGAATACAGATCTTAGTCACATAGCCTCTTACACCCATAAAATGGCATTATGGGTGTCTGAAGAAGCTATCATGTGCAAGATGTTTCCGAGCAGCCTTGGTAAATGTCCTTTGAAGTGGTTTCAGAGCCTTAGGCCAGGATCAGTTCGGTCTTGGGATCAATTGGCTTCTGAGTTTGTGAAGCGATATTTAGCTAATAGTCGAGATGCTGCATCACTTGACACACTCTTCGGCCTCAGGCAAGAGAAAGGAGAAATTTTGCGTCACTTCTCAAATCGATTCATGATGCAAAAGTTGAGGGATGTGATCATAAAATCGCTATTACCGCCTTTAAAAGGGCAATCCCCGTCGATAGCAAGCGGAGAGAGGGATTGACGCTACGTCTTCCTTCTACAATAATCGAGCTTCAAGAGCGTGTTCATCAGTATGTGCGGTTAGAGGGGGCTAATTCCAAAGTAAGAGGAAGGTCGTCCTC
Source organism: Fallopia convolvulus (assembly GCA_964016875.1). Lineage (NCBI taxonomy): Eukaryota > Viridiplantae > Streptophyta > Magnoliopsida > Caryophyllales > Polygonaceae > Fallopia > Fallopia convolvulus. The sequence continues at coordinate 28,675,667 of OZ024719.1, forward strand.
TCCTCCTCATCAAACTCACCGCCATTCAAAAAGCTTTAAGAGAAAGGGTCAAAGCAGAGCGGTTTACACCACGTTTAGTGTGCCAATCTATCGGATCCTACCTCGCATCAAGCATGAGAACTTTTTTCAATATCCTCCCAAAGAAGAATGCCATGAAGATGATCCTCGTAGTAGGAAGTATTGCATGTACCAAAGAATTCGGGGGCATATGATTGAACAATTTGAGTCATATAAGCAGTTCTTAGAGAGCTTGGTTGAAAAGGGGTACTTGCATGAGTTCATTAAGAGAGACATGCCTGAAAAAGGTGAAGAGACGGGGCAGAAGCAAATTGAAGTCATCAAAACAATCTCGGCATCTTGCAGGCATGAAGATGATGAAGCAAGGAGCAACTTTAGGAAGTCCTTCCATGAACTTGAAGTGATGAGAGTTCAACATGCCGAGCCTCGACAACCCCCTTCCCCCGTGCGTGCGGTAGATGGGCTACTCTTTAGAGACAAGGACCTTGCGACAGTCCAGGTTCCTCATAACGACCCCTTGGTTCTAGCAGTCGAGCTACAAGGTTTTAAGATGCATCGTGCTCTCGTTGATCCAGGGAGTTCGGTTGACATTGTATTATGAGGTCTTCAAACTCCTTGGGAAAAACAATGAAGATTTGATCCCGGTCAAGATGAAGTTGACTAGACTTGGTGGCTATCCAACATATTTGCTTGGAATGTTTAAAACCCAAGTCAGTCTAACCAAAAAAGTGATGACCGTTGAGTTCTTGATTGTTGATGTGCCTTCACCCTACAATTTGACTTTGGGGAGGCCTTGGATTTATGGGATTGGAGCGGTACCATCGACCCTCCATCAAATGGTCCAATTTAGAGATGGAGATGCCATAGTCCGAGTTTGGGATAATCAATTAGATGCTCGTCTATGCTCTAAGGGAAACCGCCCTAAGTCTGAGTTTATGTGAAAAATTGAAGATGAGTCGAAGATTGAAGACCAGTCGCAAAACCGCGATCGCGGGCTCAAGGACCGCGACCGCGGCGCTGGAACTGAGAGCAAAACCCCAGATCTTAGGCAAAACGGTGGTCGCGGGTCGCCATGCCGCGACCGCAACACTAAGGTTCGCGACCGCGGGGCATCCCGCCGCGATCGCGGTACTGCATCTGAGAGCATGACTTCGTGAGATGTTGACCGTGAGCTGTTGAGAGGGTATATTCTTGAAAACAAATAAATTTATAGTCAAGACCCCGTTGAGTATAGCGAAGTCAAGATCGTTCCACGGGAAGCATGGTTGTTTGTCAATCAACTACTAAAAATAGGAAAAACAAGCAAAACAAGAAAAAAAACACATGACCAACCTCTTTAACGACCTTGCCAGGGTCGTTAATGAACCTGGAAAAAAATACGAACACACTAACGAACTAAGAACAGGTTCGGTACCGAGGCAAAGGAACTCGATAACGAACTTTATGAAAGATAAACTTAACTCAATAAAGATAAAAGATCTAAGACAAGGGTTACCACAACATAGCCATGCATATAAAATCATAAGAATATAAAGATCATGCCTTTAAAGAGATAAATTCATCAACTTTCGCTGATTAGCAAGCAAATCAATTAATTCTCATAAATTAATTTACTCAATCACTTGTTTTGGATCCAAAGCTCAAAACTTTCGTAATCGAACAATATCAACCTTTCAAGTTAACAACTTCCTCTTTCGATCAAGTTGAGAACTCAAATTACCTCGACTATCGTCTAAGCATAAGCTCAACAAGCAATAAAAATAGATAAAAGGCATTCAAAACATCCACTCACTTATCAAACACGCATAACTATGTCAGGTTTCAACCCCGACCCTAGATAAGAAAACTACTCACACTACTCATAATAAATCAAACAACTTCAATAAGAGAAAACATTGAAAAAAAAACAAACTCACTCGAAATTAATATGAAAAATATCGTCTTACAATATTCTGAAGAAACCGAAAACACTGAACAACACCCACGAGAAATTCCGACTAACGATCCTAATTCTCTCGATCGATCGAACCTCCTCGTTATCTTCTCCTCGTCTTCTCGATCCTCAAAATATCGGCTCTCCAATAATATCGTCCACCACCTTGTAGGTATAGAATAAGGGTATTTATACTAAGAAACCATCTATTAAAAAGCCTAAAAGATAAAAACTTACTCTACTAAAGATAACAAGATAAAAGATATAAGATATAACAACCCTAAAATCAGTTAAAACACTACCGACACGGAGCCAATGTTAACGACCCCGCACAGGATCGATAGAAACCACAATATCCACTCGAAAAATTCTATCTCTAAGCCTCGTTAACGCCTTTACATGATCGTTAACGAGCTTGAGATTTGGCTTTTCTTCGTCTTTCTCGACTTAAAACTTAAACTTCGACTTGATCTTCTCATGAAATTTCTTCCTTATCTTCAAGTTCTTCCGACCTCCACCATAACACTTCAGCTCAACTTCAAAAAGCGCTTCTTCCTGCTCAAAATCCTACAAAAAGACACAAAACGGAGTAGCTTCCATACTTTTCACAAAATATGCAAACTTACCCAAAAACACACAATACTAACTCTAAAAACTACTAAAACTAAACTAAAAAAACTAAGAAACACAGTAAAAACTAGACTAAAAACATGAACATCATGAGCGAGGTTATCCGTCTTCCCTTGCGCAGGGATCTCGGGATTAGGAGTTTCATATAAACATGGCACTCTTTTTCCCATGTGGTTTTAATGAGACCCTTAGGATTTTTTGTTTTTGCATTCATTTTGTTTAGCTTTGTAAGTTCATGACATTCATGTTTACTTATTAATAAAAGTCAACTTTTTGCATTAGCTTGAGTCTTGCATTAGAAAAAAATAAAGGTGCAACATTAGTAAATCACACTAATGGATTTTTCTTATGCGGGTATGAGAAGTGAAATTTATGATATTTGATCATAAAATATAGAAAATTTATGATATTCGCTCATAAAATAAAGAGTTTATGATATTCGCTCATAAAATATAGAAAATTTATGATATTCGCTCATAAAATAAAGAGTTTACGATATTCACTCATAAAATATAGAGAATTTATGATATTTGCTCATAAATGTTGAAGCCCATTAAATTTGCTCATGTATGTATGAATATACGAATACACAAAAGCGTTAGGGGACTTGACATCGACCAATCCACTTGGCCACTTCGATTAGAAAACCTCTGTACCCTACGTCGTCGTATATGGTAAAACATATAAGGCGGTGTAGGTGGGGCATTTGTGAGTGGATAAAACAAACAAAGTTACCATAGTTATTTTCGCAATTAAAAGGTATTTCTTAAATTATTACGCATTTATTATTATTTTTATTAATTTTTCATATTATTAAATATATGGTAGTTGTGCAACTTAATGGAAGATTCTATCCTTCAAATATGATGGAATTAAACTTTGAGAAGGTAGGAATATTCCTAACTTGGGCTCTAAGCAACCCTAGGAGATATAGAAAGTCGACCCCCCGATCTCCTTCTTCCATTATAAATAGACGCCCTAGGAATGTAGGGAGAGCCATATGTGCATATCGGCATATTCTGAAAACTTGAACAGGCTAATACTCACTTAGCTCGACTGTTCAGGGATTCGTCGTTCTCTCGTTGTACCTTGACGCTCGAAACAACAATTCGCTCTTTTGACTTAGGCATCGGAGGTGGATTAGGGAGTCACCGCCCCATGTGCCCATTATTTTGCAGGTTTTTAGGTCAGAAGATTGGGCGTGGGGCAGAAGAGGAAGGACTTCATAACTAGTGCATTAAAGGTGAAATTTTTGTGCACTAACAGTTTGGGTAAAGTTTATAATCAGGCATACATTATGTTAGAACAGGCCGACCTTTTAATTATTCTGGGTAAAGTGACCATTAATCTATTGGTAGAACCAAGAATTGTTTTAGGGGCGCTAAAGTTTTTCCTAGTGCAGTTAAATTTTTTTTATTTTTTCAAGGAAATATAAAACAATGAAAACACTAAAAAAAATATCAAAAGTTATAAATGCGTAACTATAATAACTAATTCTTTGGTCAAGGACACTGCCTATGAGAATCGAAACTTATACCACATGTACCTACCATGAAATCCTATCCGCTTGGGTAGGTCCCCGAAAGCACTACAATAAGTACTTAAAAAATGCACTCGTATTTTATTATACGATAGTCAAGTATTTTAATATAACATGTTCTTTTAAAGCTCTCGGGTTCAATTAACGTATGAAGATATAAATTTTTAAACATAGACATTCTAACTAAATAAATGACATGTGAACAGTGGCGGATCCATGATGCTTTGAAAGGAGGGGCGGGCTTTTCATAATTATATCTTGACTTTATCCGATAAAAGAGTGATAAATTATTTTATTAGTACAAAAAAATAAAAGGGTCCACCTAATGTGTGATCATGTAATCAACAAACTAAGTCCATACTATTAACTAAATAGAAATAGGTCAACTCTTTTTAAAGAAATTATCATTCTTACTAAATTTAGTATTCTTATTTTATACCCATTGACACCTATTAAAAAAATCCAAAAAGAATCCTAAAAAATTGATATAAAAAATAGAGGAATTAGTACCCCCATGCCACACTTTGTAAATTAGTTTGTTATTTCAAAGTTACATCAATGTCCAAAAAAATAGTATAAATGCCTAAAAATATAGCATAAATGCCCAAAAGCATGCCCTTTCCTATTTTAGACAAATATTAAAATAATTTAATTTTCTTTAAAATGGAAAACCCAAATTATTAAATAAAATCATTTAAAATTTATTTCTAGCTTTAAATTAAATTGATTTTTTGTAAATTAAATTTAATCACTTTAGTGATTAATTTACAACCTATTGAATTTGAACTCCTGATAGATAATGAACCCTAGATTTACCACCCCCATCAACATTCATCTCTCTCACAATAAAAAACGCCGTTGTTAAAGGCAGGTCTACTATATAACCAATTCCAATGGCGCATAACGCCATAACCTCTCATCAAATTAAATCAACTACCTTTTCTCTTTGCCTCGCTTCACTTGCATAGATCGATTGAGGGGAATGGCTTCCTACCAGTGAGTGGAGTATGAAGCCCGTGAGTACGGAAATAGCGGCGCTCAATCCTGGTCGAACAACAACGGCGCCTGCCAGAAACCCGCGACCTTCTACAATAACGCTTTCGGCTATAAGCACCTCCTATGGCGGCGGGGGTTACGACTTCGGAGGTCAAGCTCAGGTCTGCGCACTCGAGATGCAGAACATGCCCGCAAGAACCGCTGTCTAGATTGTAGAGTTGTATATTAAGCTTGTGATCTCCTAAGTTTGGACATTGGGCTTGTAATATGTATTATCTAGTGTATGTGTGTGTTTCCAAGATGGGCCTATTCTCGCTGGAGGCGGTATTGGGCCAAATGACCCAATACATGGTCACCCAAGATAGCCCAAATTCGGTGACTCGTGCTCATTAACTAGAACGACGTTGTTGATGAGCTAAGGTTGGAGCATACCATATAAAACACAACTCTTCTCCCTTGCGTCTCTTGTTGGATCATTCAGAGAGCTTCTAGGGTTTTCCATTGAGAGCGTTTACTCGGCCTTGCTTGCCTGAGCTCGACATTGGTGACCTGAGCTCCCTCTAAAATCCAAACAAAGGAAGAGAGAACACGAGAGCACCTTGGAGACCTTTGTGGTTGTTCGATTTGTTCGAGCTGTGCTTCTCTAAACTTGCTTCTCTCTCTCCGATTGCTTGCTTGTATTTACAGTTCTCTTTGCCCTCTGAACTTCCCCTTGGATCTCTGGCATTTCGATTGAGGCTCAAGAGCCAATTAAACTTTGTTTGGTTGTCTTTGCTTTCGATTTCTGTTTGCTTGAGTTCCTTCATTGTATTTCGTATTTCAAAGTGGTATTAGAGCCAGGTTGGCTCTTACAAATCTAGGGTTATAGGTTTCTGGACTTTCTAGTCTCGGGTCTTCGAATCTAGGGTTTGTTTCTGTTGTTGCTTGAGTTGTATCTTGAGATCTAAGACTTTCTTCGTTGGATCTGGGGTACTTACTCTCAAATCTTGAGTTCTCTGTTGTTGACTCTTCGTTTTCCTTCTCTTGCTTTGAAGTTTCTCTTGCTATGTTCCACTGAGAGCTTGAAACTCTCCGGATCTAAAGTCTTGAGTCTCTTATGTGTCTTTTCTGCGCTAGATCTGGAAGTTCTTGAGTCAAGTGACTCTCTAGAACTCAGATCCATAAGATCCACAAAGAAACTTGCTTTAAATTGTTTAAAACTTGTAGTCTCAACTATTTCAAGTGTTTTCAAGTTGCGTCTTTGCTTTTGAGTGGTAGATCTCCGTTTATCTTCACTAGGAAGGCGCGGGGGATCCTTGATAAACTGGGTTCCAGCTATACTAGTTCAATCCCGTTGTCGGATCCTACACAAAGCTCTTGCAAAAGAGCGTCTTTGTCTAGATCTGAAACCCTAAAGCTTGATTTGGGGCTTCTAATCCTTACCTGTGACTTGTTTGTTACTTGTGCTTGTTTACCACTTCACTTGATACTAGTTGAGACTTGCAACAGGCCAAAGCCTTGTCTTGTTGGTCTTGTTGTGAATCTCTTTGCATACATCTTTGCAAGTGCATGTTACTTGTTGTGAGAATCTCTCTTTTAAGACTCACTTGTTGAAACTCTCTGTCTCTTTATCTCTCTGAGTTACATTTCCATCTCCGAGCAAGGCTCACTATGTCTGATCATTCATTTGTCCGCATAAAGCCACTAGATGGCACCTCCGACTTTGCTATGTGGAAATTAAAGAAAATGGATCAGTATGCCACTAGATGCCATACTGATTAAAGAAAAATGTTGGGCTGTTGTTGATGAATCTTGGCCTGAATCATTTGATGCTACTAAAAAAGAAGAAAATGGATCAAATAGCTCATTATGAGATTATTATTCGCTTATCTGATGAAGTTGCTCGCCAAGTGGTCGCAGTAGACTCTTCCAGGAATCTCTAGAAGGCGTTCAGGTAAAATCCCTTCCCTCTGTTATTAGCATGCTCAGTTGCATCTTTACTTTCAAAATGGATGTCTCCATGTCTCTGAATGACAACATGTATAAATTTCTTAAAATGAACCATGATTTGGAAAGGTGTGGTGATAAAGTTGTTGAATCTCACCAAGCTGTGATTTTGCTAAACTCTCTACCTTCCCAATTTGATAATTTTAAAGATGTGCTTGAGTTTAATCATGATGACATAAAGGGTCTGACTAAAAAGAAGATTGTTGATGCTGTAACTCAGAAAAATGAGACTATGAAAGTGTTTAAGTGTAAACCTGACAAAGAGTCTAAAAATGAAGTCATGTTCACTAAGGGAAAGTATAAAAACCAGAAAAAGATCTATAAGAAAAAGTAAAGGAATCTGACTCTTCTAGCTCCAATTCTGGGAATGCCAAACCCAAATATGAGAAAAAGAATCTAAAATGTCACTACTGTGGCAAGGGTACTCACTTGATAAATGATTTCTTTAAGAAGAAGAAAGATGAGGCCTTAGTTGCCTCCACAAAAACACAAAATGGTACTTCTACAATTGTTGAGTCACACCTTTCCTATCCTGTTGAGTTGCTCATGTCTGCACATCATGTTAATTCTGATCATGATGTAGGGATACTTGATTTGGGTTGCACTATGCATGTTACACCTCATAAGCATGTCTTTGATTACATACATCTTTGTGTTGAGGGTGAGGTTAGGTTGGGTGATCATTCTTCTCTTAAGATTAAGGGTGTTGGCACTGTTCCTTTTAAAATGCATGATGGTGTTGTTAGAATCCTCCAAAATGTTAGGTGGTACCTAACTTAAGGAGAAATTTGTTGTTTGAAAGCATGTTTGAGACCTTGAGTGTCATATCCACACCCATAATGGGGTCAAAAATGTCTCTTGAAATGGGAAAGTCCTTGTAAAAGGAATTAAAAAACATGGCCTTTATCATGTCATTGGTTCTCCTGTTATGACAATGTCTTCTGAAGTGAATGCATGCATGAGTGTTGATTCAACTAAGTTGTGACATGCTAGATTAGGTCATATAGGACACAAGGGGTTGCATTATCTGTTCAAGAATGGATATATAAGTCAAAAACCCTTTGATTTGAGCATGTGTGAAAACTGTGTGTTTGGGAAACTTGCTAGAACTCCCTTTACCAAATCCAAATTCATTGCTCAAAAGCCTCTTGAGTATGTACATGCAGACCTATGGAGACCTGCCCAAGTGGACACAGTTAGTGGCAAGAAATATTTCTTGTCATTAATTGACCACTATTACAGGAAGGTTTGGGTGTACTTACTCAAAGCTAAGAGTGATGCCTTTGACATGTTTAAATACTGGAAGCAAACTGTTGAGGGCCAGTCTCAGTTCAGGGTGAAATGCCTTAGAACTGACAATGGCCTTGAATTTTGCAACCATGCTTTTGATGCTTTCTGTCATGAAAATGGCATTAAAAGGCACTTAACTGTGCCTTGCACACCTCAGCAAAATGGCATTGCTGAGAGAATGAACAAGAGCTTGCTTGAAAAGGCCAGGTGCCTGCTAATCAGTGTTGGGATGAAACATTCCCTTTAGGGAGAGGCTGTCACCACAGGTGCATACTTGATCAATAGATCCCCTTGCTCTGCCATTGGTTTCAAAACTCCACAAGAATTGTGGAGTGGAACCAAACCTACCATTTCACATCTGAGGCCCTTTGGATGTACTGCCTATGCTCTTAATAATATTGGGATGTTAAATCCTAGAGCCCAAAAATGTGTGATGTTGGGATACCCTGAAGGGGTAAAAGGCTTCAAACTATTACTCATACAGCCTGGTGGCTATAGAGTGATAGTAAGTAGGGATGTCACTTTCAATGAAAGTAACTTCCATTTCAAAAATGTTCTCACATCTTCTCCTGAGCACTTAGACAGGTCTGAACAAGTTCATACTCCATTCTATGTTGCTCCACCTCCAAATGAGCTATTTGATGAAGACTTTGATATTGGATACTCTCCATCTCATTTTGGAAATTCTGAAAATTCTGGCATTGGTTTTTCTAATGAGCACTTGAATCCTCAAACAAGTATTGAAGAGCACTTAGCTGTGCAACCTCACCATCACAGTGGGCATGTCAGTTCACATCCTTCACCCTCTACATCTATGCATGAGCCTCTTCTTGATGATTTGCATGACTATGTGCATGACCATGTATCTGATTTGCATGATATTGATGACTTTGTGCATGATGTTGATAATCTTGTTGAGGATTTTTGCTTTGATGAGGTGCCAAACTTGAATAATTATCAGTTGAATAGAGATAGGGCCCCTAGGGTTAAAATTCCAAACAAAAAGTATGTGAACAATGTTGATGAGTTTGCTTTCATAATTGCTGATGTTTTGAATGCTTATACTCCTGACCTGTTTGAACATGCTATTAAATATGTTCATTCTGATCTTTGGTTGAAGGCCATGAATGAGGAAATTAAATCCATGCATGACAATAAGACTTGGATTTTGGTTCCAAACCGAAGAATTCAAGAGTTATTGATTGCAAATGGATTTATAAACTCAAAGAGGGAGCCATTGCTACTGATCCACCTAGATACAAAGCTAGGCTAGTAGCAAAAGGCTTCTCTCAAAGGGAGGGAGAAGATTATCATGACATTTTTGCCCTTGTTGCTAAGTATAAAACCATGAGATTGATACTTGCTATGTTTGTTGTTTATGATCTTGAAGTAGAACAAATGGATGTTAAAACAACTTTCTTGCATGGTGACCTTGAAGAAACTATATATATGAAATAGCCTAAGAGTTTTGTTGATCCTTCTAAGCCTGATCATGTATGCTTGTTGAAGAAATCCATATATGGCTTGAAGCAATCACCTAGACAGTGGAATATAAAGTTTGATAAATGCATGAAATCTTTAGGGTTCCAATCCAGCAAGTATGATTTATGTTTATACTTTAAGCACGTCAAGTCTGATTTGCCCATTTATGTCTTGCTTTATGTTGATGATATGCTTTTGATTTGCAAATCCATGTCTAAAATCAATGATGTGAAAAGGGCCCTTAGAAAGAACTTTGACATAAAAGACCTAGGTCATGCTCAAATGATCCTAGGCATTAAGATTGTTAGAGACAGGTCTAAGAAACAAATCATGCTTACTCAATCTGATTATCTGCATAAGGTGCTTGATAGATTCCATGCTTTGAATGATAAGCCCTCCTCCATGCCTCTAGGAGGGCACCTTGACTTGAAAAAAGCCAAGATGCCTCTCTCCAAAGATGAGGAGGGAAGAATGTCCTCTATTCTCTATGATGCTGCAGTTGGTTCAGTTATGTATGCTATGATTTGCACCAGACATGATCTTGCTTTTTCCATCAGTGTTCTGAGTAGATATATGTCTGAGTCATGTGAAAAACATTGGCATGCCATGAAATTTTGTTTGAGATATATTGCTAGTACTACCAACTTTGGTTTGCTCTATGGTGTTCATTCATCTCCTTCTGAACTCTATGGCTACCAACTTTGGTTTGCTCTATGGTGTTCATTCATCTCCTTCTGAACTCTATGGCTATGTTGACTCTGACTTTGCTAGCAATAAAGACAATAGAAAATCAACCACCTCCTATGTCTATACTTGGTGTGGAAATTGCATCTCTTGGAAGTCTCAACAGCAGTCTATTGTAGCGCTATCCTCTACTAAGGCAGAGTACATAGCTGCTACTGAAGCATCCAAGGAAGCAATTTGGCTCCAAGGATTGCTAAGGGATATTGAAGGTAAGAACTACATGTCCAAATTGCATATGGACAGTCAGAGTGCCCTCTATTTGTGCAAAGACCCTATGTACCATGAAAGGACCAAACATATTGATGTGAGGTACCATTTCATAAGGCAAAAGGTCACTAAGAAATTGATTATGGTTGAAAATATTGATGGTAAGAAGAATCCTGCAGACTTTGGTACCAAAATTGTTACAACTGATAAGTTTAACTTTTGCAGGGATTTCCTACATGTGATCGAGCCATAACAGAGTTGAGGAGGGTATAATGGGACGGTGATAGAAAGACTGTAAGACCAGGGATCAACAAAACAAGGAAACAAGATTTACTATTGATGTAAACTAAGGAATTAGAAGGGCAAATTGTAGAGTTGTATATTAAGATTGTAATCTCCTAAGTTTGGACATTGGGCTTGTAATATGTATTATCTAGGGTATGTGTGTGTGTTGCCAAGCTAGGCCTATTCTCACTGGAGGCAGTATTGGGCCAAACGGCCCAATACTTGGTCACCCGAGATAACCCAAATTCGGTGACTCGTGCTCATTAACTTGAACGACGTCGAGGAGCTAGGGTTGGAGCGTGCCATATAAAACGCAACTCTTCTCCCTTGCGCCTCTTGTTGGATCATTCAGAGAGCTTCTAGGGTTTTCCATTGAGAGCGTTTGCTCGGCCTTGCTTGCCTGAGCTCGACGCTAGTGACCTGAGCTCCCTCTAAAATCCAAACAAAGGAAGAGAGAAGACGAGAGCTCCTTAGAGACCTTTGTGGTTGTTCGATTTGTTCGAGTTGTGCTTCTCTAAACTTGCTTCTCTCTCTCCGATTGTTTGCTTGTATTTACAGTTCTCTTTGCCCTCTGAACTTCCCCTTGGATCTCTAGCATTTCGATTGGGGATAGAAAGCCAAATAACACTTTGTTTGGTTGTCTTTGCTTTCGATTTCTGTTTGCTTGAGTTCCTTCCTTGTATTCCGCACTTCATAGATGTACCAAGGTCGATCTACAAGTGGAGGAGGAGAAGGAGGAGACCCCTTCTACGCGCTTGTTTCATCGTCTTTTCCTCCTGGGACGGACCCTAAGTTGGTCGACTACTTCAACCGCGTCGACAAGGATAGGAGTGAAGTGATTTGCGACCAAGATCTGCAGTAGGCGTTGTCAACGTTCGATCAGAGGTTCAGCCTCCAAACCGTCCACCTGCTCATGTACATGTTCACCGGATCCACGAACGTGAGGATGGACAAGAGGGATGTCAAAGATGGTCTCATGAGCATGTGTTTTAATGTTTCACCCTTTGTGCTTTGGCTTCTCATGTCCAAATTCGACAAATTCGGCGCCAAGTGTGGCATCGAATACGAATACTACATCGAGTACCCATTGATCCATCTCTCCATTCCATGTTTCTTGCAAAACTAATTAATTTCCAAAACTAACGCTTTCTCCCCTTGCCTTTTGTACCATTGCAGGTGTTGCGTGGTTGTCAAGGTACCTACTTACATCACTTCCATCTAGATCGATGTGTATTTTCATTCGATCATAATTATATATATGTCCTTAATAAGCTAGATTGTGTGATCCTTCATTTGATATTAATTGTACGTACTAAGACTCTAAGAGACTCTTATGTATTGTCGCACGTTGGTTTATGCAGGGATTAACCGAAAATTTAAGACAAAGGAGGACTCCTATCGTAGATCTGCAAGCTTCACCTACGAAGAGTTCCTCCTCAGTGTTCTTCCGTTCATTGTGGCCCAAGAAGAAGATTATAAAAGGTGATCAAAGAAATGATCGGTGGACACAGAAAAAATGATACTAAGAAGCTCTTAAAAAACGATTATCTTGAAGAATACCTCGGGACAATTCTTTCGTTTCTTTTCCTTTCAGATTCATTAGGAAAGGGAACCCCAAGCTTGTTATTATCATTCCATAAGCATATTCTGTCTTTAATTTCAGTTTCTATTCTTCACTTTGTAAATGCGTTCCATCTTGTTTGAAAACTATAACGTGTAACAGCGATTTTCTGATTAAGTTTCCCTCATTATAGCAGGTAACACGTTTACGTGGTAAATCTACCCAAAACAATTGGCGCCCACCATGGGGCCTTAGCCAAAAGGAAGTCGCCAAGAACCGTAAGCTCTACCTATGCAAGATGGAAGGCATTCATGCTACCTACAGTCATGTAGACGATCCCGAGAACAATGAAATCAATCAGGGTAGAGACAACCAGCAAACCGGAAACGTGGACGGAGTCGAGCAAGATTCTAGAAATGGGAATGGCAATCCTACCACTGTAACACCCCTATTTTTGCAATGATGGGTATTACCGTCGTTGACCTCGGACTTTACCGTCCAAAGTCACCCAAGGCTTTAAATAATTTAATTAGACATAATCAAAGAAGAAATTGACTAAATGCGCAATTTTATTCATTGACAAGAACTTTCGTTCATTACATTGAGAGTCGTTTTACGACTGATGTAGCAGTAGAAAGTAGAGCCCATTTAAAAAGGGTTGAAATATCGTATTTAAAAATACAAGTATGTTTCTCCAAGACAACTCATATGAAGATGATTTGCTTGGTTAAACTAGAAGAGCTGGTGCACTATCTTCGGAATGCTTTGCTCTTATAAAAAATTCCTTCCTTCCTTCAATATCGTCTTGCCTTGTCCTTCCATCCTTGCATAACTCTTCTCGAGCCTTCTAGACTTTGTCTTTCAAAAGATCGGTATGACCATCCTAGAGTCTGACATTTGTCGCGAAGGGCGAAAAATACCAGGCAAAAATGCAGAAATAGTGGAATTAGTCTAAGGGTCGTTTGGTAATTTTATTATTTCGTCAAGGAGATAAATAGAAGAGATGTACTTGAAAGTTATAAACTTTATGTGGAGCTTTACGGATAGAATTTAGTTGATCTCGAAGAGAGATAACTTAGATTTAAAAGCGAAGGAAACTACGAGACTATAGAATCTTTATGTGGAGCTTTCAGGACGGAAACGAGTAGATCTCAAGATGAGATAACTCTTAAATTGAAAGAAGAACTACAAGATTGTAGAACTTCTTAGAGTAGAAGGTATGTTGGGAACGTTATAATACATACAAGTTTTGAAAACCTCCCGCGCCCTTGTCGGACCTCAACCAACCTCATCTTATTCAGTGCTCCAGATAGGGGAGGTGGCCCGAAGGCGCTTAAGTACCCGCCCACCTTAGACAAGCTCGAATAATCATTCGGATTGGAAAGATGATCGTTTTAAGAATCGGGAGCCGGGTGGTCTTCCACGTTGTACTATTCCGATCCGGTTTTGGTTTCTTTTAATTATGCTTTGGCACTTATCATATGTCATGATAAAAATTTCACTTAAGCTAACTTATTTTAAGAGTGTGAGGGGCAATGAATGGGCCCGGGTCCACTTACTGGAACGAAATTTCGGGCACTTAGCTGGGGTGCACTCGTCCCTCCTACGAGAAGGAGCAGACATAGATCATGATTCGTAAAGTCGCGGAATTTAGGCGTGGTGCCATACGACTTAGTAGGTTATATAGTGGTGTCGAGTTAATCCCGCACCCCTCACTATTTCATCCAAACCGGTCTCGAAAAGAGATGTTAAACAAGCAAGGTCACAAACAAGACTAGTGTAATAGCCCTATCAAATATTAAATAACGTAATAACGATAACAATTAGGTCATTATTTCTAACAATCGATATTCCTAGATTCGTTTATTACTATCAAACAAGTTGTTCCCAACATCGAGAAATTTCACGAAACGAATTATCGAGGCTTCAAGGAGAAAATCCACTTGCCTTAATTTGCAAGCTTGTACTTTCGAACGACACGGAATTCGATGGCTTAGACGGGATTGAGACTTCGACCTAACGACACGAGAGATAATAAGAGAATTTTTATTAAAATTCCTTATCTCTTCTAAGGTTTTATTTTCTCTTATTTTCCTTTTTATAAGAGAATTTATGAAAAGCTAAATTATTTAAATAATAATTTAGGTAGAGGTGTTAAATAATAATATCCTTAATTATTGTTTTTAATTGTAATATTTTAAAATACTTTATAAAAATAGTTATATTTATATAAAGTTTCATGCAAGATTTGAAAATCCAAGAATTCTCTTTCTAAACTTACTATTAATATTTAAATACTTCGGTTAAATTAATATTTTTCCCATGCTTTTTATTAAGTCCAAAGTTGTTAATAACATTATTTTTAAAAGTATTAATAAAGTCTTAAATTTGACATGCAAGGTGGAAAAGTTCATTATAGGTCATTTTATACATTGCATGCAAATACTTTAATCAATTTATTTAACTTGGAAAAATATTATTTTTTTGTTTCTTTATTAATACAAAGATTATTAAAACATTTTCCAAAATTATTATTAAAGTCTTTAAGTCGGCATGCATGGGTGAAAAAGATTATGTAAAGTCTTTTAATCCTCCAACAATTATATGTCTAGATTATTTAAATCCATTTTTATTCTTATTAAAAATACTTTATTCAAAATATCTCACAAATATTATTTCAAAGCTTATAATGGTATTAAGAGATATACAAGTCTATTTTCCTTTTTTTAATAGAATCTTATTTTAATAAATCTCCTTAACTTACATTGTTTCCTTCATAATAAAGGGAAATATGCCTAAGTTAATACTTTTCCAATATTTACCCAAATATGCTTAAAATATCATTCTTATGAATATTAAAGTTCTAGGAATTCATATATGCTTATTAAAATTATATTACTGGGCATGCAAATTAATTTAGTTACATAATTTCCTCTTTAATAACCCCTTATAATATGTGTTCAATTAATTTAAATAAATTTTATATATATGTAGGAATTATTTTATAAACTGTTTTTAATTAAAATATGAGTCGTGAAATTATACCGAGCGAAAACGAGACGGAAATGGGCACGCAAAACGAGATGGGCGAAATGGGCTTCTTCTTTCTCTCTTTCATCTTAAAACATTCTGATGGGCTAATATTGGACATATGGGCCAAAAATCAGCCCAACAGCAGCCCAAAAGAGCAAGGCTCATCTTCTTCCTTTGCCCTTTCACGTGAATTGAAGAACGATGCACCAGTGTGGGCAGCACTAGTGGACGACGGCGTGGGCGACTCCAGGGCGGCGACCTCCTGGACTGGTGGCGCGCGCGGTGGTGGCCGGCGGTCCTGTCGAATGGAGGTGGTGGTCCAGTGACCAAGGTGGGCATTTAGGGTTTTGTGGAATTTTAACCAAAAAAATCAACTTTTTAATGGAGAAAATTCAGCTTTGGGGGGAGAAATTAAAATTTGAAATTTGGGCTTGAATTAGAACGAATTTATGATGAAGAAGGAGAGGAATTGATGTGCCTTTCTTACTAAAATTCACTTCTATTTATAGTGGGAGGAGGAAAAACCATTATCCACACCTTCAAGCTTGGACCTCTCATGGCATGGGTAGATCATTGATGAATGGTTGAATTTGTGTTTCTTTGCAATGGGTGGAAGCAAGAGATTGGTGAAGAGGAGAGGTGAAAAGGGAGAGTTTTAGTGGCAATGGTGGGAGGTGAAGCAATTTGATACAACGTACGTCAAATCAATCAGACAAGTCTAATTCCTTCTAAGAAGGAAGAAGAAGAAATAAGACAATTAAAGGATTAAAATTCTTTAATGGGTAGATAAATTGTCATAGCATAGCGGAAATGGGAGTGTGTGTTGATTTGGAAAATGCAGGAGGTTAGGGGTTCGAGTCCCACCGTTTATTTTTATTTTTATCCCATTCTTCTTATTTTTATTGTATTATAATTATAATGGAAATAAAATCCGAAATTTTATTTAATTAAGTTTTATTTATCATTAAGATATGCCTTTGAAAAGTTTTAATATTACACTATGAAAATCATAATAAATCATAATAATAATTAAACTCTCTATTTTAGAAAATTATTTTTTTTGACCGTTTCTTTTTATATAGAAATAGCGGTTATTACAACCACTTCCACAACAGCAGAACGAGGAGGAGTTGTCGACTCCGATACCATCGCTGAGCTCCGCGCATCCATGATCGCTCTTCAAAAAGATTTGGAAAATCAGAAGGAAGCTCATGCCAAATTCACCGAGGTATACGAGAGACAAATCGAAACTTTAACTAATGAACGTAATTTGCTTGGATTTCGGGTACAATCAGCACCAAACCGTCAATGCATTACTGAAGCAACGTACGGCGTCGCTCGGTGATTGGACATGGACGACCCAAATCTTGTGACAACAGACGACATTAGGCTAGTGATTGGCTATCAGGTAATGGTAATTCTTTGAGGGTTGTTAGAGAAGATGTTAAGGTTACCCAATTACGGGAATGCCTTCACCAGACGACATGTGCAATTAGAAGAGGATGACCCACTTCATCGTCAAAGCTACTAGTCCTCACCGGCTAGAGCGTAGGCAGGGAGACGAGAGACCAGATACGTTCCATACCCCAATCCGACTCCTGCCAAAACAAATGTGAATGCGGCATTCGCTAGGCAAAATGAGCGATATGAAGACCCAAGGTTGCCATCCCAAGCTATCTCACTACAACTTTCGTGTAGACACGACAGAATTAGTCTGAACAATTAATGGCATGGGGGATACTGTCAAGTGGCCAAGAAAGAGCAACACACCTTCACACCAAAAAGATAAATCCAGATGGTGTGATTTCCACTTCGATCAAGGTCACCGAACGGACGAGTGCATCGCGTTGAGGAAAGAAGTAAGCGAGTTACTACGCAGGGGATACCTCAAGGATTTAATATCAGAAAGAGAAAGGGAGCAACTAGAACGCAACCAAGGGAAGGCTAGTCCACCACCACCCCCAAAGCATACATGAGTAATCAACGTCATCACTGGGGGTTCCGAAATCTGTGGTGTAACCTATTCTGCAGCTAAGAGGATTGTAAGGAGTACCCTGAAAGAAGAACCCAGAATCTCTGCTCGAAGGGGTCACGATGTGATGCCCATTACCTTCGATGACATCAAAGAAGATGAAGTTCACCATGATTGTTTAATAATTTCCTTAACAATAGCAAACTTCCTCGTTAAAAGAGTTTTAGTTGATAATGGAAGTTCTACTAACTTGCTTATGCTTGATGCCTTGTACAGTTTAGGCCTAGGTTTGGACGACATCATCAAGAAATCTACGACTTTGGTGGGCTTCAGTGGCGAATCGCGCAACACATTGGGGGAAATATCATTACCAACCATCGCAGGAGGGCTGGGGTAAACTACCAGGTAAAATTTCAAGTACTTGATTGTCCATCACCTTTCAATGTTATCTTGGGCAGGACCTGGATTCACGGGATGAAGGTCATTCCATCAACCTATCATCAATGTGTAAAATTCCCATCACCATGGGGGATACAAGAAATCAAGGGGGAACAAAAGATAGCAAGGGAATGCTACTCTGTAACCATGAGAGCAACGACTTCAAAAAACCCGCACATCGAGACAGAAAAGAAGTCGTCAAAATAGCAATTAAAGGGCTGTAAGACTCCCACCTACTACGTGAACTCGGAAACACCAGAACTCGAAGAAGTAGCCCTTGATCCGCTCGACCCATCCAGGAAAGTCAAGATAGGGGAAGACCTGGAGCCTACTCTATGAGGGCAATTAGTGGAGTTCTTAAGATCCTACGGTGATTGTTTCACCTAGTCGAATGACGATATGGTGGGAATCAATCCTAATGTGATCACACATGCGCTCAACGTCAACCAAAAGATTTCGCCATTCAAGTAGAAAAGGCATAAGTTCGCGCCCGAATGAAATCAGGTAATAAACAACGAGGTAAAATCCTTACTTGAGTCTGGTAAAATTAGAGAAGTAAAGTACCCTAACTTGTTGGAGAATGTAGTTGTTGTGAAAAAGAAAAATGGTAAATGGCGCGTTTGCGTCGATTTTACCGATTTAAATAAAGCATGTCCTAAAGATTCATTCCCCTTGCCTCATATCGACGCAATGGTGGATGCAACGGCGGAACATGAGCTTTTAACTTCCATGGACGCATTCAGTGGATACCATCAGATAATGATGCATCCTGATGACCAAGAAAAAACTGCATTCATAACTAATCAAGGGACTTATTGTTACAAAGTTATGCCTTTCGGACTAAAAAACGCAGGTGCTACTCATCAGAGATTGGTTAATAAGATATTATAGGAAAAACTGGGGGATACAATGGAGGTGTACACTAACGACATGTTAGTCAAATCTTTGAAGGCGAAAGATCACATCCAACACTTGGGAGACGCGTTTTAGATTCTGTGAAGCTACAAAATGAAGTTGAACTCAACCAAATGTTCCTTTGGGGTCACATCAGGTAAATTCCTTGGATATATAGTAACGCAGAGAGGGATTGAGGCAAGTCCGGATCAGATCAAGGCAATAATGGAGTTACAATCACCAAGATGTGTCAAAGACGTTCAGAAGTAGACAGGACGAGTAGCAGTATTCAACCAGTTCATATCCCGATCCTCAGACAGGAACAAGTTGTTCTACGACATCCTGAAGAAAAAGAAGTCATTCGAATGGACAGAAGCACACGAAGAAGCCTTTAAAGAATTGAAGTGTTATTTATCCCACTCTCAGATACTTTCCAAACCAAAGCCAAGTGAAATCTTGTACATATATTTGGCAGTCACGGAGGCAACCATAAGTGCCATCTTGATTCAAGAAGAAGACGGGAATCAATTACCCATCTATTATGTGAGTAAAACTTTACTTGATGCGGAGACCAGGTATTCACCCGTTGAGAAACTCATACTGTCTCTAGTAATGGCTTCTATAAAATTACGTCCTTACTTTGAAAGTCATTCTATTACTGTAAGGACTAACTTTCCAATGAAGAGTATCATGTCAAAACTGGAGTTATCAGGTCGTCTGCTGAGGTGGTTGATTCACCTCAACGGGTATGATTTCACTTACGAGCCACGAACAGTGTTGAAGTCTCAAGCCTTGGCGGATTTTGTGACTTCACTTCACTCCTACCATACCAGAAGAAGAAAATCAAGAAATATTACAGGTAGCAAGATTGCTGAGCAGTGACAAGTGGATGATGCACACCGATGGGGCGTCGAATCAAGTAGGTGTAGCGCTGGGGGTAGTCCTAAAGTCGCCACAGGGGGATAGAATAACCCAGGTTGTTCGATGCACATTCAAAGCCACCAACAACGAAGCGGAATACGAGGCACTCATAGTAGGGTTGCTTATTGCCAAGGACTTGAATGTGCAAGAAATCGAGGTGATATGTGATTCATTGCTTATTGTCAATGAAGTCACAAATTCATATGTTGCAACGGATTCGAAGATGAAGGCATACTTGGAAAAAGTTCAAGAAATTATTAAAAACTTCAAGCACTTTGAGATAAAGCAAGTACATCGAGACGCTAACACGCAAGTGGACGCCTTAGCAAATCTCGGATCTGCGATCGACCCAAGAAAATATGACAAGATATCGTTCGTATATCTGGATGCACCTTCCATAACAAAAGAAGCAAACATGTTCGAGGTACGGGATCCTAGTGCAACTACTTCATGGGTAACCCTTATCTAAGATGGTTACGAGATGGGATTCTACCGGATGACAAAGAGGAAGCTCGACGACTTAAGGTAAAAGGTTCTACTTTCGCCATTAAAGATAACTTCTTGTTCAAGTGGATATCATCAGGATTGTACGCACGATGCGTGAAGGAGGAAGAAGTACAAAAGGTGTTGCAGGATATACACGATGGGGAGTGCGGAAATCACACAGGGGGTCGCAACTTGGCAAAGAAGGCAAGTAGGATGAGCTACTATTACAATGACACGGTGGAGTTTGCTCGGAAGTGTTACGCGTGCCAACGTCACGGACCTATACCACATCATCCACCAGAGTTGTTACATCCTATAACTTCCCCTTGGCCATTCATGAAGTGGGGAATGGATATCATAGAGACATTCCCTCCGGCCTCGGGACAACGTGTTTACATAATAGTCATGACTGACTACTTCTCTAAATGGATCGAAGCCGAAGCCTTCAAAGAAGTAAAAGACACACAGGTTATCTCCTTCATAAAGAGAAATATCCTGAGTAGATTCGGAGTACCATCAACCATATTATATGACAACGGGTCCCAATTCATCAGCGACAAGACAAGATCATTTTGCCAGCAATACAACATTCAGTTGGTGATGTCTACACCACGTTACCCTCAAGCCAACAGTCAAGCGGAAGCAAGTAACAAGGTGATCATCAACAATTTCAAGAAACGCCTTAAAAAAGCCAAAGGAAGATGGGTTGACGAGTTGCCCCTTATTCTTTGGTTGGATCAGACAACTCCCAAGACTACGACCGGACACACTCCTTTTTCATTGGTGTATGGGTGTGAAGCCGTGTTACCAGTTGAGATAACCCTTCCAACAGTTAGATATGGTCTTACTACTGAAGAACCGAACCTAACCAACCTATTCCATCATCTGGATACGGTAGATGACATGCGAGATGAGGCATCGGTCTACATGGCGGCATACAAACAGGGGGCAGCTCGGTGTTACATCAAACGCGTCAAGGTAAAAGTATTTCAAGTAGGCGAATGGGTGTTGAAAAAGGTTTTCCAAAATACCCAAGAATTGAATGCTGGCAAGTTGGGAGCCAACTATGAAGGACCCTAACATATCACAAAAGTCGTTGGACAAGGAGCCTATGAGTTAGTCTCCCATGATGGAAAGATAGTCCCGAAAAGCTGGAACGCGATAAATCTAAAATCATACTACTTTTGATAAGTAAGTCACAACAAGGTATTTATCTGTTACTTCATTATGTTAAATTTATTTTTTCACCTTGTCCTACACGCGTGGAATAACAACGATGTTACAAAAACTAACATGGGATACCTTGTGACGTTACAGGCCAAAACATAGGCCCTCGCCTTACAATCAGGCAACGATGTGCACATAACGACTAGTCACAAGATGCAAGAGACGAGAATACATGAATACAACTCTAGAGCAAGAGGAGTTTAATATAAACAAAGATACTTGTGTAACCAGTTCAGACTTTATTAAATAAAACATGAGTATCTACATTCTATTATATATATCATTCTCTCTTAGCATCCTTTACAAAAGCGCTACTACCACATAAGTTGGTCAAACACGGCTAACAATCGTCTTCCCAAACGTGTCAATCCTTATCCTATGAACGCAGACTTCAAAAACCTATACCACCTGCAAAAGAGACAAACAAACTGAATACCAGACAAACACCAAAATAGCATTCACAATGGAACCCCGAAAGCAAAAGTGGGGTTAAAGGATTTGTCCACACAAGCGGCCACACAAACAGGTCAATGTATTAAAACACTGACAAACCAGGGGTACCAAAATACTTAAAGTTCAAAAGTAGGAATAAGGAGAATACTCCTTCGAAACATCTTCGGAAGCCTTATGGTTCTCCATGAGTTCCACCTGGGCTACCTCTTTGGCAACCTGAGCAATCTCGTCTACCATTGAAGACTTCTTGGTTGCGATTACTTCATTAGAGAACAGACTCTTGAACAACTCTCTTTCCTTCACAACATCCCATGAGGTGTGCTTCCCCGAGGTAAACTCTTCCATCATTTCTACACGAGCCTTGCATGACCAGTAATATGCAGTATCCTCGGTCTCCTTTGCGAGAGCAGCTTCCTTACTTGATGCAATGATGAACTTCTCTTCCCATTCCTTGGAACTCCTAGAGGCCTTCTCAAGAGCAACTGACAGCTCAACCTTCTTCTCTAAAGCGTTCTTCTCTTGCCCCAGTATAGTACTCCTATCCTTCTCAAGTTGCACGTTGATTTTTCTCTGAGCCAGCTGACTAGGCAGGTCCTTAAAAGCCTTAAAAGTTGATTGCGTGAGCTGGAAACTCTAGACATGTTAAAAAGCGTTGCATCATGAGTAAGGGGTAAAATGCGTAAATCAAAAACCTAGCTAGTTATTAAAAGTCAAGTAATCATACCTGCCATTAGGCGGCTAGCATCTCGCCAAAGAAGTCCGGTATGGAAGATCGACTTTCCGCACCTCGAGGACATTCTACATGGAGAGGCGTCAAAGAACTTAAACACTTCTCCGCCGCCACATCCAGCGAAATCATGGTACCTGGAAGATCAGTCAAGTTTGAAGCAGCATTTATCTTCGAATAAGGAACTTTGGTATCAGTCATATTTTGAGAAATGGATATCGCCAAAGACATGTCAGTCGTTGATGTTGTTTCAGCCTTCCTCTTCTTCCATACCTCAACCCGTTCCATGGTAGTAAGCGCGGTAGTGGAGCGAGTGGTCCTTGAACCTAGCAGCATGCAGGTAAGCTGGATTAAAAGAAACAAACACGTCCACATATAGTGTGGGAAAGAAATTTCAAAATTTACTTGATATCTCAGTATCTTCATAATCAGCAAAACACGCCTTCACAAGCTTAGGGTAAGATCTTTCTTCCAATGAAAGAGCTTCTATTCGAGAAATGATTTGAGCCTACACCTTGTGAGGTTGAAGAGAAGCGAAATTCACTACATAAAAGACAAGCATAGTCAAGGGTTAATGACATCCGGACAAAGCGAGATAGACAAACAGAGAAAACACTACCTGATAAACGCTACCGAGGTTTCAGAAAAGAGGTATCGGTTCCCAAAGAAGATAACTTTACGAAAAAGAATTTATCAGCCCAGCCTCGGTCAGACTTCGACATGTTATAAATAAGGTCAGATTTGTTTTTGAGGGTTTTCAAGATAAAACGACCAGGACCACCTTTGGAGAGATGGTAATTACGAAGAAAATCAACGGCTTTGAACGAGATATCGTGAGAAGAACATAGGAGATCGACAGACAAGAGAAGTCTCCATACCTGGGGAAGTATTTGCCTAGGGGACACATTGAGAGTAACAAGAAAGTCGATCACGAGTGGGGAAAAGGAAAATGTTGTCCAATACGGAGGGGTATTCATACAAACATACCCAATCATCATTATAAAAGTCGACCCAAACGCCAGGGGGAGGAAGAAACACTTCCACAGAGGCAGGGAACCCGGCGGTGAAAGCGAAAGAGCTAGGTTCCTCAGAGGTGCTATTCCTCTAGTGATAAGGAGTAAGGATTTTGGATGAAACTAGGGAAGGAGGATCGGAAGGATCACAACATCGAGAAAGAGATTCCGAAGAAGAACCAGAGGTTTCCATGGAGAAGGAAGAAAAGAAAGTAGAATACGGAGAATTGGGAAAGGGGAACGTACCTGGTGACCAAGAAGCACAGTTGGGGCAGCAATAAATCATCAAAACCGCTATAAATAAGAATCGATGGGACGTGCTCCGCGTGCTACAACTTCCAAGACGCGAATTAAAAACCCTAAAAAGTCTTTTGGAGGGAACTTTTTCGGGTTTTTGAGGGGGTATTGTTGGGCCTTCCTGAATTTAGCCCAAAACCGCATTAGTACAAACACTAGGCCCAAATCATCAAGCATTGAAACCAGCTAAGGAGTAATTGTAGGGGTGTGGTTAACGGGGGAGTAATGGTGGAAATCTCGGCCGAAGAAGATCTCCCAAAACAAACGGCTATTCCATTAAATAACGATAGCGATATCCACGGGAGGGGGAGAAGCTCACAACGATCACAAGAAGAAGAAGATTATAAAAGTTGATCAAAGAAGAGCTCGGTGGACACAGAAAAAACGATACTGAGATGCTCTTAAAAAATGATTATCTTGAAGAATACCTCGGCCAATTCTTTCGTTTCTTTTCCTTTCAGATTCATTAGGAAAGGGAACCCCAATAGGAAAGGGAACCCCAAGCTTGTTATTATCATTCGATAAGCATATTCTGTCTTTAATTTCATTTTCTATTCCTCACTTTGTAACGCGTTCCATCTTGTTTGAAAACTATAGCGTGTAACAGTGATTTTCTGGTTAAGTTTCCCTCATTATAGCAGGTAATACGTTTACGTGACAAATCTGCCCAAAACAGTAACCTAAAGTAAATATAAACTCAAATTCCACCCAATTTTTTGAAATTTCCGTTAAAAATTTATATAAAAAAAATAAAAAACCTTCAATAAATACGCACACTCGTGATTCTTCTTCTTACAGTATACAGATTATATCTCCTACTTGTATAATCAGCAGCAAAATTTCCCTTTGCGCTTCACACGGACAACAATGGCGTGTCCCGGCATGGTCGGCTTCCTCGGATTAGGCGCGATATGAACTTTCAATTGGATGTGTTGCTTCGTCGAACTAGTTTCTCCGTTCAAGCCTTCTGTCCCCATGTATTTTTCCTTTCTCTTGTTTTATGTTGCTTTTGTGCAGTTGTTTTGCTTTTGTTCCGAATTTGATGTTGAATTAGCTCACTTGATTGAAGTAATTCTTTGCACGGTGAATCATGAATGGAGTGGAATTGGTTTCCGCGCTCAGTCGATATTTGTTATCTACGCTCGACAATTAGTAGAATTTCACAAAATACAAGATGCTACAGCAGATTTAAAGTTTGACGTAGCAATATCTTAGATTGTAAACTTGGATATGTTTATTTTTTATAATTTTTTAACAAAAATTTGTAAAATTGGGATAGAATTTGAGTTTATGTTGGGACTTTTGTAAAATTAAAAGGACACCAAAAGGAATAAGTTTTTTTTTCTGAGCACCAAGAGGAAAAATCCAAAACTTAAAGGCACCAAAAAGAAAATCGCTTATAAAAAAAGGCATGCCAACGCTTGGCTTGAGCACCAGAAAGTACAACTCATAACAAAAGTATTCAATCAAATATATGACTTGAATTACACAATTTTAGCCTTGTCTTAAAACAATCCACCATTTGGCTCTTGTTATCATTGGTGACAATACTTGGTTGGTCGGTTCGTCAACTCGATATTAAAAACTCGATAATAAAAATGTATTTTTACACGGGCCTTGCAAGAAAATGTCTTCATATCCCAACTTCTAGGTTTTATTTTTTTTTTGGTAGAAGGAGAGGCGGTACTCTCCGTTCCCTCGAGGGGAGTTTTATTAATATAGAAAAAAAGGGCTAAGTGGTCAGCATACGGGGGATAGCCCGACCCCTAACATCATCAAACAATAATAAGAAAATCCCCTCCGACGGGACACTCAATACATGAAGTCCAACAGGAAAAGTAAAAGCTAAAGACGCGAGGCGATCAGCCACCGCATTTGCCTCGCGAAAAACATGACGGAATTGGATAGACCAATCCCTACTAATAAAGCCTTGGCAACTCGAGACCAGGCTAAAAAGAGGATGGTTCCTCTTAATCCTAGAACTTAGGAGATTAATAACTAGTTGAGAGTCCGCCTCAAGGGACACGTTTCGATATTTATTAACTTTGAATTTGTATCCTATATTTGTAAATTAGAAAGATCTCTCCATGGTAAAAATAATCGCCTCGGGCTGGGTTTTCAAAAATGAGTGATTCTCTTATTAGCAGAATTAATTACTAGACTTCCAAGAAGCTATCCACAATGGACCGATCCCTAAGAGGGGCTGATCAATATTTTGTGCTTTTGCAAATTCCACAGTGAAGATAATTGAGGAAACACATACCTTGCGGTCAACCTCATTCTTCATCATCGCATCAAGCACCTAGATCTCGACTTCCACTTTGTCCATGAACGTGTCAAAT
The DNA here is from genome assembly GCA_964016875.1 of Fallopia convolvulus. Classification (NCBI taxonomy): domain Eukaryota; kingdom Viridiplantae; phylum Streptophyta; class Magnoliopsida; order Caryophyllales; family Polygonaceae; genus Fallopia; species Fallopia convolvulus. The sequence continues at coordinate 28,702,142 of OZ024719.1, forward strand.
CCGGCTCTCTCAATGTTACATTTGCATTGTCTCCGCCAATGACCAGATTGTTGACGCTCTAACCAGTTAGCCGTCTTTGTGGATCTCATGATCCACTAGTTTATCTGGTGAATCGAATGACTACGTACCCTAAGCGAATTAAAAATAGTCCAAGATCCAAGTGGGCCAAACCATACTTACCAGCATCTCGTTAGTGCCCCATCTTTCATTCTCTTCCATGAATGGACATGTACTATACTATCGCTCACTCGTTCCTCATTACAACGGGGTGGATCCACCACTTGGTCCATATAATTTGCTTTTCCAACACACTGCACCCACCACTTGTGCACACTAAAATTAAACAAGTGTTTTTGCAAACGTACATTTATAAGGCCAATTCGTAATGCTTTTATAAAGCCTTTGTTCACATGCAAATATGCAATTGACCAAGATTGTTCAATCTCTTGCCTTCTCGTTGCAAATAACCCCTTAATCGCATCTTACCATTTCACTTCCCTTCCATCCCTTCAACTAACAAAATCCAAAAAAAATGCAAGCTATACCATTCAATATCATTCCGACGAGCAAGTTAAACCACTTACCTAGCCTCCCGTAAAATCATCTCTTTTGTGTGCCATTCGCTTCCCTACGAGTCAACTTCGAGCTCCACCAACTCGCACTACTAAATTAACGAGCTAATGAAGCGGTTTAGTTGCTACGGTTAGGACTAATGAAGCGGTTTATTGCTACGGTTGAGATAATGAAGCGGTTTTGGTGCGATTTTGCAGCGGTTTAAGCTTTTAGCGGATAATAAGCGGGTACATAGTCTAATAATGCGGATAGAAAAAAATAAGGCTTTTTTACCGGAAACCACCCGTACAATATGCCATATTAGCGTAAACCACCCTTTCAATGACTATTTACCGAGAACCACCCCTACAATGCCTTCCGTTAGGTTTTTACCACCCAATTAAAATTTTTCGTCAGAAATCCCGTTAACTTGTGCAATGACCCTTTTGCCCCTCTTTTTCTCCCAAATTACATCCCAAACTCCCCACCTTTTCCGTCACCTCCCTCAAGATCTCCGCCTTCAACCTCTCCGTCCCCTCCGACGCCGCCGCCTTCTCGCACCTCGCCTCCAAGCTCGACTTCACTCCCTCCGCCAAATTCACCGTCGTCGTCGCCTCCTCCGCTGGGGTATAGGTCGGCAACGCTACTCTCCCGGCGTTCACGCATTCCCCCAGGAACACGACGATTCTGAAGGGGACGGTGGCCAGCGACCCGAATCGTGACTAGACCCTAACTCCCGCTCCACCGCCCTCTTCAACACTATCCCTCCGCCGCCACGTCACCACTCCACCACTCCACCACAACAACCCTCTCCCTCTGCCACATCCTCGTCTTCGCCATCAACCATACAATCTCCCTCGTAACAGTCGCCAAATCGAAGATTTTGAGCTCGATTCCGCTCCAAGAGCTCACCGTGGAGCGGATCCAGATCGAGCGCCAGGGAGTAGATCCAGATCTAGAGGAGACGAATTCGCGGATCTGGAGGAGACGAATTCCGGCGCCAGGGAGGGGATCCAGATCGAGCTCGCCCCGATGTCTCGGATGATCAGCAACTCCCTCGCCGTAATCAAGTACATCGAGACAATGTGCCGCCAATTCAAAGATTCAGAAACCAAACCTAGGGTTTCCACCATGGATGACCTCAAGAGATCCGAATGCGTAGTCGAGAGGGAGAAAGAGGAAGATTGGGGTGTAATTTGGTGGAAAAAAGAGGGGCAAAAGGGTCATTGCACAAGTTAACGGGATTTTTGACGGAAAATTTTAATTGGGTGGTAAAAATCTAACGGAAGGCATTGTAGGGGTGGTTCTCGGTAAATAGCCATTGAAAGGGTGGTTTACGCTAATATGGCATATTGTACGGGTGGTTTCCGGTAAAAAAGCCAAAAAATAATGTTGTTGCGATTCCATCAATTTCTTTTAAAAAAAAGAAAAGAAAAAAGGCTAGTGATGCGGTTTTGGCTAAAATAAGAGCGCGTACACGGGGCTTGCTAAACGTCACCATAAATTATCATCACCATTATCATTTTCCATTTTTACCCCCATTTATATCCTACAATTACTACAAATAAAACCATATTTCTCAACAACCCAATTTTCCCTAACCTCTCCGGCGGTGACGAGGATCTAAGGCTTAAGCGCTTTAAGGCGACCTCGTTGGCCTCGAACAGAGCCTTGACTTGCGCCGGATTGGAGACATCAGAGCACACTTCGACGGTGCGCGGGGCGGAGAGGGAAGAGAGCGCGTTGGAAGAGTTGATTTGAGCGGCTAGGGTTTCGGCCAGGGCGGAGTTGGAGACGTAATTGATGACGACGGGAAGAGAGCGCGGCGGAGGAGTTGATTTGAATTTAATTGTCTTGATCTCTGATCTGATCATTTTTCGATCAATCAAATTGGGGTCACTAACGCACTTATCCAGCTGTTGTTCGAATTAAAATCATGGTGTTTCCGTATCTCATCTTATAGTAGAAGAGAAAAATTCGAACCTGTTAACTGTTCTTTCGCAAATTTAGTAATATGCCAAATTCAACTCATCGTTCTCGATTAATCTGAATGTGCTTGCTTCTTGATGATAAACCGGTGCAGCTAGTGATAAGTTCATCAAAAGTTCTTCACTTTTTATGGATTAGTTGATCAAATAGCTCACCCATTAACACGGGATATGCTAACAGAGATTACATCTTTATATGAAGATAGTAAATTTAGGACTTAAAATCTGTTTGCTTCTCAATGATAACTTTGTTCAAGTAGTGATTAGTTTATCAAAAAGTTTTCTAATCCAAATACATAAATGCAAGATTATCTAATGCAGGTCTTGAACTTCTAAGGGGCTTTCCTCTGGCAGTGAGAGAACAAGGAAACCTCTCTAGTACTGGAAGCTATATATCATGCAGGCTAGGAGAGAAGAACTACAAGAACCTGTTTGTAACTTCTACCTGGAGATTAAGCAACCAGTTTTAAGGATTAGAGTACGCAGGATTGAAAGAGACGAAGGAATTATAGGGATAGAGATGCGCGCCCCGCCAACTTTCTTTTTTCTTTTTTGTAATTGATTTTTGTTATTGAAGGGTATTTAGGTCAAAGTGGTTAAAATGGAGATGGTTAAGTTAAAACACGGTGATATTTAGCATTTGTGAAAATTTATCCCACGTCGCGTCCACTCATGTGTAAAACCCCAATTCACTCTCGATAACTTTGAAACCCTTCCGACCTAGCTATTACCTTGATAACCTTCATCGCTCTTTGGTCTTCTCAATACCGTCGATCTACCAATCAACGACGAGCTTCTCACCGTCGACAAACCTTGGCGAAACCTATCCGACAATATCTGGCGTCATCGATTTCGGTCTTTTTGAAAGGCGTTTGGTCGTTTGTTTGCTGCTCGGCATCATCTTCTAAATCTTTCATCTCTTCCAATAATAGCCAATCTTTCATTTCTCGCCAAATCCGAGTCCTATTTACTCAGGTGCTCTCCTGATTTTGCTTGTGAGATTTTTAGGGTTTTGTGGAATTAGCTTAGTTCATCATAGGGGTATGATTAGGGATGGGACCTGGGTACTTTTACTAGGATTTTGGATTTATAACAAGAAATTTGCATATATTTCCTCTGTAAAACTAAACAATAGATCTCATATACTTTTACTTTGTTCTAGGGGCGTAACTTATAGCATTTTTTGTTGCGGTTGGGTGGTGGGAAATGGGTTCTGTGCTTCTGTTGTATATTATGATTAAAAGACTGTTTCTTTCAACGTTTAATTTTTTTGTTGATGATATTGTGTTTCTTGTTGCCTGATTTATGTATCATTTAGAGAAAACATGTCCAATTTAATGAATGAGGTTAAATTGTTTTGGTTCTGATTATGAGATTAAGTAGCTGAGTATGATCGGGAAAACTTAGTTGCCATTGTATGATCAGGAAAACTTAGTTACTAATTGAGCATGAATGGGGTTAAAGTTCAGCCATTTTGCTTAAATTGTTGGTCAATATTGTATATATGATTGTGCTTTTCCTTTTCTTTTCCTACTTTACAAACTTAGTTAGCTGGAGGTTAGGTTCTGTAATTTTATTTTCAAGCAATTATTTATGCCTTTCAAATAGCCAATAATGTTGACTGTAGTAGGTGCTCACTAATTGCTAGACAAATTTTCTTGGGTCTATGCAATACTTCTAACTGGCTAGATGAATTTTTCCTCCATATAGACTATGGAGTCTTTAGTGATGATGATTGGTGCATGATCGATGTTAGTGGTAGTTATTATATTGTATATTAGCTCTCATTAATGGAGCCCAAATGGTTAAATAATACTAATTAATTAATTATAGTTACTTCAAAATATGATACACAATAACATATAGAAATTGGTTATCTATGTGGTTTGCTTAGCAGGTGTTCTAGTGTAATTAAAGGCTCTCACCTAGCACATGACTCTCACTAATGAGTAATGAGTTTTCAGATTACCTAGTAGCTAGGATGTAGTAGATACATTATAAAGAGAGTACTCTCTTGAAAATCAAATTGAGACGATATAAATGCAACCATAGTTGACATGAATGGAAACATTCTAGATGAGTAGATATTCAAGGTCTAGAGCATTCTCTTGTTAATACCTTGTGATCTTTCTAGTAGATATTTAAGGAGAATACCTTTCGAAATCGAGAAAGTGAGGCCTATCGACCTCAGACCCTACTATCGACAGGATATTAGCAGAAAATAAGGCAATTATGCAAGCTAGAGGATTGTCCTTCGTTGTTAATAAGACTTTAAAAAGTATGAACTTAGTTTCAAAGACTGTTCTTGAAGGGATGGAACGTCAATCTGAGGTAGTCTATCTTTGATTCAAGCTACTATTCTCATGTATTAATTTTCCATGCTTTCATTTTTGTTGAAGTTTTGGAAGAGGAACAGAGTTCTATGATAGACTGATTGTGTGTTTGGTTTGAATTATGATCTTGGTTTATATGGGACATCATATATATCTAGGGTTGATGATATAGTTGCTTTGTTTTTTATTATCGATATTGTTGTTGCTTTTTCTATTTCTTTCTCGTTGAATCCTTTTTTCAAACTACCCATGCATGAGCACTCTTTTTGATCATATTATGTGCAATGAGCTATGTAGAATTGTAGCTTGGCCAACCAAACCCTATGTTGAGCCACGCAATTTTGGTTGACATTTTCATGGTTAATACCTTGTGATCTTTCTAGTGATGTCATTGGCTGGTTTTTATAAAAGCCCCATGGGCCTATGGAATTTTCTTCCCACTATTTTGAAAAAGTTGGATCCAGTTAATTAATTGGGGGTTGGGTTCTGGGGAGAAATGAGCTCAGCCCTCAACTAGTTCATATTTCAATTGGTATACATTGTCCCTCTGTAATCTTGTGGGTTCAAGTAAGAAGTGTTGATGAGTTCATATTTTTTATGTTGTCTTTCTATGAAGGGGTTGATTTAATGGATAGTATATATCACTGCCTCACGATAAGGGGGTGGGGTTCAAGTGAGAAGTGAACCAAACCAAAATAACCTAGTTTACTTTTGAATCCGAATTTGAACTAAAGTAGCTATGTTTGTTTTTAGTCGGAAAGAATTATGAATATTTAGGTTATTACTGTTTATGATGAAGTACAAAGGAGAGAGTTGTAATTATTTTCTATAAAAGTCTATTTTATGAAGAATCAAACTTGACCGAAAACTGAACTTCCAAAAAATGAATTATCTCAATTCCTTTGTTATTTTGTGGGTTTACAGGCTACTGAATTATCTCAATTCTTGTTCAATGATTTTAGCGTTTATGCTCTCTTTCTAGGCAAGGTTACCTAATAAGAATCATGTAGTTCAAGCTGATGTCGATAAATCTGATGTATTTTTTAGCATTTTGGTTGACATGTTATTTACTTGTATATTATAGTCAGTTTTGAAACCATCTTGTCTATTTCTCAGAGTTGCTCTAGAGAGAAAAGAGAAAAGAAATCGCTTACTCAGCATTTACCCATGGTTGAGTTTTTTGAGTTGAAACATCAAGGCTCACAGTCAAAGAAGAGGAAGGGCCAAAACTTATAGCCAGATGTTAGCCAACCACAAAAAAAAATCAACTACAAAATGACGCTGCATTACAAAAAAAATCAGGAGAAAAAATTTCAGTCCCACTACACAAAATTCAACAACAAAAAGATGCAGTCCTAGAACAAAAGGGCCAACAAAAGGAAAATTCAAGCCAACAATTGAAAAAATTCAAAAGGTGTTTTATCCTCCGGTAGTATGCCAAGATATAACAAATGAAGAAAATACTAGAATCAAGAAGTCGCAAAAACAATGACATAGTGAATCATTCAATGGAGGTTTCAACTTTGGTTTATGGAGATTCAAGACCACAATAGCCACTAGATCTAAATGATGGAGATTTGAGAGCTCGACAACCAACTAATGGAGAAAATCTCGATCATTCGAATGATGTTCCAGATTATGATGGTGAAGATGCAAGTGATTTTTCAGGAACAACTGACATGAGTGATCAAAGTGAAATTCCAAATGTACAAAGTGAAGTCCCAAATGCACTTAACTCGTCATTACATACCAGAAAACAAACTTCAGGTGACTTTTCTTCCCATTAGTTGATTTCCTTGTTTAAATATTTTTCAATATTCATGATACATGTTAAACTATGTACTTTTACTCGTTGTAGAAAAGAAGAAGCATCGGGGGAAAACATTTCTAACAAGAGTCCAAGCTCGAACAATGGAAGAGCGTGATGTTGTAATTTTTAATAATTTATTCCAACCAATTGACCCTACCTAGAGCTGTCAAAAGCTAACCGAACTCGCTAACCCGACCCGAACCACCCGATAATTTTAGGGTCAAGACCAGAAAATTTGAATCCGAAACCCGAAATCAACCAAACCCGATAGAACCAGAAACCCGTTGGGTTGAAACCCGAAACCCGTTGGGTTGACAGATTTAGTATATTTATAGAATTTTTAAAATTTATTTTAAAAATTATAATATATTTTATTATCAAATAAATGAAAATAATATATTATAATTAAATGTTAATATTTAATTAAAAATTAATTTTAATAATCATAAAAAAAAGGATATTTTAGACCCGCTGGTTAACCCGACCCGAGCGAAAACCGCTACATCCCGACTCGATTGACCCATGACCCATAACGAAATCGAACCCGAAATGACCGAACCCGAACCCACTCGACCTGACCCGATTGACAAGTCTAGCCCTACCCCAAAGTTTGTAAATGATTTTACTCATTTGCTTGGAGTTTATGCTAGAAATTCACTTATGTTACCATTGACTTATATAACATGGAAGTATGTGCCTGATGAGACAAAGGATGCCATTTGGGAGGAAGTAAAGGTAACGTATTTATTTATCAGTTATTTTTCATACTTCTTTTTTTTATTAAGCATTATATTTGGTGAAATTAATAAGAATACATGTGTTTATGGATGGCTTAGAAAAAGTTCATTGTACCCGAGGAGGCAAAACAAAGGGTGCAAAGTAATGTCAATACTAAATGGAAGCAAGAAAATACAAGAGTAAAAGCTAACCACTACACCAAGTTTGTCACTCTACCATATGAAGAAAGGTTGGCTCAACGACCTCCGGGCATATCGATAGAGGATTTCAAAGAGCTTTTACGTTTTTGGGACTCCCTTGAATCTCAGGTATTTTATCTTATTTAATAAATACAATATAGTTTGTTTTATACTCTTGACTCATTTATTTTATACACTTACTCATGCCTATGTTTTAGCATATAAAATCAATAGGAAATAAATGGCAAAAACAAAGAGAATCGAGATAAACAAAATTATATGCACACTTTAGGGAAATTTTCAATTGTTGTTCTACGTCATGAGCTGGTACTCGTTTATGTATCTCTTGTAGTGGATATTCAACATGTTTCTGCACTTCTATTAATTTTCTTAAACATTTATAATTCTGAATGTTTCTTATATTTAATTTTGATCATCAAACAGTGATGCAACACCATGTATAATAATAAAAATTGTTTGATTTTCTTAGCAAGAAAAGCATCCAAACAAGAAGCCTCCATCACAAACAGATGTGTATACAGAATCAAGAAAGAGAACTCTTGGACACACTTACTTAACAACAAATGAATATACTCTGAAAAATATTGTGAGATAAAATTATCTCTTACTAAATTTATTCATATTTACTATAATTTAAATGAAAGTATGTTATATTCTTAATTTCTTTGATGTTTTCTTCATGTCTTTAATTAAAAAGGAGAAAATGTCAACGCTTCAAGCCTTGAATGACGAGAATAGCGAAAAAGATCCCAAATTATGATCCATATCCCGAGGTCATCACTAAGAAGGAGCATAGTGGGAGAGTGCGACTATACGGAGGAGGTGTTACAAAGGCTAAATTGAACAACAAGGATGTCAAGACTCCGTACATTATTCATCCAGTGTCCTTAGAGTCCATTATTGAGACAATGCAGAGAAACATCACTGAACAAGTTCAAAAAACTCTAGTTGAACAGATGGACCGACAAATTTCTGATCTTTTGTCAAAAATAAAAGAAGCCAATCCCGGTATTAAGCTTGTTATGCCTGACTTCTCAGCCAACCAAGGAGATACATCTAGTCTTCATGACACTGAAGATGGGTAAGACATGAAACTTCTAGTTGATGCTTTATTTAGAATTTTTTTTAATTTTTTTTTTTGATTTTAGGGACTTCGTTGATGTTTATTGATAAGTATCGGTCGTACATTTGCCAAAGGTATTTTCTGCTCCTTTACCTTGTTGTACGTGGTTTGTTTTTAGGTTGGTGTTGTGTTGTAATTTTGATGTTGTTGTTTTGAAGTTGTTGTTCTGATTGCATTTTGTTGGTTTGATGTGGACTGTAATTTCATTTTACAGGTTTGTTGATATTGTTTTGTTGTTGTATTCTATTGATCCATCTCTCAGATTGTATTTCTATTTTATTAGTTTGTTGATTTGATGTTGCACTTTGTTGGTGTTAATGTTGTACATTAATTTGCTAGTTTGAAGTTCATGTCTTGATGGTATATTTTTATCACCTTGTAATTGTCTTTCAGCTGTTGCAATTTATGCAGGTTTTCCATCTACTATTTTCCTGAGTTTATATTGTGTTATTTTTTGTATGTTGCAGGTATTTTGTTGGTTTGGAGTTGCTTCCAATTAATGTTTCTTTTGCTGGCAAGTTTACCTATCTATTTGGCTTTTTTGATAAAACTCTTGGAGGCTTGCTACTTTAGTTATGATTTTTATTCTAAAGTTTAGTCGTACATGTGTTATGAATAGACCATCATTTTGTAAACATATTAAAGTAATTATGATCTAATATATTTAAGTTGAGTGTTCTCTATGTTTAATGTTATTATATTATATAATTATGTTTGTAAACTTGTAAAAAGGCTGCACGTACAAATTAAATATATATATGATTAATTAAGATTAAAAAATATTAATTCATTAGTTAATCAAAACCTCTTAATTAGATTAAAAAACTGTCGTATTAGAAGAATAATTCTGCCTCATTAGACTACAAGAATCGTTTCATTAGGTTTATAGACCGCTTCATTAAATCTATCAAAATCATTGTATTAGATCCTTGAAACCGCTTCATTAGATAAGAAACTGTTGCATTAGCTTATCCAATAAACCACTTCATTAGGAGTACAAAAGCAACGGTTTTTCTTAATTAATGATACGGTTGCCAACGTTGTTGCCAAACCGTAGCGTTAGACCCGAAAACCGCTTTATCAAAACTAATGCTACGCCAGCAGATGATGTAGGCAAAAACCGTTGCATTAGACCTAATGAAGCAGTTTTCGACCGTTGCTTTAGTCCTTTAATTTAGTAGTGTCGGGTTGCTTCAAATCACAACTACAAGACTAGTAGTGCCTCTGACGATTACAAGTCTTGATTTACAAGTCAACGACGAGAGACAACCAAACTGATCAAACTAATATTAGTTGATGGGTCAATGCCTAAGGACTTCCTCACGGGAACATACTATCTTATTGGACCAGGCCTACTCACTGATGACCACGGGTTTGACCCTTGGACGCGGGCATGGGTATCTTCGGGCTTTTGAAATGAACGGGCTGGACGGGGAGGTGAATTGCTCGGCCCAATACGTGAAGACAACGACGCATATGGAGGAGTTCGATCCGGTGAAAGGGTCGTGGAAGTTCAGCCATAGGGAGCCCTTCTCCGTGCTCAAGGGCGGCTACATGGTGGGCAACACAAAAGTGATGAAGAATGTGGCCAACAACACGGTTCTGAAATGGGGCGGGAGGCTCTTCTGCCTCTGGGAAGGTGGGTCCCCTTATGAGGTCCATCCTCGATCGTCGTCCACTCTTGGGATGTTGACTTGATTCGCGATCATGACTCTGTGGGCGATGATGGGACAACACTGGCGCCACCCCGTCTTCTTGGCCATGTATTATTGGATGTCGTCGCTGCACTAATTCTCAAGCCTCTTTCTTCTCTATGGTATTACAAATTAAAGCGTTGTATGCATGCACTTTTGTTTTCAAGCAATTTAATCAGATTAAAATTATTCATCCAAGTGTGAGTTAAATTTGCTGGAGTGTTCAAGATGTCGAGGAAAAGAATATTGTCCCATTACAAGATTGATGTTCAAAGACAAAGACTATTAATCATGGCGAGTGTGGAAGATATGCTTCTCCCTAGGAGTTGTATCACTTTCTACGGTACGTACGCACATGATACCTACACGTACGTATTCATTAAGTTTTGTGTTTGCATGCATTCATTAAGTTTTGTCTTCTATTAATATATAGAGTTTGGTTCAAATGAAACGAACTTTTATCTTGAAACGAACTCTTATCCTGAAACGAATGCATTTTTCCTAGTTTGTAGTGCACTTTTTCTATTTCAGAGTGTACTTTTTCATATTTGCACTTTTTGTACTTTTTGTAGTACACATTTTGTATTTTGCAATGCAAGTTTGTATGAAAAGTGCACTACGAACTAGGAAAAATGCATTCGTTTCACATTTTAGGATAAGAGTTTGTTTCATTTGACAAAACTCACAAAAAATATTAATTTTTACTTCATTTTTATGTAATTTTTTATTTTTATATAAGATAAGACTATAAAAAAAATTAATTGATTTTTCGTAATTTTTAAAAAATTTATTTATCTTCTTTCTTAACATAAGAATACAAAATTTATTAACTTAATTTATGATTTTTTCGAATAAAGATATTTATATGCAAAAATTATAATATAATAGTCTTTTTAACAGAAAAGGTTAAATAACTAGTTTTATCCTAAAATTTTAATATTTCTCAAATAGTAATTTTATATTCGAAAAAAAAAATTGTTTACTTTTTATAGATGGGGATGTATCCAATTATCTAAAATTTAATTTTTCAACGCTTTTTTAATTTACAAAATTCAATAATTTTCATTTTTGTAAATTTTAAATTTTTTTTGTTTATCTTCTTTCTTAACACAAGATATAATTTAATTTAAAATTTTTAATAGAGGTATAATTTAATTATTATTTTTAATAGAGGTCTTTTTAATAGAAAAGGTTAAATAATTAGTTATATCCTACATTTTTAACATCTCTCAAATAGTAATTTTATATTTGAAAAAAGAACTTTAATTTGAGTAATTTTTATAGATTATGACCAATTTAACTTTTTTTATTTACTAAATCCAATGATTTAATGTTATCTTGTTTTTTAATACGAAGAACTAAAGTTCCTTAATCTATAACTTTGTATTAAAGTTGTATCTTTTTAAGACACTAGAATAATTTTGATCCCACTTTATATTTTAAAAAATTAATTTTTATTCCTATTATTTCAAGTTTTTACTTTTAAATTCCTTATATATATATATATATATATGAATACATCTTTAACATCAAGTCATTATAGCCAATTTAAAATAAAAATTGCCTATACAAATTTCAAAAAATAAAGACAAATATTTAAAAAATAAGTATAAATATCTTTTATCTTTTAGCTAGATATTTTTGAAAAACTTCTTTATAAATATATGTTGACTTTCTTTATAAATATATGTTGTTTGAAATAACTATCCTACCATTTTTAAACTAATTTTTCATATTTATAATATTGACATTATACCAAGATACACAAAATTATATATTAGACTCTATCTCTTTGTCAAAAATGATTAATATTCTCTACTTTAATTTAAGATCAATCAAACACTAAACTTGAATCTTTTCTTTAATCTTCATTTTCATAAGGTTATTTACATGTACTATATTTGAAAATAAATTATCCAACAATAATAATGGAATGAACTCCTCCAAATTAACGAGGCAAGGTTAATGCAAATCATTGCAATATTAGAATATGAAATATGTTTCTCAAACATTATTTCAAACATATTTTCTTACTATTATTTCTATTTTATATATAAATATGTGCTTTGATTTTATAAAAGTGAATATTAATATTTTATTTAAAATTAATAAATTATAACTTAATATCAAGAATTTCATAAAATTTAACGTCTAAATATTAAATAGAAATAACAATAAGAAAGATTTTTTTTCTAGCATATATATTGAGAGTAAGTTTGAAATAAAACAACTCCTTATCCTATAAAATAAGGAGCATTTAGAGCCATTGGATCAAGGTGATCCAAGGATTGATGTTCTATCTCTTTTAGGGTATGTTTGGATGGTGGGATTTGATGGGAATTTTAGGAAGGGAAATTGTGAGAATCATTTTCTTATTGTTTGGTTGTAATTTTATATGAGACTTGATGGGATTTCATTAGAAAATTTGGAGTGAAATGATGGGAAATTAAATCCCACCGAATTGGTGGAATTTGATGGGAAACTAGATATACATGTTTCAAATAAGAAAAAATAAAATAAAATTTTACCCACGTTTTCTCATCAAAACCCAACTCTAGTCAAACAAATAAATCATTAAAATCCCATATATTCTCACCTTTTATTTTCTTATCATTTCATTTCTCATATTTTACCACTCTTTCTTTTCTCATCAATTCTCAATTGCCAAACAGGGTGTTAGGGACGCGGTGGCATTTTTGTAATTTCTCGGAAATTCCAAAAGTGCATCGATACCGCGAAAAAGTGCATTGCGAAATCCAAAAAGTTCATTAAAACTGGAAAAAGTGCAAACAAAAATGAAGCCAACAGGGCATGCACTCCATGTTCGGTTCATTGTAAAAGTGCATCATTATCGTGAAATAGTGCATTGTGAAATACCAAAAAGTGCATTGCTAAACCAAAAAAAGTGCATCATCTTGGGCGTCTAATTGATTCGATTCTGATTGAACTCAATCACCCAAAATTGTTTGGTTAGTTTTGCTCAAAATTCATAAATTCCACTCTTTAATTCCGAATTCTCCCACCTTACATCGTCGTCCCATTAACCACTAGTACTCAGAACTCGCATCACAAAAGAATTGAAAATTAAAATGTAATAGAGTTGTTGCACACTATAGTGTTTAATTGCTCAAAAGTAACACCGTGAAAGCTTCTTCATCTGCACACTCCCAATATCATCCTCTCCCTTCACCACCGCGATTCGTCATCTTAAGTTTTCTTGTTACATTTGCATCCCTTGATTGAAATTTCCGCCGCTATTAATTGATGTGTAGCCCACTTTTAGATCGTCTAAAATTGTTGGGTTAGTAATGTACTTTTTGGGATATCGTAATGCACTTTTTCACCATAACAATACACTTTTATAATTTTCGAAAATTATGAAAATGTCACCTTGTACCTAATTTATGAGAATATGAGCCCTTGGATCGAGGAGATTTAAGGGTTAAAAACGCTCCTTATTTTATAGGATAAGGAGTTGTTTTACTTGAACCAAACTCTCGTTTTATATATTGAATTTTCAAACTCAGCTCTTTGGGTGGGCAAAGTAGTGACGCATCATTGGAAGTTTTGAATTGAATTTTACTTTGATCAAGTGGACAATGTCTAAAGTAAGGTGATTAATGTAGCATTATAAGATTAAATTTGTTTTATAATACCAAAAAAGCTCTAGAGTTTTATGATACATCAGGTTTTATTCAAATGTAACATTTTGATTATTCTATTCTTTTGTTTCTTTGGCCTAATATATATGTTCACAAACAATTAAAATATGTTGTTAATAAAGCTTACATGCATATCTACATGTAGAGTTTGACATAAACTTCAAATTAATACACAAACAAGAGTTCAGAATGTCAGAGCAGATGATGGTTCACGACTGGGGTAAAACTGTAAATAATCGCGTAAAACTGGACATCCCGGGTACGTATTATGTATTCCCGTAAATTAAGTAGGGCAATATAGAATTATACATCCAATAATTTAAGTATATATAAAAGGGAATTATAATGCTTGGAGTACAGTGGTAGCAAGTTGTGGCTTGTCTCCGATGATATCAACAGTGTCTCTGAATCCCAGCAAGTCCACTTCACCTCTCCATTTGCTTCCTCGACGCCCCGGAGCAAGAGAAGGGCTCGTCGAGTTGCCTTCACAACGGTGGATGTTGCACGTCGCCAATGCCTCGGATTTGGACAAGCACGATGGCTATGGAAATCGCCATATTCAAATCCATGCCACTGCATGTTCGTACAAATGGTTCAGCTTCAAGAACATGCTTGGTATAATCTGCGTTTTAATCTCCGGGATATTAATTTATATCATATATATGGCCGGATCCTCATGCTCATTCGCTTTTATACACTGTCTTTGAGATGGATTTAGTTTTTTATATCAATTTTGGTTTATTCTAACTAAATTCAAATATTATTGTCATATAGTTGAATTTCAGTTTTTCTTAATTGGGTCTATCGGGCGTACCCCTTTCCTTTGAGCAGGGGTATCTCCATCTTGACCTCCCGAATTCCGTTGTAGCGGAGCTTCACTGGGTCAATGGTGATGATATTGGCCGAGTTTTCATATTCAATTTCACCTACGTACATAATTGTCCTATATGAACTAGGATATTAAGTATTTGCACCATCTACGGTATGAATGGCAAAGTGGTGAATTTGATCCTTCAATGATGAACAGAGAAGATGAAGAAAATATGTTGCCTCGCCTTGTTCGGGTTGGTTAATTTAATCTTGTTAAGATATTCAATCCCACATTGGGAATTAGAAACATCCAAACTTAGTATACAATCTGAAGGACATGTGGACCTCGACACGTTTATATTGACCCACTGACTTTGACAACGACTGTGTGTGCAGGTGTCTATCGACGTAGATGCTACCGGCAAATGCACCAATTCCTCTGTCAAACCTCTATCAATGTGGACAAGGCCCTCTGATTTTCCAGTCATAAATCCAAAATGTCACGGAACAAAACATCAATATATATATAGCAACTTCTTTAGGTTCTCATAATTAACGAACTGTCCAACTTCCCATTTGACACAATAGTAAAAGTCAATACTTGGAATAGAATAGCACAAACATGGTCGACTATCCAAGGAAGGTTCATCGGCGAGCCCATGTTTGTTCCAAAAGCAACCGGTCGAAGAAGATGATGGATATCTAGTTGTTGTTGAGGTGAACTGTTTTGTGCAGCAAAATACTCTTTTCTCCTCATTAACTATATATGAAGATAACTAAACCATTTTCTTTTGTAGTATGCAGTGTCACAAGGGAAGTGTTATCTAGTGATCATAGATGCTAAGCAAATCGGAGAGAGCAATCCACTAGTCGCGAGATTTGCTGTTCCAAAATATTTGACATTTCCTCTTGGATTTCATGGAGTTTGGGATCCATTACATTAATAGTGGATGTAACAAACCAAAATGTTTTTAATATATAAACAAAAATAAAAATAAAAACAAAAGAACCCCATATGTATGCATATATTTGTTACGATTGAATACAAATCAGTAATAATAATTGCCCTGAGAAATTCCATATGCAAAATAAAAATTAATGATGAGCACTCAAACCTACAAAAGAACTAAATCAACCAACCAATTATTGTGTAAATATAATTGCCTTTTGTGAGAAATGAAAACGCATGCCAACTTCGCTTTGGGCCTCAAGATAGTCTTGGATAGAAAAGGGACCGTGTTGAAGTAACCCCATATATTAATTTTATGGCTTGTCCTTCTAACATGTGTGACGCTCTGCAGGCTCAACATGTGGTCTCTAGTAAGAACGATAGAACACACATAGCTTTGACTACGATGGGAAATCCGAATATGGAGGTGAAGTGCCTCAAAAAAACGATAATGTTATTGCTGAGGATTCTGATCCCCCACCGGTTGGGAAGACTCAGAATACCATCCAAACCGGGTTCATACGTAGTGCCTGTTAACTCCCTCAAAAAAACGTTTCTGCAAGGCGGTTTGCTATATGGTCTGCCATTATTCTGTTGATATTCTAGCTATTTTTAAACCAAGAATTTCGGCAGATCAGTCCCAAGAATTTTGTAATCGTCTTCGCTTTTCGGGGTGTTGTCGTGTAGAAGCGATAAGGAAATTGAGAGGTGTTTGGCTTCTTTGGGATAAAGATAGAATTAATCTCCATGTGGTCAAGATTACTACTTATTATATTCATGTTGTTGTCGTTCGTGGTCAGTGTCGATTCCATTTAGCATCTGTGTACGCTCCATCATCATCGGGTCGGAGAAAGAATTTTTGGAATGAGTTATTGGCTGAAATTGAACCGATTGTGGAACCACTTATTATGGGTAGTGACTTTAATTGTATTTTTCACTCGAATGATCGTACTGGAGGGTAGGGTTGCTTGTTAGGAGACTCTGATGCCTTTGCTAATGTGGTGAATATTTCGGGTCTTATTCACAGGGTTCTCGGGGCAACCTTATAACTGGTTTCGAGGCAATACCCAACAGACTTCTTCACTAATATTTCGCGAAGATTGCTATGGCTTAAGGCGACAGTATATGCATTCATATAATATTAGTAGCATATGCATAGCATATTGGCATGATATATAGTGAATTTTTAAAAGTAATATCTATTTTCTAATTAAGTTTATTATATATTAAATAATTAATTAAAAGTTAATTAATAATTATTTTAGGATAAAATTTGTAGTAAAGATAATTTGAGGATGTAAAACGAAATTACTTTAAAGTTTAGCCGACTTCCTTTATGTTTGCCGACTTCCACTTTCACATGTATATATGAGATATTTGTCATTTCTTTTTTTAACAATAGGAAAAAATTAGGCTAACAGAATCAACTTATAGCATCCTTGCGGATGACGACATGAAGTCTTGAGTGTGTCTGAATTTGATGAGAACTACAAGAACGGTGTAGCCCCGTACTCAAATCTGCAACCTTATTGCAATCACGAGGTACATGTGAAAATTTGACTACCTCAAACGACTGCAACAAAACAAGTGTGTCCAATATGAAGACACGAACAAATGATAAAACAAAGAGAGAGGATACAGAGAAAGAAAAGACGAGAGGAGAGGAGAGGAGAGGAAGAGAATAAGGTGGTTTTTGTTGTTTTTTGTGTGGATCTGGTACAAGATCTCTTTTATCGGGCTTTAATCTCGAAGTACAAACATGTTTGGTAAGTTTTAATTAGTTAATGGTTTATTTGGATTTTATTGATTTTTTCAGATCCAGATCTAGATCTACAGTTGCTTTTGATTTGAAAATTAGTCGATTTATAGTTCTCAAAGGGTGTTTTTGATATTGGATTTACATTCGGTAAAAGATTTCAGAGTAATTTTAGGGTTTTGCTTTGTAATAATATTATGGGAACCTTGGATCATGTTTTCACAAAGGTTTGAACTAGAAAAATGTTCTTCTATACATATAGTTTATTGTTGTCAAGTTTCAAAGGATTTTAAATTACGCACAAGAAGTTACAATACATACTGGTATTTTATTGCATTTAAGGTTAGGGCTTTTGAGAGTAAATGGCCTAATTTTGCATTGGATTACATATAGGAGCACAAGTCATAGATCGTGGCCAGAGACAAGAGGGAGAGATATAGTATTTGTCCCAAACAGGTGAGTATAGACTGGAGATTAAACCCTATGTGTTATATGTGTTATATGGATATATATTCTATATGAGCTATATGGATATATGCACTATGTAAATTATGTGGATATATGTGTTTTATGTTCTATATGGATATATGTGCTATATGAGTTATATGGATATGTGTTATATGTGATAGCTCTGAAATTTCCAGAGTTGTTTGCACAAAAATTATGTTAGCAGATGACATATGGTATATGGTTACATGATGCACTTGATTGCATAACATATTGCAATGAGATTAAAAGGACATGTGATTATCTTGCCCTAATCCTATAATTCAGTAAATCTTCGTATTTCTTTGTTAAAGGGACCTACGAGTCATACAGGATCTTCGGATCATATTGAATCTTCGGATCATACAAGATCTACGGATCATACAGGACCTACGTGTCATATAGGAGATCTTCGGATTTCTTTGCTAAAGTGACCATAAGAGTCAATAATCAGGAGATCTTCGGATTTCTTTGTTAAAGGGACCATAAGGGTCCATATGCACTAAAGTAAACCCGGGGCAGATTCAGGCTTGAACAGTTCACAAAAAAATAAATTGGATACATTGGCATTTGCATATGCATAGTAGATTCATATATGAGATATGTATAATATGTATGTATATGTACTTTGACTCAATGTTTGACTCTGTGTGAAATAATTGATGATGGTTTATATTCACTGAGTGTGCGACTCATGCAAATCGCAAAACAATTTTTTAGGTTCAACTAGATTTTACTGACGTGTGTCTTTGTTAGAGGTCACATATATACAGGTCGATCGGGTTAATTTCTTTGCAACCTTCTCCTCCTCATTTTGCATCTTAGACATAAGGATTGTAATATAAGTTAGAGTGACATATGATTTAGTATGAGAAATAACGACATAGGATTGTGTGTGTGTACAACCTTATATGGTTGCTACTTTCTAATATGTGCTTATATGTAAATAGTTGTTATATGTGAATTATCTGTTTATATAAGAGATAAGTTATTAATAACTTTATGTCATAGGGTATAAGGGTGCTGCAAATCACCTATTTATAACCTCAAAACAACAAGATGGATAAGAATTTGAGAAAAAGGGGAAGAACTTCATCAATGCACCACTAGATTCTTTATCCAGCTTGTAAACTGTAGGATCGTTAGTACTTAAACGAGTCGGCGACTCCTGCAAAGTCGTCGACTTTGAGTAATAAAGAAGCGGAATAACCAAACAAGAAAAAAATGTTACCAACAGTCAATGACAAGCGATGTATAGTGAAAACTCCTTGTAAACCAACTAGTTTACTTGGAAAAAAACCACTCCTTTCCAAGCTTCTCACTTGTTCGGATTTCAAGAGTCCTTAGACTCGCTCTATTGATTTCTTGATTGTTTACAAAGCTTTCCCTTGTACAAGAATGAATCTTACACCCTTGAACCACGCTCTACCTTTGCACTCACACTCTCAATCACACGCTATGCCTAAGAACACTCGACACACCACTCGTACGAATCTCACGCACAAGTTCACTCTTTCTTTCCTACACAAATTGTAAAATGACGCTTGAGAGTCTTACCACTATCCTAAACACGAAGGTATTTAAGTTAGGGCAAGAGAGATCTCGTGTGTATCAAATCCCATTCGATTAGGGAAGTGACACACACTCAATCTTTACATATCTTTCCAAATATACATGAACGCATACAATAAAATATTCTAGGAGAATCAAATCGTCTTCCTCTTGATTTTAGCCCTCTTTTATGATGATCTTCTCCTAAAATAGAACGGTCCAGCTGTCTCCAAATGCACGCACACATGCTATGCGTTCCTTCCTTAAACAGATTACTTGCCAGCTGGTCATATCAGTGACTTTGCCAAGTCGCCGACTTGACTTGCAAACTCGGAGTCACTGACTTTGGAACTATCAAAACTTTATCTTCTAACATAAACGTTTTGGTGTTTCTTATAAAAAAATGTAGCTCAAATTCTTGAAGGACATAAATTATAATGTAGTAGATTCACTCTTAAGAATTGTACGACCATAGGTCAAAATTTAATCATATACTTATTTTACAATACTAAAACCAAGGCATTTCGTACCTCTTGACAATAACTTAATTAATTTATTTTATCTTTAACGATTTGTGAAAAAATAAACATTGTATTATTTTTTACTCTTGTATTTTAATGAAGTCATTTCGTTATAATATGATCATTTACCACTTTTTATTTACATAATGAATTTTTTTCTAATTTATGCACGCACACTAACCTAGTCCTTCTAAAAGCCTTAAAACTATCTTTTAAAAAAAACTAGTTTACAACTAGTTATTAGTTTCCATGTGTCAAACAAACAATGTATTTACTAGTTTGCTCAACTGATTAGAAAACACTAATTAGTTTTTAGTACCTAACAAATTCCAATTTATAGTCTAAAACTATTACCATAAATTAATTATTATTGTTTTCATTTTGATTATATTATTCAAAACAACTCCAAACAACTACCTAAACTCCTTGTGTCTTAAGGTTTTCATTTAAACTAGTTAATTAACTAGTAACTAGTCATATTTGGGCATTATTTTTTTAGAATAATGCTCTAGTGAAAGTCTACTTTAGAGTGTAAGCATATGGTTAAAGGACATCCGTCCGATTGGAATAAATGAATGGATATGATTTTAAAAAAAGGTGTAAAAAGCTTAGATTGGGGTGTTTTACGTGATAATTTCAATTAGGGAGCATAATCTACTAGATTAATTGAAATCCCTATTTTTGTGGCCATGATTTATTATTCTTTCCTTATTTTACCGATTGAAATCTCTCTCTCCCTTCTTATTTATTTTTGTATCAATTTCTTTTCTCTTCAATTTCATTCCACTATTGCAGACCCACGAGGACGAGCGGATGGCACGATTGGGATCGATGATGGCACGATGCAACGATGCCAAGGACTCAGCCATGGTGTGGATCCGATGCACAACAACGAACAATGATGGTGCAAGGATGGCCGACCCAAGGTTCGGCTAGGGATCCGAGTGTGGATCGATATGTAGTTCAAACTAGGATTTGTGTCTTTGGGTTGATAGGTAGAAATAAGAAAGAAGATAGGCATGAGTCAATTTCTAGAGAAAGAGTAATATATGATTTGTTATTCATGAATGCATACGTTGTTTTTCAAATTCTCATGCCTTGTTATTCATCTATACGTGTTTTGTTATTCATATATACATGCCTTGTTATTCATTTTGGCATGAGTCAATTTCAAGAGAAAGAGTAATTTGTGATTTGTTATTCATGAATGCATACATTGTTTTTCATATACTCATGTCTTGTTATTCATCTATGCAACAACAACAACATTTACCTAGCGGAGCTTCCCTTACGGGAAATTTGAGGGTCAAAATGGAGAAACCTCGGGCTTAATGCAACGGGCCGGGGAGCGAACAAATGACCCGAAGGAACCACATGACAAGATAGAGAATAGGGCAACCATAAGCAAAGCCGAAACCGAACAAAAACGAAAAGAAAATAAAACAAAAACCAAAACATAAAGCCAAGACAAAGCGCTGAAGCCTCAAGGCCTTCGTGGATCGATCTGTCCAGGTGACTAGCTGTCCACCACTCGAATCTTCTCCCTCCAACTATCCCTGCATACTGCCAGATTTGTCAAAATTCCCAACCGGCTGACATCCTGCTTTATATTATCCTTCCAACACTTCTTCGGTCGCCCCCTCCCTCTGCGTACGTATCCAAGGACCAAGCTAGTCACCTGTTTTGTTCTTCATCTATACATTTTGTTATTCACATATACATTGTCTTGTTATTCACATTCCGTGACTTGTTTTTCATATATGTTTGCTTTGTTATTCATATATGCATGACTTTTTCCATATAGAAATGTTTTCTTATATAAGGAAAGGAATTCGATGTACCAGACAAGCCTGGTAGATCAAGAGGCCGAAACAATCGGCAGTCGGACAAGCCGACAAGAGAGCACAAACGTGAAGAACTCATAACAAGCAAGAAAGACACCCAAAGGCAATCAGAAGCTAACATAAAGGACAAGACGGGTGAGCCAAGCACTACAACAGGCAACACCGCCAGTACGCAGGAAAAATGGGTCAACTCCATCAGGGAGTGCATAATGAACCTCCTCGACGTTGCCCCCACCTAGATGAGGGATCTTCAGGAAGCAAACTCGACCACGACTTCGACCAGACACGACTCGATCCAATCCAACTCAGCTCCAAATCGACGTAAGGGGCCCACAAATCAACTTGAAAGGAAGAGTGATTAAATTGAGAAAACAAACTCAAAAAACAACAACTTTTAAAGTTGGTATTTTTCAGAGTTTGCTTCCTCAAATTGTATATTTTCCCATGATAATGGAAATTTTTTAGAAAAGGTGTTTTTTGTTATGAATGTCGGTCCAAATTAAAATGAACTGCACTATGTTGGTAACAAAAAAAAGTAAGAAACGAAAGTACACATCTCTTCTATTTTTTTTTTTGTCCGATCAAGAAATGTTCACAAGAGGACTCGTGCCTTTCAAGGCATAATTTTTTTAAAATTTTCTATATTCAATTGTTGTTGCAATTCTTGTGTGTATTGAGGTATTGGTTTGGGCCATAAAACCCACAAACACAAAACAGTAAAACGCAACACATTGCAGAGTGTGAAAAGAACTCTTCCAGATTCCTTTGATCTGATGCAAATGGGATTTGTGCTTGATCGATTGTTGGTTTTTTGGTCAAACGCTTGATTGAGACCAATTGTTGAGATTCGACTTTAGGCAAACACTCTATATAGATTTTTGAAGGGCTGGTGTGTTTTTGTCCTTTTCAAGACGTGGTGAATCTGATCTTGTGAGGGTGAACGGTGGATTTAACTCCGGTGGAGGAAGAAAGGAAGAAGAAGGAAAGGTTTTTCGTGTGCATCAGGTATGCTGTCAAAAGCTAACCATCTCCAAGGCCCAACCTCTACATCTTCCAATTCAATGTAAAAGAGATTTGGAAGGGAGAAAAGGGGATAACTTAAAAACTTGCTTTTTTTTCGATCCTTTTTTTACACGGATCTTTTCCGACTTTGTATTGGATCTGAACGAAGTGCAACACGATTTGACGAACAGATTTAGCAAGAAGCAGTGTATCTCAACCAGATCTGGTGAATGCGAAGAGGTTCGGTTGGGATTAGATCCCAGGTTTTAATGTTGGATTTGTATGAGAAGCATGTGATTGGATAAGCAATCTACCCATGAATACTATATTTAGTTGTGTTGGGGTGGAAGAAGAGGTGTTGTAATTGTTTTTGGAATTTTGTGAAAAAAGAACATAACAAAGAAATTGTTCGTGTAATTTCTATGGGAGGTTTTCCTTTTGGAGATTGAAGATTGTTTTTCCTTGGGATAAGAGATTAAACCTTAGATATAGAGTGGAAGGTCTTCCCATAGTTTTTTGGGGAGGTTTTCAATATTATTGAGGTTGATATTTGAGACTTTTCATTGTTGGTGGAATAGAGAGACATTAGAGGTTTTCTATTGTTAATTTATAGTTGTTTTGCTTTGATTTGATGAGATTTTGTTAGTAGATCTTGTAGATTGTTAAGGGTTGAAGGTTGAGTTTTTGAGGGGCTTAAGGGTTGGGAGTTTTTAGAATTTCTCTCTCTAGAGAGAGAGTCTCTCCGCTGTGTCCCCATATAGAAATGTTTTGATAGCAATATAGAAGAATTCAATCATTTTTCAGAATATTCAACATTGTTTTTCATAAGTATTGCAATCATCATTCACATTAAAACATAATACAAAGAGTTACAACTTTTTCATTATATTAACTGTTGTTTTTCAAAAGCATTGTAATGGTTATTCAATAGTTATTCAGACATGTGTGAGTTGTTATTCATATATACATGTTGTGTTATGCGTGAATTGTTATTCATGCATGTGTGTCTTGCGTAGTTATTGAAGAATGACGATGAAGTATAAGTGGGTGAAGTTTGCAGACAACGACAATGATTAGTGTTTTTCGACATATCAGTGTACTTTCAAAAAAATAGATGTACTTATTAAAATTCATTGTAGTAGTATATATTCAAGATGTAACCATCCCCATTTTTATCTTATTCAATGTATTACATTTATATATTTAATGTTCATATAAGATTTATATTTTTGTTGTATCCACCCATTTTATTATGTAATTATTCAACCTATATCGAATTGATTTTCATGGTATGTAAGACGAATACTTATTCAACCTAAATAATGCAAACATTAAAATATGTTCAATCCTATAATTATTCAAACAATCATTTTGAGTTATTCAAACATCGACTATAAATATATTATGATTCTATAATTATTCAAACAATCAAAATGAGTTGTTCAAACCTTGGCTACAAATATTCTACGATTTTATAACTTTTTTAATCAATCATATTGAGTTATTCAAATGTCAACTAATAGATATTCAATGATTTTACAGATGTTTTGTATTTGTAAATCAATTATATAATTTTTATAAAAATCATGCAACTGCCATAAATAATGAAAAACATGTTATTTTAATTTCACAATCCCTTAAATTTAGCAACTTCGAAATTTAAAATCCAATCCACCATATTCAAAATTTTAATTATTTTTCTAATTTTTTTCAACGTCGTTATCCCTTAAATCTCGGCCATATCTCGTAATTTTCTTTTTCAAATAAGCCTTGTTTTTATTCTCCACAACAACCACATATATCCTACTATGATCCTTAATTAATAGCCATTGATTTATCCTAATCCAACAGCCTTTGTTTAACCACACGCTTACACCATAATATGTATTGTACCATAGCGCTCCCCTATTTTTTTTTTTTAACTAGTAACTAGTTAAACAACTATCATAATCATCCCTCACATAACCTATCATAATTATCAGATGACAGTTAACACTTTATAAGGTGGAAAATATTTAAATCATGATATAGGTTTGCTCTTCCTATTTAGCGTTTTGATTCAGGTACCATATACAATATTCCAATTTCTTAGTGTCCAATGTTTAACTTGCAAAAAAAAAAAACTTAATTAAAATATTTCATGACAAATAAACATATTGCCATTAATATTAACAACTATCATCACTGTATCACGATATATAACATGTTAAAGTGACATCACAACATGCACAAAATAAAAAGCTACTGTCATCACTAATATCAACTAAAATAAAAATAATTAACATATTATCATCAATATTAATAGATGTTATCACATAAAGTCATCACTATATCACGATGTTTAAGCTTGTTAAAGTGACATCACAACATGCATAAAAGAAAAAAGCTATTGTCATCACAAAAATAAAATAAAACAAACTAACCTAATTCCCAACAAAAAAAGCACTATCATCATTAACATATTGTCAAAAATATTAACAATTATCATCACAAAACGTTAATGTTCTATTCATATTTACAAACTATCATCAATATTCACGAAATATAAACACGATAAACTGACATCACAACATGCACAAAAATAAACAATGCAAACCAAAAAGCCAAATAAAAACACAAAATCGACCAAAAATGAACACTCTTTCATCAACGAAAAATGTCCTACATCTACTATCATTATATTGAACAAATCTTCAAAACGATAAAATGAACACTAAAAACTGAGCAAGCAAACAAAAAGAAAAATCCAAGCACAAATTTGACCAAAATTGAACATCACATTGACAAAAAAAACTCGTAGATGACTGAAATCCCTAAAAACGACATCAAACTAAACACAAGATGACGAAGAACAACGAAAGACACTTGAAACAATCAACAGAACAATACGAAATTGATTGGAGAAGAGAGAATGATGAAATCGACTGTATGATCGAAGTTGTATGCGATGAAGTTGAGAGGAGAGAAAGTTGAGAGCGCGAGCAGGGAAGGGAAAACAAAACAAAAAAACTAAATGTACTTATTAAGCTTAAATACTTATCAAGGGCCTAATAAAGCAGTTACTTAGACAAACATATCATCATATAGATATATATTATGATTTGAGATCAGATGCAAATTCACCTCATGGTGAAAAATGAGAGCAAATCTGGTGCGTTGGATCTTGAAAATCAACGGTCATAAAGAAGCGCGCCTCCTTTTATAATTTTTTTAAGTATAGGGGTATTTGTGTCTTTTCCCCCACAAAAATAGATCATTGTTGCAGCGCCATCTTCATCCACTTGACTACCCATTTTCATCCGAGATTTCGATCGGTACATCTCCATAATCATTGTCACTTGCTCCTTCTATTTTGGCTTGATTTTGTGTTTATTTCGGCCTCATTTGAAGTTCAATCTTCATAGAGTTTGGTATGAGTTGTTTTTTGCAAGGTTTCAATTTTGTATTTGGGGTTTTTTCAAATTTGGAGTTTGGCACTTTGATTTTCATGTATTTGGTCATGTTTTGTGTTCTTTGAACTGTTTTTTTTTTTTAATTTTACTCAAACCTATGAAAGCGGTGTATGTTCTGCATTCCAATTTGATTTTTTTGATTGAAAATCTATGTTAATGGTAAATTTTCATCTAAACACCCACCATGTGTTTGATAAAATGCCCAAATGAACAACTTAGAGTTATGCCATATCTAATTTTCCTCATTTTCTCTAATTTTTATTGTTTCTTCTTTGATAAAATTATACTAGTTTTTCTAACGAGTCTAGTATGCATGGATCCATAGAAGCGCTACAACAATAAGTCATCGCAAATGACATCCATGTTTCTTTTTTTTATGAACTTGTATTTGAGTATTGATGAACTCATACTTGTATGTTTATGAACCATATTTGATAATTTCATAAGTTCACATTTGGGGGGGTTTTCAAATTTTGGAACTTGGTACTTCGATTACATGTTTTTGTGTGTTTTGGATTGATTTTTGTTGATTAGAATCAAACCTATGAAGATTGTGCATGTTTTTGCTTTACAATTTCAAGTTTTTGATTGAAAAAAAAGTTTAATGACGAATGCACATCTAACCACCCACCACGTGTTCGACAAAATGCCCAAAAATGTTCAACTTAGAGCTTAGATCATTTTTTTACCAATTGCTCATAAATTATGATCCTAGTATACCAAAATTATTAACTTATATCATTTATGAAGTAGAATACATGACACAAGTAACATGTATTTGTGAATTATATTTTCTGAACCTTATTGATAATTGTTATGAACCTAATTTTATAAAGATGTGAACCCACACAATAAGTTTATGTACTAGATTACGTGATAAAAATAACAAATATTATGAATTAAAATTTAATGAACTTTATTGAAAATTGTTATGAACTTATCCATATAAAGACATGAATCAATAGAATATCATTTATGAATACAAGACACAAAATTACAAGTATTGAATTAAATTTAATGAACCTTATTGACAATTGGTATGAACCTAACCGTGTAAGGACATGAACCAATACATCAACTTCTATGAACTAAAAGTCATGTACAGTGAGATGAAATATTATGAACATGTGTTTATAAAAAACATGAACCAAATGAATAAATATCATGAACCAAAAGATGTGAATCGATCAAAATAATAAATAGGATACGACTTAAAAGACAAAGTTGTAAGATAAATTATCATGAACCTAAGCATATAAAAATATGAACCAAAAAAGAACTACCATGAACCAAAACACATAAATCGTATGAAGAGTTAGCCTATGTGGGATTTGAACCCACATCTATGTGCACATGCACATTGCTCTACCATTTGAGCTAATAGGCAACCAAATGACATGAACTATAAGATAAACTACTAAGAATTAAAAATCATGAACCATAAGAATTATTATGAACATATCTTGCAAAAATATGAACCGAAAGAACAAGTACCATGAACAAAAAACCATGAAAGAAAATAATAACTAACATGAACTAAAAGACATAAACCATAAAATAAACTTTGATGAACCTAAGGTTATTCAAACATGAACCAAAAGAACAACTGTTATAAACAATAAAGGATATAACAAAGTTTATGAACCATAAGAAGAAATATTTTGAACCTTACATGAAAAAGTCATGAACCAAAAGAACAACCGATACGAACAAAAAGACATGATTGTATCAAGAATTAGCCTATGTGGGATTTGAACCCACATCTATGTGCATATGCACATTGCTCTACCATTTGAGCTAATAGGCAGCAAAATACATTATTTCTAAGGGTCAAATGCACATTTCTCATTTCTTACTAATACAAATAGATCTAGACAAACTTACATTGAGATTTCTCCTAGGAAAACTTATTAGACAACTTCAACAGTGGCAACCTATCATCAATCATGCCTTCTATATCAAAAGCATGTCATCAAAGAATCAATTCGACTTCTAAATTAACCATTTCTGATAACATATGAACAACAAGTTCAAAACATCACAATACATCAATAAGCAACCATTTTTCTAGAAAAATAAACACAAAGTGAGTAGTAATAGTTCACCACACCTAAATCATCAAAAATCACCCAAAACAAAAACCACAAACACTTCCATTATTGTAAATCAAACCCTAGAAAATCAAAATAAAATATTAAAAAATCCTATAAGTTTATGCATACCTTCTTGTGTTTGTTTCTCCATAGAATTAGATCAATCGACAATTTGAATGAGTTAGAGGATGGTGGGAGCGATTTTGCGTAGCGGTGTGTTTTGAATTTGGATCTCTGTAGATCGTTCTGTCGGCGGGGAAGAAGAGTTAGGGGAAGGAGAAGCATAAAAGAAGCATTTAATTATTTTTTGGGAGTTGAGGGTATTTTTGTCACGCGTGTCAAATTTAAATATATTTACCTTCCGTGCCATTCAAACCATTCAACCCCCATTTTTTTGTTTTTTGTTAAATAATTATGTTTTAATCTGGACCATTGATGATATAAATCGGACGCCTCAAAATTGCTCGCATTTTACACTGTAGCAAAATACCCCACCAGAGCGTGACTCTATATATTATATACTTGAAGTCCAAGTCTTTTTAAAAAAAAATATACATTAAATTAATATAGAAAACATCAACCCATAGATAGAAAATTATATACATATAAAATTATATAAATATGTTATCTATTTTATAAAATGTATGGTACATATGCAAGAAAATAAAAGTTTTTATTATATTTATTAAAATTTTCAAATTAATTTATTCAACCAAATCATATATAATAATTTTTTTTATAAGCAATTGATTATGGAATGGCATGGCTTCTGTTTTACAATGTAAGAGGGGAATCACGATCAGATGCGAAATAATATTATTGTGTAATATGCGAGCATTTTTAAGCTGTTTGATCGAGCATTGAACATAAGATGTAGGAGTCTTCTTCAATCTTTAGAGCGTGTATTTTACTCGGCTTTTTCGATTGAATCTTCTCCATTCTTGTTGCCTCTTGCTTCTTCTAATTTGCCTTGCTTTTTTATTGATTTTGGCCCCAATTTATATTCTCTCTTCGTAGATTTTTCTATAGATCTCTTTTCTATGGTGTCAAGTTCACATTTGGGGTTTTTTCAAAATTTGGAGCTTGGTACTTCGATTTACATGTTTTTGTGTATTTTTGGACTGATTTTTGTTGATTTTAATCAAACCTATGTAGATTGTGTATGTTTTTTCTTTACAATTTCAAATTTTTGATTGAAACAAAGTCTAATGGTCAATGCTCAATGGTCATCTAACCGCATACCATGTGTTCGACAAAATGCTCAAATGATCAACTTAGAACTAGAATACCAAATTATGAACCTAGCATACCAAATTATGAACACATACCATTTATGAACTAGAATACATGACACAAGTAACAAGTATTATGCATTAAATTTCGCGAACCTTATTGATAATTGTAATGAACCTAATTGTATAAAGGCGTGAACCCACAAAATAAGTTTATGTACTAGATTATGTGACAAAAATAACAAGTATTATGAATTAACTTTCCTAAACTTTATTGACAATTGTTATGAACTTAACCGTATAAAGACATGAGCCAACTAAATACCATTTATGAATACATGAGACAAAATAACAAGTGCTGTAAATTAATTTTAATGAACCTTTTTGATAATTGTTATGAACCTAACCATATAAGGACATGAACCAATATACCAACTTTTATGACCTAAAGCCATGAACCGTGAGATGAACTATTATGAACTTGTGTTTATAAAAACATGAACCAAATGAATAAAGATTAACAACTAGTATGACTTAAAATATATCAATTGTAAGATAAACTATCATGAACCTAAGTATATAAAAACATGAGCTAAAAAAAGAACTACCATGAACCAAAAGACATAAACCGTACAAAGAGTTAGCCTATGTGGGATTTGAACATATTTATGTGCACATACACATTGCTCTACCATTTGAACTAATAGACTACCAAATGACGTGATCATTTTAAAAGTTGGTATCCAAACATTTAAACTCAAACAAAATCACCAAAATATGTAATGAATATGATGTTTATTATAGCGGTGTCTCCATACCAAGGGCAAGCAACAACATTCAAAATTCGAATCATTAGACACACCACCAAATCCTTTGAATCATACTGCTGAGGCGGTATCTAATATTCATTTGGACAAAGACACATCAAAATGAGAACTTCATCTCAAACAAGACAAACATGATGTCAAAAGTCATCAACTTGCAATCAAAAAACGAGAATTGTATATTAACCCATCAACTTACAAGACTACTTTCATAAAACAATCAGTAACCTAAAAGTGAAGAATTAGAATTGATAAAGAATTAGTAACAAAAAAAGAAGTCTTTTCCCTAATCATATTTACACTATGGAATTGAGAGGAGAAGTTATAGTCACTTATGAGTGACACGATTATATCGAGTATGTATAAGCTTCGTATATATCAAGTATAAATAAGTTAGGTAATGTCATATATAGGTTGGACCAAGAGACGTGAACCATAATCACGCCATGAATCAAATAACATTTATCATGAACCTATTATATATCATGACATAATAACTACCATGAACAAAAAATCAATTAATTGTAATAGTGCTTACAATGAACCTCATGAGATGTGAACCAACAAAATAATCAATATATTTTTTAGGACAACCATTGGAACAATCAATACAACGATCAATGCACCAGATTTCATCCTCAAGCTATAATTCAATAGATACACATTTCTTAGATTCAAAACATTCAACAACCAACATTCCAACAACAATTCTTCTTCAATAATAAATCTAGAAATCTATATTTAAAAATACATTACAAAGATCAGAATTAGGGGCATCTTAAGATGGAATTGAAGATGAAGAATGGGATTAAAATGCATGAAGAAAGATGCAAATGTCGAATCTAAACCATTCAAAAAAGAAATATCCTTTACCTCAAGAAGAATGGAAAAGACGTCAAGAGGAGTCGACCCTAGCCTCGTACTCGTCGTTTGATGGGAGAAAGGGAGAGAAGGAGAAGAAGAGTTAGAATGAGCATGGAATTGGGGCCGGAGAGAGATAGCGATGATACAACGATGGTAGAAGAAGCCATTGAGGGTAATTTTGTCTCTAAACAGAAAAATTAGGTTATTTACCCGTGTTGCTACTATAAATGAACCACCTATTTTTTTTCCTATTTTCCACTAAACCCATATTGTCTAATCTCGATCATTTGTTTAATCTAATGTTCCTGATTTACTCACATATTTCATTGTATAAAATAGTACACCCGAGCGTTATTTGTATTGGGTAGAGATATTGATGATTAGGGTAAATATAATAAGTAAAAAGTTACAAGTGTTATGAATATTCGGGAGGGAAACCTGAGAAATCTGAACTGGTTTCCTTGATTATTTACAATGAATTGTACATCCTATTTATAGCCATAGTTTAGCTTACATGACAAATTCAGTCGTATAAAATTAAGAGAAATTGAAGGCCGTAATTGTCGTATGATTGTCAAGCCTAATAAAACAAAAGTGCCTAATAAAAGAAAAGTGTGTACTTATAATATGCAATTGGTCTTATTTAAATGTATCGTACTTATAATATGCAATTGGTTTTATAGTGGATACACTTGTTTGATCAACTCAATCAACCAAGTGTAAAAACCACTCCCTCCAAGTTCTCGCTTGGAAGGATTAAAACTCGTAGCTTGCTTTATTGATCTTTTGGATTAGTTACACGAACACCCTGGATCTAGACCTACTTCCCAAGAACTCTAGAACTCGTTGTGAACTGAATAACTACAACCCGCACTCAATCTAACAAAGGCCTACGTCTTCCTCTCGAACTCTCGTTTCTTTCTTAGCACAAAATGGAGTATGAGTTTGTGATCTATCTAACCTAAAACCTTAGATTAAATACACACAAACTAGGTCAGATAAGAGAGAATAATATCTTCCAATTCGGTTATGGCAATATATTATTTCTATTATCTTTACAAAATCATCCTAGGCATATAAAAGGATTACAATCAATAACGACTTAGGATAAAGGCATAATCGGCTTACAATATAATCTGCATAAGATATTTCCTAAAACAAGATTATACTATCCAAACTACCAAGATCTCACGCGTCTTCAAAATCTCCGAGATTTGCCTTCAACACACGTCGACGACCTGACTGACGTTGGCGACTCTTTTCAAGGACTCTAGGTCGTTCATGTGATAGACTTTTGGAACCATCAAAATCAAAGCCTCCAGCTTTCCTAACAGATTCCCCCTTTTTGATGGTGACAAACTCTTATATCCTGTATAATCAGAACAATACCAAAATCTCGAACAGGAAATGAAATAACATTCAAGTTAGCCAAAAGTTCCCCCTAAGTTGGATAACCCACATGTAATTCAACATAAAAATCCCATTATTTTATCTACCCCCAGCCTTTTCCCCCTTTTGGCATCATCAAAAAGATTAATCTAAATAATCAAGCAAAAAGAGATAATCAAACAAGGGTAAATAGAAAATTATCCAACGTACACACATAATCCATAACAACAAAAACAAAATAGTCTTAAACATGCAACGCAGAGAAAGCAAAAACACATAGATGAAACCGAAAGGATGTTTTTGAGATAGTAGATGTGCAAGGGAAAATAAAGGGAACTGGATGTCGGCTACTCAAGCTAAGTCACTGACTTGATCAGATCATCAAGCGCAACCGATAAGTCACGAACATCAGATTTCAGCGCAGACTGATCACGCAAGAGTCAGCCAACTTTCTCAAGCAAATCATGGTTTTGACATTGGAGCTCAACTAACAGCTTCATAATGGCACCATGTTTCTCACCTTCCCTTCCCATAGCATGGATGCCCAACTCAGCATCTTCCATCTCAGCATCAGAAATCACATCCTTGCCTGCATCCCTCGACACCCATTTATCATCAATCAGTTTATAACCCATATTGCGAACAATGTCAGAATTCAGAAGACGAACGTGCTCCACTTCTTTCTCAGCCTCATAAACCTCATGATAAAGAAGCACTTTCTTGACAATAGAGCAGTATGAGGGAGCATGTGTGGGATTATCCTTCACAGATTCCATGTGTAGATGCACCAATCGAGCAAGATTAACTGGTTCCTTTTGAAGAATCTTATCCATGACAAGAATGTCTTGGATCATGGTCGTACTTCTCTTTTGTTCTCGGGGAATCAAGTTACTAATCACCCAAGTAAAAAGAACCTTCCTCTCGGCGCACATTAAGTTGGTGGCAAAGGAACCACCATCAACGTCATCGACCTGTGTGACCTTTTTTAGCAGCTCAGCAGAATCAACTTCCTCAGGCCATGCACCTCTATGATATTCAGCAAATCCCTTGTGCGGCACTTTCAAAAGAGTGGCTAACTCCATGCTCGATAGTGTAAACTTTTCTCCATTAAGCTCATAATGACCCATGGTCGTCTTTTACTTGTCCTCTACATTCAATGACTTGTATAATTCTCTTACCAACCCAGGGTTGAAGCTTTCCTCCTCATGAAACAGATGAGTCCAACCTTGAACAGATAGCGGCTTAGAAATAGCATGTAAACCAGTGGACTCGATGAACTCATCGTCCATAATGAGCTCCTTGACAAAATCGCATCCAACCATGTTACTTCATTCGCCTTTGATTTCTCTACTGTCCTTTTTAGGTTTTCCACTTGCAACGAGTCGTCCACTTGACCGAGTGGGCACCTTCTTACTCTTTCTCGACTTAACAGTTTATTTGGAGACAATAGAGTCTCCACCTTCAGATCCAACTGGCGTTGGAGATACCTCCCTAACTCTCTTTCTAGTAACCTTAGCACTAGACTCCCTAGGCTTAGGTTTTCTAGATTCCTTAGTTATCACCACATCATCCTCATCAGACTTTTTAGACTCAAACAGTTGCCTAGTAATTTCTTCTTTTGATTTTGCCTTAGAAGAAGATGCAACAAAATTTGAATAGAGAGAGTTTGGGATCACTAAGAGTACCTTGTTCTGAGTCATCGTGTCCTTCGATGTTTAGAGGCTGAAGCGGTGAGTCTGGATTTTCAGTGGAGTCAATCACCTTGCTTGCGTCAACAACCTGTTCTGGGTCATTGACTTGAGAGTCGGTTCCCGCTAAAAGCACAGTAGTCATCTTCTCCGTGATGACTGGTTCAGAAACTCTATCTTCAAACTCCATAGCCTCAATCGACTTCACTACTTCTTGGACAAAGTCGAAGTTCTCTTGCATGTCTTGAGATTTGGGGCTTTCAACTCGACGCAAGTTCTCAGACTCAACCTGCTCTTTCTCTGCGGGATTGGAAAAACTGGGCATAGATTTTTGAGGAGATTGATGGAGAGATTCATTGAGGGTTTGGGTAGGAGGATTTTCTGGAGCAGTGGGCATGGATTCGTTAGGATTAAGAGATGAAGGACCAGGTTCTTGATTTTGTGTGGATTGAGGACCTTCAAGCATCAATGGCGTAGCGGGCTTGTTTGCGGTTTGAATGGCTACTAAAAGCAGAGCCAAGGTTTGGGGATCGACAACTTTTCCGAGCTTGAGGGCTAGGGTTCGCGGAGATTCAGTGTCGCGAATGGGGGATGAGGGGTTAGGGTTTGACGCCATTGATGAAGAAAAGGTTGAAGCTTTTGGGAGAGAAAGGGAATTGCAAAGAAATTGAGAAGAGCAAGAGAGTGAGATAATGCACGAGAGAGAGCGTACCTTTTAACCAAAATCCCTCTCCTTATCAAGAACTGTAGCTGATTAGATAGAGACGAGATCTTCCCAAGATCTTTTATTCAATGCAACTGAAAGGGCAATTTCCTTTGATAGAAAGATTTCCAAATTTTTGAAAAGATACCGTTGGAGAAAGGCGATTCTTGTGTTACTCTGAAAATGACGTTCTCAACCTGTTCTACGTCAACCACTTATCCAAAAAAATTTCTAGACAACTGATATTCCTCATATAGAGCACAGTCACTAACCTTACTCAAGTTGCCAACATCCATTGAAAAGAGAATACGCCTGGTTCTTTGGGATTTTGCACGGGGTGCCAAAGAGAACCAGGGGAAAAATATTTTGTGGATTCGTCAATCAAGTAGATAAGTCTCCGTTTATATCAAAACATACAAAAATAGGCTCATATAGACTCTCTAAGATGATAGGCTGAGGAAGGTTGTAGAGTCAACCGTCATTTGAGCTTGTAATGAGGGTTAGGAACATCGGGCTTTGACTCTTTTGGGCTCAAAGAGAGGTTTCAACATGTATATGATGCATAACTCAAGAAGCAAAGAATGAAGACATAATGATGTGCATGGTTCATGAGCATGTAACATGGAAACATTCAAATTTAACACCTCAAGATCATAAAACGTTTGAATCATAAAAAGACTATCTAATCTAGCCAATCATTGAGGGAAAATGAATGGGAAATAGATCAGTTTAGGGAAATCATACCTAGCTCCATGTTGTACGAAGGGTTCACGATTGAGAGCTTTAGTTAATATGTCAACACGTTGTTCACCTGTTCAGCAGAAATCCATGGTCACCAACCCTTTTTCGACACAGTCACGAAGAAAGTGATGTCGAATCTCTATGTGCTTGGTTCGTGAATGTTGTACAGGGTTCTTTGAGATGTTGATGGAACTTGTTTTTTCACAGAGAATAGGTATGCCATCATACTTTATGCCAAAGTCATGAAGTTTTTGCTTGACCCAAAGAAGCTGGGTGCAGCACGCAGCAACGGCGATGTACTTAGTTTCTGCAGTAGAGAGAGCAACTGAATTTTGCTTCTTGGACCCCCATGACACAAGACATGGTCCAAGAAATTAAGCCATCCCTGAAGTACTCTTTCGATCAACTTTGTTTTTAGCAAAATCAGCATTCGTGTACCCGACTAGACCAAAATCACATGAGGTTGGGTACCATAAGCGTAAGTCATCGGACCCTTTAAGGTACCTTAGAATCCTCTTGACAGCTTTAAGATGCGATTCTCTTGGATCAGACTGAAATCTGGCACATAAGCGTACGCTGAACATGATGTCTGGTCCGCTTGCCATGAGGTAGAGTAAAGAACCTATGATGCTCCGATACAAAGTCTGATCAACCTTCTTTTCATTCTCATCTTTTCCTAGAGAGGTGATGGGAGAGATAGGTGTGTCAAAGGATTTTGAGTTGTCCAATCCGAACTTCTTGACACACTCCCTGAGACACTTTTGTTGATGCACTCTTGTTCCTTCCATATCTTGAGTGACCTGAAGTCCTAGGAAAAACTTAAGTTCACCAACCATACTCATCTCAAATTCACTGGCCATGAGGTTAGCGAACCTCTTCACAAGTTTTTCATCAGTAGAGCCAAAGATGATGTTGTCCACGTAGACCTGCACAACCAGAGTGTGCTTTCCTTCTTTGAGAAGAAAGAGTGTCTTATCCACATGTCCTCGAGCATATCCATGTTGGAGCAAGAACTGAGAAAGTCTATCATACCAAGCTCAAGGTGCTTGCTTCAAGCCATAATAAATGCAACGGAATTGAACAACAAGAAAGTCGTCAAGCCATAATAGGATCGTTAGTACGTCTAAGTTGTCGACCTCAACTAAGTCGTCAACCTCTTAAGTAAATGCAGCGGAATTGAACAACAAGAAAGACTTACTTGAACACGAAGTTTTTTATAGTGGAAACACTTATTTGATCAACTCAATCAACCAAGTGTAAAAACCACTCCCTTCCAAGTTCTCGCTTGGAAGGATTAAAAGTCGTAGCTTGCTTTATTGATCTTTTGGATTAGTTACAAGAACACCCTGGATCTAGACCTACTTCCCAAGCACTCTAGAACTCGTTGTGAACTAAATAATTACAACCCGCACTCAATCTAACAAAGGCCTACGTCTTCCTCTCGAACTCTCGTTTCTTTCTTAGCACAAAATGGAGTATGAGTTCGTGCTCTATCTAACCTAAAATCTTAGATTAAATACACACAAACTAGGTCAAATAAGAGAGAATAATATCTTCCAATTTGGTTATGGCAAGATATTATTTCTATTATCTTTACAAATCATCCTAAGCATATAAAAGGATTACAATCAATAACGACTTAGGATAAAGGCATAATCGGCTTACAATATAATATGCATAAGATCTTTCCTAAAACAAGATTATACTATCCAAACTACCAAGATCTCACGCGTCTTCAAGATCTCCGAGATTTGCCTTCAACACACGTCGACGACCTGACTGAAGTTGGCGACTCTTTTCAAGGACTCAAGGTCGTTCATGACAGACGTTTGGAACCATCAAAATCAAAGCCTCCAACTTTTCTAACAAAAGTCAAGCTCTCATATCATCGAGCCATTAAAACGATGATCCATAAAATTATGGTTTAGAAAATTGAAAGCAGTATAAAATATATACTACCTTCAAAACATCTAGCCACTCAATTGGTATTTTATTTTGAGAAACTCTTGTGTTGATAACGTGTTGTGAATATTTGAGAGAGAGATCTGAACTAATTTCCTTGATTATTTACAATGAATTGTACATTCTATTTATAGCTATAGTTTGACTTATATGACAAATTTAGCCGTATAAAGTAAAGAGAAATTAAAAGCCATAATTATCGTATGATTGTCAAGCCTAATAAAACAAAAGTGTCTACAATGAATATGATAAATACTTCACTCTCATTATCTCTTAACAACACCTATTTAAAAAAATAAGTAAAATAACATCTACCTAGTACAATTATAAAGCAAAAACCAAGTCTTTGTAAGAATTTGAGCCACTTGGCAATTTGAAATATTTTATATTTTTTGTAAAATACTTTAACTTGCCCACTATCTAAAAAACCACCACCCATTAATAAAATATTTTTTTAATTTTACTAAGAAAATAATTTTAATTTTTTTTAATTTTTAAACTACTTTCACCTACCCATTTTTTCCACGACCCCAAAACCACCACCAACTAACAAATTAATATTTTGTAATTCTTTACTAAAAGAAGTGTGATTTGTGAAAATGTGTTTGTAACAAGTCGAAAATAATTTATAAATGACTTTTATATTAGAACCGTATAAAGTACATGAATAACGCTAAAAAGTGTAATTTAGTCGTAAAAAATGTATTTGGAAATTTTTTTTAAGAACAAGTCAAGAATAATTTTTTATAAAATAATTTTTATATTAAACCACTTGAATAACACTAGTTTTGAAATAAAATAATATTATAAATTAAAGAGAAAATAGAGAAAATAGGGAGAAAGGGGAGAGATCAGATTAATCTTATTAGGTCACCTATAGGAGCCTTTATATAGAGAATACAAACTAAGGTTTCCAATTGTACATCTAATTATAATAATATAATAAATATTATAACACTCCCCCTTAGATGTACATCACTAACTGCCTCGTTAAAAACCTTGTCTGGAAAACCCAATGGGACAAAACCAAGACTAAGGGAAAAAGAGTGCAGTTATGAGTCTTCCTCTCAACTTGAAATATATTCTCTTTGCTTGAATGAATTGAGCATCCATCTTGCCTTTGGGTTGAATCTTGTAGTTTGAGAACACTTGATGATATGTACTTTGGTTGACCACTTCATGCTGAATTCTCGTCATATATACATCATTATTGGCTCCTTTCAACTTGATTTGATGGATGGATAAAAACTCCATTCTTTCACATATCTCGAACTTCAGGCCGAGATTGTCTCATTAAAGACCTTATATGACGAATTGCCTCATTAAAAACCTTGTTTGGAAAAACTCAGTGGGATAAAAACCAAAACCAAGGGAAAAAGAGTACAGTCGTAAAATAATGCTCCCCCTCAGTTAAACACAAAATCTTTATGCAATAAATATATGCCATCACTGAATTTTGTAGAAGATTGGTACTTTTGGACCAATAATCTTTATTTTATATTTAGAGAGACAATAACTCATTGTCACATAAAATGACATTATTGAGGTAATGAAAAAATTACAGTAATGCACATATTGTACTGAGATATGGTACTTCAAGACATAATATCTCTTTCATTTTTTGATCAGGGGCAAAAGGCGACCCTTTTCCACACTTAGCACCTTAGTACTATTGGTGCACTTAATGAATGTGCTATCATCAAATTCAATGAGTCTTTTATTCCATTTGTATGCTCGAGATGCAAGCCGAGACATTACTTGATATTCCTAAGTCCTTTATTTCAAATTCTCTTTTTAAATAATCATCTTCTATTAGGATCTCTTCTAGAGTCACAATAATATTCAAATCATCAACATAAACAACAATGATTACATATTCCAAATTTGTTGTTTTTATGAACACACAAGGACCTATTTGATCGCTGACAAATCCTTGCCTTTGTAGATATTCTCTATGGCGATTATACCACATTTTTCCCGATTGTTTCAATCCATATAGCGATCTTCTAAGTTTAATGAAATAGATGTAATGTGGTTTTTATTTAAATGCTTCGGGCATTTTCAATCCTTCTGGGATTTTCATGTATA
The DNA here is from genome assembly GCA_964016875.1 of Fallopia convolvulus. Lineage (NCBI taxonomy): Eukaryota > Viridiplantae > Streptophyta > Magnoliopsida > Caryophyllales > Polygonaceae > Fallopia > Fallopia convolvulus. Next base: position 28,742,197 of record OZ024719.1, read on the forward strand.
TGTTGGTAACTAACGACTCATATAGGTATGTTGTTAACACATCCATGAGTTGCATTTTCAAACGCTCAACAACGGTTAAAGCAACAAGGAACCTGAGTATCGTTGCATCTACTACTGGTGAATACATTTCCATGTAATCCACTCTAGGTTTTTGCGAGAATCCTTGTGCAACCAGTTATAACAGACTAGTTTTGCACTTTCTGGTGTTGGAACTATAGGCCCAAAACACCTAGTTTGTTAAACGAATCCAATTCTGCTTTCTAGTTTTCCCAACCATTTTGATATCGACATTCCTTCATTGTTTGGGGATTATTGTCATCTTCTCCAATGACTTTTACGATAACTGAATAAGCAAAGATATCTTCCCGATAGCCTATACCGATACTTATATAATTAATCGACATTTCTAAATTGTCGCTCATGCCATTTTCTTTACTTTTTAGAGTCTTTAGATAGAATCTCTTCAGGAGTTCTATCTTCATGTTTATTTCCAGTCGACATATCATCCTTTTGGGATGTAATTGGCTCTTTCGTCTTCTGGGGAATGTATCCTTAAATCCGAAAATGTCTCTCATGCTTCAATCATGCTTATGTGTTGGTTTGGAGTTACTTCTAGAATCTCCAAATGATTGGTGTATTCTCAAATAGTATTTATGTCTTAGTCACTAAACTTCTGGTTTAGTTATAGAATATGCTAAACTTCTGGTTTAGCTTTCCTTGGATAACAGATTGCATCCCATGCAATCTCTTAACTTGTAGTCTCAATTATCTTCTCCCCCTAAAGTTGGGATTTTCACCTCGCCAAAGTGTTAATCTTAATACCGAGCAATATATTGATCACCGCTTATAAGCTCTAGTATTTTCTAAATGTTAAGGACCCAAACCCTTCGTCTAATCCCAACTTTCATTGTGTGGCATTACTTAACAATCATTTAGGAATGTGGAGGACATATAAAGCATTTAATCTCTTCTAGAGACAAGCTTCTATTAGGAAAATTTTCTATAAGCAGTCGGTCCAAGTCGAATTTAATTATCGACATTCACATTTGATGACCCTATTTAATCAACGACTCATCCTAGTCGTGTATTTCATGTATAGCATTTGCCTAGCTATCAATTATGACCGCATTATTGACGACTCTACTAGGTCGTTTTGTGAATATGTGTGAGAGCTATCCAATGCTCAATCACTACACATATTGATTTATTCCATTCTCCTCCATTTTCCTTGGAACCAATGGGTTGAGGCATCTTTCAACATCACATGATTAATCCACAATGGTTCACATGGCGATGTAATATGTCCTCTTATATCACTTGAACGTAGTCAAGGAGCATATGAGACTTTGTATTTACTTGCATATTATGCTGGCTTTGCTACTAGCTTGCCAAGATCACAAGCCTTTCAAGGTCACTCTTAGGAAGAGACTTCAAGTCTCAAGATCTTTCGGTTCCATACCGATTATGCGCATTATTATTTCACTTGAGTGACCAAGTTAATCATGCCACAAATATATCTTATCATTAACTAACTTCCAGTGAGATTACATTATTCAATGGGATATACTCTTCTAGAGTCATCATAACCTTCACACCAAAATTTGCACATATCTTAGTGAAAACTTCTGGTTTTCAAATGCTATATGGTGTGACACCATTGAAAAATGTCGGTGATCCATACATAAATTTGGGAGCTCATAAACTCATATCAGATAAACTGTTATCTTAATATCAAAATTAGATGCCTCAAAATGGGTGCATTCAGAACTTTTAATATAGATTAGACCGGTCTCCACACTTATACTCATAAGGTGTGGTTCTTGTACAACTGGTACAAGACTGATGTTCAATTATGTCATTAATGGGATATCCCTTTTCTTAGATGTTCTTCTGGACATCAAATTAACCCACGACGTCCTAGCTATAAGTCATAACCATGACTAACGACCGCATGCGTAATATACTGTAACCTCTTTCACACCCTCTTCCGGAGGAGGCATGCTTCCGACATGCAAGAGGTTGGTCAAACATGACCTTGAACTTCTAGTTTATGCTAGATAGGTGGTCATTTAGACATAATTCTAAATATTGTGATGACCCACATTCCTTGTACTACTTCTAGAGTACATGCCATATTTCTTGTACTACTTCTAGAGTACATGGTTTGGTATGAGATCTCTTAACTCTCCAAGAGTTTATAACGATCTCTACTTGTCAAAATCTGATTCTTCAAGTTCGAATGGAGTTGATGATATGATACGTTCATTATAACTTAGCACATGTATGTTGGAACTTCAAGTGCTTCATGAATCTCCCAAACATCTCATATGTTAGCTTCAAGTGACAATTTAATTTTATTTCTCAAACCATTTATCATCCACTTCGGGAGATGATATGTTCATATAGTTCCACTAATAAATTCTTCTCATCATACTACAAGAAGTAATTATGTATGTAAATCCACTTCTAGGGATAATACTCTTATGTATAAAAGTATCTACTTCAAGAGATGATCATTGTCACATAAATTTTATCATCTTCTTCAAGAAGTGATATTTTCTATCATTACTCACTTCAGGGGATAATGAGATTTATTATTTCATCTCTTCGGGGATGATTTTAAATTTGTCTCTAATGGGACAAACTAGCACCCGCTTCAGGAGATGACAAGTTTTAACTTTAAGAACAAATAAAAAATGTATATAAGCAATAACATAAATAATTAAATTGAATAGTATAAATAAAAAAATAAAGTATCATAAAATATTGTCAACTTCTGGTGACAAGAGATTGTATACGAAGTCTAGAAGACTTCTTTCCATCACATACTTCAAGATATGGTTATCTTTCAGTCATATACTTCAGGATGTGATTTCAATGGACCTTTTAGTCACATACTTCCGGATGTGATATCCATGTGGGTATTTTATTATCTACTTCAAGAGATAATATTGTCATATGAACTTTATCGTTTACTTTTGGAGATGATATTTTTCTTTTCAATTTGCACATGAATCATGTCATTTATTTCAAGAGACGACTTTAGTATCACCACTCACCCCAAGGAGTAAGAACATTTATTATATTCATCCACTTCTGGGGATTGATTCCATTATTTCATCCACTTCGGGTGATTATTTGTTTAATCCACTTCGGGGATGGAACACTTCAAGTATAAAAATAGAAAAATGTTTTCATTCACTTCATGGGATGAGAATTATCACTCCAAGGATAAAATGAAGTTTTCATTTACTTCTAGGAACGAGGATTATCACTTCAAGGATAATCTTGTTCTGTACATTTAATTAACTCTTCAACATAAAATAATATAACATAATTAAGTATATGAAAATAATAAATAAATAAATAAACAATAGAAGAATAAAATAAATAAAATAATTCATTCACTTCAGGGAATGAAATTTATCACTTCAGGGATAAAATTATAATATTGTTTTGTAAATTCAATTTTTCAGGAGGAAATAATTATCACTTTAGGGATAATATTACTTGTAAATTCAACTCTTCAGAGGAAATAATTATCACTTCAGGGATAATATTATTTGTAAACTCAACTCTTCAGGAGGAAATAATTATCACTTCAGGGATAAAATTATTTGTAAATTCAACTCTTCAGGAGGACATAATTATCACTTCAGAGATAATATTATTTGTAAATTCAACTCTTCAAGAGGAAATAATTATCACTTCAGGGTAATATAATGATGTTCCAATCACTTCAGGGAATGGAAATAATCACTTCAGGGATTATATATTGATATTTCAATCACTTCAGGGATTATATATTGATATTTCAATCACTTCAGGGAACGAAGATTGATATTTAATTCACTTCAAGGAACGAAGATTGTAAAAGGAATTATCACTACGGGGATAATATTATCTTTGTATATTCATATAATTGGTCTCACCAGGGACAAATTTGTTTATAAATACATCAACTTCAGGGGATATATCATATTTATATATTAATAATAGATCGATAACAATTGATTTATAATTGAATCAATAAATATGTAACGAGAAGGATGAATAAAATATTATGTACGATAAAAACATGCACATAGTTATCATAGTTATCACGTATGGAATATATACATAACTAGTTATACCCGTCGTGCCATGCACGACTATAACTCGGATTAAGTATGAGCATATTTATTTTAATTTAATGATACATAAAAGATAAAAAAGTTATATACTATAGTTTTTTATTTTTATAATTATATAAATTTCGAATTTTTACAATTTTTATAAATAAAATAGAGAGAAAATTATTTGAAAAAGATAAAGTAACACAAATAAAAATTGAAATTTTAAAAATAGGGCCAAAGTCAATGTGGTGACTCAAAAAGATACAACTTTAATATATAGTTATAGACATATTTTTTAACCAAAATTTAATTTTTAAGAAATCTATGCACAGAATCTATCCTAATATCTACTATAGTTTATTTTATGTTAGATAAAATTTTCAATATATATAAATTATATTGTGAGAATGACATGTATGAAAAATCCTAGATGACACATGGTAAAAATCCTACATGGCAAATAGTTTATATTGTGATAGGAAAAATAACTTAAATAAATTATTATATATAATATTCATCAATAATATTTTACTCAATATTTAATGCTTTTATTGTTTTTTTATTTTAGATTTAATCTTTTTAAGTTAAATAAATTATCATATCAAATATTTAACATTAGATAACATCTTTATATTTATCATGTTTCTGTATTATCCTAAAATAATAACAACATAAATAAATTCTCAAAATAAAAAATCTTATGTGGCGAAATCCTAGGTGGCTTAATGTGGAAACGACACGTAGGAAAACCCTAGGTGGCGCAACGTGGTGGCTTTATTTCTTGCGTCTTTTATATATATATACATAGATACATAGATTATATAGATGTGCAAACAATATATACATAGTATAATAAATAATGTTGGATCGTAATCGGTTAGCAGTGAGCTTGGGAACTGGCAATTAAGCTGTTCCCAAGGCAGCGGAAGTAAATAATCGCAAGTAACAAAGACAGTAAAAGGCACAGTTCCTTTATAGAGGAACCCCACTACAACCAACTAGTTGTATGGGTAAACCTCTACCTCCGCTTGGAGGATTTTGAATGACTTACTTATATTGATTGCTTTGTTCCTTAGTTACACAGCCGGATTTACACTTCTCTATTCCTACAAGTTCTTCCTAACTCTAGCAACACTAGTAAATCCTCTCAACTAAGTTCCTAAGCTCACAACAACAAAACACAAGTAACTCAAACCTTACGCTGACTTCTCAGTTCCCTTGCTCCTGGGAACTTCAGCTTCACCGTCGTCGAGATCACACACTCGCCGGCGGGGACTTCTCTTCCTTTTCTTTCTTTTCTCTGATGTGGGTATTTGTAAGTTCTGTGAGAAGTACTCAGACCGAGTACTATTCATTTGGCTTTATAGTCCATTGAGCTTGGGCAGTCGCATCTTTCGTTTGTGTCTAAAATGCCCTTTGCTTGATGCCCAAGTTGTACTTTCTTCACATGTGACTTTGGTTTGAACTAAGTCAACTTCTTGAATCAATCGGACCGTTGGATGAAGCGTGACAGTCTGATCCTCAGACTGTTCCTTCGGGTTGTTTGAGACAGAATCCCGCGATCTGCGCTGAACGGTCGTTGTCCTCACATGTGAGTTCCCATGTCATGGGAACTGACTTCTTCAGAGTTCCCTTGATGGAAACTCTTCATCGTTGTAAGCTTGTGTTCTCTTGATTGTTTCTGGGAGTTCCCATTTCATGGGAACTTTCTTCTTCAGAGTTCCCTTGATGGAAACTCTTCATTGTGGCCTGCATTGCCTTTTGGTCATTCATAAGAGTTCTTGGTTGTACCTGTGTTCCTTAGAAATACTTGAACAAACCACATTAGTTCCCTATGGTGTTTGTCATTATCAAAACTTAAGAGAATTAAATCGTTGATCCGTTGTTTAGAACCAAAGGTCCCAACAGCGTCCCAACAATTTCCCCCTTTTTGATGATGACAAACCCATCACAAAATATGCAGGTATTTCAATGAATGATATGTTGATGAGTTCCTAAGCATGATTTTGGGAAGTCACTTTTAGTGAAACACTTAGATTTAGGGAACCACTTCTGGTGAGACACATAGTTCCTATTAAGCTTTATATGCAATTGTTCCCCCTTAGCTTATGCGTGGTTTGTAATAGCTTAAACTTTTAACTCATCTCGCATTTTTTGTCTTTCCCCCTTTTGACATCATCGAAAACAAGCAAAGCAATAATAGGAAAGAAGGGAACACGCAATCAAAATAAAGACCATTTCATTACTTAAGATAATATGTACAATGGGAACCCAAGTACAATTTGTGGTCATTTTTGGATTAAGGGAACAAGAAAGGAGAGATCATGGCATCTGAGGGAACAGGGCGTCACAGAGGCGCGTAAGGACTTGTGTAAGCTTTTCTTGTCCTCTGGCCAACACTGCTTGGTCCCTAGCAATCTGGTCGAGGGTGTTGGCAATGCGGAGCAACATTGGAGAGTTCCCCTCTTGTGGACCAGACTCTAGTGGAGCCGCCTCCGCTACAGGCTCCGAGTGCCTCATCTTCTGGGCAACTATAATGTCCAGTTCCCTTCCAAGCTCGATTTCGTCTTTAGAGGCGTCGTAAAGACCCTCTTTTTGTAGGAGCTTCTTGATCAGCCCGGAGTAGGGAAGGGAGTGGGAATTGGAGGCCATGCACTTCTCCATGTGCCCAAGGATTATTCGGGGAAGATTTATGGGCTTCTTGAGGAGGAAGTGGTAGAGGATGATGGCATCTGGGATGTTGACGACCAGGCGCTTCTCTTGGCGTGGGATCACCACGTTGATGATGAATTGGTGAGCAAACTTGGCAACCAAGGACAGATGATGCGTCGAGAGGACTTTAGAGGGAACCCGACCCTCAAAAATTGTGTTGCACACCTCGGCGCTATTGAAGTCGCCCCAGAGCTTGTTGGGCACCTCGCTAAGCCCTTGACCAGGGACCTGGAGTTGAAGGCGGATTGTCGACGTTGTAAAAATGAACTCGTCGCCTTCGTGGGAGAGAGTTCCCTGAGTGCCGTCGTTGGTGATAGTGAAGTTGTTGTAGAATCGACGCACTTGTGAGGGATCTACGCTCACAATCTCTTGGCAGAGTCTCTCCCAGCCCTGGGCCTTGATCAGGTCCCACAGTTCCCCTAGACCATTTTCAGTCAGCACTTCTTCTGAAACAATGAGGGGAGGAAGAAGCTTCCTGCGCTCATCGACATGATGCTTGGTGGAAGAGGTCCCCTTCCCCTTCCTTGAAGTGGTTTTAGATGTGTTCCCCCTAGAGACCGTGCGAGGTCCTTTCTGCTGAGGGGGTGCAGCCGCTTCAATCATAAGCACGCGGTCCCTTGGTGGTTGGGAACTCGTGGACACCACCATTTGGTGTCCAGGTGTAGGGATCCGTGCTGGCTCCTTAGCAGCTGGAGCTTCTTCTTCTTCTTCGACCTCATCTTGGGAGGTCCCTTCTTCCTCGGAGGAGCTCGAGCTTGAGCCCTCCGCGTCATCTTGAGGATGACTCGTTGTTGCCTCAGCACCTCCAGCTGGTGCGAGGTCCCTACTCTCCTTGGGCTCTTCGGGAGCCACCTTTTCTGGGGACTTTGTCCCTTGGGAGACTGCGTGCTCAGAGGTGCCCCGATTGAGCTCTTCCTCGATTGCCTTGAGCTGGGCTTCCTCCTCCAGAGTTCCCATGATGATTGGAGGAGGGTCCTTGGTCATTTTGCCGATGACCACAAAGAGAGGAAGATCGTCGTCGTCTGAGGTGAGAGCGACGGTATTTTTGGATGGTGAGGGAGAGGGGAGTTTGGTGGTGGTGGGAGATGTGATGGAAGAAGGGAGAGGAGAAGAAGGAAGAGGGGTGGTTAGTTGAGTGGAAGGGGGAGGAAGGGATCTGGTGACCTGGGGAGTAGAGATCCCCGAAGTAGAAATGGGAGTGGTGGAGATGTGTTTTGGTGAAGAGGGAGGAGAATGAGTTTTGTGAGGTGAAGGTGGAGTTGGAGATCCCGTAATGATGGGAACGGGAGGAAGTGAGGAAGGTTGGGAAGGTGGAGTTCCCATCGTGGCGGGAACGGGAGAAGGTGGCGGAGGAGGAGTTGGTCGTTTTGTGGGAGGAGGTTTGGAAAGTCCCTCGATTTGAAGAGGAGGGATGGAGGAGGAAGAGGGGAATAGACTCTAGGGTTCGGAGGTCCCATCGTCAGAAGGGAAAGGGTAAGGAGGTTTGGGAGCACAAGAACTCTCCTTGGAGCAGTTCAGGTACTCCTCAAACTTGAAGAAAGCCTTCTTTCTGGGCTCCGAGAATTCAGAGGCCTCAGAGTGTTTACGCTTTTTGGATTTTGAGGGGTCGTGGGAGTGTTTGGATTTTTTGGATTTTGAGGGATCTTTTGATGAGTGACGGCATTTGGATGAATGGCGGTGTTTGGACCTGTGGGGTTTTTCATTGATTGAGGGGCGAGCGTCTCCGAAGTTGTCGATGATGACAACTCCAGAGGAGGTGTGAGAGGAAGAGATTCGGAGGAGGAAGAGGTCCAGGAGACGGTTTCGTCGGCCTGAGGAGGAGGAGGGGGCAAGAAGGGGCTTACTTGATTGTATAGCCCTTGGATAATAACATCCTTCATCGTTGGGTCCGATTCTTGCTCGATCTCTTTTAGTTGAGAGACGAAGAGGATGCGAGGATTGGCATGTACCCACGCTTGGATCTGGGCGAAGGTGTGTTGAGGGGCCATTTTTGTAAGAGATTGGGAGGTTTTGGAGGTTTCTTGAAAAGAGAGTGAAAGAGATTTGGGGAAGACGATTGACAGAGATATAAGATGGAATAAAGGGCCCAAAAATGGCAAAGAGGGGTTTTAAAGGAGAGAGGAGGTGAAGGGTAGAAAGGGAAGTGGTATAACCTCGATAACCGTTGCCCAATGAACGTGGGGCGCCGTTTCAACTTCTCAAGCACGCCTCTGGACACGCGTCACGATCTCTTGGGAAGTCGTTTTCAAATTTTGAATACTTGGCCTTTAACGCTTCAGAGCCTCTGACACAAAAGTCCGCTTCCCAAGTGACGGTTTTTTTTTTTGAAGATTAGTCAGCGTTCCCTTTGTAGATGCATCAGTTCCCATGATCTTTTCAAGGTCAGGGAGAGTGAAGTGGTTAAGGGAACTTCACACTCATCCTTTTGTGGGGCTAGGGAACTCAAAGGGAACCAGACAATTTGCAACTCGATAAAGGAAATATGTTGGCTCATGAGAAGCATTTGTCTGGTCCCTAGCTTAGGGTGGGTCATATGATCAACCGTCATGGTGGCTTGTAAAGAGGGATAAAGGGAACTCTGGTTGATCATTTTGGGCCAAAAGAAATAGAGTTCCTTTGTACACATTTTTCTCTAGACTAGTAATCATGGCATAGTGAAAGCAATAAATCCAAGTTCCCTATCATGCAATCTTATATAAACTAGTCAGGCATTGAGAGAGAGACAAACAGGGACTTGTTTAGTTTAGAGTTATCATCCCTAGAAGCATTCGAAAACGCTGGTAGGGACGTCTGTCTAAAGCTTTGGTAAGAACGTCCGCAATTTGCTCTTCAGTTCTACAGTGTTCCATCGAGATGTTCCCATTTTCAACATTGTCACGTAGAAAGTGATGCCTTATATCAATATGCTTAGTTCTAGAATGATGCACATGATTTTTGGAAATGTTTATGGCACTAGTGTTATCACAGAGTATGGGAACTGGGCCAAAAGACATACCGTAATCCTGGAGTTGTGACTTAAGCCATAGAACCTGGGAACAGCATGATGCGGCAGCCACATATTCAGCTTCAACTGTGGAGAGTGCCACTGAGTTTTGCTTTTTAGATCCCCACGAGACTAAGCATGACCTTAGGAACTGGGCCATTCCTGAAGTGCTCTTTCTGTCAACCAAGTGCCCTGCAAAGTCAGCATCTGTGTATGCAATGAGCTCAAGGGAACTGTTCCTTGGATACCAAAGGCACAAGTTATCGTTCCCTTTGAGATACCTGAAAATTCTCTTCACCTCTTTCAGGTGTGATTCCTTAGGGTTAGCTTGAAAACGAGCACAAAGACATACGGAGAACATGATATCAGGTCTACTAGCTGTTAAGTAGAGAAGGGATCCGATCATACCTCGATAGTTCCTTTAGTCCACACTGATACCTGTTTCATCTGCATTGAGCCTTGAATTTGGTGAGATGGGAGTGTCAATGGGCTTTGAATGTTCCATCTCATACTTCACAAGCATTTCCTTGATGTATTTTTGTTGATGAATCTTTGTTCCCTCCTTGTTTTGGGATATTTAAAGTCCCAGAAAGAACGTGAGTTCCCCAATGAGACTCATTTCAAACTCACTGTTCATGAGGTCCTTAAACTTCTCTACAAGAGTTTCGTTAGTTGCTCCAAACACAATGTCATCAACATATACTTGCACAATCAAAATGTCTTTAGATTCTTTCTTTAAAAACAAAGTCTTGTCTATGGAACCACGAATGTACCCATGGGACAAGAGGAATTGAGCAAACCTGTCATACCAAGCTCGGGGAGCTTGTTTGAGTCCGTAAAGGGCCCTCTCCAGGAAATAGACATGGTTGGGTAGTTTCTCATCTTCGAATCCTGGAGGTTGGGCTACATACACTTCTTCCTTGAGATGTCCATTGAGGAAGGCTGTTTTCACATCCATTTGATAAAGCTTGAATCCCTTGTGAGCGGCATAGGCGATTAGGAGTCTGATGGCCTCGATCCTGGCAACCGGCGCGAAGGTCTCATCGTAGTCAATTCCTTCCTCTTGCCTGTATCCTTGTGCTACTAACCTAGCCTTGTTCCTTTCTACAACTTCAGTATCATCGAGCTTGTTCCTAAAGACCCATCGAGTTCCTATGATGTTCTTGTTTTTGGGCCTAGGAACTAGCTTCCAAACTTTGTTCCTCTCGAATTGGTGGAGTTCCTCTTGCATGGCTTGAATCCAATCTGGGTCCTTTAATGCTTCTTTGATATTTTTGGGTTCCACCATTGAAACAAATGCGTTAAAAGCACAAAAATTATTGAGAGAGGAACGAGTTTGCACACCTTTATCAAGAGGGGAGATGATGTTCTCAAGGGGGTGGTCCTTCCTTTGTTGAAAGGTTCTTGTATGAGTGAGTTCCTTTGTATGTGTATCATCCTCAGTTGGTGTTTCTTTGTCATGGGAACTCTCATCTTCAACTTCTTCATTTGATGTTTCTTCAGAGATTTCTGGCAGGTTCCCTCTTTGTTCCCCTTGAATACTTGATTCTGGCAGGGTATTGTCTTGGGGGACAGCAGAGTTGTTCCCTGAAGAGGGGACCTCGAGAGAGTTGGAGGTGTCTTGTAGTTCTTTTGAGGAAGGAGCCTCGAGGGAGGTTTGATCAGTGAGGGTTGGACCTTCGTCGTTGTTCCCTGGTTGTGGGATATTGCTTGCACTTGGATAGTCTTCATCCCTTTTCCTTGGCTCATCCTCGTCATCATCATCGTCTTCATGTCTGACTAGCTTGAACAGAGTTGCCTTCCCTTGGGTCTCGGTTCCCATCTTTACAGACTTTTCATTGAAGACGACATGAATGCTTTCCTCTATCTTCTTGGTTCTTTTATTGTAGACCCTGTAAGCCTTGCTTTGTGATGAGTATCCCAGGAAGATCCCTTCGTCGCTTCTGGGGTCGAATTTGCCAAGATTGTCTTTGCCGTTGTTGTGAACAAAACATGTGCAACCAAATGTTCTCAAGTGTGAGATGTTTGGTTTTCTCCCTTTGATGAGCTCATAGGAAGTCTTGTTGATCAGGGGCCTTGTCATGGCTCGATTCAGGATGTATGTAGCTGTGGAGATGGCTTCAATCCAGAAGTACTCAAGAACTCCACTGTCGATCATCATGGTTCTAGCCATATCCTCCAGAGTTCTGCTCTTTCTCTCGACCACTCCATTTTGCTGAGGAGTGCGAGGAGCTGAAAAGTTGTGAGAGATCCCATTTTGCTCACAGAAGTTTAGGAACTCCGAGTTTCGAAACTCAGTTCCATGATCAGATTTGATTGCTTTCAGTTTCAGCCCCAAGCTTACTTCTGTTCTTTTGATGAAGGGCTCAGATTCTTCAAACGCTTGTGATTTTGCCTTCAAGAAAATAACCCAGGTGAATCTTGAAAAATCATCAATTAAAACATACATGTACCTTTTTCCACCGTAGCTAGCTGTTCTCATGGGACCACAGAGATCCATGTGAATTAACTCCAAGGACCTGGTTGTGCTTACCACCTTCTTGGGTTTGAAGGAGGTCCTGGTCTGTTTCCCTCGAACACATGCTTCACACATTTTGACTCCTTCGAGATTGATCCGTGGAAGACCAATAACCAGATCCTGTAGATAAAGCTTCAGGATTTGATTTACACTAGCATGTCCCAGTCTTCGATGCCAGAGTTCCGTATCATCTTGGGAACTCGCAAGGCACAACTTCATTGGTGGTTCAAAGTTGGTGTCCACCACATACACATTGTTGTATCTTCTTCCTCTCAGAATTACTTTGTTGGTCTTCTTGTTGATGACGAGACATTCATCTGAGTCGAAAGTGACGATGTTGTTCCCTTGATCACACATCTGGGAGACACTCAGCAGATTGTATCCCAGATCCTTTACCAGATTTACGTTGCTGACTTTAATAGATCTATTGAGCAACACTTCTCCTTTTCCAATAACTTCTCCCTTGTTCTTGTTGCCAAATGAGACGTGGCCTCCTTCGGCATGAGTGTGGAGTGAGATGAGGATATCTTTGTTTCCTGTCATATGGTTCGAGCATCCACTATCTATGAATCATGTACTGTTCCCTCTCACTACCACCTACAAGGAAAAGTTAGTGTTTTGAGACCCAGGCAAGATGACTCTTGCCAGGTCCCTTGCAAGGGAAAACATTTTCATTCAAGATATAGTCAGAAATGTTGATGTCTTTTGAATTTTGAGAGTTGGAGTTCCTTTGGTGATGAGCATGACGTGTTTGTCTGTTTGGGAACTCATGGCTTCTAGGGGTTTGGGCTCTCTTCTTGGGACATGCATCCTTGTAGTGCCCATGAGCACCACAGTGCCAACATGTCTTGTAGTATTCTCCCAAGTAGTTTTTTGGGTGTGGTCTCTGGATACGGTTCCTATCCATGGTTTCTTTGTTGTACACTCGAGACCCATTTCCCTTAGCAATTTTGACATAGATTCTATGTCCAGAGTAACCAGTATAGTAGTCTTTCTCACCATTGTTTTCACTCTCTAGGACCTTGATTTTCTCCTCGAGATGAGCATTTTTCCTGTTTCTCGCACTGGAGTTCTAAGGCCCTACACTCATGGATCTCATGTTCGCTCAGGGGTGACTTTCCGTTCTTGGAGTAATCACCTTTGTATCCTATGCCATGTCTGGCTGGGACAAACTTAATTTGGGAACTAGAGGCTTCAAGATGTTCGGGAGTCTTGCTCAGGTTTTGCAAGAGGGTGTTCTCATTTTTCTCTAGAGTTTTGATTTCTCTTTCTAGATCTACAATGTGAGACACATGGGACTTGAGTTTTTCTAGAAGGGATATGCAGTCGGGACAGGGCTCAAGACCAACTAATTGAGAATTTATGTGTTCTTGTTTTTCCAACTTGTTTTGAAGTTTTATGTTATCTTTGACAAGACTTGAAAGAATTTTCAACAACTCAGGTTTTTCATAGTTACTCAAGGAATCAAGAACAGTTTCAGTGGTTACCTCACTGGGTTGTTCCCCAGTGGTTTCTCCTATGGCCATGCCACACATGTCTGGGAGTGCCCATGACTCAGGATCTTCGTCTTCATCATCGCTCCAGGTAGCGATGTAGGCCTTCTTTCCTTGCTTCCTGCCATCAGTTCCTTGTGGACATTCCTTCGCAAAATGTCCTTTCCTGTTGCATTTGTAGCAAGTCACTTCTGAGAGATCCTTCTCTGTGGGCTTTCTTTGGGAACTCTGTCCCTTTCCCCGGTTCCCACTGTTCCGTTGAGACTTTCCTTTGTAGAAATTTCGAAGAGCCTTTGTTACAAGAACTAGCTCTTCATCCTCTTCTTCTTTGGAGTCTTCATGTTGTTCTTGGGTTGATTTGAGCATCTTTTCGATCTTGAGTGTGATCCCTCGATGAGCTCGAGTTTGTTCCTTATCATCGATCTTCCTCTTCTCATGTCCCACTAGCTTTCCAAACACTTGATGGAGCATAAGTGTTCGATTTTCTGGGTTTTCCTTGAACATCGTTCTCTCGTTTGCCCATTCTCTAGTTAATCCATTGAAGAGCTGTTGGACCTTCATTTTGTGGGTGATTTCTTCTTTTGTGATCCCCAATCCTTCCATCTTAGTGCAAAGTCCTTCAAACCGGGATTGGTAGCTATCGACGGACTCTCCCATTTCCATTTGGAAGTTGTAAAACTCCCTTTTTGCATTCATCTGAAGATCTTCTCTGAGATCTGAGTTCCCAACGTGCATTTGTTGGATGGCTTCCCACATTTCCTTGGCTGTGTCAAGGTTTGCAACTCTGTCACAATCTTGTACGCACATGGACCTCTTTAGGTACTGTTTGGCTTTGTAGTTTGCCTCCATGCACTTGAACTCGTTGGGACCCCCACTTTGAGAGGTCGTTGACAATAGCTGGATCGATTTCGAAGTTCCCCCTCTCGATGACACACCAGGCTTGGTAGTCTTGGCCACGCATCCAATCCTTCATGTCGCGTTGCCAGCTTTCAAATCTTCCTGTAATAAGCCTTGGCGGCTTACTGGTATTGTTCCCCACCTGAGTAAGTTCCTGAGCCATTTTGATACCTGCGATGCTAACACAAATCTAGAGCGCAAGCTCTGATACCAATTGTTGGATCGTAATCGGTTAGCAGTGAGCTTGGGAACTGACAATTAAGTTGTTCCCAAGGCAGCGGAAGTAAATAATCGCAAGTAACAAAGACAGTAAAAGGCACAGTTCCTTTATAGAGGAACCCCACTACAACCAACTAGTTGTATGGGTAAACCTCTACCTCCGCTTGGAGGATTTTGAATGACTTACTTATATTGATTGCTTTGTTCCTTAGTTACACAGCCGGATTTACACTTCTCTATTCCTACAAGTTCTTCCTAACTCTAGCAACACTAGTAAATCCTCTCAACTGAGTTCCTAAGCTCACAACAGCAAAACACAAGTAACTCAAACCTTACGCTGACTTCTCAATTCCCTTGCTCCTGGGAACTTCAGCTTCACCGTCGTCGAGATCACACACTCGCCGGCGGGGACTTCTCTTCCTTTTCTTTCTTTTCTCTGATGTGGGTATTTGTAAGTTCTGTGAGAAGTACTCAGACCGAGTACTATTCATTTGGCTTTATAGTCCATTGAGCTTGGGCAGTCGCATCTTTCGTTTGTGTCTAAAATGCCCTTTGCTTGATGCCCAAGTTGTACTTTCTTCACATGTGACTTTGGTTTGAACTAAGTCAACTTCTTGAATCAATCGGACCGTTGGATGAAGCGTGACAGTCTGATCCTCAGACTGTTCCTTCGGGTTGTTTGAGACAGAATCCCGCGATCTGCGCTGAACGGTCGTTGTCCTCACATGTGAGTTCCCATGTCATGAGAACT
The DNA here is from genome assembly GCA_964016875.1 of Fallopia convolvulus. NCBI lineage: Eukaryota > Viridiplantae > Streptophyta > Magnoliopsida > Caryophyllales > Polygonaceae > Fallopia > Fallopia convolvulus. The sequence goes on from OZ024719.1 coordinate 28,757,885, forward strand.
GACTTCTTCAGAGTTCCCTTGATGGAAACTCTTCATCGTTGTAAGCTTGTGTTCTCTTGATTGTTTCTGGGAGTTCCCATTTCATGGGAACTTTCTTCTTCAGAGTTTCCTTGATGGAAACTCTTCATTGTGGCCTGCATTGCCTTTTGGTCATTCATAAGAGTTCTTGGTTGTACCTGTGTTCCTTAGAAATACTTGAACAAACCACATTAGTTCCCTATGGTGTTTGTCATTATCAAAACTTAAGAGAATTAAATCGTTGATCCGTTGTTTAGAACCAAAGGTCCCAACAGCGTCCCAACAAATAAGTATGATTAACAATTAACCATCAATACATATGCATATGCTATATGAGTTCGAGAAAAAAAAATTATGAGAAGAATTTTGGTTTCATTTTTATGCCGTAAGCACATGCAACTCTTAAAAACAAACAAACATTCTTTCTAGATTTTTTTTCTCGTGATCGAATATTATTTTCGTGAAAGGTATGTGTATATATTGAACAAGGGAAAAACTATATGATGGAAAATTTTAGTTTTAAGAATAATGAGTTTGATTTAAATGAAACAAACTCTTATTATAAAACATGAAACGAATGTAATTTTTTTAATTAGTAGTGCACTTTTCATATAAAAGTGCATTGAAAAATATAAAAAGTGCATTCGTTTCAGGATAAGAGTTCGTTTCAGGATAAGAGTTTGTTTCATTTGAACCAAACTCTAAGAATAATATCTTTGATTTTGAACAATCGTGCTGATAACGTATTATAAATTAAAGAGAAAACAGAGAAAATAAAAAGATAGGGAAGAGATTAAATTCATCTTATTAGGTCACCTATAAGAGTCTTCGTATAGAGAATACAAACTAGTATTTCCAAGACTAGTGTGTGTCTGGCGCCCAGAAGTCGAAATCGAAATAAACGACTCGAGGGTTGAGGAGAGAATAGGGTTTAAGGCGTCACTTTTATCACCCTTGAAGTTGTGAAGCTCAGAAGAAAACAAGAAACCCCCACAAAACCTCCAAAACGGAGGAGGGACTCTGTGGATGTGGATGAAGTTGTAGAAAAGGGTATTTGAATGGCGTTGGTGCTTCTGAGAAGGCCTCGTTGTCTTTCCTTCATGGCTTCTCGTTTTTTCCTCTCTCACTCCGCTCTTCGTACCAACTGCTCTACTCCTCTCCCTCTCTTTCGCCCTTTATCCTTCTCTTCCAGGTATTCCCCCCTCGACATGACATTGTAATTAAGCCTTGAAATTACTGGTTCCTGTTTGCAATTCTTTTTTGTTTTAGGAACGGATACCTAGTATTTCTTCCCACTTCGCTCTTTACGTGTGGGTTTGAGGGGGCGAACACGAGGATTCAGTTTAGAGGATAGATTAACCCTATAAATGTGAAATTGCTGGGTGGGTTAGGAGGTCTGAACACAGAGGAGCTTGTTTAGGTTGCTGAGTTTCTGACAGGAGGATCGAATTGAATTTTTTTTATAATGTCAAGTTCCTGGCTTAGGCTTTTGTAAGGTTGTTAACAGGAAGGTGCTTGGATTTATAGGGCGTCTTTGCGGTTAACAAGTGTTTCAAGTCGTGATGTAGTGAGAAACGTGGTCTCTACAAGAGCATTTATGTCCACTGAGGCTCTGCAGACTGCAGCTTCAAAAGCTTATGGGTCTGAGCAAATTCAGGTGATGTGAAATAGTGCAGCTGAATTGTGCTTTCTGCACTGAATATTCTTATACTGGGTTGGGTCCTGGGGCTAAAAATCAGTAAATTCTGCAATATATGTATGGCTGTTTATTGCTTTCCACGGCTTTGGAAACACATCTCAAGCTATCTACTTTTGATGAATTATAATCCATCTCAACTCGGTGTCTTCTGCATCTTTAATTTAATAATTGGTGTTTTTATATTTTGTTTATTTTGTGTGTTGTAATGGCTACGTGTTGCAGGTTTTGGAAGGGTTGGATCCTGTTAGGAAGAGACCAGGAATGTATATTGGAAGCACAGGCCTTCGTGGTTTGCATCATTTGGTACCCTTACAACCTAATCTGTTTGGTGTCACTCTTACCATCTACTCTCTTTAAGTTCAAGTAATTTTGAAACTATATGTAGCTAAAGGTATTGAATTCAGGTCTATGAAATATTGGATAATGCGGTTGATGAAGCTCAAGCAGGGTTTGCATCTAAGGTTGATGTTGTTTTGCTTTCTGATAATTCTGTCAGCATTACAGACAATGGACGTGGGGTATGAACTCTCAGCTGTGTTATTGTATACTCATTTATCTATTCTGTGTGTAGATGAACTTGAGATTCTAGAATCATCAGCAGTTTGTTACAATATCTGATCATTGAATTTATTCTGCTGCATTCTTTCTAAATTGCTCCAGAGTTCCTTGTTTTCACTTCACATGAATGCCTCATGCCCTTAAATTTACTGAACGTCATTTTATGGGTCTTTTGAGTGCCCTCCCCCCTTGCGTTAAGCCAGGCGTGCCCCATCTTGACCCCCAGATGGCACTGGATCAATGTTGTTGTTGTTGTACATGTGAACGTTCCTGGTATATTCTGTAACCTTTTTCTTTTCCTTTTGTCACAGATTCCTACAGATTTGCATCCAGCAACAAAGAAATCTTCTTTGGAAACTGTCTTGACGGTATATTTCTGCTCTTTGGCTATAAATTTTTGGAGTTCTTTTGGTGGAGAGCTTTTTATGAGAGTCAGTTTTGCATGTCAGTAAAATTTTGATTCTATCATTGACATGTTAACTAAAATACAGTCATAATGTATGTTTTATATGCAATTGGTAAATGATGACATTGTATTCTGAATCTTCTATCAATGGAGATCTTGTTTTAGTCCTTTATAATCACTTTGGGACAATGAAACAATTGAAAGGAGCATTTATGCCCAAGTTCATTGTTAACTTATCATTATGAACTTTATGTAGGTACTGCATGCAGGTGGAAAATTTGGTGGTTCTAGTAGTGGTTATAGTGTTTCAGGTGGATTACATGGTGTCGGCTTATCTGTTGTTAATGCATTATCTGAGGTAATAATTTATTTCTCATGTTCATTGACTGCCTATGTTTTTGGTTTTTAGCTATGCTTTCTACTATTTTGCTCCTGTATGCATCTCTCTTGCTACAATTTTCATGTTATAAATAAGATTAAATTATCCAAAACCACCCACAAACTGGGGGAGTTTTCAGATATAGAGGGAAATTATAGAAAACCACCTAAGATTTGGGTTTCTTGAGCAAAAAGCCACAAATACTTATTTCTACATTTAAAAAACAATTTACCAGTGCTATATTATTATTATTATTATGAGTTTTCCCCTCAAGGTTTACCTTGTTAGAGCCTTTGCTGATACTTTTTTACTGGGAAAGGGTTTTGGGTGGCCTTTTGGTAACAAAATCCAAAGTTGGGTGTTGCTGTGAACTTTCTATAATGCCTTAGGGCACATTATAAGAAGTTTTATTGGGAAAGATTTTGTTAAATTTGATACTTTGGAAAAAAATTGTGATTTTTTTATTGGGTTCATTATTTCTTTTTTAGGTCTTAGTTTCTAAATCAAGAAGATAGAAAAACTGTATTATTATTATTATTATGAGTTTGCTCCTCAAAGTCTACCTTGTTAGAGCTTTTGTTGATGATTTTTACTGGTAAAGGGTTTTGGGTGGCCTTTTGATAACAAAATCCAAAGTTGGGCGTTGGTGTGAATTTTGCCCTTTAAACAAGCAGTTTTGTGATACGTTCCCTAATTTAATTGGGGTTGGGGGTGGCGGAGTTGTGTAATTTACTCTATAAATAATCTAGTACTTTCATCTCCAGCTAATTTGATGGTAATCATTTTGACTGTCAATATGTGCGTTACTGGAGACATAGCACTGGTTTCTTTTCATCATGAAAGGTTGAAACTATTTCAAGGTACAAAAGCCATTGTTTTCATAGAAGCTGGTTCATGGAAGCTCAATTCATGTCCTGTTAGTGTCTCATACTTGATTTATTTAATCAAATAACAGGCATTACAAGTCACCGTTTGGCGTGATGGTATGGAGTATAAGCAGAGTTATGTCCGTGGTAAACCTGTTACTACTTTAAGCTCTCATACTCTTACTTCCGACACTAGAGATCGTCAAGGGACATGTATTAGGTTTTGGCCAGACAAAGATGGTAAACATTGAAAGAACCTTCTTACATATGGTTGTTTCTTTCTATGCAATGCTGATTCCTTACCAGTTAACATTAATGCTTTAGTATTGAACTTAATTTTTTGTGTTTCTGAAATTTTTATGCAGTATTTACAACTGAAGTTCAGTTTGACTACAACACCATTGCTGGTCGAATTAGAGAGCTTGCTTTTCTTAATCCAAAGGTACATATAATTTTAGAGCTTGAGCATTTTTGTTTTGAGATCATGGTTAATTTGGTCAGTTTATTGTATGTTGGTGGATTCTTGTTTGAATCCTTGCATGGTGGAGGCTACTGAAGCATCAGTGTCTTCAATGTGGGTTGTGTCAGACTTTATCATCCAAGTGACAGTAGTTAGATAGTATCCATAACTGTTGAGAAGAGAGAAGCCGATAGATGTAGGGAATTGGAAGGATCCACCGGGAACAAACAATGTGGCCTTAGAATCTGTGATCAGGTTATTAGTAACTATAATTGACTATAATAAGTGGAAGATATAGATTCATATTGCTGATGCCACATAATTGGGCTTAAGTGCTTGTTTAGCATTGATTTTATTTTTCTTGTGAGATTTAGTATGACTGGAGTATGGACCTTCACTGGCTTTGATTGTATTGCAAATCTCCAGCTACCAATATCTTTTTTAAATTGTTAGTGTGTGTGTGTGTGTGTGTATAAGTTATATGTGGATACCCTTGAGTCCTTTTGCTTGATATTTGCAGCTAACGATTACTCTTAGAAAGGAAGCTGAAGATCCTGCGAAAATTTTGTTTAATGAGTACTATTATGCTGGTGGATTAATTGAATATGTGAAATGGTTAAATACGGATAAGGTATGTTTTCAAGTAAGTTTTTCTCTTCATTTTATTAATTTCATTAGTAAAGAGTAAAGACTACAAGAACTGGGAACACTGTATGGAGACAATATTTGTCTTTAGCATGATCGATCATAATTTAAACTTAAGCGCAGCCTTCAATATTTTGACGTAATTATACTTGCTTTATTTTGATGGATTGATGTTTCAGAAACCGCTGCATGATGTATTTGGGTATAGAAAGGAAACAGATGGGGTCACAATAGATGTTGCTCTTCAATGGTTAGATTCTTATTCCTGGTTGCATGATTATTTAAACTCTTTGAATTTTTTTTTTCTTGTTTGGCTTATTTTTTTTTGTCTTCAGGTGTGCAGATGCTTATTCTGACACACTGTTGGGATATGCTAATAGTATACGCACAGTCGATGGTGGTACACATATTGATGGCTTTAAGGCTTCATTGACAAGAACTCTTAACAATCTTGGAAGGAAATCAAAGATTATCAAGGTGAAACATTAGCCTCGAGGAGCGTCACGCCACTCTGTTGTCTTTCCTCCTATAGTATTATTTGTTAAAATGAAATGTATCCAGTAATTCACCATGTCCTCTTCCCTAATAAATATACTTCAAATATTACTTCTGTACTGTAGGAGAAAGATATTACATTAAGTGGTGAACACGTGCGGGAGGGATTGACCTGTGTTATATCCGTAAAAGTTCCAAATCCAGAATTTGAAGGGCAAACAAAGGTACTAAAATCTTAGGATATTTTGTTTTATTAAACATACCACCGCAAAATTTTGTCAAATGTGTCTGATGTTATCCGTGGCGATAGACAAGGTTAGGGAATCCGGAGGTCCGCAAAGCGGTTGACCAGAGCATTCAGGAGTACCTAACTGAGTATTTGGAGTTGCATCCAGATGTATTGGATTCTATTCTCTCAAAGTCTATGAATGCTCTCAAGGTTTGTCTACATTGAATCTTAACATTTTTTTAAATCAGATCGTCTCAGTTGGGAAGTCTGTCTACCTGCCCTTGATGAACAATATGCATCTTTTGGTTTTGATTATAGGCAGCTCTAGCAGCAAAGCGAGCAAGGGAGCTAGTGAGGCAGAAAAGTGTTTTGAAATCCTCATCTCTTCCTGGAAAACTTGCCGACTGTTCTGCCACAAATCCCGAAGAAGCTGGTGCAAATCTTGTCCCCTCACTCAAACATTTGAATAATTGTTCCCCTTTAAATGGAATGGAAATACCTATCCAGTCAAACTACATCACAATTTTATGAGAGATAGCTTTATATTTCACACCATTTAGAAACATACTAGTATGTATTCCCGTACCTTATACGGGTTTTTCTTAAATAAAATATTTTCAAATATATTTATTATTTGAGAAAAATAATCATGTAAATGCTTAAATATAAATTTTGAATAAATATTTAAAATCAATAAACTATAAAAGTTGTTTATTTGAAACAATAATATTTTATTAGTATTACGAATTAAATTAATATCCAAAACATGATATTTTATTTAATTATATAAATAGATATATAACTATATAAGTAATAAGATAAAAACATATCAATTTATTATATACGTAAGACCATTCAAAATAAACTTAATTAAAGTTTTATAAGATTGTACGTACATTACACTATCTTTATATTAAACTTAATTATCTAAACCTATCATATGCATTATATCAAAAAATAAAATAAATATCCTAATATTTGTATAATATATAGCATAAAAATATCTTAATAATCTTCCTATTTATCATATCCAAAAATAAAAGATTGTTTAATAATGGATTTTTATATTCTAAAAACATGTATAAGAATTTATCATATCCAAAAATAAAATATTATTTTTTTAAGAAAAATGAGTGGTGTGGTCCAATCTAAAAGTGACATGTGTCGCTTAATAATTTTTTTAACCTCTGCTTTAGGTTATAGTTATGATTTATTAAGTGTGGATGAAATGGATGTGTGAGAAGAAACGGTTGAATCAATTATCAAATACTTATACCTGAGTTTCAAACTAAAAACGGTTGAATCCAGTTTCTTGATCAGTATCACAAATCACTTTTGTTTTACCCATGGTGGAAGCTCCATCACTCTTTCTTGATCATTTGGTTGATTATATATGTGATTGAACACATTTGCTCCAACCATGTCTGACATTATACGTCAAATTATTGAGTTTCCTTACACAGTTTCTTCAAGCTTCATCTGAAAATTAGTTGCTAAAAATAACTTTGATTTGTCATCTTCACAACTAAGACCCAGTGAACCAACTTAGTCGTCAAGACAGATGGTTCACTGGGTCTTTGTGGTTTGGGCGTTTTGTTTTGTTTTGTTTTGTTTGTTTTGCGGCTTTGTGCTCTGTTTTGTGTTTTGGGTCGTTTTTCTTGGCTTACAGGGTGTTTTGTGGTTTTGTGCTGTTGTCGGGTGGTTGGATGGTTCCCTTTGGGTCTTTTGGGCGCACCCCCCTGCGTTAGGCCAGGGGTGTCCCATCTTGCCCCCCCCAGATTCCGCTGAAGTGGAATTACACTAGTCAATGTTGTTGTTGTACAACTAGGTCCAACAATCCTGCATGCCTTGGCTAAGTCACAGACTTATCAGTGCAGATAATTCATCTAGTAGTGCAGAAATCTCGGAAATATCCACATTATTTAATCAAATTCATATGCATGTCCATTTTTTCTTTGTACTCATCTATCATTTATCCTGTTCCTTGTATAGAATGTCATTTAGTTCTTTGACATTCACTCTTCTTTTCCCCTACCAAAAGCTGTTGTTCATTCTTATTAGGCATGCATATTTTTCTTGAACCTTAAAAACATGGTTTTGATCACAAAACTTCATTTATTACTTTGCTGCAGAAATATTTATAGTTGAAGGAGATTCAGCAGGTGGTAGTGCAAAGCAAGGCCGAGATAGACGTTTTCAGGTGTACCCTCTTTTGTGGTGATCATATTTTGTAATCTTATTACTAAACCTCTATGCTTTACTTTGCACCTTTACCTTTGCTTTAGGATGAAAATCTTCTGATAAAAAAGAAGACGATAACTGGATTAGAGCATCATAATGTTGTGTTTAGTTCTTAGTGTAGCTGGGGGTTCCTGATGACTTTGTAATAAATTATGTCCAAACAGGCTATCCTTCCTCTAAGGGGAAAAATCTTGAATGTAGAAAGGAAGGATGAGGCAGCCATGTATAAGAATGAAGAGATTCAGAATCTTATTCTTGGGCTGGGACTTGGAGTTAAGGTTTGTCCTTCTTAACCCCCTATAAGCTGTATATTACCTTTAATTTTATTAAGCATCATGTCCAATAAAATTTTTTGTTTGTAGGGAGAGGATTTCAAGAAGGATGCACTTCGATACCATAAAATCATCATCTTGACAGACGCTGATGTTGATGGTGCCCATATTCGAACTTTGTTGCTGACATTTTTCTTCAGATACCAGGTCTATTACATACACATCAGAAGATTTAAAAAACTGTTGTATGATTCTTAATCTGATGGTCTGTAATACTTTCTTGCAGAGGGCTTTGTTTGATGAAGGATGCATATATGTTGGGGTCCCTCCTCTTTATAAGGTTCACTTTCTCCTTGTATGTTTTACTTAAAACTGAATACTTTTAGCCCTTACACCTTCATTTTATTTTTCATCACTGCTCAGGTTGAGAGGGGAAAACAGGTCTACTATTGTTACGATGAAGCAGAGCTTAAGAAGCTGCAGAGTACTTTACCTTCTAATGCATCATACAACATTCAAAGGTTCAAAGGTATATTACTGTGGGCATCGAGGTTTTTGCTTTGATTCATGCTTCATCTGAGGAATCATAATTTTTTTTGGCTTTGCATATTTTTTTGTATTTCATGTGCTGTGCTCTGCATGTAGGTTTGGGTGAGATGATGCCAACACAATTGTGGGAAACAACATTAGATCCGGAAAGAAGATTGCTGAAGCAGCTAACGGTTGAAGATGCTGCTGAGGCCAGTATCGTCTTCTCCTCCCTTATGGGTGCCCGGGTAAACCATCTTAATTTATTGATCTTCGAAGTATCTGAAACCCAACGTTTGAAATAATTGAAAATCGTACAAACACTCAAACCTGAAGTTGATTTCATTCCATTGATCTGATTGCCAAATCAAACACAGCTGCTAAAATGAACTTGTGCAAACGTTTGATTTATGATGTTACCTTGGGGTTTTCCAGGTGGATGTGCGAAAGGAGCTCATAAAAAACGCTTCGAGCATGATCAATGTTGGGCAACTGGATATATGATGAAACGTTCCAAGTATGGATTATGCTCACAAAATATGCGTCTTACAGGTGTTGAAAAATATTGTGCTCTTTGGTGCACAATTTTGCAAGGCTAAGAGTATGTATTTATAATTGGTAGTGGTGAAGTTTCGTCTACTAGACAAATTAGGGTTCGTATTGGCGGACGATTTCTGGCTGGTTGGATGGAACGGTGTTTTTTGGAACGGGGTTGGAATGGAAAAGTTATTCGTAATTGCAGAAAGGTGGTCGTATTTTTTCCGTATATTCGTATATGGATATTTCACGTTTAAAGAATCTTTCTACCTTGATAATTAGAATTCATGATCCATGTTATACACAAGGTATGTTGGCTAACACTGCCCAATCATACATAACGCATCCCAAACCTCAGCATGAGAAAGACTGCTAGTCATCATTTGTTTCTGTTCTGGTTCCCTGATCTCCAAGACATGGATAGGTTGATGAAAGAGGGCCCGTGGACTTTTGAACGGGCTCTACTAGCTCTTAAAGAACCAGAGGTGGATCAACCATCAAGAATGTTGATTGAAATTTTTTTGTTTAGATCTCTGTTTACAATCTTCCATTGGAGGCTATGTCGGTGGAAACGGTGGAAAAAATTGGTAAGTGTTTTGGTGGCATTGAAGAGTTGGATGATATCGATATGCTCGTTTGTGCCAAGTATATAAGAGTTAGAGTTAGAGTTTGGGCTCATGAGGAGAAAGAACGAGATTTAATAGAAACGGAGGAGATGTTGTGGATTAAAAGGGTGAAAGCTAATGAATTATCTAGAGAACGAGATTTAATGAAAACGGATGAGATGTTGTGGATTAAAAGGGTGAAAGCTAATGAATTATCTAGAAATACAACGTTCTCTATCACCTTAACATAATGCATTAACTTTCACCTTTTGAATCCACCACATCTCCTCCTTTTTCACTAAATCCCATTCTTTCTCCTCAAGAGCCCTTCTACGCCCAACTAGGTATATGCTAGTTTGTGCGAAGTATATAAGAGTTAGAGTTTGGGTTGATATTACGAAGCCTCTTAGGGCATCTCCAACAGATGCTCCAAATTCTTGAATTTGGTGCATTTGGGAATTCTGGACCTATTTTAAGGTCCAACAAATTCTCCATTACATTCTCCATTTTGGAGAAATCTCCAAAAGTTGAATCCCTTTCTCTAAATTTGGGGATATCCCTAAAAAATTTTGGAGCATGCATTAATTGTATATTAAATCATGTCTTCTCCCAATTGGTCAATTTCAAATTTATAATAGTAGTTTATATATAAATATAATAATGATAAAAATATAAATCTTTAAAATGGAGAATTTGTTGGAGTTAGGACATAAACTTTTTGGAGAATGTGGGACTTTCTTCCCCATTTTGGAGAAAATTATAGAGCATCTCTAGAGATGCTCTTAGGCATGGGATAATAATGAAGATTTGACAAAAGGCTTGGCTAGAGATGAAATAAGAAAGGCTCTAAACTTTTGCTATTCTTGTGGTTTAATGGGGCATGTTGAGCTTGAGTATAAAGATGAAGTGGCTCGAAAGACGAAGGGAGAAGAATATGGTGATTGGCTTTTAGTATCCCCATTGAGACCGTTGAACGCTAGGGCAACCATGGAAAGGGAGCATGGTAGGGCTATTTTGAAGGGGTTAGGTATGAGAGGTGGAAAGGGGGAATTAATGACTACATAGAAGCTCGTCGTTGTTCTAAAATCTTTGTTGGAGCTGTTGGGGGAAAAGGCGAGAAGGAAGATAATGTAAGAGATTGTGAGTCAAACACAAAGGTCGAGGAGAAGCATGTTGAGGAAGTGTCATAGTTGAGGATCACATAGGAGGAGGTGGTTGAGAATATTGAAGCAAAAAAGGGGGAAGGGGATAAGGGGTGCAAGATGGAGGGTTCAGAAAGGATTTTGTGGATAATGTGGTAATCAAGGAAGGGTTGGAAGAAGGGAAAAAATGAGTGTAGGAGGAGAAAAATTTCAAGAAGGGGTTGTGATGAGGGTGGTTGATGGAAACCAGTGCGAGGCAAAGTCGACTTTGCTTGATCCGGTGAGAAAGGTTTGGACAAAACTTCTATTCTGGATTCACAAGGGTGGTTATCCATATTAATGAACTCCAATTTTAAGTGATTCCAACTCAAGGAGTTAGATTTATATGTCTAGTTTCTTACCTCAAAATATGAAGGACTTTGGATGAGGAATTAGAAAATTATACCAATTTTACCAAGGGGTCGCAAAGGAAGATGTGATGGGGTGGTTTGTGGAGTTGTGGTGGTGAGGACTCTTTGGATTGGTTTTGGAATACATATGTGGATGTTGATGAGGATTGAAGGATGGAACTTTGGATGATGAAAGTGATGGTTAGAATTTGGGGAATGGAGGTATGAATGAAAGATGATAATAGAAGGATATGGATGCACTCGATTTTGGATGTAACTAACCAATTCCAAGCACAAACTAGAAGAGATCAAACTCTTGGATATGACTCGCCTAGATTACGACTTCTCAAGATCAAAGAACCTGATTTTGATAAATACCAGGCCAACCTAATTAGATTGGCTCATCTTGTTGATAAGAAATTGAAAGGAAAAACAAACAAACACATGCTTTCTCAAATTCAATCTCTAAACTAGAAGAAAGAACCCTATGAATAACAATCAACCTGATTTTAATAAATACCAAGGGAGGTTTTCCACCGGATTTCCCCTCTTCCAACACAAGTTTTATTAGAAACCCCAAAGTTCTAAAAGTGCATAAAATGCCCTTAATCAAACTCAAGCCAAAACTAAGGCAAAATTGATCCATGCACCACCAATAGGCTCCATCCTTCTCCAACAAGCTGGCTTGGCACTCCTTGAACCAAAAGACCCTCCTTGATCTGGTCGTGCAAGGCACGAGCTGGGGTCCGAGTGATACGCCCCAAATAGGGCCGGTGTCGGGGCCCTTAGCTAGAGTACCGAAGACGGCGTCCAAAGAACTCAACCGGTCCAAAGTGTCTCTACATCTCTTTGCTTGGCATTCTTGGTGCCCATGGTCCCCATTTGTTGAGTTGAAGCATCTCCCAAAAGATAACAAATGAAACTGAAGAAGCGCTCGACAAAATCTTCACAACTTTTCTTGTATCGACCGTATCGGGTGCGCATGCGTTGGGGATGCTTACACCCGTGTCCTCTTTGGCATCGGACTTGAGACCATCTTGCACATGGGGATACAATCACATCAAATTGTCATTACTGAGAGGGAAAAGGAGAGTATGGATTTGGAAAAGTCACAAAGGATAAAGATAGTGGGGGTGGGAAGGTGGGGAAAAATTGTAAGAGATTGGCAAGGGTTATTGGTATAGATAAGTCTTAGAGTGAAATTAGTGAAGAGGAAGGAGCGTGAGGAAGTTAGTGTGTTCATGGAAATTGAAGTGGGCGAGTTAGTTGAATGAAAGCGTTTGAAATTTTTATCGGTGGGAGAGATTGTAGGTCTTTCTTGCTGAAGCCAACGAATACTTTAAGTTACAATTGTCGGGGATTGGGGACAACCTGTGCAATTGGAAGACTTGCCAATTTGGTAAAAAGGGTGGTGTTTTTTAATGGAAACTAGATATGAACATAAGCAAATGGAAAAGGTTTGTCAAAAGCTAGGTTTCAAAGAAGTGTTTAATGTGAATTGCATTGGAAACTCAGGGGATTTGTATTTGATTTGGGAGGAGGTGGATGTGTCGATTTGTTCTTATACCCAACATCATATTGATTGCGATGTCCGGATGGATGCTTGGAGACTAATAGGCTTTTATAGGTGGGCTTGGAGGGAGGAGAAACATTTGTCGTGGTCTTTACTTAGGAGACATAAGGAGGAGGTTTATGATGCATGGGTTGTGATTGTGAATTTCAACCAAATTATGAGGTTGGAGGATAAAAGGGTGTAGACTGTAATATTCGCTCTTTTTAATAAAGAGATATTACTTTCCAGTTAGTATTAAGTGAATAGTTACACTTAATTTAATTTCTCTATAAATGAATAAACTTGCAAAAATAAAATTTATTTGGCAAGTTTAAAGCTTATTGAAGAAGGAGAGATTAAATTCTTAAATTGTAAAAATAAGGGACCTCTTCTCTATTTGGATTGGCAAAAAGAAAGAATTTTTGTCTAAAAAGAATTGAATATCTTTCATGGGACTTAAACCCATGGCCTATAACAAAGGTACAAAGCACCCTTGCCACCATTCCAACTTGATTTTTTTTTAATGTAAATGGAATACATTATATGATAAGTTATAGTTGGACTTTTTCTTCTTCCCAAACTCGAGTAAACCGAGTCCGATGGTTGCGCCACCTTCGTCATTGCTTCGGTCAGCCTGTTGGCATCGTCTTTCCGTCACCACCTGCCACCTTGCAAGGCTAGGTACTATAGCCTCATCGAGTCAGCTCACCCTCGCCTGCCACCTCTTTTCTTCTCCTCTATTTCCGAAGTCGTGGCACGCGTAAGAGCGGCCTGATGGTGGCCTTTCCGGCCTGAATTGTGGCCAAGGTGAATGTGGAAGGAGGTTGAGAGGCTTATAAAAGGGATTTAGGTGGTTGAACACGAGCTTGGATCTACTGTTTCAATCCCGACTTTATTCTTCAATTAATTGTGTACCAAACTTCAAAATTCGATTGCGGACTCATTTCCTAACCAAAATTGGTGATTCAAATTGCTAAATGTCGAGGATGAAGTTATCTACAAAAGTCCTTAATCAATTGTGGAGAAAGGATTCAAGAAACGAACCAAAATCCACCAAGTTAGATCATTGTACTGGTTTTTTTCCAGATTTATGAAAGTTGGCGAGGAGCATTTTTTGCAAGGCTGGTGAGTCATCGTCTAACAAATATTTTCGAGGTCATTCCCCACATATGAAATATGGAAACGCGGGATTTCAACTGTTGGCAATAGTCACGCCACTCCACGCATGGTGTCGCCACCAATAGCCAATGAAACTAGCTCGACAAACACTGAGTTTCAGCCCGGAAATCCATTGTCAAGGAGCTGTTTTCGCGAACCTCGTGTGCCGCCTTCTGGCAACCTCTATGGCCTTCTCCGACAATCGTAGATAGAGGGGAAGTTATAGTTGCAACTATTGCAGGTCTCGTCGGTAACTCGCCACTGGGTTCTCCTCCAGGAGTCGATGAACAGGCGTTCCTGAGTAGCTTTGTTGCTGGTTTTTTTTGCCCAGAAAATTCAGCTAAAACGAGTGATTTTCACCGCCTCTGTTCTACGTCGTCCATCCAAAACTTAAACATCCTTTTCAGACAGAAGAAAGAAGGTAATCAGTACTTCCAATTGTCACTTGAATCACCCTAAACGAATGTCAAACGAAGTCGCTATCTATCGACGAAGTTGGTTCGTCGCTCACTAATTTTCCGGGCCTTCATGTGGATTAAAGTAAAATAGAAAAAGGAAAAATTGCAGAATAAAACCCAACCTTTGGGGGGTGTTGCATTCGGTAGCTTGACCTATCCATAATTCAAAAAATAACCCGACGTTTTGGTCGGTTGTTTTCGGTAGCCCAATCCATACTCACAGCCTGCTCTTCCGGTAATGCATTCTTAAAAGTATTAAAATAATGGATGAAATTATATAAAACCAGAGAAATACTTCGATCGCGACCAAGCTCAATGAACGACGCATAACGACACAGAGAATCACAACGAAGAAGGAGAGGAATTGAGACAACGAGGGCGAAGTTGATTGAGAGCACCAAGATGACGAGGGCATAGAGAGATGGAAGGTTGGGGTCCCGAAAGCTCGCATGCTAGTTCGAACTCATGGAGAAGAGGGGCTTGATTCACTACTCCAAGATGCTTCCATGGCCTCTCTGCAACGATACAAAAATGTCGATTCACTGCAAATTCGGGGAAGAAATTCTATGGGTGTCCCTTATGGAAGGTAATACTTGAAATTTCTAAGTTAATAACTCAATTGTAGATCTAGGATTTTTTTAGGGCTTCTGAATTGGTTTACAAATTCATGAATTATTCGATTTCGGGTTTCTAGATTAAGGTTTTTAATTTTTTTGGCTAATTGGATGTGTAATCTGAGCCAATTGGATGAAGGTACCAAAATAAAGGTATCACTTATGTTAGAACATGAAGATAAATTACAAATAGCCATAGAAACTGGTGCAGGAGAGGCACTCAACAAATATGAGCATTCAATGTTGTTTTTACCAAATTGAGCACCGCCCTTTTCACCAAGTACTCATTTGCTAACCATGTAGGCTTCAACTGAATATTTTCATAGTCTTGTCTACTGCATGAATGAGTACTAGTTGTAGATTTCACCACACCATTTAATACTATATCCAGCTACAATTGCATACCTAATAACCATTTGTCTGAAAATTTCTGGAGAAGCAAACTTCATACCAACCTTCCAAAACAGTTTTTTGAAGTTGGTGTGAATATTCACTTCACCAATGGTTTTGAACCTTGCAGGTTCCTTCGGTACTTCATCATCGTTGTTATCAGATGATGAATCAACATCAATGGGTCCATGATTTGCAACTTCACTACATTATCACATTTCTTTTCTTTTAAAGATTTTCTACTTGTATTCCACTCATCATCACTTGAAGTTTCACTACCACTACAAAGTTCTTCATCTTCACCACAATATTCATCATTCTCATCTTCATCACTCCCATCCTCATCACTTTCATCTTCTGGATCAATTTATGTTTGGTTGTCAACATCACATATGTCTTGATATTCACCATCATTGTCTATAAATTATAAAATGTAAATAAAACCAGTAGCTATCATCAATAAGTGTATTTGACATTATAAAATTTCAACCTATTAGTACTAAATTAATGAACAACTGAGTAGTACTTAATGAATGAAAAACCACACAATTCCTTTTCGAGGAGTAATGAACAACTAGTAGCACTCCAATCCAGCAAGTAGCATTCAAATAATTGAAAATCCCTAATTCAACATGTATCAAGAAATCAATGAAAAATCCCACAATTCCAGCCAAGAACTAAGAGGATTTCAATACGGTTTTTCGATTTGAATAGCTTCAAACAAGAACGAACTAACTTACCCATATTGACTCTTCATTAGAGGAGACAACGCCTTTGTATGTAGGAGATACCAAATTTTTAAGCCTCTACCACAACAATTTGAGGACTTTCGATCGTTAGGGCTAATTCTGGATGGAGTCGCGAACTTCGTTTGTGAGTTTCATTTCCTTTTGTCCTTTTTAATAGCTTTATTTTTTTTGTTTTATTTTTTAATTTATTTTAATCTTCTTATTTACCGAAAAGAGCAGGTTGTGAGTATGGATTGGGCTACCAAAAACAACCGACCCAAAACGTCGGGTTATTTTTTGAATTATGGATAGATCAGGCTACCGAACGCAACACCCCCAAAGGTTGGGTTTTATTTTGCAATTTTTCCATAGAAAAAAGGGAAAGGTGTGTGAACCCGGGTTTGCCTCAGCATGCGTTTCATGGATTCCGAAGGATCGTCTTGATTCACATATTGCCTCGTTTTGTGCATTGCATCGTTTCGCATGCCACCTCGATTTGCGTGCAAGCAAATCCCGAAAGCGTGTTACTAAGTAATTTCCGTCTTTCGAGCTTGACTTATATTTGAAATGATTTTTAGGATAAGATCATTCAAATTTGGATTTTCGTATTAAATCTCGTAAAGCGTGATTTATCGAATCTTGTAATTGGTTAAGTTATAAAGCCGGATTAAGTCAAGCAAGTTTTTGACAAATTATTATTAGGACATAATAATTTGCGAGAAAGAGTCGTGTGAGAATGGTGACTGGCTAAAAGTCGTCGTGCCAAATCAAAAATAAATCCCAAATTACTCAACTAGTATAGTCGGTAAGTCGGGGTCGTACCCAAGAGACACTTGTAATTCTAAGTAATATTATCATCAACTTAATAGTAATAAAGAGGGATTTCGATTGTAATCTAAAACTATGAAATTCAAATAAAGCAAAGCAAAGTAATTAAACAAAGTAAAGGTTGAGTTTTTATTAATTAAGAGAAACAATCCTATTCAAGCATCCACTTTCTTCGTCAAGTTATTGATCACAGATTCAAACAAGTTATTACTTTTGGTTATTCCTATCCTGATTAGAAATAGAACATGGCAACGAGACATGCAAACTTAATATCCAAACAACTCATGAAACGATCATAAATAATAGGGATATTAGCAATGAGAACAAGAATAACCAGGATACATGCAATTGAATTCCAACGAGTCAACCAATTAACATGCATTCAAATCTCTTTCTCAATTGTTTTGGTCCAACGAGTCCTAAATCAATTGAGTTGCTACAAAGATTAGGTTTTTCTACGAGAAAACCTAGATCTAGCAATAGAGAGTACCAATTCCAACATGGTGATCAATCAAGTAGAAATCAATACAATTAGATGAAATTAAGCACAAGAGAATTGAAATAACCTATAGAAATAAACCTGAATTGTAGTTACTCACAGCAACTTGAGTATGAAAAGCTTCAACTTGAATAGAACTTTAGGAGTTTAGTTCTCCATAAGAGAGAAAATACAAAAGTCTGATAATAGAAACTAGGTCTAAGAGAGCGTCCAAACAAAGGCTGGAAAGTAAACTTAAATAGTCTCGAACACACACGGAATAAAAAGATATAAAACATAAAATATAAGACTAAGCGGAAAACAACTCGCGTGTCAACTCCAGCCAAGCCGCGATCGCCATAATGCAGGGCCGCAATCGCGGCCTTCTCAATCCCGCAAACTCAACCGCAACCTAGAACCGCGATCGCCACCAGTGTTCACCGCGATATCGGCCTTCTCGCTATCGCGACCTTCCTCGACGACCATGATCCGCGATCGCCCTTTGGGGTGGCATCGATCGCGGCCTTCGGAATCTTCAAACTCTTCAAATTGTCATAACTCTGAACTTTCGGCCTTCAAACTTGTTCTTCAATAATTCTTCTAACAGGCCTAAAATACTATAAAAAGATGCACTAAGAAGTCCTAGTTATGTTGTATGAAACACATCACATCAAATGGTCATCAAGGTGAGAATTAAGAATAAATCTCACTCGTCCATTCCAAAAAATCAACGCCCCTGATTAAACATTCATTAAAAAAGATAAAATACGACACGGGCGAATTTTTCTCGTATTATTCACATATTTTTTGAAAAATACGTTTTTCTGAGACGCGCCCAGTTTGTTCATCAAAACTAGCGATTTGTTCATCCATATTCGCCATTTGTTCATCAATACTAATTAATTGTGCATCGAATTTTTGATAGCAATGTTCATCGATTTCAAACTTTTTTAATTTTTAATTTTATTTTTTAACCTTATCTATGTGTATGAATACATTATTATCTAGTTTTTGATACACATATAATTATTTTCAAACCCGAAATGGTGTTTTGATTGTTAAAGATAAGGTTATTACGATACTTCCAAGTTGTCTACACCATATATAGCAAAAGTTAAACCCCGAAGGTCTTCTTTTTTCAAGTTCAATAATTGATGCCAAACATCCGTCTATGACTCCTAACGACGTCGAGGAAAAGCTAAAGGTGTCATTTGACGGACCAATCACAAGAACTCAAAATAAGAAGATACAAGATGCAACTCACGCTCTTCTAGATCATTTAAGAGCCATGACGGATAAAGCTTCGCAACCTCCAAGGATTAAGATGCTTAGACCTCAAGTTTAGACAAACCCGAGCCTGGATCAAGAGGTCCTAATGCCCATATTTGTTCATCGATATACTTCTATTTGTTCCTTGATATAACTTGTTTGTTCATTGATATATATCCATATTTGTTCATTGATATACTCATATTTGTTCATTGATATAACCTTGTTTGTTCATTGATAAACTCTATTTGTTCATGGATATACCCTTATTTATTCATTGATATAACCTTTTTTTTGTTCATTGATATAACTTTTGTTTTTCCATTATTTTGTTCATTGATATACCCTATTTGTTCATGGATATACCCTTATTTGTTCATTGATATAAACTTTTTTGTTCATTGATATAACCTTGTTTGTCCATTGTTTGTTCATTGATATACCCTATTTGTTCATGAATATACTACTATTTGTTCATTGATATAACCTTGTTTTCAGATTATTAGTTTGTTCAGTCAATTTAAAGCCTTGGGTAGCTTCGGTTTAGTCTTATTCGGGGTTATTGGCGGTAACACCTCTAGGGTAGGAATGGGGTGTTATAGAGACAATCTTGATTACTCGCTTATTTTAGCAGGAAGGACAATTGTTGAGGATTTGATTTGTTGGAGACTGGTTTTCTTTTCTCAAAGTTCACTTGGGATAATGGGAGAGTGGGGGTGATTTTATTTAAGAAATGTTAGATATGGGCGTTGTAAACGAAAAATGGTTTAGGCTATTTCCGGCTGGAGGTATTAGGCATTTGGGAAGGGAGGTCTCTAATCATGTCCCTATTATGTTGGAGGTTTTTAAAATAGAAGAAGGTTGTGCTGATAGTCGCGGGGCAAATCATTTTCATTTCGAGGCGATATGGATTCAACATGAATGTTGTCAGGTGGTGGTTAATAACGCATGGTTGAATCCGACCCAAGTGGGGTGTACATGAGTAATGGGGAAGTTAGGACGTTGTGACGAAGATTTGAAGATTGAAATATAATTGAATTTGGTTATATTTTAGTGATGTTGAGTAAGGTGAGGGAAGAGTTGAGGGAATTATAGAAGAAGGGGGGGTGATTGGTTCCCTAGTTGGGTGTGGAGGTGCTCATGAGGAGAAAGAACGAGATTTAATGGAAACAGAGGAGATGTTGTGGATTAAAAGGGCGAAAGCTAATGAATCATGTAGAAATACAACGTTCTCTATCACCCCAACATAATGCATTAACTTTCACCTTTGGAATCCACAACATCTCTTCCGTTTCCATTAAATCCCATTCTTTCTCCTCAAGAGCCCTTCTACACCCAACTAGGGAATTGTCATCCCCTTCTTTTGTAATTCCTTCAACTCTTCATTCACCTTACCCAACTTTACCAAAATATTACCATATTCAATTCTATTCCAAACTAATGAATTATGTTGGGAGGGTGGAAGCGAAACAGACTAAGGCATTTGGTGGATGATGATGGAATGGAGTGAAGAAGTAGGGAGAATATGACTTGGGTGGCGGTGGAGCACTTTGGGAAGTTGTTCAAATCCGCTCTTAGTACTCTTCAAAGTGCGGCTCCTCAAGGAAATTTGACCTCTTATGACAGAGGAGAATATGAAGCTATTATGTCCATTTTTGGAGAAGATGTATATTTTGCTTCATTTTGTGCATTCTACTAAATCTCCTAGCCATGTTGGCATGTCAACTTTGTTTTTTCAAAAATAGTGGCATATTATTAAGAGTGATGTGGTTCATTTTATGCTTGATATTTTGAATGATTCCCCTTTTCCAGATAGATTGAATCACACTTCATCTCTTTAATTCCCAAAGTAAATGATCCTTACTGTATGAAGGACTTGTGTCATATTAGTCTTTGTAATGTGATTTAGAAGGTTATTTCGAAGGTGTTGGCGAACCAACTAAAGAAAAATTTGGACAAGGTGGTGTCTCATTCTCAGAGTGCTTTTGTTCCGGGTAGGATGATAACGGATAATGTCCTTGCTGCTTTTGAGGTGTTTCACTATATTAAAAATCCGCATAGTGGAAAGACATGCTACATGGCACTAAAATTGGATATGACTTAGGCATATGACAAGGTTGAGTGGGGTTGTTTGGAAAATTGTATGAAGCACTTGAGTTTTTGTGATGCTTCAATGAACTTGATTATGAGATGTGTTACAAGTGTATCCTTGTCAGTGTTGATGGATGGGTGGAGTTTGCGCTTGAGAGGGGTCTTCGACAAAGAGATCCTTTATCACCTTATTTTTGTTGTGTACAGAAGGTTTTCAACTTTGATTCTTCAAAATGAACAAGCCAACATGTTTAGGTGAGTTCAGATTGCTAGGGCCTAGGGGTGCCCCAATTGTTTCTGATCTATTTTTTGTCGATGATAGCATTTTTTTTGAAAAGGCTTCCTATCAATAGTATCCTAAAAAATTGTTAGTATCCTACAATAGTATGGAGCAACGTCTGGACAACAGGTTAACTTTGCAATGTCGAAATTGTCTTTTAGCAAAAATATGGACGATGAATAGAGGGGTGTGATCCGGGAGATTCTTGAAGTCCAAGAGGTAAAAAAGGATGAACGTTATTTCGGTTTGCTTACTATGATTGGGAGGTCTAAAAAGTAATTTTTTTGTCAAGTTAATGAACGGGTCTGGAAAGAAGTTGAAAGGATGGAAGATTTAGTCGTTATCTAGACCATGCAAGGAGGTCTTAATCAAATAGGTTATTCGGCCTATCCTTGCTATTCCATGTCATGTTTTCTGTTTCATATAGGGAAATAGAACGGTTAATGTGTAATATTTTGTTGGGAGGCGTGGAGAGGGATAGGCAATTGAATTGGATGAGTTGGAAACGACTTTTCTTTTCTAAGGAGAAGGGCGACTTAGGATATAGGGATTTGGAGTCTTACAACTGTTTGTTACTGGTAGAGATGGATGGAGGTTGCTAATGAATAAAGATGAGAAGAAAAAGAAGGAGAAAAAATGACTAAAAAGATATTGAAATAGATTTTTGATTGAATAATATGAGTAGAGATGGTATCGAATGATAGTAATATTGTAAGAAAAATATATAAATAAAAAAAGAGGAAAAAGTAAGACAAATATTTTGGAAGAATTGAAAAGGAAAGTGGACAAAGATTATGGGATAGAGGGGTAAATCTTATATACAATGGTTTTTCTATACAATAGGTTAAGAGTACTAGACTACCGGTTATAGAAAGTAGAAGCCTAAAAATATTAATAAACTCTAAAAAAATAATCAAAATTATCCCAAATAATAAAAATTCAACAAAGCATTTCTATTTTAAAGTTTTTAACCTATGAATAACTTAGAAACATCGTATAAATAAATTTTTAATGTTTTAGATATATGTAGACGATTTTTAAAGTCCCTGACCATGATAGATAATAAGGCGGGAATATGCCACACTTCAAGTGGAATCTTCACCTGGTCATTCTTCTTCTCTTTTTTAGTATTTTTTATTTTATTTTGAAGATCCGACTCTATATCTGCCGATGACATTCTCGATTACCTTCCTTCCCTTCACTTTTTCCGCTTTTATCTGGTATTTCATTTTGCTCTATTTTGCGCCATGGTCCATCTTTCGACTTCCTTCAGTCTCAGTACCTGGTTAGTACATGAATTCGAGTCAAACCCTTCGCGAATTGAATTTGATCAAGGTTAATTACTTATGAGAAGCACCGCTGGCGAAGAACTATCTAGGTATAACCTCTAGTGCGATTACTTGTTTGATTGTATATGTTTTATTTTCTTGCTGTGATTTATGAGTTTGATATTTTCTTCACAATTGTGGAGTGTTTCTAAGGCTGGTATATGTTGCCATCTTGAACATCAAAACTTACTGAATATTGCTTCGCAACTGGAGTAATAAACCTGATAGCTACATAGGAATTTGTTAATCGATTTTCCGGAAGAAACTACTACTATGAAGGTACATATAGATTGATTGCTGGCTTTTAGCTTTTAGGTTAACAGCTTTTTGCTCGGAGAAATCGATGAGCATAGTCCAAGTTAAATAATTTTCTGGACGCCTACTTGTAACAACAAATCATGGCTTCCACAAGGGTAGAGAAGCTTGATTGCTTTCTTTGTATTTAGCTTTTGGTTATGGTTTTCAAGGAACGACGGTTGTTGACTGGGGTCCTGTCAAATAATGGAAAGTATTTACTGGTAAGAATTCTCAGTGTAGACTTGTTTCGAATGAAGAATGGCTGAAACATACTTGCCACTTTGATTTGTTCTCTCTCTTTGTTAAGATATTTACAATTTACATAATGCTAAGATCTTTAATATTTCTGAGGAACATTTCACCTACAAGAGATCGAGACTTAACAAATATAGCTGGGTAGCCCACTGGAGCTTCTACTCTAGCTTCACAACCTTGTTCTGTGTACACTCTTCCTGTCCAAATATGCTTCCATGAACAACCTTCCCCCAGTGGAAAATAAGCCTTCACATCCTTTCTGCCTTTATCTAGGACTGGTACCACAAGGATTTCTGTTCCTAACAAGAACTGTTGGTAGGTTAACTTGTGCACATACTCATCTTCAGGGTAGTGGAGAAACAGGTGACGGCAAACAGGCAGGCCTTTTTGCGCAGCTTCCTTTTGATTGGAAACACAAAGAAGTGAAGTAATTAGTATATAATACCACTTTAGCAATTCTCGAATTATTGTTATCTTAACTTGACATGTACCTTCACTAGTTGGATTCTGTAGAATTCCCAAGCCTTGAACATCTTTGCAAAGCGGGCAAAATGTGATAATGTTTTGTGATTGGAGTAGAATTGGCTGTTGGATAATGGTTTGTTTCCCTGTTTTGCAATAGACGCATATATATACTTTATAAGATACCCTAGCATTAACAGAAGTGATATTACGACTATTCTTAGCTGTACTAAAAGAAGTTCAGCTTGCATATCTTCTGAAAGTATTCCAAAAAATAAGACCCTGTGTGTATACAACAGTCAAAAAGGAAAGTTTTGAAATAGCTTCGGTTTATGCTACTGAGTTTTTAAAAGAGGTAGCATGCAGCTCAGTTGTATATATATCTTGATTTTTTTTTTCTTGTCCTTAAAAGTAATGGATTTAGTTTTCAGCTGTGAACTTACTTCATGGGTTCTGAAAACAGTAGTGAAGGCACTAAACTCCATCCATCGGAAAAGAAGCTCCTCAGTTCTCTGATACTTGATGAAAGGTAAGTTTACTGCACAGTAGCCTCCAATATCACTATGGTTCAGAGCATAACCGGAAAGTCCACTGCTAAGTAATCCTACAACAGCACTCTTTATTCCATCGTTTGTTTGCCAACTAACCATTTGGTCCCCTTCCCAAAACAGCATTCCCCATTTAGGACTTTCCCTAAAACCTGCCCTCATGAAGAAAACCAAATCTTCATTAAGATCCTCCCTTTCCTTGTTCAAATGATCTCCTCTCCATTCGTCAACAAATTCTCTGTTTATCTGGGCCCATAATTCTGGATATTTGTTGTGAGCTGTGAGAGGATCCTCACCTGAACAAAATTATAACAGCACATGTCAAAAACAAAAGTCTCCAAACTTTTTACTTTGTGTATCCATTCATGCTCACTAGCCAAACGGAGCCTATAGGTGTTAGTTATTCAGCAAATGAAAGTGGAAATTGAGGTTGCTACCTGAATAGAGAACAGCATCCACTGGCAGACCTTCACCGAAATCAGCCATCCATCCCCTTACTCCATCATCCACCATTTCTTGCAAGATCTTTTTGAACCATAGTGAGGTGTCTGGATGAGTCAAATCAAGCATGCCAACATCAAAAGCTGTATTAGGGACCATATATGGTTCACCATTCTTGTCTTTAACTAAGATGTCCAACTTCTTGGCCTCCTCGAACAGGTTTCTTCTCCTGTTTGGTTTCTCATCAGCCTGCATAATTGACAGCTTTAATCTATGACTGGATAGTAGAGTTTTTGTGGTTGGATTAAGCATATTTTTTTGGTGGTTCACGAATGATAGCAGCAGGCAGCAGCCCATGTAGAGAAGCATTTTTTTGCTGTTACATACCGGTGCCAAGCATGGATTACAGTAGGTCATCACTTTCACATCCTGGTCCTTGAGGTCTTGAATAAGATGCGTCCATCCTTTGTATCGTGTTGTATCAACCTCCCAATTCCACCAAAGCTGTGATCCGACAAGTGTTTCTCTCTGGCCCGCCCAATCCTGCAGAAATGATAATGCATGATTGCCCTGATAAGCTATTATCCATCTCCATTATAACTTACATCAGCCTTATCATTTCAGGTCCTCCAGAAACTTGACCCTCTATTTTCATTTAATGTTTCATCTTCAGCAATAAAGTGCACTTAATTTGTTAAACAAAGTGGCATTGCATGAAATGAGATATTTTCATTATCTCTAAAGTTTCTAGAGATATGTTTTAAACTAGTATTCCTCGTTACATTTACCTACAACTAAGATGCTTAAATTGCTATTAAATTTGCGAATAAAGCAAATCTCTTCAAACTCTGCTAGCTTTTTGTAAAAAAAAGAATGGGACCGGAAAGCTATATGGAAAGTTGGAAACGATTAGCTGTTAATTTACCTGCAGCCAAAATGCTGAAAATGGTACATCATATGCCTTGAGAGAGTCCCAGATTTGGCGTACTTTTTCTGTGCCCCCCTGCATCCCTACCACTGCCCCGGATGTGATCCAGCGTGGAAGCTCAGGAGGTCTGCCAATAGTTTCTGTAAAGGCTTCGATGATATCAGTTGGAGAGCTTCCATGCAAAATCGCACCCTCAACAGTGTTCCCGTGTATCTGGAGGATAGCCATTAGCTACAAGTAAGGGTATGATCTTCAAATATTGTACTTTTAATATTATAAAGTGTTCATAGTCCACAATAGAGTCTCTTTATAGATCTCATTCTGTGCTTATTTCTTGAAAGTGCTGATGATCTGATTCTCAATTTCTGGGAGTGATGAATATGCATTTTATTTATGAGTTTGGATGATCTGATTTCAGGATATTGCAATTGCAAATGTTACCTGTATCTGAACTTTGTCGTCTTTTGTTAAATCAAATATTGAATAATTGTATCCTTCCAAGTACAGGGACCTCATCTTAGAAGTCATGTAGAATGGAGAGGGGGCATACGTTGTACTCCAATCACCGCCAGCCCTGGAAAAGACAGATTATCCATGGTTAGCAGAAACATCTTGTGTCTTGAGTTTTTTAATTCAAACTGCACTTGTTATCAGAAGGGTTAGATAATCAAATGCCTAATCTCTCTCAGGGTTTTGGATAAGTGCGTTGGTGGTTGAGCTGTCATAATTTTATGTACCTATAGCTAACCAAATTTATTGCAAGTGTGATGGGTTGATCGCCTCTTCCAATTCCTTGTTCTTGAACAAATATTGGGACTCGTTTGCCCTTGAAATCCATATGAGAGAATTGTTCCCCGAAACCATAGAACCTCTCACTCCTTTCGCTTGCATAAGTGAAGCAGATTCTATTGAGATCTGCAGACTTGACCACTTCTTTCTCTCCCTTGTTATCATCATCACCACCATCTTTAGTTGAAACAGATACAAACCCTTTTGGCCTTGAGAAACCCCTAAAAAACCCAGATTGAGGTTGGATCCTACGAAGACGGATCCTATGTATTCGGGGCAGCTTATGCCCCACAACTTTTTGAACTGAAGCACTTAGGAAACCACGTGGTTGATGAGGTGGTTGTTGTTGTTGGAACTCCAAGTTGGGATTGCCAAACTTGACTCGGAACCCAATTTGATGGCTGTTTTTCTGGTAGAAAACAACCCAATACTTTGCAGAAACTGAAGGTGCTTTTGCATCAAAAACAAACGAGCCCTCTGCCATGCCAGGCTTCTGAAGCTTCCTCCCCCTCTTCTTCTTAATCTTCTTCTTCCCATTAAAAACCCAACCACTTATCACCACTACAGGGAAACGGGTATCCTCCGAGGCAGCTGCCTGTGATGGGATTTCTTGATCTTTGGCCTCTGAAAACCAATCATAGTAATTGATCTCTCTTATATCTTCAACACTTTGATGGTTACACAAAAAGTGAACATCTCTGTCATATATTGCAAACGATCCTCTGCTTTCTTGCACCTCGATTTCGACCGAGGCTGCTGAGACAAATGCTTGGCCAGGGATGGTTGACCAGATGGATTTTGCTGGGTTGGATTTGTGTGAAATTGATAAGCATCCGCCATTGTTATTGCTCCAGAGAAGCTGGAAATCAGGGCCCACAGAGAAGAGCTGGTGTGTAAAGATATTATTGAAGTGGAGATTTCCATGGATGAAGGAGAGAGTCTTGGGGGAAGAAGGGAAAGGGTTGTTCAAGTGTTTGTGATGCTTTTTGGTGATTTTCAGGGTTGCCATTTTGGAAGATGATACCAAGGGGCCCTTTTGAATCTCTATTTATAGATTCAGTTTTTATGGCCTAATTCCTTAGATTTTTTGTTTTGTAAAAAAAAAAAAAAAAAAAAAATCTTTTGATTGGTCAATGAGGGTAGCAAGATTAGCAAGTGTCTAGATTCATATTTGACAGCCGACTATTATGCACTTGGACTTGTTCTTTGTAGTGGAGATAGTTTTTTTTTTCTGTTTTTTTTTTCTCTGTCTGAGTGTGAAATTTGCCCTCCCAAAGTCCCAAATCTTGGACTTTTGCAATTGAGAACTTTTTTTTTATCAAAGGGAAAGCATAATATTAATTAGGCAAAAGCGTTTTGGTCACTGGGACCTACATAATCAGCAATAACAAGCTCATTAATAGACATAGGCAGGACATTAAAATGCACAAGGGAAGGAGGGCAACGCCATAGCATTCACATTGCGCTTGGTGTGCTTAATATAGATTTTCCAGGGCGTCCCGTCAATAATCGACCAACATTGGTTCACTAAATTGAAATCCGCGTGCGTAACTAAGGACCTTGAGCTAAGCAACTTGTTTACGATCAAAGAATCAGTTTCAACAATGAGCTTTGTAATTCCCAGCATGACAACACTCTTGAGGCCGTGAAGAGTCGCCCATAACTCCGATGTAAGGGCAAGGCAGGAACCGCAAGAAAAGGTGAAAGCACTTAAAATGAGGCCTGCATCGGACCTGAAAATCCCGCCATCAGCTGCCAAGCCAGGGTTGCCCTTTGAAGCACCATCCACGTTCAACTTTGTCCATCCCGGCGGAGGCGCCTGCCACCTGCAAACAGTAGGAATGGACTGCACCGCCCCCCTCACCAACACATTAGCAGAACGCAACTTGGTGTGCTAATAAATCTCATTTTGGTGTACCACCAATGCACTCAAAGAAGCAACAGAGTCGACATTTGCAAAAGCCAACTTATTCCTACATTTCCATGTTCTCCACATCATTTGAGCAAACGTAGCACTCCAATTGTCCAGTTGAACGATATTCAGGCCCAGCCAATCAGGAATACTCATAATCTCAAAGAAATGAGCAGGAAGGGAATTACTCGACAACGCCAACCACACATATTTGATGACGCTGCGGTCACGCAACAGGTGAAGAGTCGATTCTGGGAGATTGCATCGAGGACAAGTCGAAATTGTGGCTAAATTTTGACGTACTCGATTGACGTTACACAAGATGCAATCTTTCGCAACTAAGTACAAAAAATTCCGAACTCGTTGTGACGTCTGAACCCGCCAAATTGCTTTCCACAACCTTGCAAAGACATTCGGAGCAGAGTCACGGATAAGCGCAAGAGCTGACTTGGTGCTGAACATGCCAGTTGATTCCTGATTGGACGCAACAAAAACACCAAGGACGCCAATAAAATCTAAATTCTATTATGGATTAGAAAAGTCAGAACACGTAACAGTGAACTCTCATCGTTTCCAAGTATGAATACTTAGCTTACCATAATGGTTTCTTGAACTACTTTACCTTCAAAAAGAGGAAAACTAATGCTCTAGTTTTTCCTTCTCTTGATTATAAAGATGAAAACGACGCCCAACAGCTCATGGCGTGTTTGGGTGAACTATTTCTAGGCTATTGTCGATCTTTCGAAACCCACGTAACCCATCAGTTATTAATCAGTAAGGAAGTTACAATGCAATTATACAGCAGTTTACATGACCGTTATCAACAATTAAACACGTGTCGAAATTTTAATCATGCATCCGAGAACTACTGTTCCCACTCAGGTGGGAACAACGCTATTGTTCATCCTCAATGTTGTATATGTAGAATTCTTGTATTAAAGACAAGTTTCCCTCTTAGGGATATAGTTCCATTAATGGTTCCATCACTAGTAACATAGCAATTCCTTTGTTCCTTCATAGGTTATGCAACTTCTCCTTAATGTTTTCCACTAGACCTTGTTAGACTAGAGGATAAGAAACACTCACAAACCCACAATACTTGTTGATAGATTTCTAGAAATAGGAGAAAACCTCTCAATGGAGATAAAGCCCCAATTGAGCCAAACTCAAGGAGAAAGTCTCCGAGAGCCCTAAAGGCAAAAACCTTGATCCTTTCTCTCTGATTTTCTGGATGATCTCCATGACTCTTTACATCATTATTTATAATAGTAGTGATGCACCCTAAACAGTACGCAGGCTACTGACTCCCCTAACTGTCAAATAACAAAAAGACTCAATTACCCTTCCATAACAAACTTTTGCCTAAGTTGGCATCTTTCCCACCTAGGGTTCCATTCCCTTTCTAGAATTATATCAGATTTGGCCAATTCATTGACTCGTTGGATAACAATTCCACCCCGGATCAAACAAACCTAGGCCTCAAGGTTGGAGGAGTAAAAATCGGCGCTCGCTTTTCCTTCCTGAGTTGTGACTATCCTGTGTGAAGCTCCTGATGGAACAGTGAGAGGCACCTCTCCTTGTAGTGAATTGAATCAGGCTACAATGATAGCTAATGTGGGGTATCTTGAACTGTGACTTGTTGTCCCTCTTCTTCAAATTCAATGATCATCTTCCCCCAATCTATTTTTGTCTTCTTTAAAGTAACAAGCCAACATAACCTAATACGGTTCATTCACCCCTAATCAAATGGATAGCAGATTTTCGGTCTTAGATTTTCGAAGGTGCCCTCCAATCGTATATTTGTATGGGAAATCGTGGATCGATAATCTGTTTTCCACAGACGTCGCCAACTATTAGTGCACAAAAATTCGCCTTTAATGCATTAGTCGAATGCTCCTCTTGATTCACATCTTCACCGTCCATTCCAAGCTCATCTTCAACCTAAAACTGCAAAACAATTGACACAAGGGGCGGGATCCCCCTAGTCCACCTTCAATGCCTAAGTAAAAAGAGCAGTTTGTCGCATGAACGTCGAGGTAAAAGCAAACTACGAACAAGCTGAGCGAATATCAGCATGTACTCAATGTGCTAAGCGAATATCAACATGTGTCTACCATACATGGCGATCCCATGTATTTATAATGGAAGAAAGGGAGAGAGAAGGTCAAAAACTCTATCTCTAGGGCCGTTCGATATGCCTTGTCGCCTAAGCAAGCGATACCTTGCTCCCCAATCCAAGCGGAAATTCTACCTTTTAATTAAGATATAACCCTCCATCATAATGATAATAAAAACAATAATAATAATAAGGAAAATAAATAAGGTTGTTAAAGAAATACTTACATAAAGTACTTTTTAATTATTTACTCGCTCACATTTACATACAATAATATATTTATACAACAAATTTGTCCCGTGTGTACACATGGGCATTTACACTAGTATATAATAAAGACAAAGCTTTTGTGTATTAGTTGTGCTTTGGATGTGCATCATAACTAACTTTGTGTGTATAAAAGCTAATTGTTTGTGCATCGATTTTATGTTATATATTTTGCATCAATTTTATACTTTTTTAATTTATTTACCTTACTTATGTGCATGAATAAGGTTTTTGCCTGTAGTTTAGTTATTTTTGGTGCACATAACATTAGTTTTGATGCATATTCATGAATAAGATACACTTTACTGTTATTTTGATGCACATTTAGCGAGTTATGATACACATATATAAATATGAGACTTTTTCATGGTATTTGATCTAAAATACAAGTGATTTTGATGCACAAACGCAAATCTAATATGTTAGTTTTGACACAAAATTTTCCAATTTTAACGCACATTCACCAAGTTGATGGACATGCAAACATGATCCACTTTTTAGCTGTTTTGATGGATATAGGATGGTTAGTTTTGATACACAAACGACTAATTTTAATGTAAAAATACATATCTAAGACACCATTTTGATGCACATTCAACTCTTTTTTGATGTACTTACAACCAGTTTTAATGTACAAAAACCTAATTTTGATTTACATCCTATGTGGCTCGTGTGTTTGTTTGTTTCGAAAAATATGCAACTAATTATTCAAAAAGTTGTATGTGCGATATTTTTTTCCATTTTAAGTGAAACGGCAAACGTCCTTGATTTCTTTCTATTTAATGACTAATGTTTATTCATAATTTGCACTTGGAAGTCCATTCATACCTGAACCAGACCAATACGTAAAGCTATATAAATATTTTGTTAAAATATTCATAGCTTAGAAATTTAAGATATTGAAAAAAAATATTTATCATATTAGAAAGGTTATGGGCCATTACCCCATTAGCCATTAGCCCGTTTGGCCGGCTCATACCCCCATTACTCATTTGTCTCCACTCTCCTCTGAAAATAAAGTCCGAATTGAATTGAAAGATGAAACGCTAAACGCCTAACACCCTCGATCAAGCTCGAGGCTGCCTCCAAAGTCCAAGGGCTGCCCTTCCTCTTGATTCTCGAGTCTCGACCCTTCAGTGACTACCTCTTGCTCCTCTCGACCTCTCTCAGATGTAGTCATGCTCAGCTTCTCCATTGGCGATCCAACACATTTCCGTTGGACCTTTCCCAACTCTAGACAGACCATGTTATCTTCTCCGGCGCTCTCTTGCACAACATGCTCAAAAATTTTGCCGGATCTCTTCTCTTCATCTTCTTGGTTAATTTGCTTGTTGCTGCCTCTTTTCCTCCTCCATTGCCTTGTCCCACTGATCTATTTTTATAGGCGGTTCTGCTCCATCATCATCACAGTTAATTTTCGTCCATATTTTAAATCTAGATCAGTTGCCTCGTCTTCTCGATCTTCTCTCCAATTCTCTAGTTATGGTTTGTGAGCAATTTGTAATTGTGAAACTCACAAATTGGAAATTTGAGATCGATGTATCTAAATATATACTTTTAAGGATTTTAGCTTTGAAAATTTTGATGATTATTTATGGTATTTGTTTATAGTTTTGTAAATATTGATATGAAAATCTTAGATGATTGAAAGTTACTAACGAAATCACTGTTACTTGTCTGCTACTTGACTAGTTCTAGTACTTTTAATTTAATGTTATTAAAATTTCAAAATAGCTAAAAAAAATGTCCGATTTTAGTCAAAAACCAATCGAGTATATTAGTTGATAGATTTATAGAGTTCGGTTTTCACTTCGATTCGATTTTATTTGGTTAGGTTTGATTTTGAACAGATGAACACCACTAGTATAAATAGCTAACTACTTTTTTTTGGTGAGGGCACTTTCCATTAGAGTCAAACTGCGAACTTCTAAGTTCTATCCTTAAAACTTAATCGTTTGACTAGATGCCGAAGGCCAAATAGCTAACTACTTGCTCCATAATCCTACTGCCATGTAAATTATTTTGAAATTTTGAAAAGTTTAAAACAAACAAAATATGAGGAAGAAAAAACGCGGAAAAAAAGTTAACCACTGTGCCCCTCTTCCGTTCCCACTTTACAGAGTTCCGAGCATTCTCCCCCTTTTCCTCGTCTCTCTCACTGTCCCCCCGCCTGCATTTGAGAATTTGTTTTTCTAGGGTTTGGATTTTGTATGAGGTGAAAGAGAAAGGCGCTTGTTTGGATTCCGCTCTGATCTCGCAAAATGAGCAACACTCACCAGGCGAACGGAGAATTGGAGCCGCCGAAGCCAGCGGTGTTAACATCTTCAGCGTCGATCAAGTCTCGGAGGAAGAACAGCATCGCTCACTCCAGGGTTGGGTCCGAGGTCGATGACTTTATCCACATGTTGCACGGGTCGGATCCGGTCAGAGTCGAGCTCACTCGCCTCGAGAACGAAGTTCGAGGTCTCTCTCTCCCTCAACTTCTCGTCTCTTCGGGTTCTGTTACTTCTCGTGTAAATTGTTTTTATTTTGTTTGGGGGATGATGTTTCTCGTATCTCCAGTTAGGCAGTTACTGATGCTTGAAATTTTGAAATTCAAAATTTAAATTTCTAGGTGGCTCTCGAAGCAAATCAGTTTCTGTGTTTGTTGCTTAACTGATTTATTAGATGAAATGTTCGATCAATTTTTTAAGACGTCGTAGCTTGAAATTTTCCTTGCGTCCAGCGTCCTCCTTTCTTCTTTCTATATCTGCTCGAATGTGTCTGTTTTGATTTCCTTGTTGGTGAAGTTACATATTTGTTGAGACGGGTTTGATTACGAATACTGACCAAAAAGTTATGTATTATGAATTTGATTCTGAAAAAAAATGAAAAACGATGGTATACAAAACTTGATGAGGCGAGTTTCTTACCTAGCCAAACAGGAGAAATGTATAACGGGTTTGATTTCATTTCTCCTGTAAATTGTTCAAATGGGATTGTTTTAGAAATTATAAAAAAAGGTAATCGATAAGGAATTTGGGTTTGCAAAAAAGAAGAAGATTGCTGGTACCAAAATGTGAGTTTGTTATTTACCTAAATAGGAGAATTTCAGGTTTTATCATCTACAATATTTTCTTATGAATGAGATATAGCATATGATCGTTGTCCTTGTGAGTCATGGTTGTCATCTTAATTGCACCAGATCTGAAAATGGTCAACTAAATCTTGAAATTAGGGACTAATACATTTTTGGTTGGTTCGGTGAGACAATATCTTCCTTTACATTAACAAATTTAATGGAAACAGTATGCCTTTTTCAGAGGGAGAAAATACTTGTATGCTTTCCCAGGACAATATCATTGTCATTACTTGGTGGGTTAAGCTAATGTTCAATAAGAGAGAAAGTCTAATCTAGTATAAGATTGTGAAAACCGATGGTTTGAGTTAATCTAGTTAAAGGACCGATATTAGCTACATTGCTCACACCACTTGCTGATTTGTTTCTTTCTTCAAGACATACATTTTCCACTTTTAACAGTTTCCATAGCATTATAGAAGTCATTAAAATAATGGAGACTTGAAGTGATATTGTTGGTATTCCAGTACAAAGGCATGAGAGCAAGGACTTTCTGACAAATACATTATACATTTGTGCTATCTTATGGCACTTTATGTATAACCAAAGCTTCATGTTATTTTTATTCTCATACAGATAAGGAGAGGGAATTGGGAGATGCTGATGCAGAAATCAAAGCACTAAAGTATTCTGAACGCCTGAAGGAGAAGGCAGTAGAGGAGGTACTTTTTCGTTATTTTTGTTGCTTTGAGGAATTCCATCATCCCCTTGTTATTTTTCAGCTTAATTCCTGTAGAAAAAGCTTGGAGTCATATCTTAATAAATTATATATAGCATATTCTACTTCCATATTTGGGAAAGGCGATCCATTGAACTCAGAAAATTTGATTACATAATGCGACATGTGCCACACAAATGGAGATATGGAATCTGTTTTCACATATTTTGTTGCAGAAGCTAGGAAGTAGGGTTTATTATGCAAGGCACAGTGCCTTATGCACATACAAGTAGCTTTGTACCCTCTTAGGATTATCTGATGTTCATATTCTCCACAAACAGAAAATACCATATTCTTAATTCACAATGCTATGCCATTCACAAACTGGTGACTATCTATCTTGCTTGTATATTCTCTTTGTGTTTGTGATGAATAAACCTGACCTTTGTTTCCTGTTCAGCTGTTTATTCTTAGGCCATGTTCTAGTTTGACATTAAAATAACATTTTGGGTCAAATTATCTTTAAATGCATTGATTTGAAATGTTTGAAAAGTAATTTTTTTTTCACGTTTTTCAATGAAAATAAAAGTAATTTTTTGGTCAAAATGTCATTTTAACTCCAAACTAGAACAAGCTCTTAATATCACTATATGTATCTTGTGGTCTATGTGAAGTTGTGCTACATACATCTGTAATCAACATTTGGCTTTTAATAATTTTCTTTTGCGGGCTTTCAAATAAAATAAAATGTGTGTAGGTTTTTTTATAATTTGATATATATTATACCAATAAAGGAAAAAGAAAAATCTTGACCATACTAGGAGTCAAGTATGTCGCTTTTCCGGTTTTTCCTATACAGAAAAACCTAATTTTCTTTTTATTGGAAACACCCTATTTTTGGTCATTCTGTACTTTTAACATTGCAGTATACATTTTGAAACTGAAACTGCTATTACCTAAAGATTGTGAAAGCATATCTTGCTTCTGGATTCTTTCTTGTAAAAAAATGTTAGTTTGCTACCATGCATTTCTCCACCGTGTCATCTGCTATCATTCTTTGTGCTTTGCAAAGAATCATATGCACATAGTTTATGGAAAATTAATGTTGCATTGTCTTTAGCTAACTGATGAGCTGAACAAAGTTGATGGGAAGCTAAAAGCAACTGAAGCTGTTCTAGAAAGCAAGGTATGATGCATTAACAGCTATATCTGTCGCTCAGCTGAAATTCTTTGTTCTCTATCCACTACTACTTGATAAAAGTAGTCATGCATACTCATTCATACTGATTAATATTGTGCTTTGGCAGAATCTTGAAATTAAAAAGATAAATGAAGAGAAAAAAACTGCTCTAGCTGCACAGTTTGCTGCAGAAGCCACTCTACGAAGGGTGCATGCTGCTCAAAAGGACGATGATATGCCTCCAATTGAGGCCATCATTGCTCCACTGGAGGCAGAGATGAAGCTTGCTAGGCAAGAGGTATATTCCAAGTTTTAAACTTCATTCTCTTGCTTGCATTAACCATTTGGTTCTCCTGACACCCTTTCCTTTT
Organism: Fallopia convolvulus; assembly: GCA_964016875.1. Lineage (NCBI taxonomy): Eukaryota > Viridiplantae > Streptophyta > Magnoliopsida > Caryophyllales > Polygonaceae > Fallopia > Fallopia convolvulus. The sequence continues at coordinate 28,793,870 of OZ024719.1, forward strand.
TTAGGCTACGTAATTCTGACTTGGATAAATTAAGCAATTATGCGTTCTTTGCTTGCTGTCTCAAATGCTTGATTATTCAAATGTCACATTTGGATTTCAGGTTGCTAAGTTGCAAGATGACAATAGAGCATTGGATCGTCTTACTAAATCCAAGGAAGCTGCTTTGCTAGAGGCTGAGAAGACTGTTCAGGCGGCCCTAGCTAAGGCATCCTTGGTTGATGATCTTCAAAACAAAAACCAGGAGTTGATGAAGCAGATAGAGATATGTCAGGTATGTCTTGTGCGATTCTTCTCAGTGTCATGAGGTAATAAACCCTGCTTTAAACAGTTATGATATATTAATGAGATTCCATACATTGCTTCAGGAGGAAAACAAAATTATTGATAAAATGCACAGGCAAAAGGTTGCAGAAGTTGAAAAGCTCATCCAAACTGTTCGGGAGCTTGAGGAAGCAGTTTTGGCTGGTGGAGCTGCTGCCAACGCTGTGCGTGATTACCAGCGGAAAGTGCAAGAAATGAATGTAATACCAACATATTTCTGCTTACTTTCAATTTTATTGTAGACTAGCCATTATTCTGCTAGTTAATGTATGGAATATATCCTGATTGTAGTCTTGCTCTGTAGGAGGAGAGGAAAACTCTTGACAGGGAGCTTGCAAGAGCAAAAGTTACAGCAAATAGAGTTGCTTCTGTGGTTGCAAATGAGTGGAAAGATGCCAGTGACAAAGTTATGCCTGTAAAGCAATGGCTTGAAGACCGAAAGTACTATCAGGCATGTGATGGCTTCATACTGGCTGTAATTTGGAAGTTGCTTTCTGGTTGATGGTTATTAGAAAGTTTCTTCTGGCTTCTATGATGCAAAAAATGGACCTGCAATTTGCATGATAATTCAATAAAATAAACAATCTTAAACATGGGGATTGATCTTAATTCTTAGCAAGCTTGTTATATGTCTTTGCAGGGAGAAATGCAACAGCTACGTGATAAGCTTGCTGTAGCAGAGCGTACAGCAAAGGCAGAAGCACAGCTAAAAGTGAGAATACTTATTATCATGTAATTTTGTAATTCTTATTATTCTTTTTCCTTTGGGGATTATCGTATATGTTTTTTTGGCTTGCCCTGAATTAATAGGAAAAGTACCAACTAAGATTCAAGGTTCTAGAAGAAAGGCTGAAGGCATCTTCTGGCAGTAACCCCTCTCGAGTAATATCTGAAGCAAGAAGTGTCAGTAGTGGTCGTGCTCGACGTCAATCTCTTGGTGGAGCAGAGAGTTTCTCTAGATTGACATCTAATAGTTATCTCTCAAAGAGATCAACAAATTCACCATCTAGTGGTGTCAGGTCAAGCAGTGCAGCTGCATTATTAAAGACTGCCAAAGTGTCATCAAGCTCATTTGATGGTGGCGATAAAGCATCAGAACTGAAAACTAACGGCGCTATGGGGAGTGAAGATGGGAAACCATCTGAAAAGATTAAGGCAGTTGGAGATGATTGTGTTTCTGGAGCTTTATATGATATGCTACAGAAAGAGGTTATAACGCTAAGAAAAGCCTGCCATGAGAAGGATCAGAGTCTCAAGGACAAGGATGACGCTATAGAGGTTTGGATCCGCTTAATTTCTTCCCTTTGAAAGTTGCCCAAAAAACCTATGAGGCTTTTTTGTTTTCTGTTTAAAATAATAAAATCTCGTGCGATATGTCTGTAATTTCCTCCCCTGTACGCAACCAGATGTTGTCAAAGAAGGTAGACACCCTGAACAAAGCAATGGAAGTAGAAGCCAAGAAAATGAGAAGGCAAGTGCAGGCAATGGAAAAAGAAGTGACTGCTATAAGAGTGAGCAAGGAGACTGATCAAAGGGCACTTCGATTAAGCATTGCCAGGGGAATGAATGGATCTCCATCACGTCCTGTAAGGTAATGTCCGGAAAATATTGATTCATGGGCCTGCACATTTGATTCTCTCTCTTTGAGGAGAATTTTCTATTTGGACTTATATTTTTTTTTTTATTATTTTACAGGAATGTAAGGAACTTGTAGGATTATTCTTTATGGCTCTGGAAGCAACATATAGATGTTTAAAAAAAAAGGATTTCAGTAGGTAGGGCTTTTATCTTTCTGTGAAGTGACAACAAAGAAGACGAGTAATTGTGTTCTGGTTTTATGTTTTCTGAGTGTGCTGTGTCCAACTGATTAATTTGTAAAGCAACTGACACCTGAAGGGTTCTGGAAATCCTTCCAAATCATGTATATTTTTTTTTGTATTCATAACAATATTGTTTTTGTAATCTGCTCTCACCCCAATTACCATTTCGCTTCTCAATGTTTCCACGTGAATTTTGAAGCGATCGTTGATGATATGCAATGTATTTCGAATGGTAATTTAAGAAGAATTTGTTCGTCAATTGCGCTAGGAAATTTGCCCTCGAAGAGCATTATGCAGTTTGCAAACAGTACAACAATACCTTGTGACTTGTGAGCAAAGTACTGACGGGCTTAAAGTTTTGATTTATGGTTTAATTGTTACAACTTACTACTTCCTAGGGTTATTATCTGTGGTCGTGGTGGACCTTAATCCAAAGTAATGACAAAGGAAGCGGACACCGGGAAAAGTGGCATCCAAAAAACATTGAACACAAACATATCTTTGAAGCAACGATATAAAATATAGGGCTAGAGGGTCCGATGAAAACATATACTTGTATTTGACCAAAAAAAAAAAAAAACATATACTTGTAGGTTTGAACAAACAGAATTGTGAAAAGATGTATGCAACGACTTTAATTATATAAGGTATACATTAAAATATACCTACAATGACTTTAATTTGAAATCTATGCAACGACTATAATTTGAAATATATGCAACGGCTAGTTTTCAACATTAATACTTTTTTTGGATTTCTTTATAATAACTATTTTTTCAACCCCCTATAAGGTGGCCACCATCACAATTTTCATCATACCATATTCTTTAAACCCTCTAATCTTTTCCTTGTGAAAATCCCACTATGAATAATTCTCATATCTCATCATCCTCTTTGTCTTCATCAAATCAAATTGATGAGTATTACTATTAGGTCATGGCTTCCTTTGATCAAGAGCGAAATTTATTCATTCGACTTACGCGAATAATAATTAACTCTTAGCGGATTTGGATGGCGGCGGGGACGTCGACGAGGCTGAATCGAGTCGCATAGGAGCAGTTCCTAGGCATATAACTTATTTCCGTGCTCGAGAGCAAACTACTTATAAACTCTACATGGATTACTTTTTCGAGGTTCCAGTATATCATGAGCACAAATTTTGTAGAAGGTTTCAAATGAGCAGATTGCATATCTTGTCAAAGATCATGACAATTTCTTTATGCAACAACGCAACGATATTGGTAAGCTTGGACTAAGCACCTTTTAAAAATTAACTGCTGCTTTTAGAATGCTTGTATATGGTGTACCAATTGATTCTCTTGATGAATATATAAAAATTGGTGAGTCTACTGCAATTCGATGTTTGAAAAGGTATTGTCGACCAGTTATAGAGGTCTTCAGAGATCGGTATTTGAGAACACCTAATGCAGATGATGTTGCAAGACTTTTGTATATTGGTGAAGAATGAGGATTCCCAAGAATGTTAGGGAGCCTATATTGCATGCATTGGGGTTGGAAAAAATCGTCCAACATCCTAGGCAAGCATGTATGCAGGGTCTAGCAGATCACCATCCATTATCCTGGAGGTAGTAGTCGATTATGATCTTTGGATTTGGTATGCACATTTTGGTTTACCAGGCTCCAACAATGACATCAATGTGCTTGAGCCATCTCATCTATTTATAAATCTTACAGAATGTAAATCTCCTCTTGATAACTACAAAATTGTAGGTAAAGATTATGACACCGATTATTATTTGGCCGATGGCATATATCGTAAATGGTCTACATTTGTGCAAACTATTTATAATCCTCAAAGTCCGAAAAATGTATTGTTTGCTAAAAAACAAGAGTCATGCCGAAAGGATGTAGAACGAGCATTTGGAGTTCTTCAATCACGTTGGGCGATTGTGAAGGGACCTGCACGCTTTGGGGATAAACGTGTTTTACATGATACAATGACTACATGCATAATGTTGCATAACATGATAATCGAGAATGAACGTGATCTATCTACTCCGATCATAAATTTCAACCCTGCCCCTACATTGTCTGTTGATTTGGTAACTAATGAATCTACAAGGTTTTCAAGACTTCCTTGCTGGGCATAGGAAAACTAAAGATAAGTCTGCTCATATTGCACTTCGGGATGCATTAATTTAGCGTATTTGGAACCAATATAGTATACATGGGTGAAAGATACTTAATTTTTTTTATTAGTCTATTGAAGTTGTGCTTATTTGCTATATTTTTCTCCTACGAAATTATTTTATTCCATTCCCCATGAAGATATTATCTCATACATGAACAGTTGGATTCAACATTGCAATCCAATCTCAAACCATTGAAATATTATCAAATATTTTCACCTATCTTTACATTTTCCAAGAATATATCATCCCGTACGTGAACAACTGGATTCAAGATTGCAATCCAATCTCAGACTATTGAAATATTATCAAAGATTTTCACCTTATCTTACATTTTCCAAGAAGATATCATCTCGTACATGAACCGTTGGATTCAATATCTCAATCTAATCTCAAACCATTGAAATATTATCAAAGATTTTCACCTTATATTTACATTTTCCAAGAAGATATCATCTCGTACATGAACCGTTGGATTCAAGATTGCAAACCAATATCAAAACATTGAAATATTATCAAATATTTTCACCTTATCCATACCTTATTATATATACATCTTTACTTTACTAATTACGACTCACACCATTGTTTACATAATAATATCTCTCTATACCTTAAAATAGCAAATAGTAGTCACAAAAAAGCTGGCAGTCATAAAGGAAAATTTTCCAACGACGAAGATATACACTTGTGTAATGTATATCTTGCAATTTCTAAAGATCCTACTGTGGGTATTAATAAAAAAAGATAGGGTGTGGGAGAGGATTTCCGATTTGTGGAATGAGGGTAAAAATGAACTTCATATTCGAAGCACCAAATCTCTTCAATCTCTTCCTGTTAATGAATGCTTAAATCTCTTCTTGAGAGTACTCTTCCTTCTGTTCTTGCATAAGAAATTCATTAACCATCTCGAAGGCATCCTCCGACTCTTCATTGTCCTCTTCAGCAGAAGCTTCCAGGGGGTAGTTCAGGTGGCCATCTTTGTGCTTCTCATCATTAGGGTTGGGACTAGCCTCAGTTGCTTCAGTGTTAACCTCGTTGTCATGATCCTTAGGTTCCATCTCTTTATCTCCATAAGTACCCATGAAAGGAGGGGCAATAGAGACAATGTTGGGCTCCCCGAAATTAGGCCCACACCCGATGACCGAACACTCAAATTAACAAGGCCCATTACTTACCTAATCCAGCACGCGATGGAGTATGAGTCAAAGTACTAAGCGGTTGGCGAAATCATCGGAAGCAACGACTAAGGGATTTATGGCCACGAACGATATTTGCGGGATCCGATCACACCTCTTAATACCTACAACGGTCGAAAGAAGGTGAATGATATAAAAGCACATGAAGAGTTGAAGAGAAGGGGCATCAATTCACCGGCTAATACACAACCACACGCTCAAGATTCTAAAACTTTAACTCTCATTGTAATAGAAAATATAGTCTATTGATCCGTCGGCTCTTTTGTAATATGGAGGAGTATTGCTACAAGTCTATTATTATCAATCTACAATCAGACCGTGTTCTTGATCTTACCTTCTTTCTTGTATTTTAGTTTGAATTTCATCTTGTTTAACGAGTTTAACATGTTACAGTCGTTTTTTTTTGTTAAGTTTCCCTCATTATAGCAGGTAACGCGTTTACGTGTTGAATATGCCCTAAACAATTAGCGTTCACTGTGGGGCTTAGCCAAATAAAATCATAGAAAACCATAAACTCTACCTACGCAAGACGAAAGACATTCATGCTACTTATAGCCAGGTCGATGACGTTGAAAATGATGTCCTTGTTTTTAGCTTTGTTTTAGTGTGTCTTTCCAGGTTTTTAGGTCTTGTTTAGTTGTGTTTTGTGTGTCAATTTGGTATAGTTTGTATATTGTATGAAAAGTATGAAAACTACGCTAGTTTTGTGTTTTTGTGTAGTTTTTGAGGTGGATTTGGAAGCATTTGAGGATCTTGAAAGAGAGGAGCATACCAAAGGAGAAGAGAAGAAGACACTAAAAGGAAATTCCCATGAAGTCCAAGTGAAGAGTGAAGAATAAGCAAGAAGTCAAGCAAATCTAGGCTCGATATCGACCCTCCATGGGTCGGTACCAAGGTTTTCAAGAGTAAAATTTCAATCCTATCGACCGTGACGGGGTCGATACTGAGGTTCCCGTGTCGGTAGGACGTGACGGAAGTACTTGGACTTTTTAGTAGTTTTTATCTTTAAGGAAACTTTTTAGATAGATGTTTTAGTATAAATACCCTTGTTTAGACAAGTTTTGGGGCTCTCTCTCCCTAGTTTTAGTTTCATGCAAGTTAAGGATTTTAGAGAAAGTTGTTGCTTGGAGCACAAGGAAGAGAATTGTTGGAGATTTCTTGTGTTCTAAGTTGGTGTTGAAAGACGAGTTTGTGAGTTGAATTCAAGTAAGTTTTGGTTTAATTCAAGTAATGTTTTCTTTCAATCTTATTGTTTGTTCTTTCTCCACCATGAATGAGTAGTCTCTTATTCTAGGGTTGCGGTTAAAACCCAACATAGTGTTGCATGAATGAATATGATTGCCTTTTATCTATTCTTCTACTTGTTTGTGTTTATGCTTTGATGAAAGTTGAAGTAATTCATGTTTATGACTTGATCGAAAGTGAAAGTTGAGAATTTGAATAGAGATAAACTTTAAGACGAAAGTTGAGAACTTTAGATCAAAACAAATAGAAAAAGTGAGTTGATTTATGAAAGTTGATTGATTTGCTTTTTTATTCAAAAAAAGTTGATTACTTGTGTTCAAAGGCATGATTTTTATGATTCATATTGTTCAGATTGCATGACTATGTTGTGGTAGACCCTTAATCCTAGATTTTTCTCCTCTTTAAAAACTTAGATACCTCGTTACTGACCTGCAACACCTCGGCACCGAGCCTGCATGTTAGTTGATTTACTTTGATTTTTGCCTCATATTACACATTGATATCGACCTTGACAAGGTCGGTACCGAGCTTGCCTTGTTGAGTTGTATGCTTTGTTTACTTCGTGTTCTTCTTTTGTTTGCTATTTTGTTTGCGTTTTAGATTGGTAACTAAACATAGAATTCACTTCCCGTGGACAAATTTGACTCCTCTGTACTCAGTGGAGGGCTTTGCATGACTTATTCATGACAAAGTTCTTCCCACCTGCCAAAACTACGGAGCTAAGGAAACACATCACCTCTTACCTCCAGCTGCCTAATGATACCTTTGTGGAGACTTGGGAGAGATTCAAGGAGATGCTTTGACAATTCCCTACTCATGGGCAACCATAATATGTGATCCAAGAGATCTTCTACTAAGGGATCAATGCTGAAACAAAAAATGCATCAATCTACATATTGCTTGTGGTTTCATTAAGATGGATCCAAATGAGGCATGGGTGATGTTGGACAAACTCACCAATTATGATGCCATGTATGGGACACAACAGAGGCCCCAACCTCAAAAGAGGCTCTACAATCCAAACACTGATGTTGATCCAGATGTCAAAACCCAGTTTATGTAAGACAAGATCAACATACTGAAGAAATAGGTAAGTTTTCTGAAAACTTCTCAACATTGTCTTCAATGTGGCTCTCATGCCCATTGTACATCTGCTTGTACTAACATTGAGCAAGTTAGAGCCGCTGAGACCTATGTTGATTCTAATTACATGAGAGATCAATACAGAAATCCGCCTAACAACTATGACAGGAACAACAACTATCCTTCTTGGGGAAGTTACAATCAAGGTCAAGGCCCTGCACCTCCACCACTAGAAAGGAAGCCCGCACTTATAGGCCTCCAGGTTATCAATAGCCATCGTCTTGTGTACAAGGACTTCATGAAGGAATAAACGACGTTAACAACAAGATTGAGGGAGTCCGAGCTTATTTGAGCAACCAAATGAAGGGAGTGCAAGCTCAATTAGGAGAGTTCGAAACATGGCGGAAGAGCGTAAACTCCCAACTTGGTGACCTCGCTGCACAGATTTCACGACCTAAGGGCAACTACCGGGCCATCTTGATCAAAACACTAGAGGACAAATTGCAGCAATGCACCTTAAGAGTGGAAAGAAGTTGCCGGATTGTGCTGAGACCAAGGATAACGAGCACAACAGTGAAGACGACGCCTTAGTTGACATCGTATCGACCCTCCCAAGATTGATAACGACCCTTCTAGCCCAAGTAAGTCTTCGAAACCGACCCCTTCTTTCAATAACGAGGTCGGTAACGACCCCCCAAGGTCGGTACTGACCCTCCTCCTACACCGACCGACCCCCTTGTCGATTCGGTAACGCCATAACTCGAGCCCGTGTTGGTTCCGAGTCTGGCGAAGACTCTTCCATTCCCAAGAAGTCCAAGGACTCTACATAAGGGAAGTTTAGGCATTTTGTTGAGGTTCTTTAAGGCTTAAATATTTCCATTCCATTTGGTGAGACCCTAAGCGAAATGCCGACTTACACCGAATTATTGAAAGAAATCTTAAGTAGGAAGAGGTCTATATCCAAGCTGACTGACGAGGTCCGATCTGTAAAGCTGCCAGCAAAATTTGGAGATCTAAGTAAGTTTGCTATAACTATAGGTATTGGAGCTCATATTTTCAAAGCTTTGTGTGGTTTAAGTGCCAGCACAAGTCTCTTTCCACTCTCTATTTGGTCCAAAGCCAATATGGGACAGTTGGAACCTGTCAACATGAATTTTTACATTGCAAACGGATCTTGTGTGTAAGAAACTGGAGTCTTTGATGATGTTTTTGTACAAGTAGGAAAATTCTTTGTCCCCAACGACTTCATCGTAATGGAGATGCCTAGGGATCCAGTAGTGTCTATCATCCTGGGTAGGTCATTATTAGCTACAATTGGTGCAGGAATTGATGTTAGGAAGGGAATCCTATCCTTTCATATCGGGGAGGAGGTGGTTGAATTCCGCTACAACTCCTCGATTGATGAGACCACGGCTCTTGAGATTAAGATGCTACAACCGGAACCCGGTAGTGCTGAGCCAGTCAAGGACTTTTGCACAGAAAAGCACCTCTTGTTGAACGAGGTCGCTAACTGAAGTTTCGTAGGGCCTAACGATCCTCTAGGGTCATTAACGACCCTTCTCTGAAGAATTACGATGCTAGGGGCGAATATAGGCACATTACCGAGGCATTTCCTGACCCAGGCAGGTCGGTAATGACCCACGTTCCCTCGGTAACGACCCCCTTTTTGAACAATCCAGGTGAGTCTTCTTACTCTAATCCAATAAATTCCGGTCATGATCCTTTCTTTCATCCTTATTCTTCATCCCATCCTACTATTTTATACTCTAAAAGAGTCGAAGCCCCCTTGGTTGGCGGACTTTACTAACCCCCTTGTAGGAATAACGAGCATACTGATGGATGATAGAGGACCAAATTCCGTGAAATAGGAGCTTCAATGTTTTTTCGGGTAAGTATGGGGTTTCTCATGATCCGTTCAAAGCCGAAAGAAAGCCGCCCTAGACCAACCCAATAATTCTTCGAAACGGACCCCTTCTCTCAATAACGAGGTCATTAACGACCCCCCTATGGTCGGTAACGACCCTTCTCCAACACCGACCAATCCGCTTGTCGATTCAGTAAAGACACAACTTCAGCCCGTATTGGTTCCGAATCCGGCAAAGACTCTTCCCTTCCCTTCTAAGAAGTCTAAGGACTCTACAAAAGGGAAGTTTAGGCATTTTGTTAAGGTTCTTCAGGGGTTAAATATTTCCATTCCATTCGCTGAGGCCCTAAGCGAAATGCTGGCTTACACAAAATTTTTGAAAAAAATCTTAACCAAGAAGAGGTCTATATCCGAGCTGAAATATTTCGATCCTTGGAGCTTCTCGAAAAACTAGGCAACCCAAGTAAGTTCTCTATTACAATTGAAATCGGAGCTTATCGTTTCAAAGCATTGTGTGACTTGAGTGCCAACGCAAGCCTTCTACCGCTCTCCATTTGGTCCAAGGCTAATATAGGACCGTTGGAACCAGTCAACATGAAGCTATACATGGTGGATGCATCCTGTGTCAAGCCTATAGGGGTGGTTGATGATTTCCCAGTGCAAGTGGGGAAGTTCTTTGTTCCGAATGATTTTATCTTTGTGGAGATGCCCGAAGATCCGGTGGTGCCTACCATTCTTGGTAGGTCATTCTTAGGCAGAGCAGGAGCCATAATTGATGTTAGGAAGGGACTCCTAACTTTTGAAATCGGGGATGAGGTGGTGGAGTTCCGCTTTAACTCCACCATGAAGGAAACCAGCACAGTTGAGGTCAAAATGCTTTACACCCACGCTGACTACATTCAATGTGGGGACCCGATCGAGAGACTGTTGGCTTTTGAAGCATTTCCGAGCAGAAGATGTGAAGAATTTGATCTTGCTGCATCGTTATCGACCTTCCATGAGTCGGTACCGAAGATTTTGGCAGGAACCGAGGAGCAGATGGTGTCTGCTGAACCAATACTGGAGTCTCCAAGCTCGTTACTGAACATTGACTTCAACTCATTCACATCTTCATGTAAAGATGAAACATCAACAGAATTGGCTGCCTTCATTGAAGCTCTTTTGCTGAATTGACGAGAGCCTTCAGAAAGTTCATGAAATAGTTCAAAAGCTTGTTCAGGAGTCTTGTTCAGGATGTTCCCTCCACAGGCAGCATTAACAAGTCGGCGTTCTTCATCCAGTAAGCCTTCATGAAGGTACATAACAAGATCCATCTTAGAGTAGCCATGATAGGGGCAGCTTGAGATTAACTTCTTGAACCTCTCATAATACTCATAAAGCGATTCATTCGGGATCTGTTCAATATTGCTAATGCTCTTTCTCATACTCGAGAGTTTTGTGGCTGGGAAATATTTCTCAAGGAAAGCTTTTTTCATCTCCTCCCAAGTCTCGATACTGCCAGGAGCCAAATAGTAGAGCCAATCATTCGCTGCATCCTTTAAAGAGAACGCAAAAGCTCTCAACTTGATTTGGTCATCAGTGATTCCATTTGGTTTCATGCTAGTGCAGACAGCATGAAAAACCGATAAATGCTTGTTGGGATCTTCACCCGCCTTCCCATAGAATTGAGGAAGGAGGTGAATCAATCCTGATTTCAGTTCAAATTGGACACCGTCAAGGAGTGTAGGTATCTTCACCGCCAATGGTTGTTGTGCCAAATCTGGTGCAGTTAACTGTCTCAGTGTCTGAGCCATCTCTGGTATTTCAGGAACGCTTTCAGAATCAGAATCAGAAGAAGAAGAGGAAGATGCCAGATTGAACGGTAGTTCTCGAGAATTCGCACGAGCTTGCCTGCGCAACCTAGAGATTGTCCTTTCGATTTCTGAATCAAATGCAACAAGGGATGGATTAGTAGCACGGGTATGAACCATACAAGTGGTTCACACCCAAAAATAAATAAAAAGTAACACTAGATAAATACCAATAAATAGCCGAGTCCCCGACAACGGCGCCAAATTTGACGAGCACTTTTACGTCGCTATAAAAGCACTGTCAAAGAAATACCTAACTTCCTAACCTAAGTATAGTGGAAGCAAGGGTCGAACCCACAAGGACTCAGATTATTCGTATTTATTTAATATTACCAAGCATAAAAGGGTTTTTTTTGTGATTTTTAAACTAAAGTCTAAGCAATTAAACTAATTAAAACTAAGCAAGTAAAATAAGTTGAGATTCAAATATGGAGAAAAGCGCCCAACTAGTTCGTATCCATTGCATACATGAGTTTTGATCATCGATTATCCTTATTTCAACTTCCCTTGACTAATCTATTGTGAATTTATGAATTCAAGCTTATTGTGGTTGTTAATATACACCGTCTTTAACAACCTTTAACCTTCTATGTCAAGTTGATCATGCAATTAAGTTCAAAGCATTCAATAGAAACAATATTCATGAATTCCACCGTCTATTCACGAAGTCTTGTGATTAAATTCTCCGCCTTTGATTAACCTTAATATACACCGTCTTTAAGTTTAATCAAAGGATTCATCCATGAATAATCAAATTCCACCGTCTATTTAATTATTCTAGTTGTAATTCAACCTAGAAGTAGAATAGGTGATCAAGCTATTATAATCCTAAGTAAATTTAATCAATTAAGCATGGAGAGATTCAATCTAGTCAAGGCAAACTAAAATAACTCAAATCTCACAAACGATCATGCACACAACTTCAACTAACTAGTTGGACATGAGAAAATTAGCTAGAAATCAACATTAAAGAGAAATCAAACTTACAAAAGTCCAATTGATCTTCAATTGCAAAAACTAGGGTTTGTCTCCCACAAAATCTCCAAATTGCATAAACTCCAAAGATAGCATATTCCTCAAATAAAACCTAGAGAAAGTATTTATATCAAGCTAAAAATATCTAAAAGATCCGAAAATATCCAAATAAACACTTATAAAGTCGGCCCATTAGGTCTCGCGGAAGCCCAAATTAGCGTCGCACAAACGCCGCTGAGCGCGGTTTGGTACTCCCCAGAGCGCGGTCGCTCTCTCTTTGTAACCGCCCGCGCCGACGCCGCAGTGTGTTGGCCTCTCGGCGCGGTCTTGACTCGCTCCATGGTTTAGTCCCTTCATCTCTTTTCTTGTAATTCTTGCCTCGGGTCTTCACTTCAAATGCTCCTTACACGTCCCGAGATCCGTCTTAAACTTTTCATCTACTGTCTCCCACCATCCGACCTGCAATTACGCACAAAGACGCGTAGATTCCGAACTAAACGAAAATAAAACCTAATCTAAACTTAGAATGAAATCCTAGCTAAAAATGCATAAAACGAGAATAAAACCATGCTCTAACAACTACATCTATATGCTCTATCAGGAGCGTACCAAGAAGTGGCATCACAAGAAGTTGATGCCAAAAACCTATGAAGTTGGCAAAAAGGTACTCCTCTTTAACTCTAGACTCCGTTTGTTTCCATGGAAGCTGAGATCAAGATGGAGTGGGCCATTCGTGGTCCACCACATATATCCCCATGGAGCGGTGGATCTAGTAGGCAACAATGGAGCCATTTTCAAAGTCAATGGCAATCGGTTGAAGAAATACTATGAGCAAGCTGACCCGGATAAGGAAATTCGAGCCACTTAGGCTCTAACATCCTCCGATTAGCTAAGGTAAGTTCGTCAGGCTAACGACGTTAAAAATAGTGCTTAAGGAAGGCAAACCGCTTTTAGTTCGTTTTTTCTTAGAAATTTTTGCTAGATTTCTTTTGAATCGTTTCTGGATTAGGTTTTAGATTTTTGGAATAGAGTTCTTGAATAAGTGATACATGAAAAACGACGAAAAATTGAGTAAAAATGAAGACTCGGTGAAAAGTGCAGGTGGGTCGATACCGACCCCCTAGGGTCGATACTGACCCCTTGCAGCATAAGCCGAAAAGTTGAAACCGACCCAGGTATGTTCTCTTAAAATTCTTTCTTTCTTTTATTCCAATCCCTCTTCCATCGCACACCTCTCCTTCCCTCGACCGACTCCCAATACCCTAACCTCCGTTCTCGCCGGTCCTTCCTCCTCACACCATTGTCGAGCCGCCACACCGCTCACACAACCAATTCTCTGCTGAAACGCGCCGCCGCTGCACACACACACCAACAAATTGATATCCCACACCCCGATACCAAGCAAAATTCCTTGTTCGATACCGAACCAAACCCTCTCGTTAACAATTCCAATTTCTCTTATTTTATTTCTACACCTCAGATCCGCTATGTTTTCTCAACCTTAATCCTTTATTTTGAAATTCTTTAGTTTATATGGTGATTTTTGGTTGATTTGCATATCTAGGTCTAGATCTAGGTCAAAATTTCGGTGCATAAAATTCTTGCCTCTTTGCCTCAATTTGGTGTTGTATATTGATGAATAATGCTTCTCCATGTTTAGGATTGAATTATTTTCAATTTATGATCATGAATTTGCTTGTTCTTGAGTTTTCTAGATCTACATCATGTTTTGGCTATCTTAGCATATTTTGGGATGATTTTTGATTAAAGTATGGTTTTTTTGGCACTTGGTTTCCCTTGAATTGTTGTTGGAAACTTGCTAAAATGATGCAATTGTTGGATGTTTGATAGTTCGAGGTCAAAAACCTCGACTCGGATTGGATTTTGAGGCTGCTTTAGGATTGATATCGACCCCCATCAAGTCCCTGTTTTGCCTAGAAAAATCAGCATCCAGGCCCTCGTTACCGACCCCCATGGGCTCGGTAACGACCTTGCAAAACACATGATTCTTGATTTTTTGCTTGTCTTTGGATGAATTTTTAGGATGTAACTTGGCTCACTCATGCTTGATTGATTAACTTTTGATTGATTATGCATAGCAACTTTGTTCTTCTACTTATGTGGCATGCAATTATAAGGTTTTGAGTGATTTTTAGCATATGTTTTCTATTCAAGTATGGGATCAATTGGTCCTTTTGTTTGGTGTGGAGCATTATCTTGGAAAATTTTGAATATGTAGGACTAAATGGTCAGTTCAAGCAAAGCCAACAAGAAATCCAATAAGAGGGTAGGAAGCCTAGTCCTCCATCACCGGTTGAGGTCGAGCTTCATGATGATAGAGATGAGAACTTAATCAATATTGTGGTAGGCAAACCTCACAAGATGAGGTGGTTTTCTAAGCCTCAGGCTCAACACCTTGGTGTCTATCAAGACGTCAGACAAGGCTTTGCCCATATTGGCGCTTCCCACCTTCTCACAGTCGATGAGCCACATTACCATGTCCTTACAGTCAAGTTCATAGCCACTCTAAGGCTAAGGCTTGACAACCAAGAGTCACCTGGGAAAATCACATTCTGGCTTGGGAACGAGCCCTACGACCTCACCTTGGAGGGTTTCAACTGTCTTCTAGGTTTCCATAGCCCGTAACATGGGTACAAAGCTCCCGATGATTTTAAGGTGGAGGAGACTTGGAGATATATCGTGGGTCAAGCTCTTGGCCCCGTCCGTGCACTTCCCGTCAAGAATATAGTCAACCCGATCTTATGTATCATCCTGGGGATTTTAGGGTGTAGAATTTGAGCCAAAAGGGAGCTTTCAAGGCCTACAAGGAAGGAGGTGGGATGCCTCTACACAATGTTATTCAAGGACCCCCTCTATGAATTGGGGTATGAATGGCTCAAGCACGTGGAGGCTGTTGGGGCGAGGTCTGAGGAAGTCTTCGTCGGAGGCATGGTTACCCGGCTTGCTCGGGGCTGCGAGATTGACCTCTCTTATTACACCGCAGGGATTCCACCTCAAATGTTGGACACCTTCTATTGGGCGTCTTCGGAGATTCTCAAGAGAAATAATGGAGTACTTGAGACGATAGTTGACGAGCAACAAGTGGTAGTGACCCCGGAAAAGCTAGAGCTTTTGTACCTTCCCAACTGGTACACAGCTTGGACTTCTAGGCCATTCCCTTTCTCTCCAGGTCCCGAGGCTGAGCTGTTATTGAAGAAGAGGAAGGCATCACGATTTCAGAGGGATGAGGAGCTACAAAATCAAGCAGCGTAGGAGCTCGGTAACAATTCATATGGGTTCGATACCGAGGGGGTGGCACGTGGTGGAGGCCACGTTACCGAGCCACATGACCTCAGTATCATACTTTATGACCCCGTTACCGACCCCCAATTCCACCACGCACAACACGGTACCGAGGGGCGCTCATATATGTGTGATGACGTTTAAGTCACTTGACTAATTCTCACTTGTGCTGAATTTGCATTTTCATAAGGGCTATTAATTGATGGATGTGTTGATGGTTTTGATCTATTTTTGGTGATTGCTTGAGGACAAGCAAGTAAAAGTGTCGGGTAATTTGATGTTCGTGTTTTTAGCTCTGTTTTAGTGTGTCTTTCTAGGTTTTTAGGTCTTGTTTAGTTGTGTTTGTGTGTCTTTTTGGTATAGTTTGCATTGTTTATGAAAACTAGGGAAACTACGCTAGTTTTGTGTTTTTGTGTAGTTTTTGAGGCAGATTTGGAAGCATTTGAGGATCTTGAAAAGGAGGAGCATACCAAAGGAGAAGAGAAGAAGACACTAGAAGGAAATCCACATGAAGTCCAAGTGAAGAGTGAAGAATAAGCAAGAAGTCAAGCAAATCCAGGCTCAATATTGACCCTCCATGGGTCGGTACCGAGGTTTCCAAGAGTAAAATTTCAGTTCTACCGACCCTGACGGGGTCGATTCCGAGGTTCCCGTGTCGGTAGGACGTGACCGAATTACTTGGACTTTTTAGTAGTTTTTATCTTTAATGAAACTTTTTAGATAGATGTTTCAGTATAAATACCCTTGTTTAGACTAGTTTTGGGGCTCTCTCTCCCTAGTTTTAGTTTCACGCAAGTTAAGGATTTTAGAGAAAGTTGTTGCTTGGAGCACAAGGAAGAGAATTGTTGGAGATTTCTTGTGTTCTAAGTTGTTGTTGAAAGACGAGTTTGTGATTTGAATTCAAGTAAGTTTTTGTTTAGATTGCATGGCTATGTTGTGGTAGATCCTTAATCTTAGATTTTTCTCCCGATTGTGAAAGTTTTTAAAACCTACATACCTTATTACCGACCTGCAACACCTCGGTACCGAGATTGCATGTTAGTTGATTTGCTTTGATTTTCGCCTTAGATTACACCTCTATACCGACCCTAACAAGGTCGGTACCGAGCTTGCGTTGTTGAGTTGTTTGCTTTGTGTTTTGCTTCTTTTTGCTATTTCTTTTGTGTTTTAGATTGCTAACTAAACACAGACTTCACTTCCCATGGACGAACTTGACTCCTCTGTACTCAATGGGGTCTTGAATATAAATTTATTTGTTGTCGAGTAAAACCCTCTCAATAGAAACGACGAGATCAACCAATGCGTCAATGGCTAGTCGGCTGGAAACGGGACAGAAAGAGATGAGTTGATATTTTGGGATGGAAATGAAAAACCCACTACTTTCACAGCTGTGGAACAAGGAACGACTGTCGATTCCGATGTTATCGCAGAACTTTGTGCATCTTTGCTCACCCTTCAAAAAGATCTGGAGAATCAGAAGAGCGCTCACCCCAAGTTTACTGAGGTGTATGAGAAACAAATTGAGACTTTAGCTAATGAACGTAATTTGCTTCAACCTCAGGTGCAATAAGCGACAAATCGGCAACGCGTTAAGGGAGCAATGGATACCATCACTCGTCGACTAGACATGGACGATCCAAATCTTGTAACCCCGGATGACGTTAGGCCAATAATTGGTTACCAAGTAAAAGGTAATTCTTTAAGGACTGTTAGAGAGGATGCCGAGGTAACCCAATTACCGAAACGCCACAAGGCCCTAGAGGACCGGATTACTCAAGTTCCAAGGGCCCCACAACCGATAGCAGTAGAAAGGTGGGACGGATATACGAACCCCCCCTTTGTACTTGCTATTGTGAGGGTTGACATCTCTCAAAAGTATCACGTCCCCGACGTACCTAAGTACCGATCCAAACTAACACAACGCTGCGTTTAAACATGCCATGAATATTAGTACGGTTCCCTTCGACATGAAGGAAATTGTCATGTGTTGATGGTTCGGTAACACGTTATCCAGACCAAAACTTCATTGGCATTCTCATTTACCTCTTGGAAGTATTTCATCTTTTGTTGAGTTGGTTGATAAGTTCAGAATCAGGTTTGCAAGTAGCCGACATGCTAAAAAGCGGTCTAACGATTTGTACCGCTTGGTCCAAAATATTGGCGAGTCTTTGAAATCTTTTCTAAACATGTACAATGAAGGATTGGTCACCATAGAAGGATGCGGCATGGCTACAGCTATGCACGCATTTTAAAGAGGTATCTCGATTGGTAATCCTGATCTTTACCGTGAATTGACTAAATATCCTTGTTTGAATTTCGATGAGGTACAGGTAAAAGCGTTGTCACATGTATGATTGGAAGAAGACGACCTCTTTTCCAACAAGACCGTTAGTATCACCTCGCGCGCCAGCAAGGACGGTGGGAGATCAGATATGTTCCATACCCCAATCCTCTCCTAAGCCAACTGTGAACATGACATCTGCTAAGGTGTACGATCGATATGAAGACCCAAAGTTTCCCCCGAGGTTATCCCATTACAACTTTCAAGTAGACGCAACGGAAGTGGTCCGAACTCTTAGCAACATGGGGGATACTGTTAAGTGGCCGAGGAAGAGTAACATGCCTTCAAACCAAAAACATAAATCCAAATGGTGTGATTTCCACTTCGACCATGACCATCGCACAAACGAATGTATCACTTTACGAAAAGAGGTAAGTGAATTGTTACGCAGGGGGTACCTCAAGGACTTGATATCAGAAAGCGCAAGGGAGCAACTAGAGCGTAACAAGAGGAAAGCCAGTCCACCACCACCTCCCAAGCACATAGGAGTAATCAATGTCATTACTAGAGGATCTGAGGTTTGTGGTATTATCTTTTCTGCTGCCAAAAGGATTGCATGGAGTACCCAGAGAGAGGAGCCCAAAATTTCAGTTCGGAAGGGCCAAGACGTGATGCCCATTACTTTTGACGACATTGAGGAAGACGAATTCCATTATGATTGCTTGATTATTTCTCTAACAATAGCAAACTTTCTTGTTAAACAAGTTTTGATTGACAATGGAAGTTCTACTAATTTACTCATGCTGGATGCTTTATACAGCTTAGGGTTTGGTCTGGACGATATCACCAGGAAGTCCACGACTTTGGTGGGTTTTAGCGGTGAATCACATAACACATTGGGAAAAATCTCATTGCCTACCATCGCGTGTGGAGTAAACTATCAGGTGAAATTTCAAGTACTTGATTGTCCATCATCCTTTAATGTTATCTTGGCCAGGCATTGGATCCATGGAATGAAGGTTATTCCTTCAACTTATTACCAATGTGTGAAGTTCCCATCGCCATGGGGAATACAATAGATCAAGGGAGAGCAAAAGATAGCAAGGGAATGTTACTTAGTGACCATGAGAGCAACAACTTCAAATGCTCAACAAGACAAAATAGAGAGGAAGCCGTCAGTATAGCAATTAAAGGACTGCAAGCCTCCAACATACTACGCAAATCCCGAAACGCCCGAGCTTGAAGAAGTCGCCCTTTATCCTCTTGATCAATCCAAAATGATCAAAATAGGAGCGGATTTGGAGCCAACATTACATGAGCAGTTCGTTGGGTTTTTGCGGTCCTATAGTGATTGTTTTGCTTGGTCAAATGAAGATATGGTAGGAATTAGCCGTGGCGTGATCACGCACTCACTCAATGTTAACCCAAAAAATCCACCAATGAAATAGAAAAGGTGTAAGTTCGCACCAAAATGCAACCAAGCAATAAATGATGAGGTAAAATCCTTGCTTGAGTTTGGAAAAATTAGGGAAGTAAAATATCCCGATTGGTTAGCGAATGTGGTTGTCGTAGAAAAGAAAAATGGGGAGTGGTGCATTTGCGTCGACTTCACCGATTTAAAGAAAGCGTGTCCTAAAGATTCATTTCCATTGCCTCATATGGGCGCAATGGTGGATGCAACAACGGGACACAAGCTTTTGACTTTCATGGACACATTCAGTTGCTACCTTCAAATAATGATGCGCCCTGACGATCAAGAAAAAACCACGTTCATAACAAATCAGGGGACTTATTATTATAAAGTTATGCCTTTCGGGTTAAAAAACGCAGGTGCTACTTATCAGAGATTGGTTAATAAGATTTTTCAGGAAAATATGAGGGATACGATGGAAGTGTACATCGATGATATGCTGGTTAAGTCCTTGAAAACGAAGCATCACATTCGACATTTGGAGGACGCGTTCCAGATTCAGCGGAGTTACCAAATGAAGTTGAACCCAACCAAATGTTCCTTTGGAGTCACATCAGGTATATTCCTTGGGTATATAGTGACACAAAGGGGAATTGAAGCAAGTCCATACCAGATCAAAGCAATAATGGAGTTACAATCACAAAGATGCATCAAAGACGTTCAGAAGCTAACAGGACGAGTCGCAGCACTCAACCGGTTCATATCCAGATCGTCGGACATGAACAAGCTATTCTACGACATTCTAAAAAAAACAAGTCGTTCGAGTGGACGGAAACGCATGAGGAAGCTTTCAAAGAATTAAAGAGGTACCTATCTCAGCCACATATATTATCGAAACCCAAACCAGGAGAAATGATGTACATCTATTTGGCGGTCATGGAGGCAGCCGTAAGCGTTGTATTGATTCGAGAGGAGGATGGGAACCATTTACCCATTTACTATGTACGTAAAACTCTACTTGATGCAGAGTCCAGGCATTCACCCGTCGAAAAACAACTCGTATTGTCTTTGGTAATGGCGTCCATCAAGTAGGCGTAAGGCTAGGGGTAGTCCTGAAGTCGCCACAGGGTATAGGATAGCCCAAGCTATTCGGTGCACGTTCAAAGCTACAAACAACGAAGCAGAGTACCAGGCACTCATCGCAAGATTAATCATTGCCAAGGAGTTGAATATGCAGAAAATCAATGTAATATGTGATTCGTTACTCATTGTCAATCAAGTCACAAATTCGTATGTTGCCAGAGATTAAAAAATGAAGGCGTTCATGGAGAAAGTCTAGGGAATTATGATAGGCTATTTTCCTACACCGCAAGTATACGGTTCGGTTGTAGTAATCAAGGTGTCGAACACAGGGAACTTGTAGTATTGATTATAACACGATTCAGTAGACTAAGCCAAAAATAAGAAAAAGAAGTTGTAATTGTATTTAGAAATAATTAAAATCAAAATTAAGAAGTAACTATCAATGGAGAAAAGCATTCCAAGGTCAGGATTCCCACAATGATCATTCAGTAGATTACCGGTGATATTTATTTGGATTTCAATTCAAATGTTGTTTGAAGGACTAACTATCTCAAGTGTCAACATTAACTCTTTTCAGACGATTAATGCATGTACCTAGACTCGACTAGCAATCACTCTCGCACAAAGCAAGTCTTATTTAGGTCCTTTAAGTTCTTTAGAGATCGATGAATCAATAGAAATAACATCCGCTCTCGCGCTCAGTTAAGACTACTCAATCAATAATTTCTAGGATAGGTTAAGTTCCACAAGTGAATTAAGTCACTCTCGCACAAATAATTCAACAAGTTCAAACCTAGGGATCTAACATGAATTAACAATTTGTGAATTCAATTCAATCAATCTCTTGTTATTCTTATCTCCTCTCGGTCTCAAATTATAACAAGATTCCTAATTCAAGCAAATTAGGTCATTAAGCATCCTAGGTTGAATCAAACAACAATTCAAATCTCAATTCAACCAATCATCACCATTAAATCTACCTATTAAACCATTGGGTTCACCCTTCCTTAGAACTAAGAAATTAGCTAGACATAATATGGAGAGATAAGAAATCTAAATCAAAGAGAAACATACCAATTGTCTTTTCAATAGATCTAAATTCAACTCCAATCAAGTCTTGCCAAAAATCCACAAATCTCCAATCTAGGGTTCTTCAAAGAGAGAGGCTAAGAAAATAATACGTAATCCTCATCCAAACTTAATCTCTAAGTATTTATATGAAACCCTAAAAAACAAGATAGAAAAGGCCCGAAATTAATAAATAAAACACGCGGAGGAGAAATTTCGGAAAAAGACGCGACTCGGTCTGAAACTCGGTCGAGTTTCAGACCGAGTTTTGTAAAACTCGGTCCAGAACTCGGTCGTGACCTGGACCGAGTTTTTGCCTGGTGGACCGCTACGTTCAAAACGTTGAATGAGCTTTCTTCTGTGTCTTCCACCGAGCTTTTGCCCATCTTCTCTTCAATTCCTTGCATCCGCTTAACTCCTAGACACTTCCTATCGGGTTGCTCCTCTTGCCCTTGTCCTTGTCGTTGCCAAAACTCCTTGAATCCACCTCCAAATGATCCTGAAATCGAACAAAGCAAGAGTAGAAACCGAAACTACAAAATCTACTAAAAAGACAATAAAACCAAGAGGAAAATAAAATAAAAACAACTAAACTAAGGAAATAAACATGCTTTATCCTAGACTAAAATGCATGCTATCAAAATCCCCCAAGCTTAAACCTTGCTTGTCCTCAAGCAAGAAATAGAATCTGACACCCCACAAAACAAGCAAGTCATGCATCCATCTTGACAACGAACTAGACAAAGAGTTTAGAAGTATAGATCAACAATCAAAATCATAGCGTGCATTTGAGAAATTCAAAGAAACTGAGTCAACATATTCATTCTAGACCTCACTTAGGATAATGTGTTTTTCGCTCTCTCTCTCATGTGTTTAAATAGGACGTGTTTCACTCAAATCTCACATTTGAAAGCTTAGCTACCATAGGCTTGCAAAAGCGTTCTAAATCTCCACCGCATGGGACCTTGCATCCAACAATGATCAAGAGGTCTTTTATTGGGTTGTAATGGGGCCAAGGTGATAAGAAATAGGTGGGGAAATATTTAGGCCATGTGGTGCTAAATCCCGGGAATCTAGACTTAACTAAACTCGATTGAACACCATGTCTCATGATTTTCTTTCCAAGCAACTTATTCCCATACACCAACACCCTTTATTCCCTTATTTCTCATACTCTTTTTTTCCTTTTTGCTTTGTTTTTTTTTCCTTTTTTTTTCTTTTTTTTTTCAAAGCATTTTATTGATTTTTTTTCTTTTTCTTTGATTTTCCAAGATAAAAAATACTAGCACATTACACAACCCAATCACCAAATACATATAAGTCTCCCCCAAGCTTAGCTTGCAACCACAGAATCAATCAAGTAATTATCCTAGTTCCCGGATGGGTCAGGCTTATAAAGGCTCGGATTAATTTTGTGGAGCTTCAAACGAATAAGGCTAATTTAGGCTCGAAAAGGGGCTTCAAAAAAAAGATAATATGCAGGGTGGATAAGGAGTATAAAGGCTAAGAAAATAGTGCCTCAATCACTTCAAAGTCGCATGCAAGAGTCATAAGAGCGATCTTGAAAAAGAGTCTAAAGCAAGTTCTAGAGGAAGCAATCAAAGTGAGCATCACACATAAAAAGAAAGGACATCATGACATTATTTAGTCCTAAGAAAGGCAAACAATAATCCTCACAAGGCTTTTTGTCTAGAATTTCAATATTAACTCAAGTTTCAAAGAATATGCAAGCTCATTTAATCATCAAGCTAATTCATAACATAGCTAGTCATCATCAATATTTTAAGCATTTCAAGCAAGTCAAGGGGTTAGAATTCCATAGAGAAAATTTTGAGGACAAGGGGCATTTCACTTGAAGAGAAATCCATAGCTCCTAGAATGCAAATTTTTTATATTTTTTTTATATTTATTTTTTGCAAGCAAAATTCAAACTAAATATGCAAACTAAACTATATGCAATGCAAAACATGAAAATGTTCTCACCCCCAAGCTTAAAACCTACATTGTCCCCAATGTAGAGAATAAAAGAGATAAATAAGAAAACACCAACCTTTGGTTGCCTCCCAAGCAGCGCTTGTTTAAGGTCGTTAGCTCGACTTCCCATCTTCTTCAAGTGCTTGGGTCAGGAGAGTCTTTGGTACTCACCTTGACTGGATCAGGGTCTTCTACAAGCTTCAACCTATTTCGTTGCACTTTGAACTTCCCCGAGTTTTTATGCCAAAGCTCAGTTCCTCCTTCTTTTAAAACTCGAGTTACTATGTATGGCCCTGACCATCTTGTTCCTTTGCTCCCAGGAAACATGTTGGATCTTTCATGGAATAACATCACCTTGTCTCCTCTTTTAATCTCAGCTTTTGCTCGATCCTTCTTCTTTTTGTTGTGATCTCTACCCTTCAAATCCATAGCAATATCACCATCCATGAAGCTTTTAACTTCCAAGGTTTCTTGAAAGGGTTGAGCAATATCAGATTGAATCTCCTCATTACCCAGCTTCACTTCAATATTACAACAAGCTACTTTGACAGTCTCTTGTGGAGGATTTTTTTGCACTTCAAGGAAGTTATCTTTGAAATATTCATACTCTATCTTCTCTTCCCCAATAGTGAGTGAGATCTTGTCATTCCTGAGATCAATGTTAGCTCCAACAGTGGCTAAAAAGGGTCTCCCAAATATGATAGGAGTCCTATCATTCATCACCTCCATATCAAGAATCACAAAATCTCCTGGTATAAAGAACTTGCCCACCTTCACTGGAAAGTTCTCAATAATGCCCACAGGATGAGTGACTGAATTATCAGCCATGATAAGACGCATCTTGGTTGGAATAGGATCACCCAAATTCAGATTTTTGCAAATTGACAAGGGCATGATATTGACACTAGAACCAAGATCACAAAGGCAATCATATTGAAGAGAACCAAAACCAGCAGGGATAAAGAACTCACCTGGATCTTTTAGCTTTCTTGGCATCTTCTCAACTTGATCCATCACCAAGGCGACTGTCTCATAGTCTTCAATCCTCCTCTTTTTGCATAGAATCTCCTTTAAGAATTTTGCATATGTTGGCATTTGAGTGAGGACATCGATGAAAGGAATGTCAATGTGGAGCTTCTTTATCATACTCATGAATTTCCCAAATAGTTGCTCTTGCACCACTTGAATCTTCCGTTGTGGGAAAGGTAGAGGCGGTTTGTAAGGTGGGGGAGCAATATATTTAGGTTCTTCGTCATTAGATGGCTTCTCTATTGTCTTTTCTGCAACTCCTTCTTTCACCGGTGGGAGCTCTTCAAGCTCTTTTCCACTCCTTAGAGTGACAGCCCGACATTGCTCCTTAGGATTGACTTCAGGTTGCCCAGGTAATTGACCAGGAGGTCTAGGAACATTCAAAGCTTGTTGAGCCACTTGTTGTTCTATGATCTTCAAATTCTTCCCTTGAGCTCTCACTTCTTCTGTTAGCGTCTTCATGGAGGTGGAAAGGCTCTCAATAGCAATCTCCCATGCAGGCTTTTGGGAGGGTTGAGCCTCTTGGTTTGGGTGCAGTGGAGCCCTTGGTGGAAACCCAGGAGGTGCTCGCTGTTGTGACTGATTGTTCCCATAAGAGAAGTTGGGGTGATTTCTCCAACCAGGGTTGTAGGAATTAGAGTAGGGATCATTCCTAGGCCCCCTGTCAAAGTTACTCATGTATCTCACCTCCTCCTCATGTGGTTCCTCCTTAGAAGCAAACAATTCACAAGATTTGATGGTATGATCACTAGTTCCACAAAACTGACAAACAACACTCGAAACAACTTGAGAAGGACTTCCACTAGTAGAAACGGGAGAACCATTCATCTGTAATTTCAACTGCTTGATCTCCTGAGTCATGGCATCAATCTGTGCCTGGTGCAAAGTCTCTGTATCAACCTCATAAAGCCCAGCTGATCTCTTAGAGCTTGGAATAGATCGAGCATCATTATAGTAGTGAGTATGCTGAACAATATCCTCAATCTGATCCCAAGCATTATTAACATTCATCTTCATAATAGTACCTCCAGATGAGGCATCAATGAGCAGCCTGGTGGTGTTGTCAACAGCATTGTAAAAAGTGTGAAGAAGCACCCACTTGTCTATTCCATGGTGAGGACATAACAATAGAAGCTCCTTGAACCTCTCCCAACCTTCATAAAGAGATTCCCCATCCTTCATCTGAAATGAACTGATCTGATTCCTCATCTCTGCAGTCTTCTTAGGTGGGAAATACTTGGTCAGGAAAGCTTTGGCCAACTCATCCCATGTAGTGATAGTGACACGAGGCAGGGCCTTGAACCATGCTTTAGCCCTGTCTCTTAGAGAGAATGAAAAGGTGCGCAAATAAAGCGCGTCATCAGAAACATCATGAATCTTCACCGTATCCATAAGCTCCAGAAAAGTGTTAAGATGTTGGTGAGGATTCTCAGAAGGTAGACCTCCAAACTGATTCTGCTGAACCATATTAATCAGAGATGGCTTCAGCTCAAAATTCCTGGCCTGAATGGGAGGTCGGACCACACCAGCTGTGGGTCCTTGATGGCGTGGCAACACATAATCACCCAATGTCATAGGTGGTTGAGCATTCAGCTGTTGTTGCAACAATTGTTGTTGTTGTAGTTGTTGTTGTTGTTGCAACAACAATTGTTGTTGTGCATTTGCCTGATCGCCAATGTCACAGGAGAAATGATGTACATCTATTTGGCGGTCATGGAGGCAGCCGTAAGCGTTGTATTGATTCGAGAGGAGGATGGGAACCATTTACCCATTTACTATGTACGTAAAACTCTACTTGATGCAGAGTCCAGGCATTCACCCGTCGAAAAACAACTCGTATTGTCTTTGGTAATGGCGTCCATCAAGTAGGCGTAAGGCTAGGGGTAGTCCTGAAGTCGCCACAGGGTATAGGATAGCCCAAGCTATTCGGTGCACGTTCAAAGCTACAAACAACGAAGCAGAGTACCAGGCACTCATCGCAAGATTAATCATTGCCAAGGAGTTGAATATGCAGAAAATCAATGTAATATGTGATTCGTTACTCATTGTCAATCAAGTCACAAATTCGTATGTTGCCAGAGATTAAAAAATGAAGGCGTTCATGGAGAAAGTCTAGGGAATTATGATAGGCTATTTTCCTACACCGCAAGTATACGGTTCGGTTGTAGTAATCAAGGTGTCGAACACAGGGAACTTGTAGTATTGATTATAACACGATTCAGTAGACTAAGCCAAAAATAAGAAAAAGAAGTTGTAATTGTATTCAGAAATAATTAAAATCAAAATTAAGAAGTAACTATCAATGGAGAAAAGCATTCCAAGGTCAGGATTCCCACAATGATCATTCAGTAGATTACCGGTGATATTTATTTGGATTTCAATTCAAATGTTGTTTGAAGGACTAACTATCTCAAGTGTCAACATTAACTCTTTTCAGACGATTAATGCATGTACCTAGACTCGACTAGCAATCACTCTCGCACAAAGCAAGTCTTATTTAGGTCCTTTAAGTTCTTTAGAGATCGATGAATCAATAGAAATAACATCCGCTCTCGCGCTCAGTTAAGACTACTCAATCAATAATTTCTAGGATAGGTTAAGTTCCACAAGTGAATTAAGTCACTCTCGCACAAATAATTCAACAAGTTCAAACCTAGGGATCTAACATGAATTAACAATTTGTGAATTCAATTCAATCAATCTCTTGTTATTCTTATCTCCTCTCGGTCTCAAATTATAACAAGATTCCTAATTCAAGCAAATTAGGTCATTAAGCATCCTAGGTTGAATCAAACAACAATTCAAATCTCAATTCAACCAATCATCACCATTAAATCTACCTATTAAACCATTGGGTTCACCCTTCCTTAGAACTAAGAAATTAGCTAGACATAATATGGAGAGATAAGAAATCTAAATCAAAGAGAAACATACCAATTGTCTTTTCAATAGATCTAAATTCAACTCCAATCAAGTCTTGCCAAAAATCCACAAATCTCCAATCTAGGGTTCTTCAAAGAGAGAGGCTAAGAAAATAATACGTAATCCTCATCCAAACTTAATCTCTAAGTATTTATATGAAACCCTAAAAAACAAGATAGAAAAGGCCCGAAATTAATAAATAAAACACGCGGAGGAGAAATTTCGGAAAAAGACGCGACTCGGTCTGAAACTCGGTCGAGTTTCAGACCGAGTTTTGTAAAACTCGGTCCAGAACTCGGTCGTGACCTGGACCGAGTTTTTGCCTGGTGGACCGCTACGTTCAAAACGTTGAATGAGCTTTCTTCTGTGTCTTCCACCGAGCTTTTGCCCATCTTCTCTTCAATTCCTTGCATCCGCTTAACTCCTAGACACTTCCTATCGGGTTGCTCCTCTTGCCCTTGTCCTTGTCGTTGCCAAAACTCCTTGAATCCACCTCCAAATGATCCTGAAATCGAACAAAGCAAGAGTAGAAACCGAAACTACAAAATCTACTAAAAAGACAATAAAACCAAGAGGAAAATAAAATAAAAACAACTAAACTAAGGAAATAAACATGCTTTATCCTAGACTAAAATGCATGCTATCAAATTATCAGGGGCTTCAAGCATTTTGAGATAAAACAAGTGCCTTAAGATGCTAATGCACAAGCAGACGCTCTTGCAAATCTTGGATCCGCGATTGATCCGAGAGAATATGATTGTATACCATTCGGACATCTGGATGCACCTTCTATAATAAAAGCGGCAAAATTATTCGAGCTCCGAGACTCCGACAAACCATTTCATCGGTAAAACCTTACTTAATGTGGTTACGAGATGGAATCCTACCAGAAGATACAAAAGAAGCTCGACGACTCAAGGTAAAAGCTTCCACTTTTTCTATTAAGGATAACATTTTGTTCAAGTGGCTATCTTCAGGGTTATACGCACGATGCGTGAAAGAGAACGAAGTGCATAAGGTGTTACAAGATATTCATGACGGAGAATGCGAAAACCACACTGGGGGTCGCAATTTGGAAAATAAAGCATGCAAGATGAGCTACTATTGGCCTGCTATGAACAAAGACACAACAGAGTTCACTTAAAGGTGTGACGCGTCCCAACGTCATGCACCAGTTCCACATCAACCACCGGTGTTGTTGTATCCCATAACATCCCCTTGGCCATTCATGAAATGAGGGATGGACATTGTGGGGAAACTTCCTCCAGTTTCGAGGCAACATGTTTACATATTGGCCATGACTGACTATTTGTCTAAATGGATCGAAGCCGAAGCTTTCAAAGAAGTAAAAGAAACACAACTCATCTCTTTTATTAAGAGAAACATTCTCATCAGATTCGTCGTACCATCAACCATTGTTTGTGACGAAGGCTCACAGTTTATTAGCGAAAAAACAAGGTCTGTTTGCCTGCAATACAACATTCAACTTGTGATGTCCACTCCGCGATATCCTCAAGACAATGGTCAAGTGGAAGCAAGCAACAAGGTGATCATGAACAACTTGAAGAAACGCCTTAAGGAAGCTAACGGAAGATGGGACGACAAGTTACCCCTTATTCCCTGGTCAGATCGGACGACTCCCAAGACTGCTACTGGGCATACGCCTTTCTCATTGGTGTATGGATGCGAAGCCGTGTTACCAGTTGAGATAACTCTGCCTATAACCAGTTACGGTCTTACTAATGAGGATTCTAATCGAGACAACTTGTTTCATCACTTGAATACAATTAACGAGTTGCGAGATGAAGCGTCTGTTCATATGGCGGCGTACATATAGGGGGTGGCTCGGATCTTTAACAAACATGTTAGAGCAAAGGTGTTTCAAGTAGGTGATTGGGTACTAAGGAAGGTCTTCCAAAATACCCAAGAAATAAATGCTGGCAAACTTGGAGCTAATTGGGAAGGACCTTATCAGATCACAAAAGTTGTCGGGCAAGGGGCTTACGAGTTAATTTCCCACGACGGAAAGATAGTCCCAAGGAGTTGGAACGCGACGAACCTGAAACTATACCACTTTTGAGAAAATTCAATCAAGTCGCAACAAGGTACACATTTATTACTCGATATAACTTATCAAATTCATTTACATCGTTTTACCTTAGACACATGGAGCAACAACGACATTATAAGAAAAGTAACAAGCTAAGGGACTCCTTGTGACGTTACAGGCCAAAACATGGGCCCTCGCCTTAAAATCAAGCTACAATGTGCACACAACGACTAGTCACAAGATGCAAGAGACGAGAAACACATTAATGGCTCTAGAGCAAGAGGAGTCTAACGCGAAAGAGACATTTGTGTAATCAATTCAAGCTTTATTATTAATAAACATAAGAACTTTACATCTCTGAGTTCTATCTCATTACACATCTCTCTCTCATAGCATCTATTACAAAGCGTTATTACAACGTAACATGTTCAAACAATCTTCTACTCCAATGCGTTAATCTCCATTCAGCGACGCCTTCGTCTGATCTCGTACAACTTGCAAAACAAGCATGCAAACAAGCAAAACACTAAGCAAATGGGCAAAATTCACAAAAGACTTTTAGTTATAACACTAAGAGGTAAAATATAGTCTGCTTCAAACCATAAGGCCATTAAACAAGTGGCCAAAAGATAATTGTTCAAAACCCCGACACACCGGGGGTACCCAAAATAAATGTTTTTAAAATGCACTACTCCTTCACACCATCTGCGGAAACCTTCGCTCCCTCAACATCTTCAACCTAAGCTAACTCCTTGGGAACTCAAGAAATGTCGTCCACAATGGAAGACTTCTTGGTCGCAGGCTCCTCTTCAGGAAACAGCTTCTCGAATAGCTCTCTCTCCATGAAAGCATCCCAAGATGTGTGTTTTCCGCCTGCAAACTCATCCATCATTTCCACACGATCCCTACAAGACCAGTAGTCAGTTGTATCTTCAATCTCCTTAATGAGCACAATTTCCTTTTCTGAAGCAACCAGGAATTCGTCCTCCTAGTCTTTGGTACAAGAAGACTTTTCTTCAGCAATCTTTGACAACTCCTCAACGCTCTACAACAGACCTTTCTTTTCATGTTCTAAAAGAGTGCTACGCTTCTTCTCCAATTGAAGATCCAACTGGCTCTGAGAAAGTTGGTGAGGTTGATCCTTGAGGAACTCGTAAGCTAACATAGCAATCTGGAAGTTCTGTGACATTAAACATGTTAATATAGAATAAATGCAAAAGCACAAAAAAATAGCAAGAGCGGGTGTTAACCTGCCACTGGGCTGCTAGCATCTCCCCAAAAAGTCAGAAAAGCTGGACCGATGCGTTGCACCTCGGGGACAATTTACGTGCAGAGGCAGCAAGGAGGACAAGAATTTTTCTGCCACCATATCCAGAGACATCATAGTTCCGGTTAAGTCGGTCAAACTGAGGGTGGCGTTCTTCCTAGGAGAGGAAACCTTGGAAGCAGATGGGAGAGACTTCGGAGGGAAAGACTCCATTACAGAAGTATCCGCGGTTGAGGCTACTTCCGCCTTTTGCTTCTTCCGTGCCTCAGCATTTGGTAAGAGCTGCAGCAGATCGAGTAGTTCTTGAATTTGAAAACATGCAAGATAACGGAATCATGTAAGGAATACGAGTTAGCACTAGCTGGGAAAGGAAACATCAACACTTACTTGACATCTCAGAGTCTTCAGGATGGGCAGAGTGTGCTTCCACAAGTCTCGATTAAGACCTTTCGTCTGTCGAGAGAGCCTCTATCCGGGATACTAGTTGAGGATGCAGATACCTTAAGAGGTTGGAGAAAAGAGAGATCCACTACATCAGAAGCAAACGAAGTCAAGAGTTAACGCCATCTAGAAGAAGTAAAATAAGAAAACAGAAAAAATACTACATGTTGTGTGCATACGGGGTTTTAGAAAAAAAAAAGGTATCAATCCCAAAGATGAGAGCTTTACAAAGAAGATTTTGTCAGCCTAGCCCCGATCCAACATCGACATATTCAGAATCAGGTCGTTTTTGTTTTTTAGAGTTTTTAGAGTAAAGCGACCAGGACCACCTTTGGAGAGACATTAATTGTAGAGAAAATCAACGGTTTTGAAAGGGATATCATGGGAAGAACAGAGGATATCAACAGCTAATAAAAGTCTTCAAACTTGGGGGAGTATTTGACTGGGAGACAAGTTCATAGTGGTAAGAAAGTCGATTACCAAGGGGGAGAAGTGAAAGTGGTGGCCAGTGCGGAAGGGATACTCATACAGGCACACCCAATCCTCATGGAAGGAATCGGCCCAAATGCCTGGAGGAGGAAGATAAATTTCTACAGAGGCCGGAAAACCAGCAGAGTAGGCAAGCGAAGATGGCTCGAAAGATGCACTATCCTTTTGGTGGAAAGACGTAAGGATGTTAGAAGAAGCGAACAAAGGGGGATCAGAGGGTTCGAGACATTGAGAATAAGACACAAAGGAAGAAGCAGAGTCGACCATGGGAGAAGAAAAGGGAGTACGTGCAGACCAAAGATCACGAGCGACTTGTAATGATGTCTTTGAAGGCTTTAAATACAAGATGAGACGTGGCTTTATGCGCTACAACTTCCAAGATCAGACTCAAAAACCCTAGAAAAATTGGAGGGGAATTTTCTAAGGTTTTTGGGGGGTATTATTGGGCTCCCCAAATTTAGGTCTAAACCCGATGAGCGAACACTCAAATTAACAAGGCCCATTACTTACCTAATCCAACACGCGATGTAGTATGAGTACAAGTAATAAGCGGTTGGCGAAATCATTGGAAGCAACAACTAAGGCATTTAAGGCCACTAACAATATTCGCGGGATCCGATCACACCTCTTAACACCTGCAACGATTGACAGAAGGGGAAGGATATAAAAGCACATGAAGAGCTGAAGAGAAGGGGCATCGATTCACCGGCTAAGACACAACCACACCCTCAAGCTTCTAAAACTGTAACTCTCATTGTGATAGAAAATATAGTCTATTGATCCGTCGGCTCTTTTATAATCAGAAGGAGTATTGCTACAAGTCTATTATTATCAATCTACAATTAGACCATGTGCTTGATCTTACCTTCTTTCTTATATTTTACTTTGAATTTCATCTGGTTTAAAGAGTTTAACGCATTACGATCGTTTTTTGGTTAAGTTTTCCTCGTTATAGCAGGTAACACGTTTACGTGTTGAATCTTTCCAAAACAAACAATAGAAACTTTGGATCCCTTGGAACCCGAGGAGGAAGACTTTGACTTGTAAACTACTTGTATTCCACTATTAGGATTAACCTCCATAGGACATAATGGGACTTTTCCCTTTCCATCAACCACATGGGTTGATTTTCCAACAAATACCCAATTAGCTTCTTCATCAGAGATGTGTATGACTCCATCTTTCTTCTTTGGATGCTTACTCGAGCTAGGCTTAGACAAGGTGACGGTCACTGGCTGCTTTTTAATCACACTCAGAGGGCAGTTAGAGAAAGAGTGAAAAAGATCCCCATAGCTTCCACAACCCTTAGGGAAGTCCTCAAACCAAACCCTATATTCATGTTCTTTAGCATGCTCATTTGGGACAACAATGGTGGTAAAACGTAGGTTTGCATACCTTAGCCTTTGAAGTTTTTCAGTATAAGTGTCCAGTTTGATAACTGAACCCATCTTGTTTCAAGCCATAATTGTTCTAAGTACCTCAAAACTAAGGTACTCCACAAGTAGCTTAGGGATCCTAACCTAAACATCCACAATGGTGATTGATTCAATAGAGGGGTCAAAATTTGAAGTCCATGGCCTCAGGATGATTAGTTAGCCAACAACATGGTAGGGTCTCCCCTCCCAAACCTTGTTTCTTTCAAAAGGAGTAGCAAACCTAAGTTTTACCCACCCATGGGTTGTAATGTGGACATAGAAGTCACCCTTAATATGCTAGTCCACTCTTAACTTCCGCCTCAGTCTAGTAACTTCAATAAGATCACCAATAACAAAGGCAAACAAAGAGGTTTCCTTAAGATGCATGACATTTCCTTAGCACCAGATAGCCGATCAAGGAAGGCCATCATATCAATTTCTTCTTAGATTTTTCCTTTTTTGAACTCGAGGGTCCAACCTCAAAAGGCATTTTTGTTTTGCCACCCTTTAAGGTCTCTTGGATCATGGTAGGCTTTGGTTCATCATGAGGATGATTAGGATCATTCTCATGTTGTTCTTTAGAGACATTTGGGTCAAAGACAAGAATTTTTTTAAAGGATTTTCTGCTTTTCTTCATATCATCTTCTTGTTTACCCATAGTCATATTCCCCAAATCCCAAACCCAAGGAAATAAGTTGAACACGGCAAAGAGAGAATAGATGAAAGGAGAGAAAGAAAAGAGTTCAAGAAAGGAGAGAGTTGGGTTATAACGACCCCAACTCCTCCATTTATAAGCATGCACCAAATAGTAGACAAAGATATTCAAATTAGTAATACCATGATTAAAAATAGGTAGTAGGAGACACAACTTTAAATAAGAATAGTTCATGTCTCGATCTTTGCTAGGCAGACGACAGGGATACGGTCCCAACCACAGCCTAGATCTTCTCCTCCCATCCTCGAGAAGAAGCTCCTCGGATATGCCTTCTTTACCCCCCAAATTTCCAGCTGTGAACATTCCCACGTAAGACTGTAGCCTTATCAACCCTAATAATCCATGGCTCGTAGCTTTCGCCTCCCAATTTCAACCTCATGAGTTTGCATGTACGATTTTTGTGCGGTGAACATTTGATAAATCTCACAATATCGGGGCAAAGGACCCCATTGACACACTAGAGTAGATTGTATCATCATTATCAAGAAATTGGAGCTGAATAAGGGTGATAAACGATTTGATTACAATTCGAAATGAACATTTGGATTTCAGAATTTGGGAGCGACTATGGATTTCCTGGCTAGGGCTTGAGAGAAAAGGGGCAAGGTTTTTCGGGGTTCTATCCTTACTTACGTTATAAGTATGGTTATTTTGTATATGTTATACTTATATACATAGAATTGCGATCAGATGGGAAAATTTGCTATAGTGTTTTATGCGGGCATTTGTGAGCCGTCCGATCTTACGCTTCTAAGGGCTAGGATGAATACACGCGTTTAAGTGATTTTGATAAAAGCAAGACACGGACATGTATTCTCGTCCTTTCACCCATTAAATTAGAACACATCTTGCTAAAGTCTTCTTCAACCTCTATATCGTGGGTTTCATTCGCCTATTTCAATCGATCTCCATTCTTATTGCCTCTTGCTTCTTCTAATTTGGCTCACTCTATTTTTTTTTGTAGATTTTGGCTCGAATTTATGTTCTCTCTTCATAGATTTTGGTATATATATTTTTTCTATGGTTTGAAGTTCACATTTAGGGGTTTTTTCAAAATTTGGAGCTTAGTACTTCGATTACATATTTTTGTGTGTTTTGAACCGATTTTTGTTGATTATAATCAAGCCTATGAAGATTGTGTATGTTTTGCTTTACAATTTCAAGTTTTTGATTGAAAACAAAGGCTAATATCCAATGCTCATATAACCGCCCACCATGTGTTCGACAAAATGTCCAAATGGTCAACTTAGTGTTTAGAGCACTTTTTTTTTACAAAATGTTCATAAATTATGAAGCTAGCATACCAAATCATTAACTCATACCATTTATTAACTAGAATAACAAGTTTTGTGAATTAAATTTCATGAACCATATATATAATTGTTATGAACCTAATCGTATAAAGACAGGCACCCACAAAATACGATTTATGTACTAGTTTACATGTCCAAAATAATAAGTATTATGAATTAAATTTCATGAACCTTAATGACAATTGTTATGAACATAACCATATAATGACTTGAACCAACATAATATCATTTATGAAAACATGACACAAATAACAAGTATTGTGAATTAAATTTCATGAACCTTATTGACAATTGTTATGAACTTGACCGTCTAAAGCCATGAACCATTAGTCCAACTTTTATGAACTAAAAATCGTAAGACGAAATATTATAAACTTATGCTTATAAAAACATGAACTAAAAGAACAAAATTCATGAACCAAAATAACTAGTATGACTTAAAAAACATAAACAATAAGATAAACTATTAAGAATTAAAAGTCAAGAACCATAAGAATTATTATGAACCTAGCTTACAAAAACATGAACCAAAAATCACGAAGGAAAATAAAAACTAGCATGAACTAAAAGACATGAATCATAAGATGAACTTTGATGAACCTAAGGTTATTTAAACATGAATCAAAAGAACAATTGTTATAAACAAAAAAGAACGGAACAAAATTTATGAACCATAAGAATAAATAGTATGAACTTTACCTTAAAATGTCATGAACCAAAAGAACAACCGATATGAACATAAAGACATGACCGTATCAAGAATTAGCCTATGTGGGATTTGAACCTACATCTATGTGCACATGCACATTGCTCTACCATTTGAGCTAATAGGCTACCAAATGACATGAACTATAAGATAAACTATTAAGAATTAAAAGTCATGAACCATAAAAATTATTATGAACCTAATTTAAAAAAATCATGAACCAAAAGAACAAGTACCATGAACCAAAAATCACGAAAGAAAATAATAACTAACATAAACTAAAAGACATGAATCATAAGATGAACTTTGATGAACCTAAGATTTTTCAAACATAAACCAAAAGAACAATTGTTATAAACAAAAAAGCACTGAACAAATTTATGAACCATAAGAAGAAATATTATGAACCTTACCTTAAAAAGACATAAACCAAAAGAACAACCGATATGAACAACAAGACATTACCATATCAAGAATTAGCCTATGCGGGATTTGAACCCACATCTATGTGCACACGCACATTGCTCTACTATTTGAGCTAATAGGCTACCAAATATACTATTTGTCAAGTGTCTCACTGATGCAACAAGATCTAAAAAAACTCACATTGATTTCTCACATAAAGACTTAGGAAATAACTTCAACAATGGCAACATATCATCAATCATGACTTCTATACCAAAAGCATATCATTAAAGAATTAATACCACTTTCAAATTAACCATCTCAACAAAATAATCCATAAGAGTAAAGATTGAGAGCCTAAAACAATAAACCCTAGAAAAAGTGAAAAACAAGCATACCCTTTTTGTTCCTCTCACCATTGTTGATTTGAATTGAGTAAAATTGAGAGCTTAAAATAGAGGATGATGATATCGAGCAAAATCTGGCAAGATCAAGCAAGATCGAGAGGTGGTGATTTGGGTTTTTGAGAGAGAAAGTGACCTGCGGCGTATGAACGATAGCGGTGTACGAAAGAAAGTGAGATTGCAGGAGTTCAGGGTTGAAAAAAATTAGCCTAAAGGGTAGTTTCGTCTTTGAACCTAAAAACTAATATATTTACCCGCGTGCCATTGTAAATGAACCGCTTGATTTTTTCTTTTTTCTACCAAACCCGTTTCATCTAATCGCATCCGTCCATTATTTTAATCCAACGTCCCAGGTTTGCTCGCATTTTTTATTGTATCAATATAATCCACCGGAGCGTGAATCTATATACATATCCGTATTTTTTTACCCGAATATTGGTTTTATAATATTAACAAATAAACTACCAAAGATTAATGAAACTCAGACTACAATTATGCTATTTTAGTCAAACATCCGTTTAAAAAAAACAAATAAGCAACTCCTCTTTTGAGACTCACAATCTCGAACAACAACACAACACTCAATAGCGAAGCCTCACTAACATCACACTCCAAGGACAATAAAAGAATGTCGTAATCCCACGGATTTTTCTACTCCCTAATCATACTTCCTCTTATACTCTATTGTTTTAATTGGTTATAAGATATTTTTTTAATATTTTACTAATATTTAAGATTATTTTTTTAATATAATTTGAAAATTCATTACCCAATCACGTCTTAGAGGAGTATAGAAGAGATTATATTTAGAGAGTAGAAGATTCTATTTGTATTTTAATTGGTAAGATTTTGTGATTTTTGCGTCTGCCACTATTTTTTAATATAGCCACCATTCCTAAACAGTGTGACATAAGTTAGAAATTTTGATTTTAAAATACAACAATTTTTTCGTTTTTTGGTAAACTTAAAATACTAACAATTGACGCATATTGTTTGCGTATAAGAAGCTAAAAATGTAACACAAGACAGAACGTATAAAAAGTTATTAAAAGGGTACGATTCAAAAATCCGAAATCACTGAAATTGTAAGCAATCACTCAAATTAATACGGCATACATTTTGAGCGAGCCTGAACTCAATTTGGTTTGGATTGTGAGCCTGAACTGAATTTGGTTCGAATTGATACGGTTTGGATTGTTGTGAGCAATTACTCAAATTGTGGTGTTTAGCAATTACTCAAATTTGGTTCGAACTAAACACTTCTTGTCCACTTAACATCTTCTGCATTAAAACTATGAATTTGATACATTATTTCCCTTATGATAAAGAAGCAAAGAACATTCCAAGACTAAAAACAAACTACAATTTTACTATATCTATATATATCTACTGTCTAATATAACTATTACACATTCTGACAACATGGGCCTAACCCCATCATACATACAATATTTGACCTCCAATGCAGCAGAGCATGTGACCCCCTTGTACAAAAGACAAGTAGAGCGCAGATCATGAATCTTATCTAGCTCATTCACGAGGGCGAGCAAGCCAGAGGGAGCTGAGGGCTCGGAGTCGTGAGAAGTAGTCATGTATTGCCAGAAGAGCCCTTGCGGACTGCCGTGTTGTCAGTATACGGTGCATTTGTTGCAGTGTTTGTTGCCTTAGATTGTCAGCCTGTTGATCAGATTCCACAACTATTTTCAGATAACCAACCATTTAACAAGTTTGAGTTTGCCTTGTTGAATCTATATAGTGAATTAAGTGTAAATTACCTGGCGAAGAAACCCCTCGAGAGTTCCCAACTTGCCCATGGCCATGGCCATTTGACCCATGTAATTTGCCACGTTCCCTGATGAACCAGAGGACGAAGCGGGTGCACTGCTGGCAAGTGTCTCTGCTAAGGACTGCTGTAGGGCTTCCATCCCTTGAGAAAGTGCATCTTCAGCTTGTTGGGATGATTG
This sequence comes from Fallopia convolvulus, assembly GCA_964016875.1. Taxonomy (NCBI): domain Eukaryota; kingdom Viridiplantae; phylum Streptophyta; class Magnoliopsida; order Caryophyllales; family Polygonaceae; genus Fallopia; species Fallopia convolvulus. The sequence goes on from OZ024719.1 coordinate 28,832,617, forward strand.
CTGCAAATTGCAGATACCCAAGATTTGTTGCTCCGTCAACGGGTCCAACTGATTCACAAGAAGCTGCACCAATGTATGTGCACACAATGAATTCGGTTACAATGGAGTTTATGAGACAAATCAAATCCATGGAAACCGAATTTGACTTCTAGGTGAAAAAAAAGGTACACAGAAAATGACCGATACAAAATAGCCCTAAACGAGATCACCTATTCTTAAATCTGCTCCCCAATATATTCCACTCCTCCGGCATGATTGATTGATTGGCGAATTGTTTTCAAAATTGAATTAGAAATTGCTTATACGATATTGGAATAAATCTCGATTGTTTTTCGAAAAAATAAATCAAATTCAACCTATTGAAACAAGGGCCAGACCTTTAGAAGCTCAGAAGAGCGAAAGCCACCAATCCACATAAAACATCTTTCTGCAGGTGTTTTCCACATTCCTGACAATATATGGAAGACATCAGCCTTAGAAGCATTGCCTTTCAGCCTGAAAATGTCATCCCAGTGCGCCATTACGTTGTCCACGACGGTGCGCAGTTCGGTTTCACCAGCGTGTGCATTCACAGCGGCCCTCAGTTCGCTAATGCGTCGGTTATGCTCTTCCAGCCACCGTGTATACTCTGCATCAAACGCCATGGCCCCTGTACATAGAAAATAAATGGTCAAGGAATACTACCCTGAAAGATTAGAGTCACATTGGATTTATAAAGAAGTCTAGGATGAATACCGTTTCCACTTGAGGTATGGGATTGATCACCCGAGCTCGAAATAAATATACCCTAAACAGAGAAGGGCATTAGTACAGCCACAATATGCAAATACAGTAAAAAAAATTGAGCATAGAAACATTGGGAGAACCTGCTGGCGGGCTCGTTGGAGCTCTTGTTCCAGCTGGGTAAGCTTTAATCGGCTGTTCTCTAGCTGTTGCACATATGCCTATTAAAAAAAAAACTAGCCACATGAGATATAATATAAGTCATATAAAAAACATACTTTTGGTTATGTCAATACTCCCTCCGATCAACTATGTAAGACGTTATTCAATTTTTACACAAATTAAGAAAAGCAATCATCATTAGCTTAAAGCAAATTTTGATCTAATCAATACAAGAAAATACATAGTACACGAGCTTTTATTACTACTACTAGTATTAGCTTAAAAGCAATTATTACTAGCTGCAATGCAAATATGTACCATCTTCTTTGGTGATTGGTGAGAGTATGCATTAGAGTTGTAGATACTGCTGTAATAGCTGTCTAAAGCTAAAAATTAAACTGAAAAAAGCAAGTATTTATATTGCCATATTTTACTTTTGGAGTTTGACGTCTTATAATGTTTTTTTTTTTGATGAAAGACGTCTTATAATGTTGATAAAGTAAAAAATGCTTAAAATGTACTATATAGTTGATCGGAGGGAGTAACATGTAAATGCTAAGAATAGCTTCAGAGTTCAAACATTTGATGGTCGGTTTCCTTGTAACAGAAAGCAGGCAGTGGTAGTGAGTGATGACAACTGACCTTTTTCCGAAGTCTGCTCTTTCTAGCAGCCTCGCGATTTTGAGCAAGCCGTCTCAATGTCTGCCACATTACAAAGAAGAGATGAGGATGCTTAAACATAGCTGGAATAAAATATCGCAGAAAAAAAAAAGGGAAGGGAAGGGTGATTTTCGAATCGCATTTCCCATTACCTTTTGATCCGAAACCTTTTCTTTGGATCTGTCACTGGAGTCTGCATTAGAATTGCCTCTTTCGGACTGTTAAGCACATGTAATAGATACATAATTACATGCCCACTTTGAGAATCACATGTAGTATGAAAATCTTTCTGAAATTTTTATATTGGGAAAAGATTGAGGCACACCTGTGGATTCTTATCATCAGTGTCATCTGTTGAGGTGTCGGTCCTAGGACTATCATCTGCCATGTTGGATTCTGCCCAATTGTCATGGTGACCCGTAATGATGGGAACCAGTTTTGGTTGTGAATCATTATGAGGTAGTAATACCTGACCATCCCAAAGCAACATTAGTGTAACCGTACAACATTACTGAAAAGAATCAGTTTCTGGTTGCCTCACGTTTACCTTATTAAAAGATCCATATGCCAGGTCAGAACCTACACCTGGAGCCGTAGATTTCAGTGAACTGAATAGAGGATCTGAACATTAAATAATTTAAATTCAAGAGTCAAACACATGAGCATAACAATACACAATATATGCCAAGCTCTTACAGCATCCAATCCAATAATGCAATAACTTAGTTCACTGAAACAACTTAGTTACATGCAAATAGAAATGAAATGCATAATCCAAAAAACTGTTCATAACTAAGGATCCGACCAGCTAAGTTATGTCAGAATGATCAGATTCCAAAGATAGAACAAGCCCAGGTTTAGGTCAACACTCACACTTGAAGGGGAAGATTCTAATAGCATACATATTGAGCATACAAAACATGAAGGCAGAAGATGGTTGAAACAAAATTCAGATTGGAAATAAATATGCATGTGAGTTTGTTGCTTAGATATTTCCCATAGCAGTGATAATGGGCATCATAGAAATGTCCATGCAATTGTATACTACCCCGCAGTCACACTATGACAACTTTGTAACTTTCTTTCTTCATGGGGAAGGGGTGGAATGAAGCACTGTGCACATAGGGGCATCGGAATACTTATCACAATAACGCATAAATTCCCTCATTATTAGATTAAGTTCATTCATGAGATATTAGCCCACCAAACCATCAGACACTATGATGTTCCTCTATGTTGTTTAGGAACAAGATGGTTAACATAAACTAATTTGCCGAAAGGAAAAACAAAAGTCATCTATGCAAGGCCAGTTTAGACAAGAACAAGATGATTCATACTTCTAGTAAGGTTAACAGCATCTTCCATACGGAATCCAAGCGATTGATCCATTGTGTGGAAGTTAGATATCCGAGTGTTGCCCTCAGTGCCACTGTAATAGTACAACCGGAAATAAGATATTAGATACAGATACAAAAAGCAGCACCTATTTTGTTGCAAGCATAATCTAGAAGTAGAGACCCGACAAGTAACATAATTAGGAAAGCCAGACACCAAAAGCACTGGACTAAGAACTTTCCCTCAAATAGACATCCAACTTGTTGACTAAATTATTTTCTGGATTCGTAAAATTGCAACTAAAATACAGGATTGGAGAAAGATGATATTCATTTTGCCATGTCTAGTGACAGCAATAACTAAAACACATGTAAAGAAGGGGTCATCTGCTAAGAGACGCGGTGGTGGTAACTGGTAGCCCAACAATATGAAATTTTTTTCTACTAACAGAGATGCTTAGTAACAATCCTTCTAAAACTTAAACAGCCTCCCAAAAAAAAACTAGCCTATATATGGGTTAGATTATATTGTTACTAAGAGACAATAAAAAGACTTTATCAGCTTCATCTTAAATGGGGCGCATCCTCATGCTCATTGGCTTTTATACAGTGCTTTTGAGATGGATTTAGCCCTTTTATCAATTTTGGTGCATTCTAACTAAATTCAGTTATTATTGTCACATAGCTGAATTTTAGTTTTTCTTGGGTCTATCGGACGCATTCTCCTGACATGTTTAGGTTATGGGGGAGATGATGTCCTAACTAAGCTCATAAGAACACTAATTTTAATCTAAAGGCCATGAATAGGAAATGCTGCACTGTGAGATACTAATTTTAATCAAAAGTCCATGTTAAACCAGTTTCCATATTAAGAATCTTAGAAATAAATTATGCCAGAAGAGGATAGCGATAATCAATAACACATAGACCTGCAAATTACAACATACAAAACTAACACTACTACATGGGTATTCCAATGAAGTTATCAACTCAGAAAATGAGATTAGTAGTTCCCAGGATATTGAAAAATCGAGTCTCACCCATTACCATTTACAAGCAACACATCCAAAGGAAAAGATTGTTACTATCGGGTCTAAGAAGTTTAGAGCAACTTAGAGCAATCATACTATTAGTATTGGATTCTGGAATATTTTGTTCATTAATAACTAAGGATTCTTTATTCCGAAGGTTTAACCTAGGCAACGAAAAAAAAGGGTCTGAGACTTCAACTAGAGAAGCGACCAGTTGGTTCACCAAACTCCGACCCAAACAGGAGTGATTCTGGTTCTGGAAGGTAAGGGAATGGCGTAAGATTCTTTTGCTTCCATTCTTATCTTCAGCATACTGATATCATCTTGGATCACAGCCAAAGTTATCAACTGATAAGTCATAAAACTACTTCAAATCTGTGATTAGTGACTTTTTCATCATAAACAAAATAAAACTTGTAAGTTGAGTGCGAGTGTAAGAGCCATTCACAAGTTTCTCGACTTTTTGATGTTCTAGCTCATGATCAAACAAGCTAACAAAGGGGCAAAGTTAGCCAGCAAAAGTCAGAACACTTGACATATATTACTTTGCAAGAAACCCTAAAGCATAAACCACTAGAACCGAGTTTTGAAGACAAAGTAAACCCTATAAAAACTACAGAAGATAAAAACTGATCAAACTCACATGGGAATATCAAAAACAGAGACGGGTGAAATGAAGGTCGGCATCCCAGATAACAGACTGGGACCATTTTCTCCACCAATCTTCAGTCTTGTTCTATCCATAAAAACCCCACCATCAACCCTAAACCCCTCCAATCTTTCTCCCTCTCCTAAGCAGAATTTTCAAACACTTGGCCGCCAATATATAGGGAGTCCTGATCATCTAAGGACACATAGACTCTTCAAACTCCTAAATTCCAGATGAATAACCATTGAACAAACCAATTTTGCAGCAAGAAAAAAAAAAGGGAGAAACTGAGCATTTGTAAACGAAGACAAAGGAAACTCTATATATTACTAAACAGAACACCCATAACCCAGAAACAGAAAAAGGAAGAAGTAGCAGAAAAAGTCAACATAACAAGAAGAGCATCCGAAAAAACACAGAACAAATCGGATTCAAATTGAAATCAATTCAGAGCACAGAAATCACGAAACATTGCAAAGCTAAAATTCGAACATGTACGCGATTCACGAAGAAGGGGAGAGCAATTAACCTTATGCAGTCTGGAAGGGCCTGTTGTATGTTCTGGGCGATCAAAGGGTTTCCGAGGGCTGGACCCTTTTTGACTTCTGTTAATTAATCGGTGACTGCTGTGCTTAGTGTATACGGAGTATAAATATGGAGGGAAGATATTTCCTCTCTCTCTCACTCACTCACTGTTCTGAGAAATCCAACAAACCCCTCTATTTGGCCTCGAATTTGGAGCTTTTCGAGATAGGAAGAGGAAGAGGAAGAGGAAGAGGAAGGGAGGAAGAAGGAGAGAGGGTGACGTCCAGATTATGCCAACCTCTTTTCTCTCTAAAATGTCCTTTTCTCACTGAAACCCCCTTTTTTTCCATTTTCAAAGTCACCATGTTTTTTAATATTCTTTCTTTCTCTCTCCCTCGCGGACTCGGTGGGAGTGGATTGGGATTGTTGGCCTCGTTGAATGCAACAGTGCGATCAGTATTCTTTTCTTTTCTTTTCTTTGTAAGATCCTTCTGTTGTGTAATTTTTTTATTTTTTTTTGTAGAAGTTCTGTTGTGTATTGTTGATTTCTTGTCTCCTCCTCCCCTGGGAGCTGTTTCACGTCATGCATCCGTTTTGTGAAAACAAATCCATTTTAAGACAATACATCTCCAGATGTAAACCTTTATATGATCCCATTAATTCATATCAGCGAATAAAAACTAGAGTTCTTAATACCAAAGACGAAATTATTATGAGACTTGATCCAAATGATGTAACGCTTATTCAGCCAAAAATGGTATGTAACGCTTATTGATGCAAAAAAGTGCTGTAGGAAAACATTAGATTTGGAATCTGAGTCAAAGATGCAAAACAGCAAAAGGAAGGACGGGCTTGCTATATAATATAACCGGGATATTCTATCATTTACTGGTAGCAGGTAGTGACTTCACAATTTTATATAATTATTTGCATAACGATGATGTCACTGATAACGTAGCATCATGAAATAAGTAATTAAATAAGTAATTGGCAATGTTTATTTTTACTTTTTCTCTCTTTAAACTTTTTTTTAGCAATTGAACTTTTCTCTTGAGCATGGTGGATTCATCATTCTTGAGTCTTACTCTTGACCCGTCCGGTAACGCAGCCTGCAAATAAAATATTGTGTCTTTTTTTTTGGTACCCGTAGTTTATATAAATTCCAAGTAGATTAGAGGTGTCAAACGGGTCGGTCAGGTCGGGTTCGGGTTCGGTTATTTCGGGTTCGGGTTAAGTCGGGTTCGGGTCATAACGGGTCACCGGTTAAATCGGGTCGGGTCATTGCAGGTTGTCGGGCGGTCGGGTCGACCTAACAGGTCAAGAAAATTGATTTTTATACAATTATTAAAATATTTTTTATTTAAAAAATAATATTTAATAATAAATATAATATTTTTATATATTTTAATAATAAAATATATTATAATTTTTAAAATACTTTATATATTCTTAAAATATAACAAATTGGATTTCGGGTTTGAACCCAACGGTTTTTTCGGGTTTGAACCCAACGGGTTTCGGGTCTATCGGGTTCGATTTATTTCGGGTTTCGGGTTCAAATTTTCGGGTCTTGACCCTAAATTTTTCGGACGGTTTGAGTCGGTTTTTCGGGTCGGGTCAGCTTTTGACAGCTCTAAAGTAGATGCAACTCTTTTTCAAATTTCGCACTGTAATCCTGAAAGTTTTAAGGTTTACATCATACTTCACCTTCCCATCACCCCTAAAAACCAACGATTTTGCCCTTTTCAATATATAGAATAAAATCAAAATTAAAATCAAAATCAAAATCAATGGAAAAGAGAGAAGATTACTCGTCATTGAGAATATGAAAGAAAGGTAAGCAAAGAAGTTGAGTGATCGGTAAGTGGAGAAGCAATACAATTAATGATGCATGTTTTGATCGTTTTCCACTTGGTCTTGAAGGCCGTTTTCCACTCGTTCATACGCATGTTTTCCACTCGTCCATATGCATGTTTTAATGAATCAAAATCAATCCTTTTCTTTTGTCTTTACTCTTGTTCATATGCATGTTTTAATGAATCAAAATCAATCCTTTTCTTTTGTCTTTACTCTTGTTCATATGCATGTTTTAATGAACCAATGTTGGTCTTGAAGGCCGTTTTCCACTCGTCCCCTTCCTTCATACGAATCTGGTGGTATCCACTTTTTAAATTGATTTTGGAAAACATTGTGGCTCCATGCAATTCGTCTAACATGTCATCAAGACGAGGAATGGGGTGCCTATACTTTACCGTTATGTTATTGATGGCCCTACAATCGACACACATTCTCCAAGTGTTGTCTTTCTTGGGTACTAATAACACCGATACAACACAAGGGCTCATACTCTCCCTAATGTATCCCTTATCCAAGAGCTCTTCGACTTGGGATTGGACCTCTTGGGTCTCCTTGGGGTTCATACGATAGGCTGGCCTATTTGGCAATGACGCCCCGGGAATGAGATCGATTTGATGCTCTATTCCTCTAATTGGGGGTAAGCCAGCCGGTATCTCATCGGGAAATACGTCCTTGTACTCCTCAATGAGCCCCAAAATGCGTGGGGGTAATGAAGCTTTGAGCTCTTCATTCAACAAGCTCATCTCCTTGCACAAGAGCATAAGCGTTGTTTCCCCATCCAAAAACTCGTCTTCTAGCTCCCTCTTGGAAGCCAAAAGAGAAGAGGAGGGTGTAGGGATGGAAGGTTGGCTCGTTTTACCCCGAGCTTTCCCTTTCTTCCCATTCTCCCCCTCAAGGTTAGAGCTTACCTCCTTACCTTGACGCTTCCTTTCCCACTCCTCCGACACCTGTGTAGGCATCATTGGTTTAAGGACAATGGTCTGGGCATTGTGGGTGAAAGTGTTTCGGTTGGTGAATCCATCGTGCACAACCCTCCTATCGTACTACCATGGACGTCCTAGTAAGATGTGGCAAGCCTGCATAGGTACTACATCACAAAGAACATCATCCTCATAATGTCCTAGCTTAATAGAAACCTTTACTGGCTTATGCACTTTCAATTCACCACAATCATTCATCCAATGCAGCTTATAGGGTCTAGGGTGATGAGTCATAGATAATTGTAGTTTATTAACCATAGATAAGCTTTCAAAGCTCATTAACAACAGATACACATGAACAGTTTTGAAACCAAGCAATCCATAATCTTGATTAACAAATCCCGATGTCTTACCTTCTTGATCTTCTTCATTGATCTTAAATAATATTACTTTCCCATACTACTTTTCCTTGATCTGGTCAACAGATTCTGACTGAAAACTTAGGGTATTTACACAACCTTGCTTCCTTTGAAATAAGCTTCAATCTTGGCCTTCTCCAACTCCTGTAATTGGAACTTTCTAAGCTCCCCAACTTCATCAAGTTGCAAATTGCACTTCTTGATAACCCAATAAGCCTTGTGTTCCAACTCAACGCAGAGATGACATGCCTTCTTAAAAACCAACCTAAAAGGTGACATACCAATAGGTGTTTTTTAGGTTGTCCTGTAGGCCCATAATGCATCATCAAGCCTTTGACTCCAAACTCTTCTGCTAGGAGACACCGTCTTTTCCAAAATGGATTTAATCTCCCTATTTGACACTTCAGCTTGGCCATTTGTTTGAGGGTGATAGGCAGAAAAACTCTTTGGGTGACATGATACTTCTATAACAGGGCAGTGATTGTCCTATTGCAAAAGTGAGTTCCCCTATCACTTATGAGAGCCTTGGGGATTCCAAACCTATTAAAAATGCGGGACTTCAAGAAATTTGCAACAACTCTAGAATCATCAGTCCTGGTGGCCTTCGCTTCAACCCATTTGGAAACGTAGTCCACCGTGAGCAAAATATATATATTACCACTAGGGTTTGGAAAAGGTCCCATAAATTAAATACCCCAAACATCAAATATTTCACAAAAAATCAAACTAGTTTGGGGCATTTCATCCCTATTGGACATATTTCCAACTCTTTGCCACCTATCACAAGATTTACAGTGGTTGTGTGCATCTTTAAAGATGGTAGGCCACCAAAATCCTGCATTAAGTACCTTTCTAGCAGTTCTTTGAACCCTAAAATGTCCCCCACATGCTCCAGAACGACAAAGTGTAAGGAGAGAATATACCTCATTTTCTGGAATGCAACGACGGATTACTTGGTCATACAAGTGCTTCCAAATATAGGGAACATCCCAGAAAAAAAATCTAGCTGAATTGCATAGTCTATCCCTCTGAGCTTTGTTGAAGGGTTGAGGAAATTCACCTATGCTGAGGAAGTTCACCAAGTCTACATACCATGGCTCTATGGTGCTCATCTTGAACAAGGACTCATCAGGGAAGCTTGTTTGAATCCACTTTTGAGGGGTGCTCTCTTCTTGGACAATTCTACTGAGATGATCAACTACTAGGTTTTCAGCACCCTTCTTGTCCTTGATCTCAATGTCAAATTCACTGAGCAATAGGACCCACCAAATCAATCTTGGCTTTGCTTCTTTCTTTGTTAGTAGATATCTTAGGGCAGCATGATCAGTGCAAATGATGACCTTTGTTCCAAGGAGGTAAGGTCTGAACTTCTCAAGTGCAAACACCACAACAAGCATCTCCTTCTCTGTAGTAGAGTAGTTTGTTTGTGCACCATTTAGGGTCATAGATGCACATTGAATCACATGAGAAGCTCTGGCTTCCTTTTGGCCTAGCACAACCCACACATCATAGTCACCACATCATTCATTATCTCAAAGGGCTTAGACCAATCAGAAGCCTGAATAATAGGGGCACTTGTCAAGCGAGCCTTAAGGTCATCAAAGGCTGCCTAACACTCAGTTGTGAACTCAAACATCATGTCTTTCTTCTGCTCACAATGAGGTGTTGAGATCTTGGAGAAATCTTTAATAAACCTGCGGCAGAAACCTACATGGCCTAAAAAAGAACGAACTTCGCGCAAATTAGAAGGATAAGACAAAGATTGAATCACTTCAACCTTTGCCTTATCGACCTTAATACCCCTAGCTAAAAATATATGACCAAGTATAATGCCCTGTTCTACCATGAAGTGACACTTTTCAGAATTAAGCACTAAATTAGTGTCAACACATCTAGCAAGTACAAGTGATAGGTGATTTAGGAATGCATCAAAATTATCAACATGTACAGTAAAGTCATCCATGAAAACATCAATGAAATTCTCAATGTACTCTAAAAAGATGGTTACCATACACCTTTGGAAAGTCCCAGGGGCATTGAACAAACCAAATGGCATACGACGGTAGGAAAAAGTGCCAATCAGGCAAGTGAATGTTGTCTTGGCTTGATCTTCAGGGGCAATGGCTATCTGAAAGTAGCTTGAGTACCCATCTAGAAAGCAACAGAAATCTCTGCCAGCCAATCTCTCAAGCATCTGATCGATGAAAGGCAAGGGGAAGTGATCCTTCCTAGTTGTTGCATTCAGTTTGCGGTAGTCAATGCACACTCTATAGCTTGTCTGTAGTCTTATAGGGACCAATTCTCCCTGCTGGTTCTTTACCACTGTAATTCCCCCTTTCTTTGGTACAACCTGTGTGGGGCTAACCCTTTTGTTGTCAGAGATAGGAAAAATCATACATGCTTGCAAGAGTTTCAAGACTTCTTTCTTCACCACATCCATCATAGGTGGATTCAAACGCCTTTGTGGTTGTCTAGATGGATTCTTTCTCCTTCCAACAATATACGATACATGCAAGCGGTGGGGCTGATTTCCTTGATGTTAGCAATGGTCCAACCAATTGCTGTCTTGTACTCTTTTAGAACCGCCACTAGCCTATTTTCTTGATCTTTTGTGAGCTTGCTGGAGATGATCACTAGTAATGTCTCCTTGTCTCCTAGGAATACATACTTGAGGTGGTCTGGGAGTTGCTTCAACTCAATCACCGGTGCTTGCACAATAGAGGGCAAAAGCTTTTCCCTAGGCATGGTTAGTGGTAAAGGAGTTTTGCCCGGTGGCTCAAGAGGAAGCTTAATATAAGAATCCATATCGTTTACAATCTCCTGTATATCAGTTGATAAAGTAAAATCCAAACTACAATCAACAATAATAGATTGCAAATCATCTAGTTGATTTTCATCAAAAACATCTTGCACCATAGGCTCAAACATATCAATAGCATAAATAGAGTAATCATCAGAAGGATATTTCATGGCTTCATAAATATTAAAATTAATGATTTGACCATCAAATTCCATGGTTAAAGAGCCAGTGCTCACATTGATTTTTGTATTGGCTGTTTTCAAGAGAGGTCACCCTAACAGAATAGGGATTGCATGATCATCATGTTCCATTTTAAGCACATAGAAATCAGCAAGAAAAGTGAGATCACCAACCATAACCAAAACGTCCATTACCAAACCTATAGGACGAACATTAGACCTATCAGCTAATTGAATAGAGATATTAGTAACATGCATAGGTACAAGTTTCAGAGATTCAAAGAGCGTGGAAGGCATTATATTGATGGAAGCACCCAAATCTAGCATATTTCTCAACCTTAGTACCTCCAATAGCAATAGGGATAGTAAACATACCTGGGTCCCCGTACTTCTTAGGTAAGCGTTTTTGAAACACAGCTGAAACATATTCGCTCACCTTTACCTTCTTCTTACTGTTCTTATCCTGAATCCACTTTGTAGTGCACATCTGCTTCAAGAATTTTGCATAGCGAGGGACTGACTTGATTAAGTTAGGGAGAGGAATGTTGACCTTAACATTTCTGAACATCTCGAACATGTCTTTGCATTGTCTTGCTTCAAAGGCTCTGTACGCTTTAATGCAAATGAAAATTGATTAATTAGCTTCCATTCAGGGAGGACTGGAGGTTTTTCTTGATCGGAGGTTTCAGCAGGAAGGCGGCAGTTGCCGTCATCTGGGCTGCAGGTGCTGCTTTTTCGAAAAAAGTGGGCGGCGTGTAATCACCGTCAAGGCGGTCACCATCAACTAGGCAGCGGGTGCCGCTGTCTTGGTGGCGAGTGCCTTTGTCCTGGCGGCGGTCGCCGCTTTTTATTTTTTGGTCGCCGTCATTATTTTCCAATTTGCCGTAGCTAAGGTCGTTTTGGCAACAGGTGCTGCCGTGGTGGGGGCGGTCGCCGCCCTCTTCCTCGTTAGATTCGTGCTCTATTTTGTCCTCAAGTTGCTTCCCACTCCTCAAAGTGTCAGCACTGACATTGTGAATATTCAGGTTGACTTTTGTTTGAGAGGGGAGCTTACCCATGTCTCTTGCTTCAAGTTTGCTCACTACTTTAGAGATTTGACTCATTTGCCTTTCCAACTTTTGAATGCTTGGTGATGTGTTTTCTTAGAATTGCACTTGATTCGTAGTCAGTTTAGACATATTCCCTGTGAGACAGAGATTATTTTGCATCAGCATCTTCATCATGTCTTCTATAGAAGAAGCTGCATTAGGGTTCTATCCTTGAGGCCTTAGCACATATGGTTTTGCTTGTAGAAAATGATCTTGTTACTGCTTTGACTCTGGGCCCTTTCCACCTGAAGTTTGGATGATCTTTCCATCCAGGGTTGTAGTTGTTTGAATAAGGATCATATCTTGGCTTCATTTGATACCCTCCAATTGTATTCACCTCCTCTTTTAGTGTAGGACATGAACCAGTAGGATGCAAGGCGTCATGACAAATTTCACAGGCCTTAGCCTGTTGAGGAATACTCTTCAACTTCAACCGCCTTACTTCTTCTTTCAGCACATCAAAGTTAGCTTGATCAATTTTAGAATGAGAGTTGGCGGCTGACAAGTTTTGAGAACCTCTTCTAGTATATTGTCTAGAATCATCAGCCAACATAAAAAAGATGTCTAGAGCCTCTTCATAGGTTCTCTTCATGATGTTTCCACCACAAGAGGAATTCACCAATCGCCTATCATCCTCACGGAGTCCGCCATGGCGATAGAGTTAGAATAACCATATTAGGCACAACTCTTCACCAGCTTCTTAAAGCACATAAAATATTCATAGAGTGACTCGTAAGGGAATTGTTCTATGTTACATATCTACTTCTTGAGTTGATTGGACTTGATTTCAGGGAAGTATTTGTCAAGAAACAAATTCTTCAAGTTCACCCAAGTAGTAACGCTTCCAAGAGGTAGAGCATGATATCAGTCTTTAGCGGATTCCTTCAGAGAAAAAGAAAACACTCTCAGCCTCATATGTTCTTCAGTAATATCAAAGGGACACATGTTGGTGTAGACATTAAGGAACTCATCAAGATGTTGACTTGGATCCTCAAGTGGAGTTCCGTTGAATTTCGGGAGTAGATGGACTACTCATGTCTTGAAATCAAAGTTCACCCCATCACCAAGGGCTAGGAATTGCACTACACGTGTAGGCTGATTCAAATTAGGAGCTGTCAAGCTCTCAAGAGTAACTCGCGGATCTCCCATTGTTCGGATTCCTTGCAGTAGTGCACGCACAACTCAGCGAGTTCTGAAAAGAGTCCGCTCAATTTCTTGATAAAAAAGGAGATTTGAATTATTAGTAGAATGAGTGCAAACTATAAGACAGGTTCACACCAAAATTGGCACAAAAATCACATAAAAAGACAATTATTGCCTCCCCGTGAACGACGCCAATTTGATAACGGTGAAATGGTCGTGCAAATCACAGTTATGAAAAAGATTCCAAACAAACCAAAGATGTAGTCTTAGGGAAGTAAGTGTCGAATCCGCAGGGAGGTAGATTAATCGCTTTGTATGATTTTTATGGCAATTGAAGTAACAAGAGGGTTTTAGGAATTAAAACTAATTATCAAACATGCAAGAAAAACAAAGCAATAAAGTTGGGATTTTTATCAAATTTGTCAAAGCGACTTAGTCAACCAGATATCCACATTCGTATGACAAGTTGATCATCGATTTCACTCAATATCGCATGCATATGGAATTCCAATTCCTTTTTAGACATATAGATACTATCAATCCTAACTAATTGAATAACCCTAAGAACATCAAGATTCAATTCAAAAGCAGCATTAAGGATAGGAATATAATCAGGATACAATTCTAGCATAAAACAACCAGCTTTTATCCTAGATTGCAATCCAACTCTCTTCTGCAATAGACTAGCACAACCAGATACTAGTACAATGCAGTTTGTTACTATGAAATAGAGAAACTCAACCAGTAGTTCTCTAGATCTAGAAATAGAGATTTAAAAACAACAACCCTAGAAATTGTTGAAATCAATCACTTAGAAGTTCAACCAAGAGAGTAGAATAATCCCATGCAATAGATAAAGAGTAGAAATCTCACAGCCGAAAGTCAAAATGAAGCTTCGAACTGTCTGACTAAGCAATAAGGCTTAGTTCTCCATGAAAGCGAAAAACTCTAAAGTCTGAATAGAAGAATGGTGATGATGAGAGTTGCAACTCTCTAAAACCTAATATATCAAACTAGGTCTAAAAAGTATATCAAAAAATACATAAACCTCAGAATAAAGCTGATAGAGAAAGAGCCAATAAGGAAATGACACTTGACGCGACCCGTGGACCAGAGGTTGATTGGAAACACCAAAAAACACCATAAAATATATGCTAAAAACCTCTCCTAAATACACAACATAATTGCTAGCAAGCAAGGCTTTATCCGCCAGGGCGATACTCGCCAGAATAGGGACTCCCCTGAGGACAACGCTCGAAACGCCGAAGACGCTAGTTATCTGATGTTCGCATTTTTAGTATAGTTTTTGATAGGTTTTCTTTGTTTATTAGGTTTAGTTTTGTCTAGTTTAGGTTTAGTTTTGAGTATTTTGAGTTAGTTTTGCATAAACCTATGAAAAGAGTGGAAACTACGCTATTTTGTGTATTTTGCAGATTTTAGTAAGAAAAGGAGCTAGATGGAGCTAAATTTAGAGCATCACATTGAAGGACGGAAAAGTGAAAGATTTAAGAAGTCAAAACTCAAGAGTACAAGAGGAGGTATTGAAGAAAACAAAACCCCAGACTCGTTAACGAGGCTGTGAAGGGTCGTTAACGAGGCCACGAAGAGAAAGATTTCGGAGTATTATTTTATTATTTACCGATCCTGAGCGGGAATTTATTTCCGTATCGGTTGAGTATCTTTTTAGAATCTTTATGGGTTATTAGAATATGTATTTTAGGGTTTAATATCTTTCTAGATTTTATTTCTATCTTTTAGAGATTGTTTTTATCTTTTTAGGAAAATTTTTATCTTTTAGCCTTTTTAGTTTTTTAGGATTTTCTAGTATAAATACCCTTCTATCTAGCATAGAGGGGGGAGTCGAATTGGAGAGCTAGTTTTTGGAGAAGATTTGGAGGAAGGCCGAAGGAGAGAGAACCGGATCGGAAGTCGGTGACGAGGTTCGGTGACGACGGTTTCCGTGGTTCGTTGGTCGAGTTTTGTGGTTCGGTGAATGTTTTGTTTGGTTTTCTTCTGAGTTTCTGTAAGACGATATTTTGTTAGTAATTTAAGTTTGAGTTTTTGTTTCAATGTTTGTTTTTATTGAAGTTTTTAGTTTCTTAATCATGAGTAGTGAGTAGTCTATTTTTCTAGGGTCGGGGTTAAGCCCGGCATAATTGAGCATGTTTGATGAGTAAGATTGTGTGTTGAATGCCTTTTATCTTTATTGAGATTGTTTGTTGTGCTTAATACCGAAACGGGAGTTGAGGTAATTTGAGTTTTAACTTGATTGAAAGAGAAAATTAGTAACTTGAAGGTTGATATTGTTTGAAAACGAAAGTTTCAAGCTTTAGATCCAAAACAAGCAATTGAGTGAGTTAGTTTATGAAAGTAGATTAATTTACTTGTTAAATCAATGAAAGTTGATGACTCTATCTATTTAAAGGCATGATCTTATCTTCTTACGAATTCTTATGCTTGGCTATGTTGTGGTGTCCCTTATCCTAGATTTTTGTTTTAATTGAATTATTTCTAATAAATCTTCGTTGCTGAATACTTGCTTCGGTACCGAGTATTAATTGGAATTTAATTAGGTCGTTAGTTAGTATTTTTGTGTTCGGTGGTTCGGTAACGATCCTGACAAGGTCGTTAACGAGGCATCTCGTGAGTGATTGTGTTTGATTTTATTTGATTTTTATTAGATTGATAGACAAACAACCTTGCTTCCTGTGGAACGATCCTGACTCCACTGTACTCAGCGGGGTCTTGACTTACAAATTTATTTGTTGGCCGAGAAACCCTTTCAACAAATTGGCGCCGTTGTCGGGGAAGCAACGAGTTGTTAGTTTATCTTTGGGATCGGGAACAGCCCGACCCCGTTTTTGTTTTTAATTTTTGTTTTCTTTGTTTGTTTTCTCAGTGTATGCCGGTAGGACGAAGAAGGCTTCAGTTTGATAGCTCCAGTTATTACTCAGAACCCGAACGTTCCCTGCACCGACGACTCCGAGAAAACCGAGCCATGGCCACAGCTGAAGAGATGGCTCGAGAGTTAAAGATCCTCCGGACCCAGATGGAGGCACTAAAAGCCGAGAAGGACGGCGCAAACGCAGACAAAGCTCGACTGCAAGAAGAGCTAAATGCCTATCCAAGGAATGCCAAGCAATACATGCATCCGGAATTGAGGGTGCCAGAATCTCCTATTGTGCTTCCTGCGATAGAGAAACCTTTTGGGATCAAGTCTCAATTTATATCCTTAATTAAACGGGCTCAGTTTGAAGGGAAAACTGCTGAGTGCCCTATGGAGCATATTAGAAATTTTCTTGATTTATGTGACACCATAGCTGCTGAAGGTGTCTCGCTATAATATGTTCTGTTGAAAGCTTTTAGATGGTCACTTACTGGAAAGGCCCTGAACTGGTTAGAGAGCCTACCTTCTAAGTCTATCAAGACTTGGAAAGCTTTGTATGATCAATTTCTCACAAAGTTTTTCCCTCCTGCTAAGACAACGGAGTTAAGGAAACGCATCACCTCTTATCACCAGTTGCCTAATGAAACATTTGTTGAAACATGGGAAAGATTTAAAGAGATGCTTAGACAATGCCCTACTCATGGGCAACCTTTATATGTATTGCAAGAAATCTTTTTCCAGGGTATCAACGCGGAGACCAAGAACCGCATCAACACGCATACTGCGTGCGGTTTTATAGAGATGAACCCGACAGAGGCGTGGGAACTGTTGGACAAGCTGGCGAATTACGATGCTATGTAAGGAACCCAGCAGGCTCCACAAACTCAAAAACGTCTCTATGTGCCCAACCGAGATGAAGTTGACCCCGATGTTAAAAATCAATTCTTACAAGATGAGGTCAACCGTTTGAGGAAATAGGTAAGTTTTCTGAAATCCTCTCAATCATGTCAAGAATGTGGTTCTTCTGCGCATAGTACTTCTGCTTGCACTAACATTGAGCAGGTTAGAACCGCTGAGACAATAGCTGAGATGAATTACATGAGAGGACCCTACAGGAACCAGCCTAATTATAATGACAGGTCAAGCAACTATCCACCATGGGGCAATCAAAATACAAATCACAATTACACAGGGCCCCCACAAGATAGACGACCTGCACCATATCGACCTCCAGGCCATCCGGAGACGCCATCATGGGTTCAGGAGATTAAAGAGAGCATCAACGGAGTGAACAACAAGGTTGGTGACGTTCAAGCCAAACTGAACCGACAGGATAAAAGATGGGGAGAGTTCGATATTTGGAAGAGGAGTGTTGATTCCCAACTAGGAGACCTTGCTGCACGGATTCCAAGACCACAAGGGCAACTCCCGGGCCGCCCCGAGGAGAACCCTAGAGGCCCAATAGCAGCGGTACACCTCAGAAGCGGGAAGACACTACCGGAGAGAGTTCAAGCTGAAAAGAAGGAGGAACAGGACCTCGCAAAACAGCTCGTTAACGAGCCAGCGAGAGCTAGTACCGAGCCTACAAGCCAGGATGACGAGGCTCCAAGGATCCCTGACGATCCTAACCCAGGTAAGTCTACTAATCCGAGCCTTCCTCTCTATACCAGGGTAGTTAACGACCCTATCAGGGTCGGTAACGACCCGCCGAGGACACCGAACGACCCCAATGTTGACGCGGTACTCTCACCTCTCGAGCCTAACTTGGTTTCGAGAATGGTGAAAACTCTTCCATTTCCAACTAAGAAATCTATGGACTCTACTGAGAGTAAGTTCAAGCGTTTCGTTAAAATTCTTCAGGGCATTAATATTTCCATCCCATTCGCTGAGGCCCTAAGCGAAATGCCGGCTTACACAAAATGCTTGAAAGATATTCTTAGCAGGAAAAGATCCATTACAGAGCTGCAGGACAAGGTCAGATCCATAGCTCTTCCAGAAAAGCTTGGAGATCCCGGGAGGTTTGCAATCACAATCGGCATAGGCAACCACAAGTTCAAGGCTTTATGCGATCTTGGTGCCAGTGCTAGTCTTGTTCCACTCTCAATCTGGTCTAAAGCCAATATGGGACCACTAGAACCAGTGGACATGAATCTGTACATGGCAGATGGGTCAAGTGTCAAGGCCACAGGAGTAGTGGACGATTACCCTATTCAAGTCGGGAAATTCTTTATACCGAATGATTTTATTGTCCTCGATATGCCTGAAGACCCTCATGTCCCCATAATTCTCGGGCGACCATTCTTAGCCACGCCAGGAGCAAGAGTTGATGTGCGGAAGGGACTCCTCACTTTTGATATAGGAGAAGAACGGGTGGAATTCAATTTAGATCAAAAAGCCAACGACCTAATCGGAGTGGCACAACTAGAGTTGACTCAACCCGAACTCGACACCACAGTCCCTACCGAGCCACATCTGCCGATCACTGATTCTCACGTGCACAAAGGCCCTACTACAGAGGTTACAGAAAAGTCCAAACCACCTTGGCTTTCGGACCACACCAATAACCCAGGGATATCGAGCTTGCTGATAGAAGAAGAAGGTCCTAATTTAGCAATTCAAGTGCACAGAGGCAGTAAGGTTACAAGCAGGGTATCTCAAGACCCCAACATGGCCGTGCATGAACCACCATGAGACTAGCAAGGGAGCTCGTCGGGCTAACGACGTTAAACATAGCGCTTACGGGAGGCAACCCTCTTTTTAGAATAGGTTTAGTTTATTTTATTTTCTTTTTATTTTATTTTTATTTTTAGATTATTTTTTAGCTTTCTTTTATTTTTCTTTTTAGTTTTAAATAGGATAGAAATTAGATTTTTGAGCTAACAAGATTTCAGGAAAAAAGGGGTCGAAAATCCACTCAGAAAGGCCACGGCGGCTCGGTAACGACCCACCCAGGGTCGTTAACGACCCGGTTCGGACGATCCGATTCGTCACAATACGGGGCAGGTAAGTAACTCTAACCTAGTTAAATTTTTTAACCCTAGCCGCCACCCCTTCTATCCTTACCCCTCCTATATAAACCCTTCTACCCCTCCCAAAATTCTATCACAACCCCTTCAAAATTCACTCTCAAACCCAAAACTCTCTCAATCCCTTTCCCTTCTCTCCCACCGAGTCGGAATTCCCACGCTAACGACCACCGGAGACGCCATCGTTACCGGAGTTCGGAGGCCGCACACCGTCGACGACGAGCTCGTTAACTACCCCGATTCCGACCCTTGTTCTTTAAATTCTCGGTTCTCCGGTATGATTTCTAAACCCTTGCTTGAAATTGCATGATTGATTATCTATAGGGTTAAATTTCATATCTTGAATCATGATTTTTAGGGAGATCGATGAGCATGCTTAAATTCCTTTCTAAAAATTCTTGATTGTGCTTAGTTGTTCATGATTTAGGAAAGATTATTCATGTTAGATTAGCTATTGTAATCCTTTAGTTAGTAAGGCATGAATTTTTCTTGTTCTAGATCTAAAAAGTTCGAACTTTACATGTCAAAATTCCGAGTAATTCTTAGCATGTTCGGGATGGGCGATTGAGTAAGTATGGTGTGCTTTTACCCTATGGGGGATTTGTGGAAAATAATAGAAGATTGCATGCTTGATTTGTGCTAAATTCGAGGTAGATTTAATTTCGGAAATTTCTGGTTTTGCTCTCGGCGGCTCGTTAACGACCCACCCAGGCTCGTTAACGACCCTGCACTTCATCAATGATCGATCCGAGCCCAGACTCATGAGCAACCCAATTGGGTAGTTTATGAATAAATCCGAGGTTAATTTTAAACCAAGTATGGGGTCTCGTACCTATTATTTTCTTTGAATGGATCTTATCTTGGAAATTTTTGATTATTTTGTAGATCCATGGCTAGTTCAAGCAGACCCGCTACCCGAGCCCAGAAGAAGAGGAGGAACCACAGGTCTCCATCTCCACCCCGTGTGGACGATGTGATTTTGAGCAGTCAGAGCCAAGTACGGCGCTACCGAGATTTTTTGGAGAAGGACCATTACACCCGATGGTTCTCGAAGTCTAGCGCCGTCTCTACGGGCATCTACACGGATGTCAAGGACGCCTTCATCACCCTTTGGGCTGCACACTTATTGAAGCAAGAAAGCTTGCCACATTATCCGGCCCTCACATCCGAGTTCTTGGCCACCTTAGAGACCAATTTCTCGTCGAAGATCTCGGCGGGACGCATTCGGTTCCGGCTCGGTAACGAGGACCGTGACTTCACCATGGCGGAGTTCAATGCAATCTTGGAGCTCCCAAACCCGACAAGGGACTATAGCTTGAAGGACTATTGAGTGACCCGCACTTGGAGCTACATCACCGGAGAGGTTCAATCCTCTACCGCGGCACTATCCGGGGCAAACATCGTCAACCCCATCTTCCGGATTATCTTGAGAGTCCTCGCGGAAACATTTTGACCGAAGAAAGAGTTGAACCGGCCTACAAGAACGGAAGTCGCTTGCTTCCGCACCATCCTCTTCGAGGAGCCCGACCCCTTGAATTTGGGGTACGAATGGCTCTACTATGTCGAGAAGTCCACCAAGTCCAAGGAGGTGTGGTGTGGCAATTTGGTTAGCCTCTTGGCTAAGAATCTTGGAGTGGATCTCACCCGTTACACACCGGCCCACGCCCAACTCCTCAACAAGAACTATTGGTATAGTGCGGGATTTTCGTGCAAGCCGAGGGAGGCTACAAGGTGAAGGTTCGAGATCAAATAGTCATACCTTCCCTCGACATGTACGAGCTACTCTATGTACCGAATTGGTACGAAGTGTGGACGGGCCATCCTTTCCCATTGGAGCCAAAACCGTAGGATGAGCTCTCGCTTAGGCCATGTCACACCCGGTTTGAGCGAGACGACGTGGATGAATATGAAGAAGAAGATGAGCAAGAGGATACCGAGGTAGTAGGCAATGACACCGAGGAAGCCGACACCGAGGGCGACACTGAGGAGCTCAACTTTGAAGAAGAAGACATGGAGACGGAGGAATTAGGAGGCCACATCTTCGTCGACGAGCCAACCAGGGTCGTTAACGACCATTTCCAGCCACCACCCAACACTGTTAACGAGGCAACCAGCTTCGTTAACGAGGTGCCGCAAGCTCCTGTCGACCCTCCACCAGCTACTGTCGACCCTCATGCATATGGCTTAATGCCTTACAACCCGGTGATGTATCAAGACCATTTCTAGCCTCACTACTCACCGCCTCCTCAGCCCGAGTACGCATGATCGAGCATACCACCACCATGGGCCGAGGATCTTTCTGCAAGGATGCAGCAGCTTCACCTCCAAACCGATCACATTCATCGGAGGATGGATAGATGGGAAACCGTCTACTCCGCTCGCATGTCGAGGGAAGATGAGAGGCAGCGTCAGAGAGAGGCGGAGGATGCTGAGCGTTGGAGGACGATGTATGACTTCATGGGGAACTTTGAGCACTATTTTCCTCCACCGAACCGTTGATCAAGCTCAAGATGAAGTTTCCTTTCCTTGTTTCCACTTTTTTAAGTTTTATGTTTTTCTTTTCTTTTTAATTTTTTGTTTTCTTTTCTATTTCTTTTCCCTCTTCTTCTTATTTTCCTTACAGTGGGGACACTGTAATTTTAAGTATGGGGTGGGGAGAAAGTAGAAAAATTATGTCCTAGGTATTTCTGTGTTCTATATAGTTGTTATTTCTTTTTAAATAGAAAATTTTCGAAAAAACCAAAAAAATTGAAAATTTTAAAAATCCAAAAAGAGTTTAGAATTGATAGATATCCCTTCTTAAAGTTCTATGATAGCAATCACTAGCTTAATCATATAATTCCTTGCAAATATGTCTTTGAAAGTATAGCCGGATTCTTAAAATTGAAATTATTGTTTTTAGAAGAGAATAGCATTAGATGAAATTAAGCACATATACTTTATAGCATAGATGATGCAATCCAACAAAATCTACCTTGTGAGAAATTTTTGGCCTTATAGGGAGAACATTTATAAATCCCTCTTCTTTTTTGTGTGATTTACTCTCTTTATGCATATTATCTCTTGGAATTGTGATGGTTATCTATTTCTTGAGACCCTTATAAGATTTTTAGTTCATTACTTGTGAAAATCATATGATAGAGAACTTATTTTTATGAGCCCTATTATCCCCTATCTACCTTTACATTATTCCTTCTTTTGATAACCAATTCTGGCCTGAAACCTTTTATTTTTAGCTCCACAAAAATTATTCCCTAGCCGAGATAAGCTTGACCCTATCCGGGAATTAGGACTTAGATTGGAGAGGTAAAGTTTTGTGCTTTGTTGAAAAGAAAAGAGTTTATATTTGCTTGAATTGAAGGGTATTTGGGAAGGGTAGATTGGAAGTCTCTTGTTATTACATGTAAGAAAGGTCTCTTGATAAAAAGATGCACAAAATAAAGTTTTAAAGGAAAGAAATGTATACGGTAGATCGTTAACGACCCGGATGTGGGTTCGTTAACAAGGCAGCGAGAAGAAATAAAAAAAAGAAAAAAAGAAAAAGAAAAAAAAGGAAAGAGAGGAAAAGTTGAGGTGCATTTGTGTTTAAAGATAATATCAAGAGATTCTTTTATTTTTGTTATGAGACTTTCTAGGATGATAAAGGGTGAGTGAAAATAAGTGTGCATAATAAGAAGAATGAGTTTGGTATATGTTTTTATGAGAGTTTTGATGTTATGTGTGAGTTTTTAGGAGTTTTTGATTCCCGGATATTATTAGCACCACATGACCAAAATATTTCCACGCCTTATTGTTATTACCAAGCCCCATTACAACCCGACCGAATGGAAACTTCTATGAAGTTTTACATTGAGCCTAAGTTCTCTTGATGATTCTTTGCTTGTTTTGACAAATCTTGGGTGGAGAGTATTGGTGATATAAGTTCCAATTTCTATGAGTTTTTCTATATAGGATGAGTTGAGAGATTGAAATTATAAGCCCAAACACTTGAGAGTTGAGTGAAACACATTATATCCCTTGAGAGGTTGGATTGTATTATTTTATGTCTATTTAAGTGCATATATGTGTGAGGATGTTAATAGTCTTTTGCTATAATTTTCTTATGTGTAGATGTTGCTTTTTGGAAGATGGCTATATCTTGATAAGCATGATTTGTTTTGGTTTTGGTTAATATCTTGTTTATTGCTTGAGGACAAGCAAGTCTAAGTATGGGGTATTTTGATGTTCGCATTTTTAGTATAGTTTTTGATAGGTTTTCTTTGTTTATTAGGTTTAGTTTTGTCTAGTTTAGGTTTAGTTTTGAGTATTTTGAGTTAGTTTTGCATAAACCTATGAAAAGAGTGGAAACTACGCTATTTTGTGTATTTTGCAGATTTTAGTAAGAAAAGGAGCTAAATGGAGCTAAATTTGGAGCATCACAGTGAAGGACGGGAAAGTGCAAGATTCAAGAAGTCAAAATTCAAGAGTACAAGAGGAGGAGTTGAAGAAAACAAAACCCCAGGCTCGTTAACGAGGCTGTGAAGGGTCGTTAACGAGGCCACGAAGAGAAAGATTTCGGAGTATTATTTTATTATTTACTGATCCTGAGCGGGAATTTATTTCCGTATCGGTTGAGTATCTTTTTAGAATCTTTATGGGTTATTAGAATATGTATTTTAGGGTTTAATATCTTTCTAGATTTTATTTCTATCTTTTAGAGATTGTTTCTATCTTTTTAGGAAAGTTTTTATCTTTTAGCCTTTTTAGTTTTTTAGGATTTTCTAGTATAAATACCCTTCTATCTAGCATAGAGGGGGGAGTCGAATTGGAGAGCTAGTTTTTGGAGAAGATTTGGAGGAAGGCCGAAGGAGAGAGAACCGGATCGGAAGTCGGTGACGAGGTTCGGTGACGACGGTTTCCGAGGTTCGTTGGTCGAGTTTTGTGGTTCGGTGAATGTTTTGTTTGGTTTTCTTCTGAGTTTCTGTAAGACGATATTTTGTTAGTAATTTAAGTTTGAGTTTTGTTTCAATTTTGTTTTTATTGAAGCTTTTAGTTTCTTAATCATGAGTAGTGAGTAGTCTATTTTTCTAGGGTCGGGGTTAAGCCCGGCATAGTTGAGCATGTTTGATGAGTAAGATTGTGTGTTGAATGCCTTTTATCTTTATTGAGATTGTTTGTTGTGCTTAATACCGAAACGGGAGTTGAGGTAATTTGAGTTTTAACTTGATTGAAAGAGAAAGTTAGTAACTTGAAGGTTGATATTGTTTGAAAACGAAAGTTTCAAGCTTTAGATCCAAAACAAGCAATTGAGTGAGTTAGTTTATGAAAGTAGATTAATTTACTTGTTAAATCAATGAAAGTTGATGACTCTATCTATTTAAAGGCATGATCTTATCTTCTTACGAATTCTTATGCTTGGCTATGTTGTGGTGTCCCTTATCCTAGATTTTTGTTTTAATTGAATTATTTCTAATAAATCTTCGTTGCTGAATACTTGCTTCAGTACCGAGTATTAATTGGAATTTAATTAGGTCGTTAGTTAGTATTTTTGTGTTCGGTGGTTCGGTAACGATCCTGACAAGGTCGTTAACGAGGCATATCGTGAGTGATTGTGTTTGATTTTATTTGATTTTTATTAGATTGATAGACAAACAACCTTGCTTCCTGTGGAACGATCCTGACTCCACTGTACTCAGCGGGGTCTTGACTTACAAATTTATTTGTTGGCCGAGAAACCCTTTCAACATTATCACCAAGGAAGACATTGATCATCGCCTGGTTGAGAACTCCTAATCTTAAGCAGCTGAAAATCAAAAGGTTGACAAACGACTTTGCAGGGGTCGTTGTTTGTAAAAAGCCCTCGGCTCCTGAGGAACACCTCAAAAGCTTCTACATAGTTGCATCATCATAAGACAATAAGTCCATAGTCTTGGTTAGCGACCTTGACCGAGTCTAAGATATTGGCTAGCGGCTTCGATCAAGTTAATGCCCAACGCCAACGATTTTCATTAAGTTAAAACGCCCGTGGCTACACAACTTCGATAGAACCATCGCTAGAGGCTAACAACTTCGGTCAGGTCCATGCCTTTAGTTGACGACTTTGATCAACTTCGTACCTTTGACCATTGACTTCCATCGTCATGACGCCCGATTTCTAGTGGCTCGACAGCTTCCAAACACAATTTTTCTCTTGAAGACAATGAAGCATCCGAAGAAAGGCTTAAAATTCATCTTACCCGTCTCCTCGCCTCAACGTCCAAGATGAATTTGGGGTATTGTTTGACTCAAAATATTCCATGTATGATTTCAAGACCGAAGAATATCGTTGTCACAAAGACCGAATACTGTCGTCGTCACAAAGACCATTATCGTCAAAAAGACCATCGTCGTCAGAAAGACCATCATCGTCAGAGAGACCATCGTCGTGAAAAAGACCGAAGACTTTCGTCGTCATAAAGACCGAAGACCGTTAAAGTCAATATTCATCTGACTATCCCACAGTGCCAGCGAGATCCCGAGATCTCCAGGTCAGTTACAACCGCCTTTGACCATATCCTCCACAATGTGCACTACCTATTTTTTAGGAGAACGTGTATCCTTGATTTTGTAACTGTTTCTATGTAACCCTCCCTACTATATAAAGGGATTTAAGAGCAAAACCACGCCAGAACCAGATCTAGAGATATAGAGACACATACATTAGTGCACAATAATCCCCTCTCTTGTAATCAAAAGGCTCTCATAGTTTACATTGCTCTCAGAGCCTTCTGTCGTCTCAACAGGACTGCAAGCATCTGACCGTTGTCTTCCCAGTAGTTTTTGCATGATTGAGGGCCCTAACGACGTTGTAGATTCCGGTATCGAACCAGTACACATCGTTTGCTCCATGGTCCCTGCCAAAAGCTTCGGTATCGACCTATGGTGGGCCGGTAACGATGCTGAATGATTGAATTCTGCCCATCTTCTACTCGGAAATGCCTCATAAGCTAGCAACCTCTCGATCGGGTCCCCACATTCGATGTAGTCAATGTGGGCGTAGAGCATCTTGACCTCAGCTGTGTTGGTCTCCTTCATGGTTGGCTTAAAGCAAAACTCCAACACCTCATCCCCGATCTTAAAAGTTAGGAGTCCCCTCCTAACATCAAATATGGCACTTGATGTGGCTAAGAATGGCCTATCAAGAATAATAGGCACCACCGGGTCTTCGGGAATCTCCATCACAATAAAATCATTCAGCACAAAGAACTTTCCCACTTGCACTGGGAAATCATCAACTACTCCTGTAGGCTTGACACAAGATCCATCCGCCATGTACAACTTCATATTGACAGGTTGTAGTGGTCCCAAGTTGGCTATTGACCAAATAGAGTGGTAGGAGACTCGCGTTGGCACCTAAGTCACATAAAGCTTTGAAACGATAAGCTCCAATACCAGTAGTAATGGCGAACTTACCTGGGTCGCCTAGCTTGTCGGGGAGTTCCATGGATCAGACCTCATCTGTCAACTCGGATATAGACCTCTTCCTACTCAATATTTCTTTCAAAAATTTTGTGTAAGCCGACATTTCGCTTAGGGCCTCAACGAATGGAATGCAAATATTTAAGCCTTGAAGAACCTTTACAAAATTCTTAAACTTCCCTTTTGTAGAGTCCTTGGACTTCTTAGAGGGGAAGGGAAGAGTCTTTGTCGGACTCGGAACGAGCACGGGCTCGAGTCGTGGCGTTACCGAATCGACAAGGGGGTTGGTCGGTGTTGGAGAAGGGTCGGTACCGACCCTGGGAGGGTCATTTATCGACCTTGTTACTGAGAGAAGGGGTCGGTTTCGAAGACTTACTTGGGCTGAAAAGGGTCGTTATCGACCCTGGGGGGTTAGTAACGATGTGCTGAGCTTCGGTATCGACCCTATTGGGGTCGGTAACGGGCTTGACTGGGGTGTCATCTTCATTTCCATGCTCTTTTTCCTTGATCTCAGCACAATCCGGCAACTTCTTTCCACTTCTAAGGTGCATTGCCGCAATTTGTCCTCTAGGGTTTTCCTCGGGATGGCCCGGTAATTTCCCTTGAGCTCGGGGAATTTGTTCAGCTAAGTTGCCATGTTGGGAGTTTACACTTTTTCTCCATGTGTCAAACTCTCCCAATTGTGCATGTACACCATTCATCTGATTATTTAGGTCAACCCGGACTACATCAATCTTGTTGTTGATATCATTTTTTACTCCATTGATTCCTTCATGAAGTCCATGCACCCTGGATGGTAGCTCTTGATAGCCTGTAGGTCTGTAAGGTGCTGGCTTTCTCTCTTGTGGAGGTGCATTGCTTTGCTCTTGATTATAACTTCCCCAAGTAGGATAGTTGTTGTTCCTGTCACAATTATTAGGTGGGTTTTTTTTATTGACCTCTCATGTAGTTAGCATTAGCATAGGTCTCAGTGGCTCTAACCTGCTTGATGTTAGTGCAAGCAGATGTACTATGGGCATGAGAGCCACACTCTAGACAATGTTGAGAGGTTTTTAGAAAACTTACCTGTTTCTTCTGTCTGTTGACTTCAACTTGCAAGTATTGGGTTTTGACATCGGAATCAACCTCATTATTTGGATTGTAGAGCCTCCTTTGTGGCTGGGGCGTCTTTCGTGTTCCATACATGGAATCATAAATAGTGAGTTTGTCAAGCAACGCCCTAATGAAACCGCAAGCAATGTGCAGATTAATGTGGTTCTTCATTTCAGCTTGATCCCTTGGAAGAAGATCTCTTGGAGGACATATTATGGTTGCCCATGGGTAGGGCATTGTCTAAGCATCTCCTTGAATTTCTCCCATGTCTCCACAAAGTTCTCCTTAGGCAGCTGGTGGTAGGAGGTGATGTGTCTCCTTAACTCCGTAGTCTTGGTTGGTGGGAAGAACTTTGTCATGAATAAATCATGCAAAGCCCTCCACGACCTAACAGACCTAGGAGGTAGGCTCTCTAACCAACTCAGGGTCTTTCCTGCAAGGGACCACTTTAAAGATTTCAATTGAACATATTCTAAAGAAACAATGTCAGCAACAATATTGTCACATAAATCAGCAAAATTTCTAATATGCTCCATTGGGCACTCAGTGGGTTTCTCTTCAAACTGAGCCCTTTTGATCAAGGATATGAATTGAGATTTGATCTCAAAGGCATTCTCTATCTCTGGGAGAACGATCGTTGATTCTGGCACCCTCAGTTCTGGGTGCATATACTGCTTGACATATCTTGGAATAGCATTCAACTGCTCTTGTAAACGGGTAGTGGCTTCCCGTTCATGTTCAACCTCAGCAGCTACATCGTCTATTTCAGCTTGGAGCTGCTCCACATATTGATTATTCTCATTATGAAATGAGCGGGGCTTGTTTTTTTGCACGGAATTTCTAGCCAACCTTCTTGCGCGGGAGCTTTTTTTAATATCAAACGTGTTGTCGGCTATTAGTTGTTCATTAGTGGCCATTGCTTGGTTCTCTCTCCTTCTGTGATGAAGAGTACGTTCAAGTTCGAAATAGTATAAAGGAGTTTCCAAGGCAAGTCTGCGTCCTACTAGTTGCATAAAAAGTGAAAACGCAAACAGAAGAAAACAAATTAAAAACGAACACATGGCCGGGTTATTCCCTAACCCAAAAAGCAACTAAACACAACACTATCGCTCCCTGGCAACGTCGCCAATTTGTTGAGAGGGATTTACTTGACAACAAATAAATTTATAGTCAAGACCCCGCTAAGTATAGCAGAGTCGGGATCGTCCACAGGAAGCGAGGTTGTCTCAAATTACTAAATTAAAAAGCAAAAGAGAAAACAAAGCAAAACAAAGCAAAGTAACCAAACAAGCACACTAGAAGGGGGTCGGTACCGACCTTGTCAGGGTCAATAACGAGGTGCAATTGACACTGAAAAACTAAGTAAACAATGAAATAAGCAGGAAATCTGCAGGTCGGTACCGACCTAGGGAGTGTCGTTACCGAGATACCTTGGATTGAAACTCGACTCACAAATAAGAGATAAAATCTAGGATAAGGGTCCACCACAACATAATCATGCAAATTCAAACAATATGAATCATAAAAATCATGCCTTTAACATAAAGTCATCAACTTTCGTAGAATAAACAAGCAAATCAATCATTTTTCATAAATCAATACACTTTATCTACTTGTTTTGATCTAAAGTTCTCAACTTTCGTCTCAAACTTTATCTCTATTCAAATTCACAACTTTCTATTTCAATCAAGTTATGAACATGAAATACTCCAACTTTCGTCAAAGCTTTACACAAACAAGTAGAAGAATAGATAAAAGGCATTCAATTCATTCATCACATCATCATTCATGCACAATAATGATGGGATTCCAACCCCAACCCTAAAATAAAAGACTACTCACTCATGGTGGATAAAGAACAAGCAAAGAGATTAAGAGAAAACATACTTCAATTAAAAACTAAAAACTTACTTGAATTCAAACTCAAACTTGTCCTAGAACACAACTTAGAACACAAGAAGTCTCCACAATCTTCTTCCTTGTGCTCCAAGCAACAAACTTGTCTTCTAAAAACCCTGAACTTGCATCCCAACTAACGAGAGAGAGAGAGAGAGAGAGAGAGAGAGAGAGAGAGAGCTTGATCTAGATGTCTCAAACTTATCTAAACAAGAGTATTTATACTAAAACACCTATTTAAAAAGTTTCCATAAACATAAATCCTACTAAAGATAAAAGATATCAGAATAAAAGCATTAAAAGAACTAGGTCGGTCACGCTTGGGAACCTCTGTACTGACCCCTAGAGGGTCGATATCAAGCTTGGTTTTGACTTGTTTTCTTGTTAATCCTTCTTCACTTAGATTTTGTGGGACTTCCTTCCATAGCCTTCTTCTCTTCTTTTTCTTAGCTTGGTCCTCTCTTTTAATGTCCTTAAATGCATCCAAACCCGTCTCAAAACCTACACAAAACCACAAAACTAGAGTAGTTTTCATACTTTTCACAAAATATGCAAAATTGCAAACTATACTAAAAAGAAACAAAACACACACAAAAACACAACTAAACAAGACTAAACAACCTAGAAAAACATACTAAAAGAATGCTAAAAACACGAACATCAGCTAATAGAAGATGTAAGTACAAAAATGCGTCAAGTACTAAATGTTATCTCTCAACTTTAAATCTCTTTTAAGTTTCCAGCGCTACTACATGATCGATGTAAGCCAACAGTTGAAAACCACTTCTAACTATAGTAAAATCGTTACAAATGAGCTATTCTAATGATTTTCAAGTGCCACATATGTTGGCACTGCCATATCGTGGCGGTTTTTAGATTTATTGTTGTAGTTTTTGGACCTACGACATAACCACTGCAAAAATTTAAGCAACCACCACCATTTTTTATATTGTAGCCATTTTTGACAAATTAAAATTGTAGTATTTGAACTTAACGTGGCAATTTTAGTTTTTTTTTATCCCCACTTGTAGCGTTTGTGACATTTTTTATATTGCAACCATTTGTGACATTTTTTATCCCCACTTGTAGCGTTTTTATAAATATTTTTATTTAATTTATTAAGGCGTTTTTATTTATGTTCTATAAATTGCCACAGTCAATAGTTTAACATCGATATAATGCAATAATAATAATGATGATGATGATGACGATGATAATGATAATTAATTTATGCTTAATACATAAAACATATGTCACACAATATGTTATATATATATATAACCAAAAGTGATCAATGATAAAATCAATTTAATCATTAGCTAGCCATACATCAAAATGGGTCTAATTAATTAAATTAGCTAAGTTGCTCAATCAAAGTCTAAATCTAAATATAACTACCTTCAACCAAAAAAAAAAATCTAAATATAACTACCTAAGCATAAAATAGTTTAACCTGATCTATAAAGTAGCATATCCAAAATTAAAATCTAATCAAGTCCAAAAATGACTTTTCTACAATAGTAAGAAACCTAACATAACTAGCTAGTACCAAAATGTACACAGTACACACCAAATGCACCATGCCCAAAAACCACACCAAATGCACATACATATAAAAAACAAAATAACAATTTAAATTAGCTATAAGTATTATAAATAATAGAGTCCTACATGCATTAACTTACCAAGTATAAAATAAAATGCACAAACAATCACACCAAATACACGTTATAGTCTGTTTCTGATGCAAGTTACACATCTAATTACAGATCCAATTGAAGGTGTTGTTTTCTTCCAATGGTGTTATGAAACGTTTTAGATCTACACTTGACAGTGTCAAAATCAAATTCATCAGCACAATTACGCATCCAATTCAAATCAAGTCTCTATTTGTTACGTTAAATTAGGGTTACATAGAAGAAAATTAAACAACACCTTCAAATCTTCACAATCAGTAAATGAGTAATTAGTATGACTAATGAATATGCAAACAAGCACCTTCATACTCAATTTGAACATCTCTAATTGGGTGGGAGAACACATCTTAAATTAGTGTATAAGAAGATAATAAAAAACTCACATGTAGAAGAAAACAAGGAAAGTATAGGATAATGCAAGGGAGAACAATTGATTACTCTATTATTATTAATCTTTTTACTTGGACAAAGATCCAACTTGGAGTTCTGTTTTCCACACTACAATATTTGAGATCTGAATCTGAGTAATATTAATTTGCAGCTAGAGAAGGATGGGGCGTGGAAAAGTTACACACATATGTTATCACAGGACATACATTATGAAACAACTGAGATGTTAAAATTGTAATATTCGAGAATATTTAAATATTCTATCTTATTTATATATTCTTCGAAATTTCTGCAGCGGTTGCTTTACTATTAAGTAATCTCGGGTAATCTAGTTTTTTCACGAGTTTTTATAGTAAGAATTTTTTAGTTGTCAAAGTTATCCATTAGCTCGATTCTTAGACGCTAAGTAATCTCGTTTTGATGTTTTCTAAATAATATTTTATTTTGAATTTAAATTAATTAATTTTAAAAGTTTTTACGATAAAATTAATTAATTATTATTTTATAGTAAAATTTATAGTAAAGAAGATTTGAGGGTGAAAAGTGTGTTTTTCCTAAAATTTATGTTGACTTTGATCTTGCCGAGTACATGAGTATAATTGTGTGGGAGAGCTTATATTGCTCATCAAGTAACCAAAAAAAAAAAAAGAAGAGATAAACGAAGAGAAAAACGAAGAAAAAATTTTCACTAAGAAGAAAGTGGAGTTTGAGGGAGAAGCGGACTTTGGGGTAATATTTAAGAAGGGGTATTTTAGTCTTGTCCTCTAATTTTAATGTAAATTATATCCCGTGCCATTTTTAATGAACTAGTTCATTTTCTTTGATTTTTGCTTAAACCGCATTTTTTTAATCTCGTTCGTCCGTGTTTTATAATCTAACGGTGTAGATTTGTTTGCATTTTTCACGTTAAGGGTTATTTACACGGGAACGTGACTCGGTTAGTGAATGGTTTAGCTATCTTAGAAAAATCCTGGAAAAAACGTCTATAGAAGCCAGTATTTCCTAGAAAACTCCTAACGTCTTTAATAGAAGAAGGTGGAGGTAGTTTTTTCATAAGCTCAATCTTGGCTTTGTCTACCTCTATCTCTCTCTTAGAGATGAGATGTGCTAGCACAATCCCTTCTTGGATCATGAAATGGCATTTTCCCCAGTTTAAAACAAGGTTGGTTTCTTCACATCTTGTAAGCACATGAATAAGATTAGCAAGACAAGCATCAAATGAAGAACCATTGTTGGTAGGGATTTACTTAACAACAAATAAAATCTCTAGTCAAGACCCCGCTGAGTACAAGGGAGTCAGGATCGTCCACGGGAAGCAAGGTTGTTTGTCTATCAACTATAAAAACAAAGAAACAAACCAGAACAAGCAAAAAAGTTACGACCAACCTCGTTAACGACCTTGTCAAGGTCGTTAACGAACCTGGAAAACTACCGAAAACAGAATAACTAATGACCTAAACGTAGGTTCGATACCGAGGGTATGTTGACTCGGTAACCAGTGAAAACGAGAGCAAAACTAAGCAAATCAATGAAATAAAACATCTAGGACAAGGGTTACCACGACATAGCTATGCATAAAAATTCATATGAAGATAAAGATCATGCCTTTAAAGATAAATTCATCAACTTTCGCTGACTAACAAGTAAATCAATCAACTTTCATAA
Organism: Fallopia convolvulus; assembly: GCA_964016875.1. Lineage (NCBI taxonomy): Eukaryota > Viridiplantae > Streptophyta > Magnoliopsida > Caryophyllales > Polygonaceae > Fallopia > Fallopia convolvulus. Next base: position 28,866,197 of record OZ024719.1, read on the forward strand.
ATTTATTCACTTTATTACTTGTTTTGAATCCAAAGCTCGAAACTTTCGTTATCGAACAATACCAACATTGAAGTCCACAACTTTCTCTTTCGATCAAAAAACTTAAATTACTTCGACTATCGTCTAAGCATAAGCACAACAAGCAATTCAATAAATAAAAGGCAATCAAAACATCAACTTACTCATTCAAACATGAACAACTATATCGGGTTTAAACCCCGACCCTAGATAAGAAGACTAATCACTATTCATTCAAATAAAGCAAACAACTTTAATCAAAGAAGATATTGAAAACAAACTTAAACGTACTTGAAATTGAAAAGAGAATACTGTCTTACAAACTTTGTGGAATCCGAAAATACAAAGAACACCAAGCAAGATCCGATCACCGAACCAATCCCTCTCTTCCGGTCGAACTCAGTTCGACTCTCTCTCTCTCTCTCTCTCTCTCTCGACTTCTCCTAAAACTAGTCTAAAAAAACCCCTTTGTCTAGGCTTAGAACAAGGGTATTTATACTAAGAAACTATCTATTAAAAAGGCTAAAAGATAAAAACTTACCCTACTTAAAAGATAACAAGATAAAAGATATAACAACTAAAAGTCGGCTATACTTCTACCGACACGGGACCCTCGTTAACGACCCGCACAGGGTCAGTAGTCTTTGATGTATTCCTCTGAAAAATTCTATCTCCCAGCCTCGTTAACGACCTTCACAAGATCGTTAACGAGCCTCTGTTGTAGCTTCTAACGAGCTCTTCCTTGGTTTTAACTTGGACTTCAACTTGATCTTCCATGCCTTCTTCTTCCTTAATTTCCATGTTTTCCACCCTCCACCACAAGACTCCAACCCAGCTCGAAAAGCGCTCCTTTCCGCTTAAAAACCTACAAAAAGACACAAAACGGAGTAGTTTCCATACTTTTCACAAAATATGCAAACATGTCAAAAAACACACAAAACTAACTCTATAACCAAATAAAACTAAACCAAACAACCTAAGAAAGACACCTAAAACTAGACTAAAACACGAACATAAAAATACCCCATACTTGAGCTTGCTTGTCCTCAAGCAATCACTATACAATAATCAAAACCAAACAAACATGCTTATCAAGCAATAGCCATCAACTAAAAAGCAACTTCAAAAACATAGCAGAAAATAGCAAATGACTATTAACGTGATCACACATACATATATACTAATAGACATAAGCAAATACAATCCAACGTCACCAAGGATAATTGTGTTTCTCTCAACTCTCAAGTGTTTGGGCTTATAAATTCAATCTCTCAACTCAATCTTATATGCAAAAGTTCATAGAAATTGGAATTTATATCACCAAACTCTCCACCTAAGATTTGTCAAAACAAACAAAAATCATCATGAGAACTTAGGCTCAATGAAAAACTTCATAGAAGCTTCCATTCGGTCGGGTTGTAATGGGGCTTGGTAAAGACAATTAGGCGTGGAAATATTTTGGTCATGTGGTGCTAATAATATCCGGGAATTAAAGACTCCTAAAAACTCACACATCTCACCAAAACACTCATAAACAATATACCAAACTCACTCAAACATTACGCTCACTTACTCACCTTTTTTTTATCCTAGAAAGTGTCATAAAAACTCAAAAGAATCTCCTGTTTACTTTAAACACTAATGCACCTTTACTTCTCTTTTTTCTTTCTCATTTTGCATTTTTCATTTTTTTCATTTTTTCTCTTTCTTTCCAGCCTCGTTAACGACCTAAAAGGGTCGTTACCGTGCTGTAGTTTCTCCTCGATTTTCTTCATTTCTTACTATCGGTACCGAACCCACATAGGTCGATATCGATCCAAACATTCTCTTCTTTTTCTCATATTTTGTGCATATTTACTACCAAGAGATCTTTTACAAAATAAAACAAGAGACTTCTAATCTACCCTTCCCAAAACCCTTATTTTGAACCAAAACTCTACTTTCAATCTACCCTTCCATGCCTTCATCTTCCTTAACTTCCTTGTTTTCCACCTTCCACCACAAGACTCCAACTCAGCTCGAAAAGCGCTCCTTTTCGCTTAAAACCTACAAAAAGACACAAAACGGAGTAGCTTGCATACTTTTCACAAAATATGCAAACTTTTCCAAAAACACACAAAACTAACTCTAAAACCAACTAAAACTAAACTAAACAACCTAAGAAAGACACCTAAAACTAGACTAAAAAAACGAACATCAACCATTCACAGAGAAATCATCCATAAAAACCTCTACTATATCCTCTATCATGTTAGAGAAGATAGACAACATGCATCTTTGAAAATTTGTAGGGGCATTGCAAAGCCCAAATGGCATTCCTCTATATGCAAAAGTCCCATATGGATCAGTAAAGGTTGTTTTCTCCTGATCATCAAGATGAATGGGAATCTGCCAGAAACCGCTATAACCATCTAAATAACAAAAATAATCATGCCGGTCTAAGCGTTCTAGAACTTGATCGATGAAAGGAAGTGGAAAATGATCTTTTCTTGTAGCACTGTTTAACTTCCTACAATCAATACACATCCTCCAACCAGTTGTGGTCCTAGTGGGGATTAGTTCTCCCTTTTTATTCTAAATAACTGTCATCCCACTCTTTTTAGGGACTACATGGACCGGACTAACCCATTGGCTATCCCATATAGGAAAAATAATCTTTGCATCAAGTAGTTTTATTCCTTCTTGACCACATCTTTCATGTTGGGATTCAGCCTACGTTGATGCTATATGGTGGGTTGGTGATTATCCTCCATGTAGATCCTATGCATGCATAATGAGGGGGATATGCCAGTTATGTCATCAAGGGAATAGCCAATGGCCTTTGTATGGGTCCTAAGTACATATATCAATTTCTCTACTTCATCATCATGTAATTGAGAATTAATGATAACAGGAAAGTTAGAGTTAGGACTAAGGAATTCATACATGTGGGAGTCTGGAAGTGGCTTGAGTGTTAGAGTAGGCTCAGCCGGTATAAGAATAGGCTCTTCATGCCCTGTCTTGAAGACCTCCTCAAGGTAATAAAACGCTCGAAGCTCTTCGTCATCTTCCAAAAGGGTCGTCATCTGCCAAAAAATTCCAGGTATGATTTCAAGACCAAAGAATGTCATCGTCACAAAGACCGAAGACTGTCGTCTTCACAAAGACCATTATCGTTAGAAAGACCATCGTTGTCAGAAAGACAATCATCGTCAGAGAGACCATCGTTGTCGAAAAGACCAAAGACTTTCGTCGTCATAAAGACTGAAGACCGTTAACGTCAATCGTCATCTGACTATCCCGCAACGCCAACGAGATCCCGAGATCTCCGGGTCAGTTACAACCGCCTCTGACCATTTCCACCACAACGTCCACTACTTATTTTTTAGGAGAACGTGTATCCTTGATTTTGTAATTGTTTCTATGTAACCCTCTCTACTATATAATGGGATTTAAGAGCATAATCACGCCAGATCCAGATCTAGAGATATAGAGACACATACATTAGTGCAAAATAATCCCCTCTCTTGTAATCAAGAGGCTCTCATAGTTTACATTGCTCTCGGAGACTTCTGTCGTCTCAGCACGACTGCAAGCATCTGACCGTTGTCTTCCCAGTAGTTTTCGCATGATTGAGGGCCCTAAACCCCATATGTATGCTCGTAATCGCTTTTTGATAATTAATAAGAAGAGATAAGCATTTCTTCTTCATTTTAGTTGTCTTTACATTCAATTTATTTACATATTTATTGCTTTTGTTAATCGTTTTCATCCGTTCTTCCATGATCCCAATCCAATCGCTCATCAACCTGATCCAATCATATCCTTTTGGCTATCAAACCCCATCTAGGACATTAAAGTGACCAGTTGTTCATTTTTTGTCCAAAACAATTTGACACCCACCATGGGGCTGATAGCTAAAATCCTACCGATGAACCTCCTACCAAACACCAACCATTCACCATGGATGACCTTTTTACTCGTCGCGATACCCTCCAAAAAGACCTTGATGAACTCAAAGCTGAAACAACCACATCTAACACCTGAGTGGCGCAACTAATGGTTGAAAATGAGTCTTTGAAATCGCAGGTACACACGAGCAAGAGTGTAACTGTCGCATGAGCTTTCCTTCAGGAGACTGTAATCGTCACAGGAGCTTTCCCTGAAGAGATTGTGATCATCCAAAATCCTCCAGTAGTTACCTTTCCTGGAATGACCATGACGACCCGAGATACTTTCTCTATGTGGGCCTCATTCCAGCAGCCAACAGAAGACGATGAAATCACTCCCAACCCCCTCGAAATCGCGGAGGTCATCAAGCAAAAGATCCAAGAAAAATTAAAGCCTCTATATGATACGATTGCAAGGATCCCCGGAATCCCATGTCCCATCGACAAGGAACCCGAAGATGGATATGAAGCTTCTCCCTTTGTGGAATCCATTTCCATTGTCGATTTTCCTAAGGGGTTTCTCGTTACAAAGATATCAAGATACGACGGCACCGATGACCCTAACGATCATCTTCTGATCTTCAAGCAAAAGATGATAATGACTTCCATCCCTCAAAAGGATCTTGAAGCCATCATGTGCAAAACCTTTGGGGCAACTCTTGAGGGACCAACCCTAAGATGGTTCATTAGTTTTCCACGAGGATCCGTGGAATCATATGCGAATCTCGCCGACTTGTTTAAAATTCTATTTATGAGTAGTCGACGACTTGAAAAGTTTTCTAATGACTTATTTCGAATTGTGCAGGGGTATGATGAAACTCTCCGAGTTTACATGAATCATTTCGTTCACGAGAAACTCAAGATCCCCAATTGCGATGTCTTGACATCCATTGAAGCGTTCCGTCAAGGTCTTCAAACGACCAATGAACTCTACAAAGAGTTGACCATGTACCCATGTGCAACATTCGAAGATGTTCATGCTAAGGCAATGGCACAAATTCGCCTAGAAGAAGATAAGGGATCTAACCTCCCGGAAGATGACCTTCTAGTATCTGATCCCAAGACTCCAGAAGATAACCGTCAAAATTCAACTAATAGTGAATCTGACCGTGAGACCTCAGATGATGACGAGAGCGGTCACGGTCATGATCACAATCATAATCACGGTCCAGTCACCCAAAATCTCAAGGAACGCAGGTTTCATCCGTATCAAACCTGCGTTCCTTGAGATTTTGGGTGACTGGACCGTGATTGTGATTGTGATCATGACCGTGACTGCTCTCGTCATTATCTGAGGTCTCACGGTCATATTCACTATTAGTTGAATTTTGACAGTTATCTTCTGGAGTCTTGGGATCAGATACTGGAAAGTCATCTTCCGGGAGGTTAGATCCCTTATCTTCTTCTAGGCGAATTTGTGCCATTTCCTTAGCTTGAACATCTTCGAATGTTGCACATGGGTACATGGTCAACTCTTTGTAGAGTTCATTGGTCGTTTGAAGACCTTGACAGAACGCTTCAATGGATGTCAAGACATCGCAATTGGGGATCTTGAGTTTCTCGTGAACGAAACGATTCATGTAAACTCGGAGAGTTTCATCATACCCCTGCACAATTTGAAATAAGTCATTAGAAAACTTTTCAAGTCGTCGACTACTCATAAATTGAATTTTAAACAAGTCGGCGAGATTCGCATATGATTCCACGAATCCTCGTGGAAAACTAATGAACCATCTTAGGGCTGGGCCCTCAAGAGTTGCCCTAAAGCTTTTTCACATGATGGCTTCAAGATCCTTTTGAGGGATGGAAGTCATCATCATCTTTTGCTTGAAGATCAGAAGATGATCGTTAGGGTCATCGGTGTCGTCGTAGCTTGATATCTTTGGAACGAAAAACCCCTTAGGAAAATCGACAATGGAAATGGATTCCACAAAGGGAGAAGCTTCATATCCATCTTCGGGTTCCTTTTCGATGGGACATGGGATTCCGGGGATCCTTGCAATCGTATCATATAGAGGCTTTAATTTTTCTTGGATCTTTTGCTTGATGACCTCCTCGATTTCGAGGGGGTTGGGAGTGATTTCATCGTCTTTTGTCGGCTGCTGGAATGGGGGCCACATAGAGAAAGTATCTCGGGTCGTCATGGTCATTCCAGGAAAGGTAACTACTGGAGGATTTTGGACGATCACAATCTCTTCAGGGAAAGCTCCTGTGACGATTACAGTCTCCTCAAGGAAAGCTCATGCAACGGTTACACTCTTGCTCGTGTGTACCTGCGATTTCAAAGACTCATTTTCAACTATTAGTTGCGCCACTCAGGTGTTAGATTTGGTTGTTTCGGCTTTGAGTTCATCAAGGTCTTTTTGGAGGGTATCGAGACGAGCAAAAAGGTCATCCATGGTGAATGGTTGGTGTTTGGTAGGAGGTTCATCGGTAGGATTTTAGCTATCAGCCCCACGGTGGGTGTCAAATTGTTTTGGACAAAAAATGAACAACTGGTCACTTTAATGTCCTAGATGGGGTTTGATAGCCAAAGGGATATGATTGGATCGGGTTTATGAGCGATTGGATTGGGATCATGGACGAACGAATGAAAACGATTAACAAAAGCAATAAATATGTAAAGAAATTGAATGTAAAGACAACTAAAATGTAAAGACTACGAGCATAAATATGGGGTTTAGGGCCCTCAATCATGCGAAAACTACTGGGAAGACAACGGTCAGATGCTTGCAGTCCTGCTGAGACGACAGAAGTCTCCGAGAGCAATGTAAACTATGAGAGCCTCTTGATTACAAGAGAGGGGATCATTTTGCACTAATGTATGTGTCTCTATATCTCTAGATCTGGATCTAGCGTGATTATGCTCTTAAATCCCATTATATAGTAGAGAGGGTTACATAGAAACAATTACAAAATCAAGGATACACGTTCTCCTAAAAAATAAGTAGTGGACGTTGTGGTGGAAATGGTCAAAGGCGGTTGTAACTGACCCGGAGATCTCGGGATCTCGTTGGCGTTGCGGGATAGTTAGATGACGATTGACGTTAACGGTCTTCAGTCTTTATGACGACGAAAGTCTTCGGTATTTTCGACGATGATGGTCTCTCTGACGATGATTGTCTTTCTGACAACGATGGTCTTTGTGACGACGACAGTCTTCGGTCTTTGTGACAATGACATTCTTTGGTCTTGAAATCATACCTAGAATTTTTTGGCAGATGACGACCCTTTTGGTAGATGACGAAGAGCTTCAAGCGTTTTATTACCTTGAGGAGGTCTTCAAGACAGAGCATGAAGAGCCTATTCTTATCCCGGCTGAGCATACTCTAACACTCAAGCCACTTCTAGACTCCCACATGTATGAATTCCTTGGTCCTAATTCTATCCTTCTTGTTATCGTTAATTCTCAATTACATGATGATGAAGTAGAGAAATTGATATATGTACTTAGGACCCATACAAAGGCCATTGGCTATTCCCTTGATGACATAACTGGCATATCTCCCTCATTATGCATGCATAGGATCTACATGGAGGATAATCACAAACCCACCATCTAGCATCAACGTAGGCTGAATCCCAACATGAAAGATGTGGTCAAGAAGGAAATTTTAAAACTACTTGATGCAGAGATTATTTTTCCTATATGGGATAGCCAATGGGTTAGTCTGGTCCATGTAGTCCCTAAAAAGGGTGGGATGATAGTTATTTAGAATAAAAAGGGAGAACTAATCCCCACTAGGACCACAACTGGTTGGAGGATGTGTATTGATTGTAGGAAGTTAAACAGTGCTACAAGAAAAGATCATTTTCCACTTCCTTTCATCGATCAAGTTCTAGAACGCTTAGACCGGCATGATTATTTTTGTTATTTAGATGGTTATAGCGGTTTCTGGCAGATTCCCATTCATCTTGATGATCAGGAGAAAACAACCTTTACTGATCCATATGGGACTTTTGCATATAGAGGAATGCCATTTGGGCTTTGCAATGCCCCTACAAATTTTCAAAGATGCATGTTGTCTATCTTCTCTAACATGATAGAGGATATAGTAGAGGTTTTTATGGATGATTTCTCTGTGAATGGTTGATGTTCGTTTTTTTAGTCTAGTTTTAGGTGTCTTTCTTAGGTTGTTTAGTTTAGTTTTAGTTGGTTTTAGAGTTAGTTTTGTGTGTTTTTGGAAAAGTTTGCATATTTTGTGAAAAGTATGCAAGCTACTCCGTTTTGTGTCTTTTTGTAGGTTTTAAGCGAAAAGGAGCGCTTTTCGAGCTGAGTTGGAGTCTTGTGGTGGAAGGTGGAAAACAAGGAAGTTAAGGAAGACGAAGGCATGGAAGGGTAGATTGAAAGTAGAGTTTTGGTTCAAAATAAGGGTTTTGGGAAGGGTAGATTAGAAGTCTCTTGTTTTATTTTGTAAAAGATCTCTTGGTAGTAAATATGCACAGAATATGAAGAGAATGTTTGGATCGATATCGACCTATGTGGTTTTGGTTCCGATAGTAAGAAAGGAAGAAAATCGAGTAGAAACTACAGCTCTGTAACGACCCTTTTAGGTCGTTAACGAGTCTGTTCGAGGCTGGAAAGAAAGAGAAAAAAATGAAAAAAATGAAAAATACAAAATGAGAAAGAAAAAAGAGAAGTAAAGGTGCATTAGTGTTTAAAGTAAACAGGAGATTCTTTTGAGTTTTTATGACACTTTCTAGGATAAAAAAAAGGTGAGTAAGTGAGCGTAATGTTTGAGTGAGTTTGGTATATTGTTTATGAGTGTTTTGGTGAGATGTGTGAGTTTTTAGGAGTCTTTAATTCCCAGATATTATTAGCACCACATGACCAAAATATTTCCACGCCTAATTGTCTTTACCAAGCCCCATTACAACCCGACCGAATGGAAGCTTCTATGAAGTTTTTCATTGAACCTAAGTTCTCTTGATGATTTTTGTTTGTTTTGACAAATCTTAGGTGGAGAGTTTGGTGATATAAATTCCAATTTCTATGAACTTTTGCATATAAGATTGAGTTGAGAGATTGAATTTATAAGCCCAAACACTTGAGAGTTGAGAGAAACACAATTATCCTTGGTGACGTTGGATTGTATTTGCTTATGTCTATTAGTATATATGTATGTGTGATCACGTTAATAGTCATTTGCTATTTTCTGCTATGTTTTTGAAGTTGCTTTTTAGTTGATGGCTATTGCTTGATAAGCATGTTTGTTTGGTTTTGATTATTGTATAGTGATTGCTTGAGGACAAGCAAGCTCAAGTATGGGGTATTTTTATGTTCGTGTTTTTAGTCTAGTTTTAGGTGTCTTTCTTAGGTTGTTTGGTTTAGTTTTATTTGGTTATAGAGTTAGTTTTGTGTGTTTTTTGACATGTTTGCATATTTTGTGAAAAGTATGGAAGCTACTCCGTTTTGTGTCTTTTTGTAGGTTTTTAAGCGGAAAGGAGCGCTTTTCGAGCTGGGTTGGAGTCTTGTGGTGGAGGGTGGAAAACATGGAAATTAAGGAAGAAGAAGGCATGGAAGATCAAGTTGAAGTCCAAGTTAAAACCAAGGAAGAGCTCGTTAGAAGCTACAACAGAGGCTCGTTAACGATCTTGTGAAGGTCGTTAACGAGGTTGGGAGATAGAATTTTTCAGAGGAATACATCAAAGACTACTGACCCTGTGCGGGTCTTTAACGAGGGTCCCGTGTCGGTAGAAGCATAGCCGACTTTTAGTTGTTATATCTTTTATCTTGTTATCTTTTAAGTAGGGTAAGTTTTTATCTTTTAGCCTTTTTAATAGATAGTTTCTTAGTATAAATATCCTTGTTCTAAGCCTAGACAAAGGGGTTTTTTTCGACTAGTTTTAGGAGAAGTCGAGTCGAGAGAGAGAGAGAGAGAGAGAGAGAGAGAGAGAGAGAGAGAGAGAGAGAGAGAGAGAGAGAGAGAGTTGAACTGAGTTCGATCGAAAGAGAGGGATTGGTTCGGTGATCGGATCTTGCTCGATGTTCTTTGTATTTTCGGATTCCACAAAGTTTGTAAGACAATATTCTCTTTTCAATTTCAAGTACGTTTAAGTTTGTTTTCAATATCTTCTTTGATTAAAGTTGTTTGCTTTATTTGAATGAATAGTTAGTAGTCTTCTTATCTAGGGTCGGGGTTTAAACCTGATATAGTTGTGCATGTTTGAATGAGTAAGTTGATGTTTTGATTGCCTTTTGTCTATTGAATTGCTTGTTGTACTTATGCTTAGACGATAGTCGAAGTAATTTGAGTTTTTTGATCGAAAGAGAAAGTTGTGGACTTCAATGTTGGTATTGTTCGATAACTAAAGTTTCAAGCTTTGGATTCAAAACAAGTAATAAAGTGAATAAATTTATGAAAGTTGATTGATTTACTTGTTAGTCAGCGAAAGTTGATGAATTTATCTTTAAAGGCATGATCTTTATCTTCATATGAGTACTTATGCATAGCTATGTCGTGGTAACCCTTGTCCTAGATCTTTTATTTCATTGATTTGCTTAGTTTTGCTCTTGTTTTCACTGGTTACCCAGTCAACATACCCTCGGTACCGAACCTGCATTTAGGTTATTAGTTGTTCTGTTTTCGGAAGTTTTTCAGGTTCGTTAACGACCTTGACAAGGTCGTTAAAGAGGTTGATCGTAGCTGTTTTTGCCTGTTCTGCTTTGTTTCTTTGTTTTTATAGTTGATAGACAAACAACCTTGCTTCCCATGGACGATCCTGACTCCCTTGTACTCAGCGGGGTCTTGACTAGAAATTTTATTTGTTTTTAAGTAAATCCCTACCAACAATGGTTCTTCATTTGATGCTTGTCTTGCTAATCTTATTCATGTGCTTACAAGATGTGAAGAAACCAACCTTGTTTTAAACTGGGAAAAATGCAATTTCATGATCCAAGAAGGGATTGTGCTAGCACATCTCGTCTCTAAGAGAGAGATATAAGTAGACAAAGCCAAGATTGATCTTATGAAAAAACTACCTCCACCTTCTTCTATTAAAGACTTTAGGAGTTTTCTAGGACATGTTGGCCAAGATTTTTCTAAGATAGCTAAACCATTCACTAACCTACTAATGAAAGATGTAGTGTTTGAGCTGTCTCCAGAATGTCTTGAAGCTTTTCACAGGTTAAGAAGCCCTCATTTCCGATCCTATCATACAGTCCCCGAATTGGACACTTCCCTTTGAGATTATGTGTGATGTTAGCGATTATGCTGTTGGTGCAGTGCTAGGGCAACAGAAGGATAAGAAGCTCCACGACATCTATTATGCAAGTAAGACACTTGATGAGGCGCAAAGTAAGTATACCACAACGGAGAAGGAATTCCTTGTTGTGGTATTTGCTTTTGAGAAATTCCATTCCTATCTTTTTGGTTCTAAAGTGATTGTTTATAACGACCATGAGGCCGTTAGATACTTAATGGCCAAGAAGGATGCCAAACCTAGGCTACTTCGTTGGATGCTCTTGTTACATGAATTTGACCATGAAATCGGAGACAAGAAGGGAGTTCAAAACTTAGTAGTTGATCACTTATCAAGGTTGCCAGTAGAACACTTCACGGCGTCTAATAATGAAGTGCCAGACGAGCACCTCATGCTGAACGAGGGAGCGCAGAACATTTGTAATAACTGCGGTTTTGAGGATATTTTGAAAATGTTTCGGATATCCTTTTAACCTCTTTGTTCGTTTTAACGCTTAATCCAATATTTTTGTTGGAGATTAAATCCTAGAAAATTGTTGGTGATATCCTAAAATCACAAAGAAATGATTTTATGGATCGGTGTGAATTTTAGGATTTTTTAGTGGAAAAAGAATATTTATTGGATAAGCCGTCTTTTTAATTATGTACCGGAAAGGATTTAAAATACGAAACGGAAGCCTTAAAAATTGAAGGCAGCGTGATAAAATCATGGAAAATTGATTTTATTGGTCTACATAATTTACGAGACGTTTTTCGTTTAGTGAGTTTTTCCACCCGAGGTACATTAACACGAGTCCCGTTCCGAGATGAGTTTAGTGTTTTAAACCGCCTCTTTCAATATCTTAATCACGAAGGATTCAGAGAGATAGTCAATTTGAAAGGGGGCTTGATTTAGTTTGGATAAGAATTAAAGAAAGTGCGTTTGGTGAAAGGAAAGGAACGAGAGAGTCGGGGCGAACGACGGACTGGAGGAAGAATTCAGTTCCACCACCGGTTATCTTCCACCTCCCTCCTCCACCTTTCACCTCTTCTTCTTCAACTCTTGCTGAGCTCATGCTGCTAGGAAGGAGGTAGAACCAGCGAGGGGATCAAGACGGAGCCGGACTCGGGAGGAAGAATCTCTTCACCGCCGGTCTCTTCCTCGCCTCGCCGCGCGACGTCGCCGGCGATCGGTAGCTTGTCCGACCACCACCCATTGTGAGAGCTACCGTCGGGCAACGCTCAACCACCCTTGGGCAGGGATCGATCCATGATCGAGCCAAACGAGCCATGGGCTCGAGTGAAGGTATATACGATTAAAATTAATTAGCGAGTTGATTGCGGAGCCACCGTAAGGGCTTTTTGGTTCCGCTTTGCTAATGAAATGTATGGTTTTTATAATCTTGACGTTGATATGGTCCCACAGGTTCAAACCTCTCGTGAAACGGATGTCCGGATCTTCCGTTATAGCGAATACAAGTTTTGGTTACCGATTGGCAGGTAAAGGACTTCGGTTAATTACTCGGGATTTATTGTTAATCCGTTTGATCCGAAATTTGGTAACCTTTAAGAACTGTTGCTAATGAACAATTTTTATTCAGAAAATTATTTCAAAAGTGAAGCGGATAATTAGTTATAATTCCGCCAAGATGGCTTCTTGAAGCATGATAACTAAGGATTTATTATATATCGATATTCGGAAATTAAATCGTTTATCGATTAGGAAGTTATAGGATTTGAGAATGCAACTAAGAAGTGTTTCTGTGAGCTCGTTGCTGAGGAATCCTTTTGTTATATTTTTCAGAAGGATGATAAAGATTACTCTTGGAATTGCTAAGGACGTCGAGCACGCCTTATAAGGCAAGTGGACGATTCTCTCTTGCGTTATGGTTATTAACGAGGAATTAAATTCCGTTTAATCCTCATGTTGGGAATAATTGGTATGTTGAATAAAGTTTAATAGGTTGTTATTTTGTTAGAAATAATGACCATGTCGTTATTTCAGTTTTTACGCTAGAATTGAACTTAGGACCGTTGTATGATTAGCTGTCTCATGATGAGACATTGTTGTGAAGCAAGATGGTAGAGATGGGAGTTTAGACTCCAAGACATCTCTTTAGTGGTCCTGTATTGAAACACTATTGCAAAATAGGTAGTCCAGGGGTAGGAGCCGAGTCTCCAATGACCTCTTTATAACAAAATCTGTATGGGGGGGGTGCGTAGCTTGCTAGCGTACCCCAATATTGAAGTCATGATCATGTCACGCTTCACGTTGAAGGAGAACGATGGTGCACTCTAGCTAAGTTCAATTGAATCTCGGTTGTTGGCCGAGCACATTTGAAGGATCATGGATGGAATAGTCCCTCTGATCTCGGTTGTTGGCCGAATATCGGTTGCTGGCCGAGCATATATAAATGATCATGGATTAAATAGGCCCTCTGATATCGGTTGTTGGCCGAACTATATAAGAACTATTAAATGGTGCGAGTGCACAGATTGAGAGTAATGATAGATAAGTGCGTTGGGCACATTATTGTACCCGAATGGTTAGTCTATTCGATAACCATTCTTGCTCTCGGTTATGAATGATTCTTAATCAAACGTTGATTAAGTCAATCTGGTTAGTCGATGGAGGCTTTTCAAAATGTTATGTGATTAATATGAGTTCCCAACAATTGCTTGTGCTTCTTAAAGAAACCACAAGGGGTGGTGTTCTCTCTCTTGATTATGCATGCCTCCTTCTTATTCTCTATAAGACTGCTAACTATTGGATCATATCCGAGTCTAATCGGATTTGGATGCCAATATGTTTAGTTACAACCATAAGAACCAAGTTAGATTTTCCGCTTGCTAGTCTATTATCAGACTAAACCGTCCATCTTCTTTTCTTTTATATGGTCGGCTGGTGTCCATCGTTGGTTTACGACACATCAAGTATTTCTTGGAAGTTGATTCAAGAGGCGGATTCAGATGTTTGAAGCTCCAGAAGTTGAAGAAAGGTTTCTAATGGCTATACTTGAGTGAAGATCATGATTGAACTACTTCAAAGCGAAGCTGAGTTTCAGAAATAAGAACTCAAGGAAGACTTGTTGAAGATTTTGTTTAAATAGAAGGTTGTTCTATTTATTTATTCTTTTAAGTTACGGTTTGTATAAGACCAATTGTATTTATTCCTCTATAATGTTTCTTTTAGTTTGTTCAGTCGGTTTAAAGCCTTGGGTAGCTTCGGTTTAGTCTTAATCGGGGTTACTGGCGGTAATACCTCCAAGGCGGGAAGGGGATGTTACAACATTATCGAGGGACCTACTGACCCTACATGGGTCATTATCAACCCTTTTCTAAGGCTGGAGCACGCTGAAACACCGGTACTAAAGTGGAATAGCTCGATACCAAGGCAGGACAGCCCGTTACCGAGGCAAAGGAGATCGTTACCGAGGTGAACAACAAAGCAATACGGTCGGTAACGACCCTACCTAGTCCGATAACGACCCCTCTAACTACATTGTAGGAGGCGTGATTCCCGAGGGCTTGACCCCACAAAAGAAGAAGAAGTTTGTCCATGACGTCAAGCAGTATTATTGGGATGATCCTTACTTGTTCAAACAAGGGAGTGATCATATTTTTCGACGTTGTGTTCCAGAAGAGGAGATAGAGAGTGTGATCTGTCATTGTCACACTCTCTCTACAGGTGGCCATGCAAAAGGGTTCAACACTACAACGAAGATTCTTAAAAGTGGTCTCTACTTGCGAACACTTTTCAAAGATGTACAGGAGTTCGTGATATCTTGTGATGAATGCCAACACTCCGAGAATATCACATGGAGACATGAGAATCCGCTCACTGGGATACTAGAGGTCGAGCTTTCTAATGTTTGGGGGCATAGACTTTATGGGACCCTTCCCCTCATCGGGCACCTACAAATACATCCTAGTAGCGGTTGACTATGTCTCTAAGTGGGTGGAAGCCATCGCTACAAGAAACAATGATGCTAAAACTTTGGCCAAATTTATGAAAACTAACATCTTTCCCAAGTTTGGAGTGCCACGAATTCATATAAGTGACGGTGGATCTCATTTCATAGAAAGGAGCTTTGAAGCTTTTTTGGCCAAGTATGGGGTATCACATAGGGTGGTAACGCCCTACCATCCTCAAACTAGCGGCAAAGTGGAGGTGTCAAATCAGCAAATCAAGAGCATTTTGGAGAAGACGGTCTCCTGCTCTAGGAAGGATCGGTCATCCAAGCTTGATAACCCTTTATGAGAATACAGGACCGCATACAAAACTCCTCTACGCACCACTCCTTACAACCTAGTTTATGGCAAGACGTGCCATTTGCCAGTAGAGTTGGAGCATAAAGCATTATGCGCTCTCAAGGAGCTCAACATGTCGACAAGGCCGACGCAAAACGGTTCATGGACTTGCAAGAACCAGAGGAGTTGAGGCTAATGGCATATGAGAAAGCTCAAATCTACAAGGAGCGCACCAAGCTGTTGCATGACAAGAAGTTGGTGCCAAAAACCGATGAAGTTGGTGACAAGGAACTTTTATTTAACTCTAGACTTCGCTTATTTCCAGGGAAACTAAGATGAAGATGGATTGGGCCATTCATGGTCCACCACATATATCCTCATGGAGCGGGTTATCTAGTAGACAATAATGCAGCCAACTTCAAGCTCAATAGGCATCGATTGAAGAAATATTATGAGCAAATTGACCCGTATGAGGAAATCCAAGCCACTTAGGCTCTAACACCCTCCGATTAGCTAAGATAAGTTCGTCGGGCTAACGACGTTAAAAATAGCGCTTACGGGAGGCAATCCACTTTAGTTTGTTTTTCTTAGCTCTTTTTGCTAGCTTTCTTTTGATTTGTTTTTAGATTAGGTTTTTTGATTTTTCGTATTATAATTTATTTAATAAGTGATACAAGAGAAAAAAGGGCAAAAATCGAGCAAACGAAGAAATTCGATAAAGTTGCAAGTGGCTCGGTAACGACCCTCTAGGGTAGGTACCGACCCATGTAGAAAAATCCGAAAATTTTGGGGTGAATGCCAGGTAAGTACTTAAACCCTTTTTCCTTTTATTTTGGTACCTACCTTCTTCACCAACCCCCTTCTTGCCTTCGAAACCGATGCACTCCAGTACACCCACAAAATCGAGATCCCTCACCCCGGTACCGAACAAAAATTTCCTTGCTCATTACCAAACGAAACTCCCTCGTTACCAACCTAAAACTTATATTTTTCTCTCTAATTCTCGAATCTACGGTATGATTTCTCAACTTTAATCTTCTATTGTGGATTTCTTGAGTTTACATGGTGATTTTTGGTTGATTTGCATACCTAGATCTAGATCTAGGTTGAAATTTTTTTAGCATATAATTCTTACCTCTTTGCCTGGATTTGGTGTTGTTCATTGATGAATGAAGCTTTTCCATGTTAGGGATGAATCTTTTTCAATTTTTAAGCATGAATTTGAGCGTTCTTGAGTTTTCTAGATCTACATCATGTTTTTGGCTATTTTGGCAAGATGTTTGGGATGATTTTTGAGTAAGTATGGGGTTTATGGTGCTTGGATTACCTTGAATTGATTTTGAAACTTGCTAAATTGGTGAAATGGAAGGATGATTGATGGTTGAAAGTCGACAATTTTGACTCGAATTGATTTTTGAAGCCATGCGCAGGATCGATATCGTAATCGACCCCTATAGGGTCGGTATCAACCCTTGTAGAATGTTTGCTTCTTGATTTTTGCGTGATTTTGGATGATTATCTAGACTCTTTCATGCTTAGTTAATTATCTTTTGATTGATTATGCATGATAACTTTGTTCTTCTATCTATATGGCATGTAATTTTATGAAATTGAGTGATTTTTAGCATGTGTTTTCAATTCAAATACGGGGTTATTTGGTTCTCATGTTTTGTGTGGAGCATTATCTTGGAAATTTATGAATGTGTAGGATCAAATGGACAGTTCAATCCACTCAAACAAGAGGTCAAGCAAGAGGGCAAGGAAGCCTACCCCCCCCCCCCTCCACCAGAATTCGTGCTTGAGCTCCACAGTGACAAGGAGGAGGCAATATTTGACCATGTGATGAGAAAAACTCACAAAACAAGGTGGTTCTCCAAATCTCATTCTAAGCATTTGGAGAGATAACAAGCAAGCTTTTATCCACATTGGTGCTCACCATCTTCTCACCACCGATGATCCACACTACCCCGTCCTCACAGGTGAATTCGTTCCCACTCTCCGAATCCAGCTTGACAACCCGGAGGAACCTGAACTGGTTGCATTCGAGCTTATGAACCAGCCCTATGAGCTTATTTTCCAAGATGTCAACACCCTCCTTGGCTTCCCTAGTCCATACCATGGCTACAAGGCCCCAGACAACTTCAAGGTTGAGGAAACATGGAGATACATCACGGGTAAACCTCTTGGCGGCATTGGTGCACTTCCCACTAAGGAAATCGTCAACAATATTTTCCGCATCATCTTGCGGATTTTAGGGAGTACCTTTGGGCGAAGGCGGAGCCTACACGGCCAACAAGGAAGGAGGTGCAGTGCCTCTATACAATGTTGTTTGAAGAGCCCCCATCTATGAATTTGGGGAACGAATGGCTATGGTATGTGGTGACGGTCAGGCCAAAGAGTGAGGAAGTCTACATCGGGGGCATGGTCACCCAACTTGCTCGAGCGTGCAGGATTGATCTTTCTAGCCTCACCACATGCATTCCACCTCAGCTTTTGGATTCTACCTACAGGACATCATCAAGTATTCTCAAGAAAGTTGGTGGAGTGCTCATAACAACGGTTGAAGGACAACATGTCGAAGTAACGCCGGAGAAGCTTAAACTTTTGTACCTTCCGAATTGGTCCACGACCTGGACTTCTCGGCCTTATCCTTCTCTTCGGGTCCCAGGAATGCGTATCATTAAGGAAGAAAGAGTCCTGGCTTCAAAGAGATGAGGAGATGCATGATGCTGAGGTCAGTAACGAACCATATGGGTTCGGTATCGAGGGTGTGGCACACATGGATGGACACGTTACCGAGCCCACATCGCTCGGTATCACTCTTTACAACCCTGTTACCGACCCCCAGTTCGAACACTTCCAACACTTTAACGTGGGGTACGGGGCTAGTTTCAGGGCTTCTACACCGCATTATCCAGGCTACCGAGTCCCCCGTCTGAGTGAGGCTAGCTCGAGCTCCAACTCCGCTCCAACTCCATGGGTCGATGATCTTGTGCGCCGAATGGAGATGCTTCAAACCGGCCAACTCAGGCTTTATGATCATCAACATCTGTTTCAGGAGTATTATACTCATCAAAGTAATATAGACAAGCAGCGCTGGCATAGGAATGAAGATCGCTGGGAGCAATTTGATGAGCGTTGGACTTCTACTTTTCAATTCATGACTGCGATGGAGAAGCACTTTCCTCCTCCATCACCACCAGACTATCAATGATTCCCCCTCTCTTTCAACAATGTTCCAAGGATGTTTTCAAGACCGCTTCAAAATTGATCTTGTGAGTTTGTTTTCTTTTCCATATTTCTTATTTTTACCTTGCTTTATTCTTACGGCGGGGACACTATAAGGTTTAAGTATGGGGTAAGGAGGGAAAAGAAAACTCTTGTGCTTGTTTATGTCTTTTTCATGTCTAGCTTTGATGTCTCTTGTTGGTTTAAGATGGTTTTAGTTGTTTACTTTCCTTGTAAAAAAATGAATTTTTTTTTTGAAAAAATCACAAAAAGATTTTTAGGACGGATGCTATCGTATCCTTTAGCATATTTTTGATGGTTTAGCCTGAGTCTTCCATGAAAATTGTTTTTGTGTGAATTTTTAGCTTGAAATTGAGCACATATGACTTTTAGGTATGAGTGAGCACATATGACTTTTGGCCTTATAGGGAGAACATCAAGAATCCATCTTCTTTCTTGTGTGATTTTACGCTCCTAATTGCATATTATCTCTTGATATTGATATGATTATTTATTTCTTGAAGCCTATATGAGATATTAGTTCATTACTTGTGGAATTAGATGATAGAGAACTTGTTAGGCCCAAAACCGAGTCATCCCGTTTAATGGTATTAACCCAAGAGCAAGCGAGAAACCACGAGAGAACGTGAAAACAAATGTCTTTAGGAGCGAGAAGAAGTTGGCGGTCACCAAAATGAAGGACAAAAGCTTCTGTCACGAGAAAGAGATGCATGTTCAAAGGAAGACCGTCGTGGCAGTTATCTCCTCTGATAAACGTGGGTAGTGGTTAGACGGTTGAGGATACACCCTAACATCATAGAGATCGTGGGAAAAAGAGATAGAACGGTTAAATCAAATGAGAATATAGGGGGAAGGGAAGAAAAACCAGATTATTCTATGGTACACACGGATTGACCAAATTCTAGGTTGAACGGTCTGACTCTTGCCAGAAACTTTGTTGATAATCAACCAAATTATGGGGCTGTATGAAGCCAGGGACGAAAGAATGATGGCTTATCTAGACGTGGTGAAAGGTCTAACCCCTCCGTTTGAGAAGATATCCTTCACACAGATCCCGAGAGAGTAGAATGCTCAAGCAGATTCCCTCGCTCGCCTAGCTTCGGCTATCAACCCTAATGAATATCCCGTAATCCAAATGATCCACATAATGATCCCCGCCATCGGAAGAACACGTGCAAATGGCATTGAGAAGCCTCATAGTATGACCGAAGACTTCTTCCATCTCGGGCCCATGCCCTACGATGACGTCTTCATGAGAAGTGATAATATTGACGTTAGAAGTTTACGGAATGACCCTGACCCAGATCTATCTCTAGATGGTCTAAGCCACGAAGAAAATTCCCTCGTCCCCTCCGAAGTTAGTGAAGAACCCTGGGCCCAGCCGTACCTTGATTGGTTGGTCGAAGGGAAGCTTCCGAAAGATAAAACCGAGGCTAAGTTTTTAAAGATGAAAGCCACGCGATTCACAGTCGAGAATGGGATGCTTTTCCACCGATCAACAATGGGTACACTCAGGCGTCGCTTAACCAAGGGAGGTGTTTAGAAACATCTCGAGGAGCTTCATGAGGGAGATTGTGGGAACCATACAAGAGGAAGGAATCTATCCAAAAAGCCCTTCGTCAGGGGTGGTACTGACCTACCATGAGAAAAGATGTTGTAGACTTCTGCCATAAATGCGACGCCTACCAGAGACACGCACCAACAACTCTCCAACCTCCCAAGCCACTCTATTCCACGCTCGATGGGGAATGGACATAGTCGTGAAGTTACCCCCTTCGTTCGAACAAAGAGTATTTTTCCTCGCCATGACTGATTACTTCTCCAAGTGGATTGAAGCCAAGGATTATCGAGAGATCAAGGACAAACAGGTTATTTCCTTCATCATTAGAAACATCCTTTGTCATTTCGGGGTGCCTTCGGAGATTGTATGCGACAATGGGTCTCAATTCATAAGTCAGAGTGTAACACCCCCGTTTTTCCCTCGGAGATATTACCGCCAGTGACCTCGGAATTTACACTCCGAAGCCACCCAAGGCTTTCACGGTATTCAAGATATAAATAATAATGATAATTCAATAAATATTAAAATAAAATGTCCCACTTTCATCATCTTGAATAATCCAAATACTTGCGGAAAAATAAGATGAATAGTCTTGAACAAAGCGGAAGTAAAATTCTTGAAGGCGGTCCTTACAGACCAAGGATCTCGACCTTAAACTAAAAAGTTATTCAAAAGACACGTGACGTGCAACAACTTTAACAACTTCAATCTCGAATCACCACTCCTTTACTCCCTGATGTTCCATATAGGGACGGTTGACACCAGCCGACCATGCAAAAGAAATAAAGCGGTCGGTCAGTCTAATGAAAGACTACGCAAGTGGAATTTTATGTGAGGTTCTTGTGATCTTAGTTACATTATGACCATCGGACTCCGAATGAAAGCCGGTCGATGACATAACCCAAATAATCTCACGAAAAGGGAAATATGATGAAAAGAGATTAGGAGACCACAAGGCTATGGTTCCTTAAGAATGAGAAAGGTTATGTTGGGAACTTTAATTATCAACCAATATTTTGAAAAACCTCCGTCGACTTATCAAAACTACAACCAACCTCACCGAATGCGTGTTGTCCGAATTCAGATTGGAAAATAGATTAATCAAAGCCGGGAGCCAGAGTGGTTTTCCAAGTTGTAGTCACCACCCTGAACACATTTTAATGGGTGTGCACTAGCACTTATCTTATTTAATTACAAAACATTGCATTCAAGTTGGTAGCTTTTAAGACGGCAACGCGATATGCCATAAGATATAGAATCCTACAACGGGAGGAACGGGTTCCTAAGTCCCGATACAAGGCACTAGCTAGGTGCCAAACACTCCTCAAAACGGTTGAGAGAGTAGGGTCATGACCAGCATTAGGGTCTAGGTCCATCCTAATGCAAAATATTATAAAGAGGTGTTCAAGGGTTAGTGAGCCCCCACCCCTAATTCTACGCTAGTCCAAAACAACGAATCTCAAAATGAGACCGTGAAACAAACAGGTGCACAAACATTCCAACCTAAATATAAGTTCTAGCGCATAATAGAGTAATAACAATAAGCTACCATGGGGTCATTATCTCTATGCATAATAAACCCTAATTCATTTATACATTTCAACATGTGCATTATTTCTATAATAACCTAAGTTCATTTTATTCAAACAAGCGTTCCCAACACAACATGCAAACATGAATAAAAGTATTCATGATAAAATATGAGAGCGAACAACCACTTGCCTTGTTTCGAAGGCGAGCGAGAACTATCTTAAACGAGCTTGCAATCCAACGATTGATTTCCTTTTCCTGATTCATACATAAGATACAAAATAAATTATAAGTAATTTATTTTGTTCAACTTTTCCTCGTAAGTTGAGTTCTTATGACTCATCTAAATTTATGCTTCTAATAAACTTATAGTATTAACATTAATAAGATCTTTCTTTATTAATGTAGGACCTTTTTAATTTCTTTGTATTGCATATTGTAGATTCTTTATCTTTATGCATACATATTAATTAAAAATATTTACCCATATGTTATTTCAATAAAAATCATATCATTTTGCAAAGTACATGTTTTTAAGACATAAAATCAATAATATTCATCATTTGCTTTCTAGTTGCAAATTTTATAAAAATATATACTTGCTACTTTTCTTTCATAAGAATATCATAAAAATATTTTTAACATCTTATAAATTAAGATTTATCAAGATTTATTTTATTTTAAATACCCCAATTAATCAAATGCATAAAATAAGGCAAAAATGGGTAAGGAGGCAAGCCAAACGGGTCGGGTTGGGCCCGCGGGACTGCTACGTACAGCAGCAGCAACAATGCGCGTCTCCGACGTCAGAGGCTTCGTTCTCCTTCGTCGAGAATCGGTTTGAGGCGTGTGAGGTGTCGTTGGAACCGGGACGAGCGTGGCTTTCTACTGTTGGCAGCGGCGGCTCCTGGGGTGGTCCGTGGTGACCGGAAAATGCCGTTGAACAGGCGGTTCCGGTGAGGATTTTTGAAAACAGAGACTGGTTTTTATGTGGGTTTCTAGATCGGTTTTTGACCAAATTCCAATTGGAAAGGGAGTGATTTTGCTTAAGGTTAGATAGGAAATGGGAAGATCTATTTATAGGGCCAAGAATGAGCTTCAACGCTCCAAAAATGAGCCCGAAATCCTCCATTAAAGCCTTAGACACAATCCCTCTAATTTCGCCCATTTATGGGTGATTTATCTTATAATTGAATCGGGATTGATTCTCTAATCCATCCTTTGACTCCTCCCAATCCTTTCCATCTTAAATCCGACCTTATCCTTCTTCAATTCAAATTTAATTTGAAGGATTCCAAAAACGTTGCACTTTGACCTAGAACGAGATTTTCGGGATGATTTTGATTGATTGCTCCCAAATTGATTGAGGGAACTTGTAGAGGGTTAAAAATGTGACAAGTAGGCTTTTACGGAATCCATTTCCGTTAAGAAACGAGATCAAATTCCTCATTTGAAGTTAAGAACAAGTTGGAGAAGAAGAACACCCATTTTTGAATCTATTTTCAAGAATTTGCACAAACAACCCCTCTAGTTTAAGAAATGAACAAAAATGCCCTTGATACTAATATTTATCATTAATATCTTTTGAAAGAGTAAAACTTGTAATTCAAAATTTTTATACAACAATTCTCTTTGTTTATAAAAATATGTTTTAAACACTTTTAATATATTTCTCTTAAAATTCTAATTTTATTTATTTATTTTTCGTTAACATATGGGTAAGGTCCATTATTATTTCAAATAACCCTTTAGAGGTTAGTTGTTTAACTTTCATTTGATAAAATAAATTAGGTAAGCAATATATCAATATTCTCATAATATTGCCATAATTTATTTTATTAAACAAAATAAAAAGGAAATTACATAATTGTCCTTCTTGAAAAAGAGGGTTATTACACAGAGAACCAGAGACTTTTGCAGTCGCTAGAACATCAATCTAGTCACTTCGACACCTTGCTACCCCCAGTCTAACGGGCAAGCTGAAGCTAGCAACAAGGTGATCATAAATAACCTGAAGAAGTGTCTCACGAAGGCCAAGGGAAATTGGGCCGATGAGCTACCCTACGTCCTCTGGGCCAATCGAACGACGTCTAAAGTAGCAACCAGTCAATCTCCTTTCTCATTGACACACGGGTGTGAAGCGGTCATTCCCGCCGAGATTCTCTTCTCAACAACTCGCACTAGACACCAGCAACAGGTCGTCCAGAGCTACAACCAGCACGTCAGGATTCAGTCCTCGTCGATAGAAGGGGACATGAATTGGGGTTAGAAACACTTACTCTTGGAACTGCACGCGTCAAAGAACGCCGCTTGATACGCCGCACCCAGCGTAGACTTTTCCACGAAGAAGAAATGGGTAGCCCAGTCCTTGTCATTCACCTTCGACTTGGGGATCAAGGGATTCTTGGCGTCCCTCGCATGAAGGGTGAAATGACCGGCCTTGAAGGACATACCCGATAGGCACAAAAGGAGTTCCGACACTAAAAATTTAATCATCTCCTCTAAACACCCTTCGCTTATCTGGTACAAGATGTTCCATACAAACGGCGTCAGTTGCGCCGAAGAAGCCCTAAGAGCCAACAGAATGTATAAGATCAGGAAGGAAAAAGGGAAAAAGGCCCCCAAGGTCAAGGGATACTCGAGAAAGCAAACCCATCCCTCTTTGACCTAGTCCACGGCCTCATGCGTGGGGATGTAGAAGTTGGTGCCGGCCGGGAAGCCATGGGTCTAAACGATTTTCTTCACCTCTTCAAAGGACATGGAGCAAGGACGACAATCGTGAGGTTCAAGGGAGTGGGAAGACTCAAAACCCATGTCTTTGATTCCAACTCTAGCCATGGAAACTGCGTAAGGTGAAAATAGGGCAAAGAAAGAAAGGGGCGATAGGAAGAAAAAGAGAAAAGAAGAGAGGAAAAAGTGGATTATCACGTATCTTCGAGAAATCTGCATCTGATCATTTAAAGCCTAGTTGACAAGACCTCTCGTTTCCCCAAGGATGATCGGTCGGATGGGGCCAAACCACGTGTCACACGTCACTTGTAGCTCACTCGACAAATCTGATCAAAATCCCGCCTACAAGATTTGGATCAAAATTTGGGGGTATTGTTAGGCCCAAAACTGAGTCGGATCGTTTAATGGTATTATCCCAAGAGCAAGATAGAAACCACGAGAGAACGTGAAAACAGAAGCCTTTAGGAGTGAGAAGAAGTCGGCGGTCACCAAAATGAAGGAAGAAAGCTTCTGTCACGAGAAAGAGATGCGCGTTCAGGGGATGACCGTCGTGGCTGTTATCTCCTCCTATAAACTTGGGTAGTGGTTAGACAGTTGAGGATACACTCTAACAACATAGAGATCGTGGGAAAAAAAGATAGAACGGTTAACTTAGACGAGAATATAGGGGGAAGGGAAGAAAAACCAGATTATTCTATGGTACACACGGATTGACCACAACGGAATTATCAAAGAGAGAACACTTGTATTCAGATTTCTCCAATCCGATTATTTCCTGAGTATTACCTTGTTTTTTCGCTTCGATCATGCCCCAATCTAGGGCAAGAGTTTGATTATCAAAATTTTGTCCAAAACCGAACTTATTTTCATTACCGTTATTATTCCCTATCCACCTTATCAGTATCCTTTCTTTTTCGAAGCCATGTTTTGAGCCTATAAGCCTATTTTGTAAGCTCAACAAAATTGTTTTCTAGTCGATGAAAGCTTGAGCCTCTCCGGTGACTAGGACTTAGTTGGGTTGAGACTTGTTTTGTTGAGTGTGATGTATTTGTTTGAAAAAGAGGGGTGGGTGTTATAGGAGTCTAATTGTTGATTGAAAAGCTGTAGAAATGATTTTTGGCTTAAAAAGAATGCACGAGTTAGCGAAAGAAAGTAAAATGCAGGCTCGTTATCGACCCCGATAGGGTCGATATCGACCTTCTCCCAACAGAAAAAAATCAGAAATTCAGAAAAATAATGGAAAATTTAGAAAAGAGGGGGACGAAAAGTGAATAAGTGCAAAGAAAGAAAAGAAGAAAAGCCAAGGATTCCTTTATATATTTTTTATGAAACTTAGTTGGGATTTTGGGATAAAGAAAAAGAAGAGAGTGTGCATAATGTTTAGTGAGTTTGCTATGTTTTTTGGGAAGTTTTGGTGAGTTGTGTGAGAAGTTTAGGAGTCTTGATTCCTAGATTTCTAGCATCACATAGCCAAAATATTTTCACGCCTCATTGTTATTACCAATCCCCATTACAACCCGGTCGAATGGAGGCTTCTATGTAGTTTGTCATTGAGCCTACGTTCTCTTGAAAATTCCACTTGTTTTGACATATTTGGTAGAGAGAATGGTAATATAAGTAACAATATCTATGAGTTTTGGCATATAGGATTGAGTTGAGAGTTGATATCAAAAGCATAAACACATGAGAGTTGAGTGAAACACATATTCCGATGATGTTGGATTGTGATTGCTTTTGCTTATTAGTTGCTTATATATGTGTGATGACGTTTAAGTCACTTGTCTAAATTTCACTTGTGTTGAATTTGCTTTTTCATAAGGGTAGTTACTTGATAAATGTGTTGATGGTTTTGATTTATGTTTAGTGATTGCTTGAGGACAAGCAAGCTTAAGTATGTGGTATTTTGATATCCATATTTTTAGCATACTTTTAGCATGTTTTTCTAGGTTGTTTAGTCTTGTTTAGTTGTGTTTTTTTTTGTATTTTCTGTCTTTTTAGTATAGTTTGCATATTTTGTGAAAAGTATGGAAACTACTCTAGTTTTGTGTTTTTGTGTAGACTTTGAGGTGGGTTTGGAGGCATTTAAGGACATTAAAAGAGAGGACCAAGATAGGAAGAAGAATAGAAAAGGCTATGGAAGGAACTTCCACAAAATCCAAGTGAATAAGGAAGAATAACAAGAAAACAAGTCAAAACCAAGCTCGATATCGACCCTCTAGGGGTCAGTACCGAGGTTCCCAGGCGTGACCGACCTAGTGCTTTTAATGCTCTTATTCCGAGATCTTTTTTCTTTAGTAGGTTTTATCTTTATGGAAACTTTTTAGATAGGTGTTTTAGTATAAAACTCTTGTTTAGATAAGTTTGAGACATCTAGATCAAGCTCTCTCTCTCTCTCTCTCTCTCTCTCTCTCTCTCTCTCTCGTTTGTTGGGACGCAAGTTTAGGGTTTTTAGAAGACAAGTTTGTGACTGTGGAGACTTCTTGTGTTCTAAGACAAGTTTAAGTTTGAATTCATGTGAGTTTTTAGTTTTTAATTCAAGTATGTTTTCTCTTAATCTCTTTGCTTGTTCTTTCTCCACCATGAGTGAGTACTCTTTTATTCTAGTGTTGAATGCCTTTTATCTATTCTTCTACTTGTTTGTGTAAGAGAATTGACAAAAGTTGGAGTATTTCATGTTCATAACAAGTAGTTTGAGACGAAAGTTGAAAGAGAAAGTTGTGAATTTGAATAGAGATAAAGTTTGAGACGAAAGTTGAGAACTTTAGATCAAAACAAGTAGTTAAAGTGAAATGATTTATGAAAATTGATTGATTTTCTTTTTTATTCAACGAAAGTTGATGACTTTATGTTAAAGGCGTGATTTTTATGATTCATATTGTTTGAATTTGCATGATTATGTTGTAGTGGACCCTTATCCTAGATTTTATCTCTTATTTGTGAGTCGAGTTTCAATCCCAGGTACCACGGTAACGACCCTCCCTAGGTCGGTGCCGACCTGCAGATTTCTTGCTTATTTCATTGTTTACTTAGTTTTTCACTCTCAATTGCACCTCGATATCGACCTTGACAAGGTCGGTACCGACCCCCTTCCAGTGTGGTTGTTTGGTTACTTTGCTTTGTTCTTTGTTTTGTTTTCCCTTCTGCTTTTTAGTTTAGTAATTAGACACAACATCGCTTTCCGTGGACGATCCAAACGCTACTATACACAGCAGGGTCTTGACTATAAACTTATTTGTTGTCAAGTAAATCCCTATCAACATTAGCCATGTGTTCAATTACTATTACATTTCATTATTATTATAGTTCTTCCATGAAAACAATTATATATAAGTCATTGGAAACTCGGACACACGATTAAAAACAAACACTGTTGGAAAATGCGTCTGTAGCCAGAAAATATTTAGCCACGAATTTTGGTGAGGGTAATTTGGGTGGCAACATCCATAAATTTAGCCACAAATATTTCAGTTTGCGGTAATATGGCCATGAAATATAGAGTTGTGGCTCGTTTTGGGGCCAAATAGCCCCGAAAAGTGAGCGCGGCTAGATTTGGTTGTAGATTTCTGACCATATTGTCATGAAAACAAGCTCGTGGCTAACGTTAAGGCCCAATGGACGCGAATTTCTTGCGCAGCTAGATTCATTTCTAGAGTAGTAGCTAATTAGCCACGAAAAAAGATTCGTGTATATATTCAGGACAAAGTCTGGAGCTAAGTACCCACATACTAGTCGTGGCTAGGTTTGTGGATATTTGTGTGGGTAATTTGAATCATTGACTCATAAATGGTCCTTCATTTCGTTAGAATTTTTAGAAATAACCACAAAACTAGCCACGAGTTCTTATTTTCGTGTCTAACATTGTTTGTTTGGAAACATCTGCGATAACAGTCACGAGATTAGCCACATGTTCTTTATTTCGTGAGAAATCTGCAGAAATAACCACGAGATTAGTCACGAGTTCTTCGTTTTGTGTCTAACATTGTTTGTTTGGAAACATCTGCGATAACAGTCACGAGATTAGCCACGAGTTCTTTATTTCGTGAGAAATCTGCAGAAATAACCACGAGATTAGTCACGAGTTCTTCGTTTCGTGTCTAACTTTGTTTGTTTGGAAACATTTGCAGAAACAGTCACGATAATAGCCACGAGTTCTTCATTTCGTGGTAAATCTTCAGAAATAACCAAAAGGTTTCAACGAAGGAAGAGGAGAAGAGTACGTTTGGATTGGGCTGCTCCTCCATATGGGCCGAGTACGGTGATCCAAAAACGGGCCCATTTCTTTTGAGTCCCAAGCCCATCAGATTTTCTATTACCCTACAAGCCCATTCCTAATTATTTTTATTATTTGTAAAATTATTTCCACTATAAATAACAACTATGTTAAAATTTAATAAATATTATCCATAGGCCTTTATTTTAAAATATTTATTAAAATAAAATATCAATCATGCTCACCTACGAAATTAATAATTTTTAATAAATTATAAATGACTTCCTAATAAATTAATAATTTTTAATTCTTATGAGAAATCATTATATTCATTTCGAATCGTTCATTCTTATGAGAAATCATTATATTCATTTATCGTTCATTCTTATGAGAAATCGTTATATTCATTTAGAATCGTTTATTCTTATGAGAAATCGTTATATTCATTTTGAATCGTTCATTTATTGAGAAATCGTAATATTCATTTAGAATCGTTTATTCTTATGAGAAATCGTTATATTCATTTAGAATCGTTCATTCTTATGAGAAATCGTTATATTCATTTAGAATCGTCCATTTATTGAGAAATCGTTATATTCATTTAGAATCGTTCATTCTTATGAGAAATCGTTATATTCATTTAGATTCGTTCATTCTTATGAGCAATCGTTATATTCATTTATAATCGTTCATTTTTATGAGAAATCGTTATATTCATTTAGATTCGTTCATTCTTATGAGAAATCGTTATATATATTCATTTAGAATCGTTCATTCTTATAAGATATTGTTATATTCCTTTAGAATCATTTATTCTTATAACAAATCATTATATTCATTTAAAACCGTTCATTCTTGTAAGAAATCTTTATAGTCCTTTAGAGTCGTTCATTCTTATAAGAAATCGTTATATTCCTTTAGAATCATTCATTCTTATAAGAAAATGTTATATTTCCTTAGAATAGATCATTCTTATAAGAAAGCATTACTTTCATTTAGAATCGATCATTTTTATAAGAAAGCGTTATATTTCATAGGGTTTAGGGTCTAGGGTTTAAGGTTTAGGGTCTAGGGTTTAGGGTTTAGGGTTTAGGGTGTAGGGTCGATCATTCTTACAAGAAATCATTATATTACTTTATAATCATTCATTCTTATAAGAAATCGTTATATTTCTTTAGAATCGTTCATTCTTATAAAAAATCATAATATTCACTTGGAATCGTTCATTCTTAAAAGAAAACGTTATATTCAATTAGAATCGTTCATTCTTATAAGAAATCATTATATTCCTTTATAATCATTCATTCTTATAAGAAATCGTTATATTTCTTTAGAATCGTTCATTCTCATAAGAAAACATAATATTCACTTAGAATCATTCATTGTTATAAAAAAACTGTTATATTCATTTAGAATCGTTCATTCTTATAAGAAAACGTAGATAATGTTATATTTAGTTAGAATCATTCATTGTTATAAGAAATCGTTATATTCATTTAGAATCGCTCATTCTTATAAGAATTCGTTATAATCCTTTAGAATCGTTCATTCTGATAAGAAATCGTTATATTTCTTAAGAATCGTTCATTCTTACAAGAAATCATTATATTTGTTTATAATAATTCATTCTTATGAGAAATCATTATATTCCTTTAGAATCATTCATTCTTATAAGAAATCGTATATTCACTTAGAATGGTTCATTCTTATAAGAAAACGTTATGTTCACTTAGAATCGTTCATTGTTATAAGAAATCGATATGTTCATTTAGAATCGCTCATTCTTATAAGAAATCGTTATAATCCTTTTGAATCGTTCATTCTTATAAGAAATCGTTAAATTCCTTTAGAATCGTTCATTCTTATAAGAAATCGTTATATCCCTTTAGAATCGTTCATTCTTATAAGAAATCGTTAAATTCCTTTGAAATCGTTTATTCTTATAAGAAATCGTTATTCATTCAGAATCGCTCATTCTTATAAGAAATCGTTATTCATTTAGAATCGCTCATTCTTATAAAAAAACGTTATATTCCTTTAGAATCATTTAATAGATAATAAAGATTAATATGATCGGTACGACGGTATCGTTATCTGTTTGGACTAACGACCTATAATTTCGAAAAATATGATCGGTAACTCATCTTTTCCTAGTTTTATCATTTTGACAATATTGGCCTAAATTATATTATTTGTATTTAAGAATTTATAAATTAGTTTGTAAATAATTTTTTTAATTTCTTTTTTTTTAAATTATTTGTTAATTTCATCATCTAGAATTTTAAATTATATTAAGAATTATACTAAAAAATGTGTGAATTTGATTATATAACTTATTATAATCCTACTTATTTATAAATTATCCAATTTTAAAAAAAATTGTTAAAAATGTGTGCAAAAATTAATGAGGGGTTTAATAGAAGAAAAAATTATTTTAAGAGGGAAAATGAAATTTGGTCTAAATTATTGGCAGGTTTGGAGGAAAAACAAAAATTTAGGCTAAATTATTGACGGGCTTGGAGGGAAAACGAAAATTTGGGCTAAATTATTGGCGGGCTTGGCGGGCTCAAACCCTATTTTCTAATGTCCATGTTCATTCAACTGATAAACCCTAAGGAACCCGAGAGAGAATCAGGATAGAACGACAAACTCTTCTTCACTGCCGACATGTCTTCTTCGCCTCCTCAAAGTCTACAAATTCATCTCCAAATTGAAAGGAACTTGAGAGAGAGAGGGAGAGAGTCAGGATGGAACGACATACTCTGGGGGAAAGCATTCGGAGTCTTCATCGCCGGCTTGTCTTCTCCGCCTCGTCAAACTCTACAAATTCGTCTCCTAATTTGTCTAAACTTTAGATTATGTTCTATAATTTTTCTGCTGATATCTTTTTGAGTTAAATTATTCTTAGAATCACAGTGGTGTGAATTATTGTTTTCAATGGGTGTGAATGACTTTTTCGAATTGCAGAAATATAGAATAGCTAGATACACACTAGAGTCAACAGAAGGTATGAATTCAGTTTACTTGTTACATTTTTGAAATCTCTGTATGGTCACTTCAGCATAATCATTGAAATTATATAGTGGCATTGAGTTAGAGATATGGATTCCGAATTTTTACTAAATCGTTGATGAGAAATCTCTGGGTTGGTGTTGTTATTGTTGTTGTTGTTGATGATGATGATGAGAAATCTCACTGTAAACTTGTCAAACAGAGTTTCCTCATCTCCAATGAACTTATTTGTTCCTCTTTATAGATTGTAGTTGACTGGGCATGTCTGTTATATTTCTCACACAAAAGATGGTCCTATTTATCAATTGAGAAATATCCAAATTTTCACTTGTTTTGTGTCGCTGAGAACCATATTTGCCCTCAGGGTTTTATGGAAGACTTGTGTGAAAATATAGAGCTTTGTCTAATTGTTTTTCCAATTTGTAATTGAAATGTTCTTGGCTGATTCTGATCTGGTTCTTTGTTGTGGCCAGTGGATGAATCTGGTTATCCACCTTATGGTGCTCCTCCTCCTTGCCATGGTGGATACCCTCCAGATGGAGTGCAACAAGGAAGAGTGAGTATGGTGAATTTGGGTCTGGTTTCAATAAGCTGATAGCTGATTGAGGTATAATCTTCTTGTTCTAATCGATTCATAGTTATTTCTTTCAATTTCACTTTTAGGCGTATATGGGTTTTAAGTATTATTACTGAATTTTGTGTTCATGAATAAACTAAATGAATAATTGTGTTTAGCTATTTTATTATTACGTTGCTTAGTGGAATAATCTTCATATCACATTATGAATGATGATGATGATATCTTGGCATCTACTGTTTGCTTAATTGATAATGTTAAATATGGGTCCATGATGTTATCTATTTTCAATACTCTTCTTCTTCTTCTTTTATTTATTATGGTTGATCTAAAATTGGTCTATATGGGAACCCAGCTGGTCTTTTAATAAGCATCTACTGCAGACTGGCTTTCCAGGGCAAGTAAGGATTTTGTAGGAGATCTTACTTTGTTTGATAACCCCCTGTGGGTTTAGAGCGTATTTTGGATTTAGATAAGAACATTAGTTCGGATATGTAATCTTCTATTATGATTAATAATAAGGGATAAGATCCATCTTTTAGTACCAAAAAAAAAGAATTGACCTCGGGCTACTTGTAAACA
The DNA here is from genome assembly GCA_964016875.1 of Fallopia convolvulus. Lineage (NCBI taxonomy): Eukaryota > Viridiplantae > Streptophyta > Magnoliopsida > Caryophyllales > Polygonaceae > Fallopia > Fallopia convolvulus. Next base: position 28,899,027 of record OZ024719.1, read on the forward strand.
TTTTTAGTAATTGCATTACTATAATGATGCAAATATGCAATATTATGGTATAATATTTTTTTTAATTTTTTAAATGCGTAATTAATTAACCACAAAATTTGAAACAAAATAGATTCAATGTAAATTTCAAGGCTATGACCACGAATTAGGGGGCGATTATGAGTTCAAATTCGACTCGACTTTAGATACAATATACATTCATGGCTAAAATTTGATGGTGATGCACTCAAAACCAACCACGAAATTCAATTCTGGCTAATATGGTTGAACGTGACTTTGGTGGCCAATAGCCACACATTTAGAAATGAACTAATTCGCGGCTATTATTTGCAGCTAAATAGCCACAAAACTAGAATTTTGTGGTTCTTTTTAAGAGTGATATTTAGCCTCGCGCGTTTTAGCCCCAGGGCACCTTTCGTAGGGCAATCCGTTGGGAATGTCGTGGCTAACGTGATTTCGTGGTTATTTTTGTGGAAGAAGTCGTGTCTATTTTCCTGACTACAGACGCGTTTCCAGCAGTCAAAGATATTGCTATGATGAAGCGATATATGAATTAAATCAATAAGAGTTGTTCTTTGTAGAATTGATACATATATATGTACATATAAATATATATATATATATACATATATATATATATACAGAATGGATTCTACATTAAATAACATGCTACATTGCGCTTAAATAAATATCTATTATTTCCTTTAATTTCCTTCTGATTCATTAAATTTGTGATTCTAATTAAAATTTACTCTGAATATTTGATTCATGCATGTATTGTCGTATTGGGCTTTTCTCTTAAGAGATAAAGCACTCAAACCGACACCAACTCGGTGACCTATATGATGACTTTATGTTACTCGATCGGCACCCTATTATTAATCTTTGTGTGAAAAAAGTACATATAAGAATTCAATGACTACGTAAATGTATATAAATCACTGCATGTAATACGATTGGAATGTTGAACCGACCATGCATGATGCTTATATTGTATACATATTACTACATAAAGGGGGAGGGAGGGAGGGAGAGAGAGAGAGAGAGAGATAATTGAGCATTCAAGAATTCATTGAAAGGATAAAACTGCAGCATGTATAACGATATTAACCATTAGCACCTACATGTTATACTTGCTACTACCACAAGACTACAATGATTATTTAATCTACTACTACATGGTATAATATTTCAATTCTAAGAATGCACGTACTTTTCTTATTTTTAATCTTATTATATTAAAATCTAAAATTCTCGAGGATTCAATGGAGGGTGGGAGGGATAGTAGAAAGGCAGCATGAAGAGGAGGGCCAACAGAATGAGCGGCACACATAGGAGGAACGCTGGTGGCTCTGGAGGTGGCCCCGACAGAAGGAGAAGTGGGCCTACCAGTATTGCCACCGTCGCAGCCACCATCAACATTATCGATCTACTGCCAAAGTATGCACTCATCCCCTCGTTGCGCTTGGGAGAACTATTCATTTATCTCACAAAATTTCGAGTGTGGTGGCCCTTGGTAATTTCGGAGAGGGAGAAGATCGAGTGAGAATTCCAAGTCGACCTTGTAATTCAATATAAAGTCTATCTTAATTCAATAATTATATATAAATTTCAAACTCGACCTCTCAAATTGGCAACCTCTTTAAGACTTGGCAGTAACATAAATTAGATACTTTACTTTTTATTTTTCATATTCATGCATGCATATTAAGATTCATGCATATTTCAACTGAATTTTAGATAATTATTAGTGTTTATATTTCCTGCGATTAATTGACACTCTTATTTAGACAAGACTAATACAATACATCTGTTGGGCCCCTAAAAACCAAGCCCAAATCCGGTGTATTACGGATACAAGGCCCATGATATCAAGCATTAACGTACGATTAATGGCGAAGATCATGGCTTGCGGAGAGATCTACGAGTAACGACCACACCATTAATGGCACTAGCGACATCCACGGGATCTGATCATGCCACCACGAAGCACCTACAACTGTCAAGAGAAGGAAATAGGTATAAAAAACATAGGAGTGGAAGATTGGGATCATCGATTCAACGGCTAGTACATACTCACACTCTCGAGCTCCTAAATAACATAACTTTCATTGTGATAGAGGATATATTCTATTGATCCATTGTCTCTTTTGTAATCTAGATGAGTGTTGCTACAAGTCTATTGCTATCAATCGAAAATCGAGACCGAGTTATTAATCCAATTTACTTCTTATATTTTACTTTGAATTTCATCTTGTTTGTAAAGTTTAACGTGTTAGGGTTGTTTTCTGGCTAAGTTTTCCTCATTGTAGCAGGTAACGTGTTACATGTTAAATCTGCCCAACACAATTGTCGCCCACCGTGGGGCTTAGCGAAAGAAAATCATCAAAAACCGTAAGAAAAGGTTTTTCATGTAGGTGATTGGGTACTAAGGAAGGTCTTCCAAAATAACCAAGAAATGAATGCTGGCAAACTTGGAGCTAATATGGAAGGACCTTATCAGATCACAAAAGTTGTCGGGCAAGGGACTTGCGAGTTAATTTCCCACGAAGGAGAGATAGTCCAAGGAGTTGGAACGCGACGAACCTGAAACTATACCACTTTTGAGAAAATTCAAGCAAGTCGCAACAAGGTACACATTTATTACTCGATATTACTTATCAAATTCATTTACATCATTTTACCTTACACACATGGAACAACAATGACACTACGAAACTAACAAGGGACGCCTTGTGACGTTTCAGGCCAAAACATGGGCCCTCGCCTTACAATCGGGCTACAATGTGCACACAATGACTAGTCACAAGATGCAAGGGACGAGAAACATGTTAACGACTCTAGAGCAAGAGGAATTTAACATGAAAAAGACATTTGTGTAATCGTTTCAAGCTTTATTATTAATAAGCATAAGAGCTTTACATCTCTGATTTCTATCACATTACACATATCTCTCTTAGCATCTACTACAAAGCGCTATTACAATGTAACATGATCAAATGACCTTCTGTCCAAACGCATTAATTTCCGTTCAGCGACGCCTTCGTCCAATCTCGTACAACCTGCAAAACAAACACTCAGACAAACAAAACACCACGCAAATATGCAACATTCATAAAAGACCCTTAGTTATGACACTAAGAGGAGAAATATAGTATGCTACAAACCATAATGCCCTAAAACAAGCAACCAAAAATTAATTGTTTAAACCCCGATGCACCGGGGGTACCAAAAGCTTCGTTTCAAACAAATGAAAACAAAGGAATTATGTTACTCCTTCGGCACATTCTCGAAAACCTGCATGTTCTCCACAACCTCCACCTAGGCTACCTCTTCAAAAACATGAGCAATCTCGTCCATCAGCAAAGACTTCTTGGTCGTAGACTCTTCTTCAGGAAATAGTCTCTCGAACTGCTCTCTCTCTTTAATAGCATCCTAGGATATGTGCTTTCCGGCTGCAAATTCTCCATCATCTCGACCCGAGCCTTGCAAGACCAGTAATCCGTTGTGTCTTCAATCTCCTTGGTCAGCGCGGCTTGCTTCTCCGATACACTTTAGAATTTATCCTCCCAATCTCTAGCGTGTGCCGACGTCTGCTCAACGATTTTTATCAGCTCTTCCACCTTCTTCTCTAGGGATTTCTTCTTGTGGTCTAGGAGTGTGCTACGCTTCTTTTCCAATTGACGACTCATCTGGCTTTGAGAAAGCTGCTCGGGTTGGTTTTTTAAATGATGCAAAATCCGACAGGGTAAGCTGGAAGATCTAGAAAAAAATAATTAATGTGTTAGAACATGAGCAAGAAGTAAAACGCTTTAATTGAAACATAATGATTTACTAGAAATCAATAATTGTACATGCCATTGGGCAGCCAACATCTCTCTGAAGAACTCAGGCATTGTCGATCGACTCGTTGCACCACGAGAACAGTTCACATGATGTGGCATTAAAGAAGCCATGCATTTTTTGCTGCCATGTCCAAAGAGAACATGGTACCAGGGAGTTCAGTCAAGCTAGGAGTGGCGTTCTTCTTCAAAGGGGAAGTCTTGGGAGTAGCACCAGTCTCCTTTGTAGAAAGAGATACTGTTAAAGACGTGTCTGTAGTTGATGCTGTTTCGGCCTTTCTTTTCTTCCGTGCCTCAACTCATTCCATGGTGGTAAGGACAGCGGTGGAGCAAGTAGTCCTTGAACCTAGAAACATGCAAGCACACAAGGTCGCACAAAATAAACACGTCGATATCTAACAAGTAAGAAAAGTGTTAATATTTACTTGACATTTCAGTATCTTCAGAGTCAGCAAAGCACGCCTTCACAAGCTTTGGATAAGATCTCTTTTCTGATGAAAGAGCCTCTGTACGAGATACAAGTTGAGCCGACATCTAGCGGGGTTGAAAAGAAGCAAGATTCACTACATCAAAAACAAACGTAGTCAAAGGTTAATGTCACCTAGAAGAGGTAAGAAGAGAAAACAGAAAAAATATTGCATGTTGAACGCCAACGAGGTTTCAAAAAAGAAGTATCAATTCCCAAAGAAGACAACTTTACACAGAAAAATTTGTCAGCCCTGCCTCGGCCCGACTTCAGTATGTTGTAAATCAAGTCGGATTTGTTTTATAGGGTTTTCAGAGTAAAGCTACCGGGACCACCTTGGAAAGACGGTAATTGCAAAGAAAGTGGACAGTTTTAAATGGGATGTCATGAGAAGAGACAAAAGATCAACGACTAAAAGAAGCCTCCAGACTTGAAGAAGCACTTGAACAGGTGACACGTTCATCAACTACTAGAGGAGAGAAAGTAAAGTGGTTGCCTATACGGAAGGGGTATTCGTACAAGCATAACCATTCTTCATTAAAAGAATCGGCTCAAACGCCAGGAGGAGGGAGATAAAGTTCAGCAGAGACTGGGAATCGCAGAGAACGCATAAGAAGGTGGGTCAGAAGAGGTACTTTCTTTTTAATGATAAGAGGTAAGAATACCGGAAGAAGTATACAAAGGGGGTGGAAGGTTCATAGCAACGAGAGAAAGATTCAATGGAAGAACTAGAAACCACCATGGAAGACAAGGAGAAAAGAAAATTGAAGAATCAAAAACAAGGGGAACGTACCTGGAAACCAAGGAAAATAGACGAGGCCGTAATGATGCTATTTGAAGCTTTAAATAGGAGATGATGGGATGTGCTCTGAACACTACACCTTCCAAGACGAGGAGCAAAAACCCACGGAAAAATTTGAGGGAAATTTTCCCGGGTTTTTGGGCGGTATTGTTGGGCCCCTGAAAACCAAGCCTAAATCAGGTGGATTACGGATACAAGGCCCATGATATCAAGCATCAACGTATGAGTAATGGCGAAGATCATGGCTTGCGGAGAGATCTCCGAGTAACGACCACACCATTAATGGAACTAACGACATCCACGGGATCCGATCACGCCACCACGAAGCACCTACAATGGTCAAGAGAAGGAAAAGGGCATAAAAACATAGGAGTGGAAGAGTGGGATCATCGAATCAATGGCTAATACATACTGACATTCTCAAGCTCCTAAAAACTTAACTTTCATTATGATAGAGGATATAGTCTATTGATCCATTGGCTCTTTTGTAATATAGAGGAGTGTTGCTACAAGTCTATTGTTATCAATCGACAATCAGCTTGAGTTCTTAATCCAATTTACTTCTTATATTTTACTTTGAATTTCATCTTGTTTATAAAGTTTAACGTGTTATGGTTGTTTTCTTGTTAAGTTTCCCTCATTATTGCAAGTAACGCATTAAGTGTTAAATCTGCCCAAAACAACATCTTCATGTATTGTTCCTTAGTTACACCAAATGAGACTCAAACTTCTTTGTTCTTAGAAGTCTCTGAACTCTAGAAAAACTAATGAGTCTTCTCAACCTAGTTCTTAAGTGAACAACTCAAATAAAGCAGGTAAATTAAACATTACCCTTGGATTCATCTACTCAATGCCCTTACACCTGGGAACCCCATTCTTCCCGTCGTCGAGATCGCACACTAGCTGTCGGCGACTTCTCAGGATCTTCCTTCTATCTTTTTTATCTCACTCTAGTGTTCATTTTTTTTCTTGGAGAGAACTGAGTTGCAAGCTCACTATTTATTAGTATTTATAGATGTATCATTCATGGAGCCCAATCCTTTTCCCTTTGGGTATTTGTCTAAAATCCCCTTGACCTCCAAGGAAGTATACTTTCTTCGCATATAACTTGATTAATAAATTGTCAACTCTAAAAGCACATCAAGTCGTTAGATGCATGGGATCGGTCAAATCTACAGACCATATCTCTAATTTGTTTAGAACAGGCTTCCTTATTTCATGTGAGTTTGTCTTTCGATTGACTTGAGAGTTGTCTTGAATAGGGAGCATGTGGCACTTGAGTTTCCTTGATGGGAACATTTATATGTAGATTTTTAGTTCATGTTTAACTTGTAGCTCCCTAATATTCTTTGTCATTATAAAAACTAGAGAAAGAAATCCTTGTTATAGTGTTGTAGAACATGAGTTCCCAGCACTGTTCCAACAATTTCCCTTTTTTGATAATGAAAAAACCATTTTAAAAAGACAATTTTTTCAATTCATGTGATGAATAAATGCATGATTCTGACTTCGCTAATGCAATGCATGACCGGATAGGTTTCACATGGAGTTCCACTCCAATGGACATAGTAGTTCCTACTTAGCATTTTGAGCAAACAATCCCCCTTAGAAAAAGCATATATAAGATAACTTATAAATAACGCATCTCACAAGATTTATATCCTCCCTTTTGGCATCATCGAAAAGCAAATGCAAGTAAGAGAAACGCAAGAGGAACACACATTCAAACTAAGTACCACACATTACTTGAGCAAAAATCTGTAAAACGGTGGAACAAATAAAGATCACGAGGTGCTAATGAAGAGAGGGAAAAGATCACGAGCGCTTAGCTCGAAGAAGGTCCCTAACTTTGATTAGAACTTTAAGAATCAAATCGTTGGTGATGGTGATGTGATGTAGCAAATTGGAGTTCCCATCACCATCTCTCTCAGCATCAAAGTTTGGAAGTTAAGTTATCTATTGTTCTTTAGGCTACTCAGAGTGCATGAAGTTCTAAATAATAGCCAAGTCTAGTTCTTGTCCAAGTCCCATTTCCTCCTTAGGCTCACAGAGCTCTTCCTTTTCCAGAAGCTTTTTGATGAGTGCAACATAAGGAAGGGAATGAGTAGGCAAAATGACACACTTGGCTATGTGGCTCATGCACCACACGCACCCATGACTCCACAAGACATCAAGGACTTGGCTAATATTCTCTTTGATGGACCAATCACTAGAGACCGAGCCAGGAAGTTGAAAAAAGCATGCACCACAGGCACCCATGAATCCACAAGACATCGAGGACTTGGCACATATTCCCTTTGATGGACCAATCACTAGAGATGGAGCCAAGAAGTTGAAGAAAGCTACAATGGTTCTTCTAGATCGTATTCCGGCTATGGTGGACAAGCATAAGGAGCCAAGATGGATCACTTCTATTTACCATGTTCAAGCTTGACTTGGACACACTCACATGCAAGAGTTGTTTGCATGCTTATCCTAGACTTACTATTTATAGTGCTTTCTAAATATGCTTTTATTTTTAATAGGATTTTCTACATATATGGACCATGTGTTATGGTCCATAATATGTGGGCTTATGGTTTTTCCAGTTAGGAAACATAATATTTTATCAATTTGGATAATTTAAGATTGGTGGGACAAATTTAGAAAGTAATATGGATCTTACTTGGAGCCTAAGTTATTAGTTGTCTTGCAACAATATCTTTTAATTAAGGTAGTTTTTATATTAGGAAACAATATCTTTTAAGAATAGCATAGGATAGTTGGCTATCTATGTCTATTTAAACCCTTGTAATCTTTCCTTTCAAGATAAGTTGTATTAAATCTTTGGAATAGAACCTTGTTTCTTATTCCAAGACCTTTCAACCCAAAACCATCTGTTGCTTTCTCTTGAATTTTGTCCAAACCAAACACAACACCAATCTGGAATTTTCTTGCAATCAATCGTTCCAATTCAATTCTCAAACACAAATCAATCTCCAAAAACATTCAATCGAGTAGTTACTTATTCTTTAAGCAATCAATTTACAAACCTTGTTGCTTTGCAATCCAAGGGAGTGATTGAGAACCTTATAGTTGAGTCATCTCAAGCAAAGTTCAAGTCTTGCAAGTAAAAGAAGAAGAGGATTAAACCTGACAAGATCGGCATATGGAAAACAAACGGAAATGAAGTGCGCCAGCTCATCAATTCTGTATTAGCGGCCAATGATGATCCAGGGCAAATTGATCAATTGGCGACCGAGGAAGTGATCCAAGAGAATTTCATCTTGGATGTTCATTATGTTGTGTTTCTACTGCGTGGGATCAACACCTTGATGTTGAACTGATAAGAAAACTTCGCGATGAGAGACATGTTATGAGTTGGTAGGCCTATAGGTTGAACTCTCTCTTCATAAAGACAATTCAAAATCTCATATTTGTTGAAGACGTCCTAATTTTTGGTGGGAAAATTTTCCTACTTCAATCCCTCTCTTAGAGACGAGGTGTCCTAGCACTATCCCCTCTTGGACCATGAAAGGGCATTTTTCCCAATTAAGCACAAGATTGGTTTCTTCACATCTTTTAAGCACCCTAGTCAAATTAACTAGACAAGAATCAAATGAAGAACCATATAAAGAAAAGTCATCCATGAAAACCTCAACTATGTCCTCTATCATATCTGAGAAGATAGCCATCATGCACCTTTGGAAGGTGGCAGGGGCATTACAAAGCCCAAATGGCATTCTTCTATAAGCAAAAGTCCCATAGGGACAAGTAAAGGTTGTTTTCTCCTGATCACCAGGATGAATGCGAATCTTCCAGATACCGTTGTAGCCATCTAAGTAACAAAAGTAATCATGTTGGGCTAAGCGTTCTAAAACTTGATCAATAAAAGGAAGCAGAAAATTATCTTTTCTTGTAGCACTATTTAGCTTCCTATAATCAATGCACATTCTCCAACTAGTTGTGGTCCTAGTGGGAATTAGTTCACCTTTTTCATCCTCCATAATAGTCATTCCCCCTTTTTTAGGGACTACATGGACCGGACTCACCCATTGGTTGTCCGATATAGGAAAAATTATCCCAACATCAAGTAGTTTTAAGATTTCCTTTTTCACCACATCTTTCATGTTAGGATTTAATCTATGTTGATGCTCTATTGTGGGTTTGTGATTATCCTCAATGTAGATCCTATGCATGCATAATGAAGGGGATATGCCAATTATGTCATCCAAAGAGTAGCCAATGGCTTTTCTATGGGTCCTAAGTACAGAAATTAGCTTATCTACTTCCTCATCTTTTAATTTAGCATTGCCAAAATTGAGCTCATTGAAAAACTACCTCCTCCTCTTCTGTAAAAGACGTTAGGAGTTTCTTAGGACATGTTAGCTTCTATAGACGTTTTATTCAGGATTTTTCTAAGGTAGCTAAACCTTTGACTAACCTACTAATGAAAGATGTAGTGTTTGAGTTGTCTACAAAATGTCTTGAAGCTTTCCACATGTTAAGAGAAGCACTTGTCTCTGCTCCTATTATACAGTCCCCGGATTGGACCCTATCATTTGAAATCATGTGTGATGCCAACAACTATGGTGTAGGTGCAGTATTAGGACAACAAAAGGATAAAAAATTCCATGTCATTTGCTATGCAAGTAAAACGCTTGATGAAGCGCATAGTAAGTATACCACGACGGAGAAGGAATTCTTTGCCATGGTATTTGCATTTGAAAAATTCCGCTCTTATCTTGCTGGTTCTAAAGTGATTGTTTACACTGACCATGAAGCCGTACGATATTTAATGGCTAAGAAGGATGCCAAACCTAGGCTACTTCGTTGGATGCTCTTATTGCAGGAATTTGATCATGAAATCCGAGACAAGAAGGGATTAGAAAACTTGGTGGCAGATCACCTATCTAGGTTGCTAGTTGAACACATCACGAATTTCAACAAAGTTGTACCAATTAACGACTCCAGACTGGATGAGCACCTCATGCTTAACGAGGTCAAAAACTGCCAAAGGCTCATTAGCAACCCTACGAGGGTCAGTATCGATCCCTCACCAAAGCTGGAGAATGCTATGTACACCGGTACCAAGCCAGAAACCCTCGATACCGAGCTAAGAAAGGTCGTTATCGAAGGAACTACTACAGCCAGAGGGTCGATATCGAACCATACTGGTCCAGTACCGACCCATCCAGGTACGTTTTCTAACCTTATTTCCAATTCAAATCCTTCCTTATCTTTCCCTTCTACTTCTCTTCATAATATTCATACCATTAGGGGGTCAAAACCCCCGTTGTTCGGGGATTTTGCTAAATAGATTGTAGGAGGCGTGATTCCCGAGGGCTTGACTCCACAAAAGAAGAAGAAGTTTCTCAATGATGTCAAACAATACTATTGGGATGATCCATTCTTGTTCAAACAAGGAAGTGGTCATCTCTTTAGGCGCTATATTCCAGAAGAAGAATTAAAAAGTGTGATCCGTCAATGTCACACTCTCCCCATCGGTGGCCATGCAAAAGGATTTAAAATCACGACGAAGATTCTTCAAAGTGGTCTCTATTGGCCAACTATTTTCAGGGACGTACAAGATTATGTGACTTCATGTGATGAATGCCAACGCTCTGGAAACATCACTTGGAGGCATGAGAACCCACTAATAGGGATCCTAGAGGTTGAACTTTTCGACGTTTGGGGCATAGACTTTATGGGACCCTTCCCCTCATCGGGCCCCTATAAGTATATCCTTGTCGCAGTTGATTATGTTTCTAAGTGGGTGAAAGCCTTCGCTACACAGACTAATGACGCCAAAACTATGGCCAAGTTTATTAAGACTAACATTTTTCCCAGGTTTGGAGTGTCACGCATTCTCATTAGTTATGGTGGATCTCATTTCATAGAAAGAAGTTTTGAAGCTCTCTTGGCTAAGTATGGGGTATCACATCGGGTGGCAACACCATACCATCCCCAAACTAGCGGCCAAGTGGAAGTTTCAAACTGAAAAATAAAGAGCATCCTGGGGAAGATGGTCTCCCGCTCAAGGAAAGATTGGTCATCCAAGCTAGATGACGCTCTATGGGCTTACAGAACGGCATACAAAACACCCCTACGCACTACTCCATACAACCTAGTTTATGCCAAGGCGTTCCATTTGCCAGTCGAGTTGGAGCATAAGGCTTTATGGGCACTCAAGGAGCTTAACATGGATCTCGATAAGGCCGGTGCAAAATGATTCATGGACTTGCAAGAGTTGGAGGAGTTAAGGCTACAGACGTATGAACGCCGAAATCTACAAAGAGCGCACCAAGCTGTGGCATGATAAGAAGTTGGTGCCAAAAATCTATGAAGTTGGTGACAAGGTACTTCTCTTTAACTCTAGACTTCACTTATTTCCAGGGAAAATAAGATCAAGATGGAGTGGGCCATTCGTCGTCCACTACATATATCCCCATGGAGCGGTTGCTGTAGTAGACAATAATGGAGCCATCTTCAAGGTTAATGGGCATCGGTTGAAGAAATATTATGAGCAGACTAACCCAGGTGAGGAAATCCGAGCCACATGGGCTCTAACATCCTCCAATTAAGCTAAAGTTAAGTTTGTCGGGCTAAAGACGTTAAAATAGCGCTTACGGGAGGCAACCCGCTTTTATTTTGTTTCCCTTTTTGCTAGCTCTCTTTTGATTTATTTTTAGACTAGGTTTTAGTTCTTTTTCGGAATAAAATTCTTTGAAGAAAAAAGAGAGGGGGTAAAATAGAGCAAAAATTGAGCCCACAATCCGGATACCCTCAGGTACGTTCTTTATTTCATGCTTTCTTTATCTTTATTTTATTTTCATTTATCCAAACAAAACCCTTCTTCACATCCAAACTCACAAACCGCCATACCTCTCGAGCCTCCTTCTCCTAGCCCCCTCCCCTCTCGTACCTTTCACAAAACCCGCCGCACTTCAACCTAGCCACCGCCGTCACACCATCACCACCGCCCAGATCTACCACCGCATGTGCACCGCCTGCACACGCTCGGTCCACACAACAAAAATCGGAGCCCCACCTCGGTACCGAAGGAAAATCCCTCTTGTTCGTTACCAAACCAAACACCTTCGTTACCGATCGAAACTTCTTCTAAATTTCATTCTATTCTCGGATCTAAGGTATGAGTCCTCAAACCTTCATCTTCATTAGTGGATTTCTTAAATTTCATGGTGATTTTTGGTTGATTCTTGCATACTTAGATCTAGATCTAGGTTGGAGTTCTTGAGCACGAATTTTAGCCTCTATGCCTTGATTTGGTGTTGATTATTGATGAATGATGTTCTTCCATGCTTAAGATTGAATTAATTTTGTTTTTTTAGCATGTGTTTGATTGTTCTTGAGTTTTCTACATTTACACCATGTCTCTAGATATTTTGGCATGGTTTTTGGATGTTTTTGGGTAAGTATGGGGTTCTTGGTGCTTGGAATACCTTGAATTGATATTACTTTTGCTAAATTGAGGCCTTGGACGAAAGATTGTTGGCCAAGAACCGAAAAAAATTCGGCCCTTGCCAAAATCTGAGTTGCAGCAGGATCGGTATCGACCTCTAAGGGTCGGTATCGACCCCTGCAGATTGTTGTTTCTTTTATTTTTGTGTTCATTTGGATATAATTCTAGGATGTATCTTGGCTCTTTTATGCTTAATTAATTAACTTTTGATCAATTATGCATATTAGCTTTGTTCTCCTATCTATATGGCATGCAATTAGGTGAAATTGAGTGATTTTTAGCATATGTTTTCAATTCAAGTATAGGGTTACTTGTTTTTTGTGTTTTGTGGGGAACATTACCTTGGAAATTTTAGAATGTGCATGAGATAAATGGCTAGCTCAAGCCGCTCAAACAAGAAGCCAAGCAAAAGGCCAGGGAAGCCTAGCCCTCCACTGGACTTTGTGCTCGAGCTTCATAGTGATTGGGAGGAGCAAACATTTAATGAGTTAATGGCCAAGCCTCACAAAACGAGGTGGTTCTCTAGATCCAATGCCCGGACACTTGGCATATATGAGGACGTAAAGCAGGCCTTTCTTCATATTGGTGCCTACCATCTCTTAACCTCCGATGAGCCGCATTACCCAGCCCTCACATCCGAGTTCATCACCACTCTCAAGCTCTCACTTAACAACCCCGAAAGGCCAGGAATAGTTCAATTTCGGCTTGTTAATCAACCTTACTTCATCAAGCTATCCGACGTCAACTGCCTACTTTGATTCCCTAATTCCGAGCATGGGTACAAGGCCCCAAATGACTTCAAATTTGAGGATACATGGAGGTATATCACGGGTAAAAATTTTACCAGTCATGGTGCGCTTCCCCCAAAAGACATTGTCAACGCTGTTTTCCGCATCATCTTGTGGATTTTAGCAAGTATAATTTGGGCAAAGGCGGAACTGACAAGACCAACAAAGAAAGAGGTGGCATGCCTCCGTACTATATATGCTATTCAAGGATCCACCACCCATGAATTTGGGTCTCAAGTGGCTCAAGCATGTGCTATCCATCCGGTCAAGGTCGGAGGAAATTTATGTGCGAGGCATGGTCACTCGGCTAGGTAAGAGATGTGGGATCGATCTTTCCAAATTCAAAGTGGGGCAACCCCCTCAGTTTCTTGACTCCACTTATTGGACGTCTTCGGGTATTCTTAAGACCGTTGATGGCGTGCTTACAACGATGGTTGAAGGTTGATAAGTCATGGTGACCCCGACAAGCTTGAACTTTTTTACCTTCCAAATTGGTACTCAGCTTGGACTTCTCGACCTTACCCTTTTGGGTATTCTTCATGCTCTGTCTTCAGAACTTCCTCAAGGAATACTTGGAAATACATAAAACCAAGCCCAAGTACTCGGCCCAACTTGTCCGCGTGAAAGGTGATGGCACGGTCTTTTTATCAAAGGGCGCAGCCGCGCTCCACCTCTGAGCCCGCGTCATACCATTGGTTCAACATTCAGTTGACACTTTAGAGGCTGTTTTGACCCCCTTCGATTTGGAATTTGGACTCGAAAAATGAATATGAATTGTAGCTATTTGAATTATCTTTCCAATGATAACAAATGTAGCTCCATCAAACCACTATAGCTCCCAAACCAAGCATTGCAAGATAGAGGTGTCGAAACAACAACTCAAATACATAGCCCGGATTTAAGCGTTCTTTTCCCATAACCTCTTTGGCCATAGCTCTTCGAATCTTCACTTGCACCATTCTAAGCTTCATCTTGATCTTCAAAATCCACCACAATGAGCTAAGATTCGCTCCGTCTTACTCCAATACCTAAAATCCTGCAAAACCGAGCAAACAAGCGCAATCTACCCGAAAACACTAAATCCTAAAAACTAAGCTAAAACTAAGCTAAACCTATGCAAAAAACATAAAATATGCATCTAAACTACACCTATATGCAAGCTATCAGTTTGTGTGTGTTTACTTGTTAGTTAACCATGGATGTTGTAGGAAATAAAAAAAAAAGAGGGAGAGAGTTCGACAGGGAGGGAGAATTAAGGAGATAGGGAGATTTTTATTGTTATTTGGTACAAGATTTTTTCGATTGGTTTTGATTTTGAAGTACAAACAGTATTTGGTAAGTTTTAATTAGTTATTAGCTTATTTGGATTCTATTGGATTTTCCAGATCTGGATTTATAATTGATTTGGAAATCAGTGGATTTATAGTTCTTACAAGGTGTTTTGAATATTGGTTTTATAATTAGTATAGTCTTCAAGGGTAATTTTAAGGTTTTGTTGTGTAATGATGTTTTGGAGATCTTTGATCAAGATGTACAAAAAGGTTTTAAGTAGAAAAACATTCTTTTATACATATAGTATATCCTATTTTGGATTTGTACAAAATAATTTATGAGGCAAGCTAACTTTTCATCGTTTTAGGGTTAGAGTTTGTAAGTGTAAAAAGGCTATTAATTTTTCACTGGGTAATATATATATATATAAATATATATATATATATATATATATATATATATATATATATGATGCGACCTTGCCTAGCCTCGGACCCAATCTCGGCCAGCCCGAGACTCCCTAGGCCTTGGCGACCCCCTTGGTGTAGGACTTAGTCATATATTATGTATTTTCTTATTTTAGCATATTTCCATTTATGTCTTTTTTAATTTAGTTGTTGCTATTTTTAATATTACTATTTTTGTTTTTATGGGCTTTTCGACGTTGGGCCTTGCTTGCATGCAAACCCTAGTCCATTAAGCCTTGTTGCTTGTTAGGGTTTCGAGAGCCTCCTCTTTATAAGGAGCTCTCGAGCTCATTTATTATTTATGCACACTTTGGATAATTAAATAGTTGAGGGACTCTCCTTTTATTTATCCTAGTGCTTGCGCATTGGTTCTATCAATTCAACACGTTCGATCTTAGTTGTTCTTGTTCGATTGCCCTAGATTCGATCCATCCAACATTGGTTCGAGTCTTTCAAGTCTTTCGTTGCCATTGTCGAGACACAATACTCGTTCCAACGTCAAGATCCGTCGTATTCCGTAACGAGGGACGCATCAAATGGTATCAAAGCCGATGGTCTTAGGCCGTGATTAAAGGCAAGAGACAACGACATGCTATCTGTCTTAGACAAGGTTCTGCGTTGCGTGATATTTAGTTGTTTCTTTGCTCCGGGAATTCATCTTAGAGGTAAGTCGTTTACGACTTGATCAGTTTCTATTCAGTTCTTGTTAGACTTTGTGCCGTTCTTGTAGGATTGGTTTTGGAGAACTAGTCCCTAATTGATTGTCTTATGGAAAAGTGTTTACTTGTGTGATATGAATGCAAACGGATTTCAAAGTGTTTTCATCATATGTAAGGTATTCAAACGTTTTCTCTATGCAGGTACCATTCTCGGCATGGCCATGTGCATAGTCCTTGTGGAGGAGTGACAAATACATATGGTTTACGTGACAGAGAATCACGCCCCCTTCAAAAAAGTTATCTGTGTTTTGGGCGAGTGCTTCAGTGGAGGTTTGACACAGGTTTAGAAGTGTTGATTTTTGAAGGGTGGGAGATTGGGCCTCTACACCTAGGCGTAGGGTTGATAAATGCCATAGAAGTGGAATGAAATGGTAAGTGAAGTATTGTATTATTATGTATGAAATTGTGTGTATGAATATGTGAATGTGTGGATGTGTTATGTGCGATTATGTGTGTGTATGATCAATTGAAAGTTAGGTATGGATTTAAAATTGATATGTGTTGTGTTCGGACCTTGCCTGTGCGTGTGTTAGAAACTTGATTGGTTTTAAAACGTCTTACTAGTACTACATGATTTCTAGCTTGTATTAGACTAGTAGCTGACCCCTCAGGGGCTTATTTTTCAGTTGCAGGTATGAATTAGGAACCGTGATAGAACCTCAGTTGAGTGGTGGAGGGAAAGGTTGACATGGGTGTCAATAGGTTTGGGATGGTTATGGAAGTTTTAGTTTCTATTCATATTTTTGAGCTTGTTATAGTTGTAACCTTCAATGGTGAATTGTGTTGGGATGGTTGAGAAGGTTAGTTATTTTATGTTTCACGAATTGGTTCCTTGCATGTTTTATAACTTTTAGTTTTTATAATTATAAGTTGGAAGTTTTAGTTATGCTTTTCCCGTCGTACTTGAGTTGCAAGATCCAAGTGAACTCGTTGTTAGACTAGCATAAGTAGTACCCGGTGAGGTCTACTATTGAGTAGCATCCCGATGTAAAGACGGGGTGTTACAATCCGCATCCCTAATTCTATACTAATATACAACAAATCAGAAAAAGAGTGTGAAACAAGGAAGGCCACAAAGAATCGGACCTAAAGTTCTGTACTAGCGCATTATGAATAATAATAATATGTTGCTATATCTAATAATAAACAAACCATAAGTTCATTTATATAGCAAACAAGTAGTTTCCAACATAGAGGAACATCCTTAACATAATCGAAATATTTAAAAGGTTACAAGGGAGAATATCTAATTGCCTTGAACTCGACTTGGCCTTAGTAATAGCGCGGAGTTATGGGTGAGTTAAAGTTCTCGATAATTCGACCTAATTATTTGAATATGGATAATTCAATAAAATGAAATATATTAATACCCTTTATTTGATTTCTTAGTTTAAATCCATATACTTCTACTTTATATGAATAAGGAATAATTTAAATTATTATCCTAATAATTTAGTTTAGAAAATTCAATAGTAATTCTATATAATTATTTCATGATAAGGTCATTGATAATTTTATAAAAATTATAACTTATATAAATGAGCATGCAATTAAATAATTTCATAAAATCCTAAGTGATAACCCTTTCATAATATTTATTTAATTATACTTAAATAAATATTATATTTATTCAAAAATAATTTTAACATAAGAAACAATTATATATGGGTCGGGAATTAATATTGATATGAGATGGGCTCAGTTTTGGCACCAATTTTTATACGGGCGGACTTAGTAGCTATTCTTTCTAGTTCTTTTAATAACATTTTGATGTGCTTCTTAAAATAGAAATGGGCCTAATTTTTAACTTAAGCCCATAACCACAACTAATAAAATAGCCCAATACCTAAATAGAAGCCTTTCTTCTTCCTTGGTTCAATGCCCAACAACAACAGCACTGGCGGCTCCAACAGCTCCGACGTGCAGCTCTAGTGGTCCTCTGATGGTGCATGCGAGCAGTAGGCAATGGCCGGCGACGGTTGGTGGTGGCAGCGAATTAGGGAAGGCACCAAAAAATTTAAAATTGGAATTTGGGGAAAACATTTGATTTTTTGGGGAACAAGATGAGAACAAAATCCTTGAATTTTGGGCACAATATTGGACGAAAATGGATGTGGAGAAAAGAGTGATGGTGTGCCCTTCTTGTTTGCCCAAATGCCTCTTTAAATAGGCGAAGGAGAAGTTTAGAGGAATGAAGTAATTATGGAGTCTAGGCCTAGGGTGGTTGGAAGGAAAAAGAACAAAAGAAGCCATTGGTAATGTTGGAGGTGACTTAGCAAAAGAGATAAGAGGAGATTAGGGGTTGAGGAGGTTGTGTAAGAGAAAGAACCTTCCACCAATCCTCTTGATAATGGAACAAGCCTCCATTGCATGTCTTTGGAAGCTTCTAAAGCGAAAGAAGGGAATAAAAGAAATAAGATACCTCATGTTGCAATAATTATAAGGTGGGATGGTGGTTAGGATTATGAGTAAGGAGTATATAGATCTAAGGTTTAAATCCCACATCCCCTATTTTATTTGAGGGAATTGGCCCAAAAGTCCTCCTTAAGCTCATTTATTACAAATAAGTAAGGTTTTATGTTTTTTTATTCCTGTAACTCTCGATTGAACAGTTTCTATTTCTCCTCATTTTCCACTCCACTCTCAACATCCATGTTCTCAACTTCCACGATTTCGATTTTCCACTTTGAGACTCAATTTCGACGATTTTGGTGATCTTCGTCGTTTTTGCTATTCGAATCTCTGTTGAAGTGCATTACAGTTGTTGTTGACGATTTTGTTGCTCTTCTTCGACAATTTAGTTGGTTGTTGACGAGTAATTACATTCCAAGAAGGATATTTGATTCGTCAATGGTAATTTGTTTGTCAATTTGCTTATTGTCGTCAATTATAGTCTTATTTTGTTGTTGTGTTAGGTTTCTAAGTAGTTGCTTTGATTTTCTAGTTTGCGTGTTCTGGTGTTTTGTTTGTTTATTACGGTTTTGTTCTCTTTTTTGTATAGTTGTGAGTTTTGTTGTTTCGATTTTGGTTTTAGGCTTTAATTTATTACAATTTTGTTATTACATTTGTTCGTTTTTCACTTTTGGTTGACATTTTAGATTTGTGTTCACAATTTTAATTTCAGTGTTGGAATTGTGTTGACAGTTTTAAATTTAGTGTTATTACATTTGATCGTTTTCCTTTGTTGACAATTGTACTCATTGTTGACAATGTTGCTTGATATATGCCGATTTTGATGACATTTGATATAGTCTTACACATGTTTTAGGATATTTGAGGTTTATGTTGACAGATGCAATGCTTTTATGACTAATGTAGAGATTGTTGAAATTTTGCTATTCTTTGATGACATATGTAATTATAGAAGGCTTGAATTTCAATTTTTGTTTAGTTTTCAAGGCATTGTTGACAGTTACTTAGATTGTTGACAGTTGTAATTTTTGATGGTACATGTTATTAAATTTGCTAATATTGTTGACAATTGATCTTATATTCTGTTGACATATGAGGTTTTGATTACAATTGTATTATGGATGACCATTCTCTATGATTGATTTCAGGTTGAAGTATGTCTCAGAAAGAAATGAAATATGTTTTACCTCCATCCAAACATTATCCGGGGAAAGTTAACCACTACAAAAAAGTTGATGTTGTAGAGACCATTAAGAAACATCTCTCGGTTGACAGTTGGAACAAACTGTGCAATGGTTGCCTTGGTCCTGTTGTTAAGTTTGGCGATAGGCGGCATTTACATTCCCAACTCATTCATCATATGTTATTGCATGAGTTAGAAACCAAGTACAAGCATGATATGTGGTTTAAAATAGGTGTGAGTGTTTTTCGGTTTTCTCTTGGTGATTTTGCTGTTGTGACTAGGTCAAATCGTTCGCAAGAAGCGCTTCCTGAGATTGCTCCAACTCATATGCCAAATGAGCTTGTTTGTAGTAGGTGTAGATTTGGAGAATTGGTTAAGATTTTCAAAAAAGATAAAGGTGAAGAAAGAAAGTTGAAGCTTGCTCACTAGTTGATTGTTGAGGGGATTTTGTTTCCTCGACGCAAGGACGCATATGTTAATGCAAAATATCTTGCTCTCTTATCTGATTTTGATGCATTTAGGGTATTGATTTGATTTTGTGTTGCTTTTGTTTTGTGTTTAATTGTTATGAAAATTTTATAACTGATTTATGTTCAATTTTGTTTTTGTGCACAGGTCTGGATTTTGGAGAGTTTCCCTGCTTTTAAAGAAGTTTGTTTGTTTGATTGTAAAAATCCAAAAGAAGTGCCTTATATGCTGCGGTTGAGTGGCGGTTCAGTTTATATTAGGCCTTCGACACTCTTTGAAATAATGGAAAAGAAATTGGTATGTGACAATATATTCTTGACTTGAAAGTTATTTTTAGTTTTTGCTGACATTTCGTAGTTGACATAACATCATGTGTTGACATTACATTGTTGACATTGCATGGTTGACATTACATTGGATGATATTAAGTTTGGCTTTACATTGTTGACACTGCATGGTTGACATTACATTGGATGATATTAAGTTTGGCTTTACATTGTTCACACTACATGGTTGACATTACATTTGGATGACATTTACATTAGGTGACATTGTTGACAGTGCATGAGTTAATATATGGTTGATATTTCATTGTTGATAGTTTAATTGTTTTGTTGACAATACTATGAAGATAATAATGTTCTTTATTCATGTGTTTTCCAAGTTTGTGTTTACCCTCCATATTCACAGTTTGTATGGTTTAAGGATTGTGACTATCTAAACGAGGTTGGTGTTCCTGATTTTGATGATTTGATTGAAGGGATCATGGTGAAACAAGAAAAGAATGATGAAGCATTGGCGCGCAACATTAATGATGAAGAGTCTAAATCTTCTACAAAGGATGACTTAGCTGATTTTGTCTTAGCTCCGAATACTTTGGAGTACAAAAAAGCGGATAAGCAATTGTCGGTTGATGTGAAATAACAACAAGATAAAGAACAAAAAGTTAGGCTCAAGAGGAAGAGTTCTAGGATTTCCGGTAATGTGGTTGAAGGTAAAGTTAGAGTATTGAGGAGCGTTGATGGTGGAAAAAGTAGGAAGAAGGTTGTTGTTGACAAACAGAAGGGTAAGAAGCTTAAGGTTGAAGCTAAGAGTCAGTTAGGGTTGAACATCATCAAGATGATAAAGTTTAGCCAGATAAGCCGGTTAAAAGAGTTAAGTTGAGCCAACCTGTTTTTAGTATTCCAACCCTCTTGAATAAGTTTAAAAGGGCAACATTTGAGGATGAACATGCTGTAGTGGTGAGGAATGATGATGTTAATGAAGAATTGTTAGATAATTCGAAGGCTGATGTTGTTGACAAAAATGTTGTTGATGAATATTTGGTAGAGAATTTGAAGGTTGATGATGTTGTTGTTGATGAAGATTTGGTAGAATCTGAACAAGGATGATGTTGATGAAGAGTTGATGGATAATGTGAACATTGATGTTGTTGATGATGATTATGTGGGTGTTGAAGACATTGAAGTTGCAAAGATTCTGTTCTCTGCCAAGGAACAAGGCAATTTGGTTGACATTAATGTTGATGGAGTCCCACTGTCTTCCCAAGAGAAGGCGAAGGCCGAAAAATATAAAGAAATGCATGAGCCTCAATGTGTAAAAGATTTGAAAGAGTCCATGTCTTCTATGCATAGGTTGATGAAAGTTGTTCAGTTGAAGTTAACTACTTTGGAGATGAAAAATGTTCATGTGTCAAATTAAGTTGATTACATTCATAAGAGTTTAGTTGGTAGAGGTCTGGTCTCTGATGCTTCAGATTCAGAATCTGATCCGAAAGATGTTTTGGAAGTTGAAACTTCCATTGGAAAGAAAGATACAAAGCAATTGATTCCAAGTCCAGGTAATCTTGTATATTCTTTTATTCATGTTGACACATGCTCAAATTTGTTGTAATTGGACATTTTTTTTTGAATTTTATGTCGAAGGTTTTGCTTTCAATTGTGATCTATTGCACTTAGTATGCTTGTTGACAATTATTATTCTTTAATACAATTGAAAAAACAAGGGACATAGGTAAAGAAGATTTTGTTGGAAAGGAATATGATGTTGAAATGGAAGTTGTTAACGATCTTCTTGTTGTTGATAATGAGGCTTTGTCAAATAATGGAGAAAGTATTGTTGTTGATGTTAGGAAGGGAGTTATTGTTGGTGATGAGCCTCTTATTCTCAATAAGGATTTCTGTGATGGTGCAACAGATGTTGTTGTTGATGTTTCTAACAGTGAACCAAATGTCAACAATGATGTTGGTAATCCCGAGACAAACAGTATGTCTGGTGTAGTCGGGAAGGAGGATGTTGAGGATGAAATAGTATGTGACAAAAAGGGTGTGTATGGTGAATTTGACAAGGATGTACTTGTTGGTGATGTAGTAGATGAAAAAAATAGTATGCATGGTGAAGTTGACAAGGAGGTACATGAGGGTGAAGTAGTATGTGTTACTAAGGATGATCTGGTTGAAGAACGAAAGGAGATTAGAACATGAGGGTGAAGTTGACAAGGAAATTGAAGTTGACAAGACTGAACCTGAGGGTGATGGCGCTTTCAAAGGATGATCTTGGTGAGGAAAGAAAGGATAATTCAACTGATTTCAACTCTGAAACTTTAGCTGAGCGTGCTGAATTAGACTTTGAGCTACGACCTATTTTGAAAGAGATCAAGGATAAATGATCTCAGTCTGTTGAGCATGGTCATATATTTGACTCTTTGATTGGAGCAGAAGAAGAGGAAATTGTAAGAGATACCGAAGATCTTGATGCTCCACTAGATACAAGAATTTCCTCAAGGAATAAGAAACCTAGCGCTGCAGTGTTAACTCCTTTTACCGAGGAGAAGAAGAACAAGAAGGCTGAAAAGAAAAATAATAATGAGGGAAAGGAAAAGGAGGGTGAAGATAAGAAGAAGAAGAAGAAGAAGAAGAAGAAGAAGAAGAAGAAGAAGAAGCCACCTGTGACTAGGAAGCCCAATCACTCTTTTTATCCAGATGCAGATCAAAAATTATTTCATGATTGGTTATATGATAGATAAGTAATTTTCAAAGGCTTTATATGTTTTAATTGGATGACAGTGTTAAGTTTCATCATGTCGAACAACTATCAACATTTATCAATGACAATTGTTGAGAATTGTTGACACTTTTGATTTGTTGCCATTTAAAATGTCATCAAGAAGAATTGGTTGACACTTTATATAAGCTATTAAAATTTGTTGACATTTATTATTTTTCACACATGTAAGTTTTATATTGTGATCAAGTTGACAGTTTTGTTTGACAATAGACAACTGAATATTGTTGACAAATAGAAAAATGAATGTTGTTGACAGTTCACATTTAACAACTGCCAGTTGTTGACAGTTATTATTGTTGGCAATTAACAATTTTCATCAAGAAGAAGTTGATGACACTTGATGTCAGCTAATTACCTTTGTTTGTATATATGTTGACACATTTTATTGTACTTATTTTTTAGTCCTGACAACGCTACCATAACTGATTTCGATCAAATGCTTACAAAAGAGTTTTTCACCATTCTTAGGACCAAGAAGTTTGGCTAGGGACTAAGGTAAGTTGTGTTTTTTTCTTTCAGTGTTGGTTCAATTGATATGTTGCGTTTTATTAGTTCTATGTGGACAGTTTTTTTATATCTATTTAGCACATGTGTGAGGCTTTGTATCACATGAGAAAAATTATATATGACTATCCAGAAGAAACAAGAAGAGCACGTTCACACTTTCAAGGAACGAGGCGACCATGAGGTATTCAGCGTTTCTAACCTTGTTCCTTCGTTTTCTAATGATTATGTTGAGGATGTTCAAAATCACGGTTCGAGGATGACCATTGTAAAGGGGAGGAGACTTCCTTCCAACAAAGGGTGATGAGTGACACAGAACAACCAAAAAGAGAGACTCCTTTCCATGGATTAGAACAACTCATTACCATCAAGTGTCAAATAGAACTGATGCACATATTGGAATTGTCTCCTACAATCAAGCATCGTCCTACCATCACTCCTAGCTCCATGAACTCATTGGCTACACCATGGATGGATGCATTTCCTATATTTCCTTCAAGTTTGCCCTTCTTGCTCCATGAGGAGGACGAGGATGTTTTAGTCACTCCAAGCGATGATTACATTCCTTTTCTTGTGGAGGCCAAGAAAGATGTCTTTGTCATGGAGAATGCCACACCAAGGGAGATAGAAGCCCTACCTCCATTGTTGAGCTCACATGGTGATACAAGTGCACTTCTCAGGGAAGTTTCTTGCACTCCCCTATTCTATATTTATGACTATGTGTTGGTTGTGTCACATGCATTTGATCAAATAATTTCACTTTTCTTTCATGCATTTGTGACATCTAGGACTAAGTACTCTTGCTTCCATTTTAGTCCTCTTGCCCAATACATGTCATCTAGGATGCATATAGGTCATAGAATTCCATTGATGCCTACCTACACTCAATCTCTTCATTGCTTTATTACGAGATGTACCTGTAAGAATAGGAAGATAAGTGCTGTAGCTAGTGCATACTTTCTGTCCTATCATATTGAGATTGAAAATATTATTCTTAACTTGACTTCTATAGATTGTACTTGCTTGTGCTTCCCTTGATGTGTCCTTTGTTTTACAGACTTGATAGATTTGAGGACAAATCCTTTTAAAGGGGAGGAGGAGGATGTGATTCCGTCTACCGAGTCATGACCCCACGGTGCCGTGCCAATCGGGGCGCCGTTGCACACACTAATTACTGACCTTGGCATGCCTTGGTCTTTGATGGATGGTAGCACTTCTTCGGGAACTTTTAAAGGCACTATGCACCATGATTTGAGTGAAGATGTCAGCCCTAATCACAAGGTCAATTTGCACGACAAAGGAGGGTCTTCACTTGGACAAATATCCAAGGCCGGTGTCCGAGGCGCTAAGAAGCCAAGTCAGGGTACTACGCCC
Organism: Fallopia convolvulus; assembly: GCA_964016875.1. Taxonomy (NCBI): domain Eukaryota; kingdom Viridiplantae; phylum Streptophyta; class Magnoliopsida; order Caryophyllales; family Polygonaceae; genus Fallopia; species Fallopia convolvulus. The sequence goes on from OZ024719.1 coordinate 28,923,852, forward strand.
TATTTTGGAGGCATCACGCGTACCCGAGCTAAAGCAATGCTCGACAAGATCAAGGAGGAGATCATGACTCATAAGTTGGATTTTGGCTAACAATGGAGACGGGTGGAGTAATATTGTGACTTTTCGTGAAACTAGTGCACAAACTTGACTTATGTTTCGTTATGGCCTTTAAGTTAGTTTCATTAAAATTTGGGTTGTTTTATGTAATAACGAGAGGAGTTATGGCTGAAATGAGAGGGAGAGAGAGAGAGTGAGAGTGAGAGAGAGAGAGAGAGAGAGAGAGAGAGAGAGAGAGAGAGAGAGAGAGAGGAGTGGTCTAGGGTATTAAGTCTCATTTGTGGCCTCCTTTGAGGTTAGACTTGAACGATGAAATTTACTTGTTTTCAATCTAAGTTCTCTGTTTTGTTTTTCTTACAATCTCGTTGTTTGATCGTTGGTGAGTCATATCCGACGCTCTTTCAACCTAGTTTGTTGATCTTGGTGCGTAATATCCAAGATTCAACATCCATATCCAACAATCCATCAATCCACTTTCAATCGCTCCATCCATCGATCATCTCCATCTCGGTAGAATTCTGCACCACACACGTATAGTCGCCATAACTTCTAAATTACATCTCATCTGGATCTGAAATTTTGGAGACTTAAACTAGAATCAATGATCTAACTCTGGGCTTTAGAATCACCCAATTCTGAGTCCGTACGATGGAGATCTACCATTTTTATCCCAGACGAAATTCAGCCATCGAGCTCCACCACCAACGAACCATGTGAAGCGTTTTCCGAGTTCTCTTGGCGATCCCTTTCCATCATCATCGTCATCAATGATCCAGCTATCAAGTGGTATCAGAGCCACACGAAGGTATCGCCATATAATTCTTGTTCCAACCTTGAATTTCCACTTGTTGCAAGTCTTTCTTGGTCGAATTTACCTTGTGGTTGCGTGAGTTGTTATGTGTTGTGGTTGCCTCGTGTTGTGTGGGTGTTGTTGTCCATTGTTTGTGGTTGTTCTTGGACGAACTCGATGAGCAGCCATGGCTGAATTTTGCTTGAAAAAAACGTCCATGGATAGACACTAAATGGTCCTCATAAATTGGTAGTCGAAGGGTTACTTCTCTTGTTTGTTTAATGCCTTCAACTAGTAGATGTTTTTAATGAACTTATGCTGATTCGTGAGAGCTAAAAACGTGGGAATTGTGTCAAAAAACCAGCCTTAAATTCTTTCATTACATGCTTGTTGAAAGGTTCAATGCTAGGATACGGAAACGACACCAAGACGGAACATCTTGTGTTGTTGTTTAAGTAAATATTTAATCTTTTGTTGAAAATCAGAAAAACCTTGTCGGCGGCGTAAAGCTAATAAGGGGCCAGGCACAGAAAAAAAGATTATGACTAGAAAAACCTTGCCCTGCGGCGTAAAGCTAATAAGGGATCGGGCACGGAAAGAGTAGTCAACTAGTAGAGCCTAGCAAAGGCGTACTCGAACAAAAAAAATTAATTAATTAATTATACTTGATGCGTGTTGTCTTGGTGGTTTAGTAGCTTCCTAGCATTGTTATCTTAGACAAGTGTGTGGTGAATCTCTTCTTTGTTTATCCTTTGTTGTCTTTTGTATACTTGCAACTTGTCGGATTTTCATCTCGGGCAAGTCTTGGTGGTTAATTCAAGTGCACTCTATACCTTTATTTTTGCCGTGGTTGTAAGATGACAAGTGTAGGTGACGAGAAGGATAAGCAAGAGGTTGAAGAGACGTCCACTAGTTCGGTGGCTTCCATGTTGCAATCCTTGCAACAATCCTTGCAACAATCCTTGCAACAATCCTTGCAACAATCCTTGCAACAATCCTTGCAACAATCCATGCAATCCATGGAGACACGCATGGAGGCATGCTTTGATGCCTTGGAGAGCCGATTCCTAGGGCTAGATGAGAGGAACCGTGGGGAAGATCAAGAAGAAATGAGAAGAGCACGTTCCCACTTTAAAGGAACAAGGCGACCATGAGGTATTCAGCGTTTCTAACCTTGTTCCTTCGTTTTCTATCGATTATGTTGAGGATGTTCAAGATCAAGGTTCGAGGACGACCCCTTGTAAAGGGGAGGAGACTTCCTTCCAACAAAGAGTGATGAGTGACACAGAACAACCAAAAAGAGAGACCCTTTTCCATGGATTGGAACAACTCATTACCATCAAGTGTCCAATAGAATTGATGCACATATTGCAAGAAGAGGAAGAAGTTGTGGAATTGTCTCCTAAAATCAAGCATTGTCCTACCATCACTCCTAGCTCCATGAACTCATTGGCTACACCATGGATGGATGCATTTCCTATGATTCCTTCATGCTTGCCCTTCTTGCTCCATGAGGAGGACGAGGCTGTTTTAGTCACTCCAAGCGATGATTACATTCATTTTCTCGTGGAGGCCAAGAAATATGACTTTGTCATGGAGAATGCCACACCAAGAGAGCTAGAAGCCCTACCTCCATTGTTGAGCTCACATGGTGATACAAGTGCACCTCTCAGGGAAGTTTCTTGCACTCCTCTGTTCTATATTTATGACTATGTGCTGGTTGTATCACATGCATTTGATCGAATAATTTCACTTTTCTTTCATGCATTTGTGACATCTAGGACTAAGTACTATTGCTTCCATTTTAGTTCTCTTGCCCAATACATGTCATCTAGGATGCAATTAGATCATATAATTCCATTGATGCCTACCTACACTCAATCTCTTCATTGCTTTATTATGAGATGTACCCGTAAGAATAGGATGAGAAGTGGTGTAGCTAGTGCATACTTTCTGGCCTATCATATTGAGATTGGAAATGTTATTCTTAACTTGACTTCTATAGATTGTACTTTCTTGTGCTTCCCTCGATGTGTCCTTTGTTTTACAAGCTTGATAGATTCGAGGACAAATCCTTTTAAAGGGGAGGAGGAGGATGTGATTCCGTCTACCGAGTTATGGCCCCACGGTACCGTGCCAATCAGGGCGCCGTTGCACATGCTGATTTTTGACCTTGGCACGCCTTGGACTTTGATGGATGGTACCACTTCTTCGGACACTTTTAAAGGCACTATTCACCATCATTTGAGTGAAGATCTCAACCCTAATGACAAGTTCAATTTGGACGACAAAGGAGGGTCTGCACTTGGACAAATATCCAAGGCCGGTGTCCAAGGCGCTAAGAAGCCAAGTCAGGGTACTACGCCCTATTTTGGAGGCATCACGCGTGCCCGAGCTAAAGCAATGCTTGACAAGATCAAGGAGGAGATCATGGCTCATAAGTTGGATTTTGGCTAACAATGGAGAAGGGTGGAGTATTGATAACGCCTAATTTAGTCATATTTTAGGGGTCTAGTATGCATATTAATTAGATCATATTCATGCATATTTTGCATATTTTTATTTATTTTTATTTTATTTTGCATTCGGAGTCTACACGTTTCCTTTGTTATATATCAGGTATTTTTCGGGTAATTTTGGAGACGATTGGATGATATTTTAAGAGCTTACAAAAGTATGGACGAAGACTTGAAAATAAATTAATTTGGGCCTGAGTTCCTATATGTCAGCCCAATTAATTTAAAGCCCGAAGCTCCAGCGTACGTGAAGTGTGTACCTGCTTTGCAATTTTGTGCGTATGAAGAATGGGCTATTAAAAGATTGCTGATGGAGGATTGGAGGCCCATAGATTTCAATTCGGTGGTTGCAGCTTTATATATAGATATATTAGAATTTAGGAGGGGAGATAGCTTTATTATTACGTAGATTAGATTATTAGCTTAGATTTAGTTTTGTTTTATTTGTTCTTGTTTGGTGTAGAGAGAACGAGACTTTCACGAGGGAATTGGCCGGCGTTTGAAGAATTGTGGTGTTTTAAGATTCTAGCCCTTATTTTGAATTATCTACATAATTAAGACTAAGTTTTTTTAGTCTTTGATTGTATTGAATAATTCTTGGCTAGTTTATATATTTTGATTATGTCTTCAATTATGCTTGGCTAAATTCCTAGTTCTAGGGTTTTGGTGATCCATTCAATGTCTATTTAATTAAAGTTATATTCTTTGCCTGAACTGAAATATATTTGATTTGATCCTAGGTTGCGTTATGCCTTATTTGTTTTATGCATATAGGATTCCTATTAGGGTTTGAGACCGACCGGAGATAACAATAATAGGATACTGATAAATTAAGGACTAAAAATTGGTTCTTTTCAGATCCCTAGGTATTGAACTTGAGAGTTATCTATGCGACAACAATTTAATTTCTCTTGTGTGATTTTTAACTATCGTAGTAGTTCTATGGTTTGATGATTTTAGTGGAACGCGACAGCGAATGCTAGGTTGTTTATCCCTAGTCTCTAAAGAGATCAAAGGATCTAAATTAGACTTGCTTTACGCGACAGCGACTGTTTGTTGAGTTTAGGTACATACACTTATCGTCCGAGAGGAGTTAGTGTTTACTTTAGATAGTTGGTCCTTCAAATAAGTTCAGACAGAGTATAGTTTTATTTATTGAAACATTGTTGTGGTGATCCTTAACCTTAGACACATCTATCTCATAGTTTTTATCCCTTTTATATTTATTATTGTTTGTTTGCTTAGATATAGATTTCTCTATTCCTTACATTTTGGGCCTAATTTACTAGTAGAGTTTCGATTGGTATTACATTGGTCCTTGTGGGATCGACACTTGAGGTATTACGATTGACCCCGTTTGCTTGCGGGTTAGTTTTGGCTGTATCAAGTTTTTGGCGCCGTTGCCGGGGACCAATTTGTTAATATTGATTGTTATCTCTTATCTTGTAAATTTAGGTCTTTCTTTTGCTTTGATTTTTTTTCTTTTTGTTTCAGGCAATTAAAAGAGTCGAATAAATGGATTATTCAGGTAGGTATGAGGTAAGTTCTTTTTCCTCTCTTTCTCCTAAATTTAATACAAGTACTCAAAGGTATGATTATTTCAATCCTAATTTGGGTTGTTCAAACCCAAATACTTCTAACCTCTTCTGTGAGTTTTGTGGAGCTACAGATCATGATTATACAGGTTGTCACACTGCTTTGGGGAATGCGAATGAGGCCTCTTCAAATTCCTATAATCCTAGTTGGGTGACACCTCCATCAACACCACTTCAGAATCTTCTCGATATAGTTGGGAACGTCATTGGGTTAATCAAAAGTCAAGCAGAACAGTTGTCTAATCTTAAAAGTGAAGTGAATCTTCTGAAAACTCAAGTTGGCAATTTGACCACACAAAATAAGATGCTAGAAGATCAAATTGCTCAGTTGGTCAATCCAGAGGTGCCTATTAAGTCTCCAAAGGTGCACCGCATTGAATATTGCACTGCTGTATTTTTAAAGGCTGAGGAAGAGTGGGACGACCCACAGGTTGATAAAAGAGAGCCTACCCAAGTGACCAAGGAGGACCCAATGATTGATGAGTCTAAGATGATCCAAAAGGCTACCCCAACCAATCGAGATACATGTTCTGATATGCAGGTTGAGCTTCCTGAAATATCGTCTGATGTAGTAATGGTACCAAAAACTACATTGGAGATTCAAGACCGAAAGGTAGAAGCAATTCAAGAAAAGAAAGGTCGGAATAGACGGAAAAAGAGAAAAAGAAGTGTTGTTGGTGACCGGGAACAAGTTGAATTCAAGCCTGGGGATCAAGTGATTCTCTATCATCATAAATCTAATATGTTCCCGGGAAGCAAAAGTACAAGAAGGTCCGGTCCATACCTCCTGAATCGAGTTCTTAGGGATGATTCTATTGAGCTTTGGCATAAGAACTCGGGTATTTTAAAGTCAGAAAAATTCGACTAAAGCCATACAAGGAGCCTGATCCGATTGAGATGGGTACCACCGATCCTCCCGATCCGAAAATTTGACAGAGGTGAAAAGTCAAGCTAAACGACTTTAAATTAGCGCTGGATGGGAGGCAACCCATCATATATATATATATATTGTTCTCTTCTCAAAAAAAAAAACATATTTCAGTCGACAAGAACTCGGGGAAAAACACGCCCGAGTTCTCGGCGAACGCTGAAATTAAAAAAACAACAAATCGTCCTTCTTTCTCCTCTATCCTCTACTCTCCTCCCTCGAACTCTCCGTGTCCCGATGCCCTCTCTGGTCCTCCCCACACCAGCCCCCTAGACCACCGCTCACCAACCACCATCACCGGCCGCGCTCTGACGGCGCAAACCTCCAGCCTGCTCCCCCTCTCCTCGGTTGTCCAGCCACGCCGGCGAGTCCGTCTACACACCAGCGATTCCGTCCGTCCACGCCGCTGATTCACCACCACCGCTGCTGCATTCTACCCCCTGGTTCGCCGCCTCTCCTGCCGCCAGCGAACCTGCTCTGCTTGCTCAAGTCCGACCACCGCCCGCTCAATCTTTGCACAATCCTGGTAAGTGGGGGTGTCTTTATGTTCTATTAGTGTTAAATTTTCCGCCCTTATTCCAATTGGGAATCAATCGGGATGATTTGTGTTCATTAAGTTATGCTTTGCTGGGTGTGCGTGGTTTAACTTTGAGTTTGTGTTGAGTTGTGAGTATTATGTGCTTCAGATTAGTAAGTTGCTGAATGCTGATGTTTTGTTTCTTACATAGTATTGGCACAGGAATTTATTTCTACTTTATTAATTTTGTTATTTGGGTGGCTTAGTGGTTGCTTTGGTGTTGTTGATTTCGATCGATCAAGTTGATTAATTTGAGTTGAGTAATACATTGTGGTGTGGATTGTGCTTTAATTTATTGTGAAGTTGTTGGCCATTGAAATCTAACGTGCTTAAATGGGTATTACTTGATTTTTGAGTTGGCATATCCATATAAGACTATTTGATACTGCATTGTTATATTCTGAGTTATGCTCCCAATTATCATACAGTGCTTTGTTAATATTTTTAAATGCTAGCTTAATTTTCTTTGATTTGTGTCACTGAGTTTGCTGATGGTGCGAATTGTTGCTATAATATGTGATAATGTGGTGTTTGCTTGAGTTTTACTGGTTCCTACTAAATTTGGATGAGAATTGATATACATTACCATTTGAATTAGTAGTTGTCATTGGTTTGATTTGATAACTTGTGCTAATCAGCTCCGTTTTAGAGCTAGTTGTTTTGGTTTGGAAGTTGTTTTTGTTGGATAGGTTTGCATTTAAAGGAAGTTATGCTAAATTCTTTGAGCCTATAGATGACTTTCAGCCTGTCTATCGGATTCAAATGAACATGCCTAGATGCCTGATTATTTGGTGAGTTTCTTTTCCTCTTTCTTTTTCTACATTGGGACAATGTAGAATTTAAGCTTGGGGGAGGGATAAATCTCATGTGTGATTTCGTTTGGGGGAGAGTAGAGGATAGAGGAGAAAGAAGGACGATTTGTTTTTTTTTTTAATTTCAGCGTTCGCCGAGAACTCGGGTGAGAACTCGGGGAAAAACAAGTATTATTGTGACTTTTGGTGAAACTAGTGCACAAACTTGACTTATATTTCGTTATGGGCTTTAAGTTAGTTTCATTAAAATTTGGATTCTTTTATGTAATAACGAGAGGAGTTATGGCTGAAATGAGAGAGATAGAGATAGAGAGAGAGAGAGAGAGAGAGAGAGAGGCGTGGCCTAGGGTATTAAGCCTCATTTGTGGCCTCCTTTGAGGGTAGACTCGAACGATGAAATTTACTTGTTTTCAATCTAAGTTCTTTGTTTTGTTTTTCGTTTAATCTCGTTGTTTGATCGTTGGTGAGTCATATCCGACGCTCTTTCAACCTAGTTTGTTGATCTTGGTACGTAATATCCAAGATTCAACATCCATATCCAACAATCCATCAATCCACTTTCAATCGCTCCATCCATCGACCCATCTCCATCTCAGTAGAATTCTGCACCACGCACGTATAGTCGCCATAACTTCTAAATTATATCTCATCTGGATCTAAGATTTTGGGCGCTTAAACTAGACTCAATGATCTAACTCTGGGCTTTAGAATCACCCAATTCCGAGTCCGTACGAGGGAGATCTACCCTTTTTATCCCAGACGAAATTCAGCCAGCGAGCTCCACCACCAACGAACCAAGTGAAGCGTTTTCCGAGTTCTCTTGGCGATCCCTTTGCATCATCATCGTCACCAACGATCCAGATATCAAGTGGTATCATAGCCACACGAAGGTATCGCCATATAATTCTTTTTCCAACCTTGAATTTCACCTTGTTGCAAGTCTTTCTTGGTCGAATTTCCCTTGTGGTTGCGTGAGTTGTTATGTGTTGTAGTTGCCTCTGGTTGTGTGGGTGTTGTTGTCCATTGTTTGTGGTTGTTCTTGGACGAATTCGATGAGGAGCCATGGCTGAATTTTTGTTGAAAAAAAAACGTCCATGGATAGACACTAAAAGGTCCTCATAAATTGGTAGTTGAAGGGTTGCTTCTCTTGCTTGTTTAATGCCTTCAACTAGTAGATGTTTTTAATGAACTTATGCTGATTCGTGAGAGCTAAAAACGTGGGAATTGTGTCAAAAAACCAGCCTTAAATTCTTTCATTACATGCTTGTTGAAAGGTTCTGTGCTAGGATACGGGAACGACACCAAGACGGAACATCTTGAGTTGTTGTTTAAGTAAATTTTTTTATCTTTTGTTAACAATCAGAAAAACCTTGCCGGCGGCGTAAAGCTAATAAGGGGCCAGGCACAAAAAAAAAGATTAAGACTAGAAAAACCTTGCCCTGCGACGTAAAGCTAATAAGGGGTCGGTCACGGAAAGAGTAGTCAACTAGTAGAGCATAGCAAAGGCCTACTCGAACAAAAAAAAAATTTAATTAATTATACTTGATGCGTGTTGTCTTGATGGTTTAGTAGCTTCCTAGCATTGTTATCTTAGACAAGTGTGTGGTGAATTTCTTCTTTGTTTGTCCTTTGTTGTCTTTTGCATACTTGCAACTTGTCGAATTTTCATCTCGGGCAAGTCTTGGTGGTTAATTCAAGTGCACTCTATACCTTGATTTTTGACGTGGTTGTAAGATGACAAGTGTAGGTGACGAGAAGGATAAGCAAGAGGTTGAAGAGACGTCCACTAGTTCGGTGGCTTCCATGTTGCAATCAATGCAACAATCCTTGCAACAATCCTTGCAACAATCCATGCAATCCATGGAGACACACATGGAGGCATGCTTTGATGCCTTGGAGAGCCGATTCCTACGGCTAGATGAGTGGACATGTGGGGAAGATCAAGAAGAAACGAGAAGAGCACGTTCACACTTTCAAGGTACGAGGCGACCATGAGGTATTCAGCGTTTCTAACCTTGTTCCTTCATTTTCTAACGATTATGTTGAGGATGTTCAAAATCAAGGTTCGAGGACGACCCCTTGTAAAGGGGAGGAGACTTCCTTCCAACAAAGAGTGATGAGTGACACAGAACAACCAAAAAGAGAGACTCTTTTCCATGGATTGGAACAACTCATTACCATCAAGTGTCCAATAGAACTGATGCACATATTGCAAGAAGAGGAGGAAGTTGTGGAATTGTCTCCTAAAATCAAGCATCGTCCTACCATCACTCCTAGCTCCATGAACTCATTGGCCACACCATGGATGGATGCATTTCCTATGATTCCTTCGTGTTTGCCCTTCTTGCTCCATGAGGAGGACGAGGTTGTTTTAGTCACTCCAAGCGATGATTACATTCATTTTCTCGTGGAGGCCAAGAAAGATGTCTTTGTCATGGAGAATGCCACACCATGAGAGCTAGAAGCCCTACATCCATTGTTGAGCTCACTTGGTGATACAAGTGCACCTCTCAAGGATGTTTCTTGCACTCCTCTACTCTATATTTATGACTATGTGTTGGTTGTACAACATATTTGATCAAATAATTTCACTTTTCTTTCATGCATTTGTGACATCTAGGACTAAGTACTCTTGCTTCCATTTTAGTTCTCTTTCCAAATACATGTCATCCAGGATGCAATTAGGTCATAGAATTCCATTGATGCCTACCTACACTCAATCTATTCATTGCTTTATTATGAGATGTACCCGTAAGAATAGGAAGAGAAGTGGTGTTGCTATCGCATACTTTCTGGCCTATCATATTGAGATTGGAAATGTTATTCTTAACTTGACTTCCATAGATTGTACTAGCTTGTTCTTCTCTCGATGTGTCCTTTGTTTTACAACATTGATAGATTCGAGGATGAATCCTTATAAAGGGGAGGAGGAGGATGTGATTCCATCTACCGAGTCATGGCCCCATGGTACCGTGCCAATCGGGGCGCCGTTGCACACGCTGATTTCTGACCTTGGGGCGCCTTGGCCTTTGATGGATGGTACCACTTCTTCGGGCACATTTAAAGGCACTATGATCCATGATTTGAGTGAAGAACTCAGCCCTAATGACAAGTTCAATTTGTACGACAAAGGAGGGTCTTCACTTGGACAAATATCCAAGGCCGGTGTTCGAGGCGCTAAGAAGCCAAATTAAGGTACTACGCCCTATTCTGGAGGCATCACGGGAGCCCGAGCTAAAGCAATGCTTGACAAGATCAAGGAGGAGATCATGGCTCATAAGTTGGATTTTGGCTAACAATGGAGAAGGGTGGAGTATTATTGTGACTTTTGGTGAAACAAGTGCACAAACTTGACTTATGTTTCGTTGAGGGCTTTAAGTTAGTTTCTTTAAACTTTTGGGTTGTTTTATGTAATAACGAGAGGAGTTATGGATGAAATGAGAGAGAGAGAGAGAGAGAGAGAGAGAGAGAGAGAGGCGTGGCCTAGGGTATTAAGTCTCATTTGTGGCCTCCTTTGAGGTTTTACTTGTTTTCAATCTAAGTTCTTTGTTTTGTTTTTCATTCAATCTCGTTGTTTGATCGTTGGTGAGTCATATCCGACGCTCTTTCAACCTAGTTTGTTGATCTTGGTGCATAATATCGAAGATTCAACATCCATATCCAACAATCCATCAATCCACTTCCAATCGCTCCATCCATCGATCCATCTCCATCTTGGTGGAATTCTGCACCACGCCCGTATAGTCGTCATAACGTCTAAATTACATCTCATCTGGATCTGAAATTTTGGGGACTTAAACTAGACTCAAAGATCTAACTCTAGGCTTTGGAATCACCCAGTTCCGAGTCCGTAAGAGGGAGATTTACCCATTTTGTCCCAAACGAAATTCAGCCACCGAGCTCCATCACCTTTGAGCCAAGTGACGATTTCCTACCATTCTTCGACGATCTCTTTGCACCATCATCTACACCATCGATCCTCTCATCGTCGATGTTGACAATTATGTAATCTTTAGTGTTGACAGTTGATGGATGTAGATTGGAACAAGTGTTATGTAGGTTGTTGACAATTGTTGACTGCTATTTTCAACGTTATTGTATTTTGTTGACAGTTGATTAAGTTTTATGTATCTTGTTGACAGTTTTTGACTGATATGTGTCAATGTAGTGTTTTCTTTTTAGCTTAGGCTTTGTTGTTGATAATTATGATGTCATTTTGACAACATTTGTGAAGTGTTTTAATTTTAACTAGTGACAAGTATGTGATCTTTTGTTGTTGTTCACAATTTCAGTTGACAAGTTCCTCGATGGTAGTTGACAGTTGTTTGCAGTTGACAAAGTTTAAGATATTCCAAAATTCCCATAGAAGAGTATGTGTACCATGCATGCCCCTCCACTGATATTTCAAAGTTTGAGACAATGGTATTGAAAACTAATAGAAATTGTCGTTGACAGTCATTTGAAGTTGACAATTACTACAAGCTCTAATGGAAATGAATCATAACAGACAACCCAATAAAAAAGATGTCATCGCCTTTCAATCTACTTGCATAACCATGAGATTGTTGGTTCCACATGTCTTTTTGTTGTGTCCAGTTATTCCACAGTTGCTGCACTTTTGCTTGGTGATGTTCTTCTTCTTTTTTGTATTCGTTTTGAACTCTCCAATAGATGGGATCCTATTTTTCCTTGGCCTTCCAATCTTCCTTCGTACATTTAGTGGGAAACAAGCTTTGTTGATGACGGTTTCCGATACATCCTAATCTGACCTCATAGGCAATGAATATATTGTTTCTTGATATACCATTAACCATTTTTCAGATTTGTAGTATTCACTTACAAAATCACTCGTGTCACACTTCATTTGCAGAATGGCGGCAATGACATGTGAACATGGCAGTTTTTCCAAATAAAATTTTCTACAACTGCATTTTTTTGCGCCAGATCAACAACCATTGTGTAATCATCACTAAACACTTCAAATTGAGTACTATTCAAGACCTTTACGCCATACTTCTTGGATTTCATGCATCTTTTCTCTAGAATTTTGTTGATATTTGTGGGCAAACTAGTTTGGTTGCGCTCTGCGTTTGCCCTGCGCTTATTAAACCACCTTGATATCAAATCTCTTATAAACTCAAATAAGGAAACAATTGGAAATGCCCTTGTTTCCTTGAACGCTGAGTTGACACTTTCAGCATTGTTTGTAGTCATGATGTTGTATCTATCACTAGGAAAGCAAGCTCTTGACCATTTCTCAATCTCTGCATCTTTCAAGTATTGTCCCATCTCAGCATTTGACTTGCAAATATCATTGAAATATTTGTTGAATTCAGTTGTTGTATAACTCATAGCTGCCTTGGAGAACAACTTGTGAATTCCTTTTTCTTTGAATCTCACTTTCAGATTTTGAAATGCCTTGTACATATCACATGCTTTGCACCAATATAGACCGATTCGACAGATTTTGCAATGTTGTTATGTCGATTAGTAACAAACACCATGTCGCTTGAACAAGGTATCACCTTCAACAACTCCTTAAAGAACCATTTCCAAGAGTTGTCATTCTCAGAATCTACAACGGCATATGCAACAGGGAAGATTTGTTGGTTTGCATCTTGAGCCGAGGCAGTAATCAAGCATCCTAAATACTTGTTGTGTAGATGTGCTCCATCTATCTGGATGACCTATCATCAATGTATTTAATACACAAATTTGTTACAATTTTTGTTGTTGACAGTAATATATATAATGTGCTATCTATTGTTGACATGCGTATTCATTGTTGACATATTTTTATAATAGAGTTTTTTTCATTGTTGACAGTGATATGATGTTGACACTCTAAAATTTATGCAGTTTTAATATATATGATAGAATTTAATGATGAAATATGGTGTTGACAAAAGAGTAATGATTGTGTTGACAGTTTTTTATTGATTGAAATTATGGACAGAGGTTTTTGCTTTTCATACCTTTCTCATGTGTTGAAAACCTCTAATTGATGCCCCAATTGAAATAAACACATACTTGAACCGATTATCATTGCCAATCTCAATACTTGTGTATGTTCCATTGTTGACAGTTTTGAGATTGTGGCAATACGCATGAAGAATGGCATTGTTCTCTTCAAGCGAACCTCTTATCAATTTTTGTGCCCAATCTTGTGCTCTCCAAGCTTTATAGTAACTGATATTTTGGAAGTACTCATTCCTCATAACATTACGAATGATATTTGGATTCGGCCCATGGCCAACACCTTCAAATCTGCATTTTTGGGGGAAAAATGAATCAATGATGACATTTTATTGAAATAGTGATGATGTGTTACTAAATTTGTTTGAAAATTACCTTGATTTTATTTTTTCTCCAATGGTTTGATATGAGGGTTGGATATTCCTTGTATATCTCACTTCAAATGGGAATGTATGATTGTCATTCAATATCTTCACCTCAAAATAATTTAGCCCCATAAGCTTCAGAACCCTCATATTCCATTGACAAGCTTTGTCAACACATTTTAGTCTATAAAGTTTAGATGTGGATCTGTCAACTCTGAAACCATAGCTCTCACGCATTGCAACATTAGACATTGCTCTTTTTAACTCTTCCTTTGATGTGTAAAGGTAACCTACTTTTACAATTGTAGAATCTGGTGGAGTATCCACTTCTTCTTCTTCATCTGTTTCAGAACCGTTGCCAATTCTTAATGGTTGATGAATGTTGAAGGTATCAAATGACGGTTGGAATTTGGCGTTAACAGTTGTTGACAACGAGCTGCTGTTGTTGACATTCGATGACAAATCCAAGCTCTCAACAATTTCCTTACCGCTTCTCCTCTTATATGTTGTGATATATATAGGCATTTCCCAAGAGACTTGAAGAGTGTTGTTAATTTGGTAGAAGGACTTGAGATCGTCATCAGTGTCTATTGTGTATGGATTTCTCAAAATTTGAGATAGATGCAAGTGTGACAAGCAAACAGTTGATGGTGATGCGTTGATATTGATCCTTTGTATAATTATTTTCCTTATAGAATCTAGATCAACTTTACCTTCTAGGACAATTGCCTTTGAGTTAACATCTCCAACATATGTACAATCTCCACTTTCAATCTTCCAATCTCCTCCAAAGCACACTATTAGTATTTTAGAATCCATCTGTTTGAACATGAACAAACATTCAATGTCAATGGCTATTTGGTCACAATATATGTTGTTGACAAAACAATAGCTATATAGTATATTAACCCTTTGTTTTGAGCCATTGTGAACCATTATCATATGAATGATTTAGTAGACTGTCAACAGTCCTTTTTAATGTCTAACAATATTTATCATCACCAAATAACTCTCTCTGTCAACAATTGTCATTAAATCTCCATGAAATTATTTCACGCATCAACAACTGTCATTAAATCGATATGAATCAAAATGGTCAACAATAAATCACAGATTTTCAACATCTGTCAACAATATGAATCAACTCCTTTTATTAACGGTGTAATCAAGTGTAATCATACAGAAGCAACTCGTTTTTTCAACATAAATGAAAATTAAACAACTTGTTGACAATTACTTGATTGGAAACGGATTTTTATACAGTCTAAAAACAGTGTCAACAATTTGTTTTTTTATACAGTCAGAAAACAGTGTCAACAAAAGATTATGCATTCGTTAGTGTATATCGTGTGTAAAATATGGTGATGATGACAAATCTGGTAAAACGTAGCTCACATGTTATCAAAATAAAAATAAAATCTCGCGAAAACGCCACTAACATGCTTGGATATTGTTGATAGTTTGCACGCCTTGATTTTCAGCGTTTGATATTGAATGCCAGCAGAGATTCTGTGTTTGAAATTGTTCTTCAACCGATTATAAAGTTCGATTTTCGTCAGCGAAAATTGGATGCTTGCGTGGGGGAGGGGACAATGGAAGTTCATGTCAACGAAATTGTTGTTGCGTGGGGGCGAGGGCTATAGCGCGCAATTTAACATTTTTTGTCAACTGATTTGTAATTGCACCCCCAATTATAGGCTAATTACCAAAAACACTCATTTTATTTTTCATTCCCACTTATGAGCCAGGTGGGTCGATTAGTGGGTTGGGTTTATTGGGCTTTTCCTAGGCCCAATTCGTTTGATTAGAGTCCAAAATGAATATGATTGACTTGTTTAATTCAATTCATTTTTGCCAAATTCTGTCTTTTTAGATTGTTTTGAAAATTTTAATTAAATTATCTTTCTAAAGTAATTTAATTTCAAAAATTTTCTTTATCTCCTTTTCAAAAATGGAATTTAATTTAAGTGATATCGAATAGAGGCATTCTTATTATTTAAACAAATATATTTAATTATAAAATAGCGAAGTATTACAACAGTTCCCCCTTAAAATAGTTTCGTCCTAGAAACTAAGGAAAAGGTAGGGTAGTACATAGATAGAGTATGAGTACAAACACAAAATTCACTCATAACAATGAGGAGTCAACAAAAGTTGTAATACCCCCTTAATGAACGTTTCGTTCTTTAATTAAGTCAAGAACAAATTGGGAAAATATTCATGTATCTCTTACTATGTCTCCCAAGTTTCCTAAGTCGTACCTTCATCACCATTCTTTGATCAAAGTACCCTAACTAGGGGTACTTCCGAGTTACCTAGCTTGTTTGCCCGACATTCCATGATTTTCAAAGGTCTTTCCTCATAGGTGCCATTTGAATGGATTTCCATGTCATTGTAATTGAGTATGTGGGATTTGTCAGGCGCATACTATATCAGGAGAGAAAAGTGGAAGAGATTATGGACTGAGTGTGTTGATGAAGGTAGTGCAAGGCGGTAAGCTAGACTCTCTCTAGTATCTCGAAAGGTCCAACATCGCGATGATTTAGCTTTCCTCTTTTCCAAAAACAAAATACGCCTATCGAGGAAGTGATGCGACCCCGTCTTTGGATGCTAGCCAAGAGATCGAGGCCTTCACACTTAGCTCGGATGGGCCAGTCACCCGTGCCAGGGCACGTGCCATCGAGACCGCAACACAGTCACTAGTGTCGCGCCTCTCCGTTGGCCACGGCGCGCCTTGCATCGCTACCTCGCTCGGCACCATCTCGATCATCGTTGCCGAGGAACCTCGTTACGAGCTCTCGGACCAGCCGTGCCCAAACGCGACATCCTCGAGCATCGGATAGCAAGTCGAGGTCGCAACCAGCGGTCGCCAAGACCTCGTGCCGGGACTCGACCTCGGGTCGTCACTCGAGGTTCTCGCATTGGACCTCGTAGTCGAGTCGCAACATGAGGTTCTCAGATGCTTCGGAGAACCTCAAGTTCTCGAGACCTCGCAAGCGCCGTCACCAGCGCCCTACGCCATGCCAATGTCCTCGCCAGCGCCCAGCGTCGCGCCGTGACCTCGCCAGCGCCGTGTCCGAGCCTCGCCAGCTCCGCGACAGCCTTGTCGCGACACTTCGAGCACGGTCACGGACGACCTATCACTTTTATAGTATTTTTGCATCATTTCTAATTCCAAACATTGCTATTATTAGTTTTATGGTTTTAGGAAGTTAATTATGGGCCTTGCGTCGCTACCTTTTGGACCCGCGCCGATGAGCCTAGTCTGCGTACTAGCCCTAGGCGCGCCGATGGGTTTTTAGGGTTTTCCTAGGGTGTCTTGTGCCGCCTCTCTATATAAGGGGGATTATGCTATTGTTTTCAGCAGCGCACATTGAGGGTTTAATAGAGTCGAGGTGATCTCATTTCTCCCTTGTGCTTGCGCCGACTTGCTATTATCAATGAAAGTTCCAGTTTTCGCACTTGTTCTCATGTCCTCAATAGATTCGATCACTCCAAAGGTGATTTGAGTCTCCCAAAGCCTTCTGCTACGTAGATTCAAGACCTAATACTCAACCCAAGTCAAAGATCCGTCGCAACTTCAAATGAGGTCGCATCAACTGGCATCAGAGCCAAGGTTTTAGTAAGTCTTATTCAACCCTCTTTCGTTCACTCTCACACGATTTTTCCTTTGTTTCTAACCCTAGATCATCCTCCACTTCGCAATTCTGCCATCTAGGGTTCCCAAAAAAAAATTCTTGCTTTCCTACATTGTTAATAAATTCAGCCTTGTCCTAAAGTGCTTGATCTATTGATTTTGGTGAAAATTACTCATTGTCTTGCTAGTTGCATGCACATTAGGTTTTGTTTTACTGATTTCTCTATTGCTCTTACGTGTTTGCTTGTGTTGAATTATTGCTTCTTATTTCCTCTAGAGGAGAAAAGCTAGAGACCAAATTGTTAAAAAAAAAATTGTTGTTGTGTTCGACTATCAAAGCCAAAATAAGGCAAGGTAGTCGATCGAATTGTTAAAAAAATAAAATAAAAATTGGACGTCCACAAGCCAAAATAAGGCAAGGTTGATCCAATTTATGGTTCAAAAATTTGGCAACCCTAATCGCATATCACTTGCTTGTGGTTCTCGGTTTTGACTTGCCTTATTGTGTTTTGCCTTACTTACTTTGTGGTTTTCGTAGCCATATTGATAGATCGAGTTGTGTGACCTTAGCCTATCCTATCCTTGTTCGTGTGGTTTGAACTAAAGGGTCGGCTTGACTTAAGCGAACCGTAAACTCTTTGCTTTTTGCTTGTGAACTTCTTGCTGCTTCGATGACTGGCATTACTATAGGTACCGTCTCCGAGTCCGAAAATGAGGAGAACCGCGAGGACCCGCCACCGGCGTTGCACAATCAAATTCCAAATACTTGGAATCCGGAGGCGGTGGCGCGGATCGAAGAGCTCGAATGCCTCTTGGCGGCGAGCCAAACACAGTCCAAGCATACCGTGCCGCCGATGCATGGCCTCGCTTCGGAGATCCTGGCGTGTCCGCGAACGACATCGCTCGTGCCAACGCCAAGGGCAAGAAGCACGCACAGCCGTCCTCACAATTTGTCTCCATGCATCGCATGGAATCAATGAAAGAAAGTCGCCAAATTGATAGGCACGATGGTGGTCCCCGGACCGCGGATCGCTATCAAATGGCGCGAGATTATCGGGACACAAACGTGTATGACGTATATTCCGATGAGGAGTTTGACTCCTAGGAGTATAGACGCCGGCACACGAGTGGGGATCCCAAGAAAAAGAAAAGGCACAAGTCGCCGGCACAAGTTTACAAAACCCCAAAGCGGAAGCACGGGGCCAAGTATTATGATGCCGACGCTTACAGAGTTGAGGACGACCTCGAGCATCAAAGTGCTCAGAGTCCGTACTCAGATTTTGAAAACGACTATGAAGAGTTCAATGATTACTCTCATAAATCGTCGTTTGAGCATCCCAATGTGCAAGATCCGGAAGAACGAGACATCCGCCCCTCGGATTGGTTTCCACCGCCGAAGCTAGCCAAAAACCGAAAAGAATATGACCGGGTCTATGGCTCGGGACGCAAGGATGGCTCGAAGGAATGGCGTGACAGGGACCGTGACGCTCAGGGTCCTCGACGACCCGACGACGGTGCCGATCCTGACGATGGGGACGACGATCCGCATCGCGGCCAGCCTCGGCACCAACGCGATCGCCGCGCGCGCTAGCCTCGGCACCAACGCGATCGCCGCGCGCGATCGCCTCGGCACCGCAGCCCTCGGCGCGACAACGATCGTCGTGAAGCTCGCGATCCACGCCATAACCGACGTGATATTAAGGTAAAATTCGAACCTTTTTACGGTTCTTATGATCCTGATGTGTTTATCGAGTGGTTGCAGGGTACGGAGCACACGCTCCGTCATTTAGGGTATGAAGATGACGAGAAAGTGGAAGTTGTATCCTTACACTTCCATGGTGTCGCTCGGACATGGTGGAACCAATTCGAGTCCGAAAGGATTCGACAAGGCAAACCCCTTATCCGAGAGTGGCATCAACTCGTCTACACCTTGAAGAAAAGGTACATTCCGGCAGATTACAAGGATAAGATGCACATAGAAATTATGCGCATCAAGCAAGGATCAATGACGCCGGAGGAGTATTTTGCCAAGCTTGAAGACATGTTCTTCAAAGCTGGCATGAGTGTGTCGCCATCAGTAATGAAGACGAGATTCATCTCGTGTTTGCGACAATCCATCCAAGATCGCTTGGAAATTCGTCCCATCAAGGACCTCAACACTTACGTTCACACCGCTATGCAAATCCACAAACAAGAAGTGAGAACCAAGTCGGGTTGGTCCACTCCAAGGTATGTTCCTACCTCTAGTCAATCCGTTTTTTCTTCTAATCGGGTTGCTCCTTCTTTGCCTAGTGCTACGACAGGTTCCAAGTCCAAGGTCGAAGCCACGCCTCCGAGGGCACACGCCGCGCCGCGCCGCGCCGAGCCAAGTGTCGACCGTGCCCGAGACATGGCATGCTACAAATGCGGGGGATGAGGACACATGATGAGGAACTGCCCAAATGCAAGGAAAGTTTTATTCACCACTCAAGGGGAGCCTTATGACATCCATGATGAAGAGGAAATAGAGCCACCATTGCTAGAAGGCGCCGAGTTGGAGTGTGATCCTTTCGAGGCTCTAGGCGTGTCAAAACTCCAATTAGTGACAAGGCGTGCCTTAAGCATGCGTGAGGCGCCAAAGACAGATCAAAGGGAACAACTTTTCCACACTAGATGTTTAGTGAACAATGTGTCTTTGAGCGTCATCATCAATTCCGGGAGTTGTGCAAATTTCCTCTCCAAAAAAGTAGTTGATCACTTCAAGTTGCCGACCACATCTCATCCACAACCGTTTAAGCTACAATGGATTTCCAATGACGGTGGAGATTGGGTCGACAAACAGGTAATCTTCAACTTTTCTATTGGTCAATATTCCGACTCCATTCTTTGTGATGTAACTCCAATGGACGCCACACACCTCTTGTTGGGGCGTCCATGGCAATACGATCGTCGCGTGCTTCACGACGGGTATTTGAACACTTACATGTTCAACTACCACGGGAAGCACATGACCCTCTTACCTATGTCGCCTAGTGAAGCTCTACAGGATGAAGCCGAAAGGCAAAGACACAAGGCTAGCGACATGGTTTCGGCGCGCCGAGCATGACGCCCACGGCGTCCTCAGCCAAGGCTGCGGATTCCTCCGGCGTTTCTGTTGCCACACCCCATCAAAACAGTAATGAAGACGTTCGAGATGGACATCGCCGAAGGAAAGAGGATTCGGGCCGACAAATCATGTCTAGGGGCCTCGGCAACGCGCCGAACGCCGCAGACTTTTCCAAACAAGGCCTCCAACAATTTTCAACAGATCCCATGGGCGTTTCTGGTGGTAAACCCATTCAAATCGAATTTCCACCAGAATTGAAGAAGAAACGCCCCAGATAAATGAACCTGAGCAAGGGACCGCCGATTGAGCCTCCTAGCGTCGCGCACCACGCCGTTGCTGCACGGAAACTGGGATTTCAAGAGCTCCGTGATGAGTTTCACGACGTTTCCAAGGGCATTCCTCCACATTTTTCAGGGGCTACAACATATCCAAAAAACACCCCAGAACCTGCTCGTTCAAGCACCGACTCCGAGCCACCTTTGCTTGGCACATGCCAAGAGTGTCTTCTTCTAGCCAGGCGTCGGGACGTCGAGAAATCTATTCAGGGGAGTCTTTCTTGTTTCATCCTTGTTCGTTTACTTTCTATTTCTAAAAATGTGGATGAGACACTTCCCTCTTGTATTTTGTCTCTTTTGAAGGACTTTGAAGACGTTATGTCGGATCAGCTTCCATAGGTTTTGCCGCCTATCTGTGGGATCGAACACAAAATCGATCTCATGTCAGGCGCTTCCCTCCCTAATCGAGCCGCTTATAGGACTTCACCAAGGGAAACCGAAGAGCTACAACGACAAGTTGAAGAACTTTTGTACAAGGGCTTTGTTCGAGAATCCTTGAGCCCTTGCGCCGTACCGGTGATCCTCGTGCCGAAGAAAGATTGTTCGTGGCGTATGTGCGTCGACTGTCGAGCCATTAATCAAATTACGGTGAAGTACAGACACCCTATTCCGAGGCTCGATGACATGTTAGATGAGCTCCACGCCGCCGCCTTATTTTCGAAGATTGATCTCCGGAGTGGCTATCACCAAATCCGGATGCATGAAGGCGACGAGTGAAAGACCGCATTCAAAACCAAACATGGTTTGTACGAATGGCTTGTCATGCCTTTTGGCTTGAGAAACGCCCCTAGTACTTTTATACGGTTAATGAATTTTGTTTTTTAGAAAATTTTTAGGACGTTTTGTTGTTGTCTATTTCAATGACATTTCGGTTTTTTCTAGAGACTTGGAATCACACGCGAGGCACCTTAGGATGGTGTTAGAATGCCTTCCCGAACACTCATTGTTTGTAAACTTGGAAAAATGTTCGTTTTGCACGGACACGACGAACTAGTAGAGAATAAGGTCACCACTGACCATCGACGCGAGCGTCGAGACCAACCCTATCGCCGCTCGCATTCGGAGGCTGTCTGAATGTTGCCAGTGCTAGGCCTTTGTTTCAGAAAGCGATCAAGTCACTTCATAATAAATACGAGGATTTCAATTTAGGTATAGCCCTAGAAGATCACATCAAAAACCTAGAACAATTAGGAAGAGGCATTAGGTGGTCGAAAAGAAATGAAAATCGCCTCCCAAATAGGGATATAAGGAAATGATGTGATTTTCACAATGACTGCAGTCACATGAAAAAAAAAGTGTGGCTCTTAGAAAGGATATATCATTTATGGTCTCTAGAGGAAAGATAACAAAATTCACCCCGAACACCCAGGTCCCGCAAGGAGTAATAAAAGCATCTAACGTGGGAAGGTTTTCATCACTAGTTCCATCTCGCGTAGTAAATGTCATAACTAGGGGACCAAATATATGCGGGCTCATGTACTCAACAACTGTTTTGGGTGAAATATACGAAGTATCTTAACGCCCTAGATTTGGGTCACAATCGAAGTAATAGAGTGAAGATTAGTCGAGTTTGAGAAAAGAAAGATGGATTTCGTGTTTCTAGACTGAAGTGTTCTCAAATCGAGATTACAATTGATCAAGCTCTCCCCTATATATTGTTCTTGTGTGTGTTTTATATCTCTAATTCTCTCCCACTTTCATATATCTATTTTCCCATTCATCCACTCCTAGAGCCACATTCGTGCCCTCGTCGGCGTCTCAATAACCGTCGCCCACTATCAATGTTCTGGGAAGTGGAAAGTAGCCATTGTAACCATCCTATATCACGTCTTCTTCGGAGCAGACAACTATCATTCTTTATCCAATCAAATGACCATGGTCTTTGTTAGGTCTTCCAAGATCACTTGTAATCTAGGCTAAAATCTCCAAAATTTTGGACTCTTGCGCTTGATGGGCCGAGTGGGAATTAGGTATCTTTGCGGCCAAAAACGGCAGACCCAACATTACCCCCAAATCTAATTCGAATTAAGACTCCATATATGGATTTGATTTGATTTGTTGTCCTTAAGTTTCTCTGGAGCAACTAGGAAGATCTTGTTCTAGATCAGTGAACTCGCATTGGGGGAAGGTATTGAATTTTTCGTGTTGGATTTGCTCTTGCATATCGTGTTTGCACTCTTAAACCTGGCCATATCACTTTGCATGCGAGGGATGCCAGGAACCCTTTGATCTCGAAATCCAAGGTGAAGGGAAAAGATTGGGTGACAAAGTTCTTTTTTGTCGAGAAAGATACTCTAGGTGCCCAGTTTCAACTTGCATTTTCCGACCAGTGGAGCATTAAGCGTAAGGACTTTTCGTTTACTCTTTTGTGGTTTTTCTTGTTTGGCCGAACGTTCTAATCTTTTGCTTCTTTTCTTCCTTTTGCTTTTTCTCTTTGTAGTTCCTCCAAGTCTAGAACACTAGAGAGTTAAGACTTTTATGAAGGTTTTTACCCTCCCTTTAGCAAGAAGGACTTACAGAAAGGAGTTCCAACTTCATCGTGAAGGGGAATTCAGTAACAAGACGACTCTTCCTTTCGAGAGTTTGGCGGGTGAATAGGAAGACGCGGACTCTGTTGATTTTGAGAAAATGGTGGAAGGGAATCCCTTCGTCCCTCCTGTAGCCCCTAAGGTGACCGAGAAACTTTGAATGACGTCATCTGGTAAGCTATATTTTGGCTTTCTTCCGAAATTGGGCAAGTTTATCTTTTTGCTTGGCCTATTGTTTGACCATGGGATCTCTTTTTTTTTTTTCAATAGTGAAAGACACTTCTCTTACTGGTCGTGGTTTCTCTGCGGTAGACATGATCCATTGTAAGCTGGGTTCGAGTGATAAGAAGCCTCCACTAGACATGAAGATTAAAACTGAGGTAGTTGCGATTCTTGCCCCATCTAAGAGTCCCAAGCCTAAAAACCATGTAATCATCGAGCTAGATGAAGAGGATCCTCAAAATCTCAATCCAAAACTTCGTGAGCTCCACTGACCAAAGAAGACTCATGTGGGTATCTTTATATCTGATCTTGCCAACGATGCGGGTCTTGCGGCTTGGAAGGTAAGATTTTTTCCTTCCTCTATTATATAACCTTATGTCTCTACTTTTTTAAGGATCTTGTTGATGAGGCGGTGCAAGGAAATCCCAACTCTTGTTCGAAAAGCAAACTTCAAGAGAAGGTGGAACTCGGTGGTTGAACATCTCTTGGGATCACAAGGGCAGATCACCCTCGTCCAGACTCACAATTGGGTGATTCTAAATCCCTAAGTTATATCTACAAGTATTTTTTAATCCCTTATGCTTTTAGGCCAAAATATTTTGTGGTTCGAAAGTTATGGCTCTTTCAATGAAAGGTCGCATGAACCACTAGGATGGAATTTCGATTTGTTTTGGTGGATTGGATATTATCAAGAGATTCAAGGATATTACTCAGCTCAAATCTAATGAAATAAGAGTAAAAATCCCTTGGATATGACTCACCAATGGATTAATATTCAAGCATTGATTGATGTGATTCACAATCAAGAAGAAAACCTAGATTGAATGTAGAAAACTAAGGAGACAAGGTTTTGGCATGTTTTTCGTCACATCTTGTCTAAAGAGAACAAAGTGGCATCTAACACCCTAATAGCCTAAGCAACAAGAGGCGCCTCACACTAAGAGAACAAAGGTTTGATAAAGTTAAAAAAATATCCATGGGACCTTTGCCTTTTTTCTGAATATTTGGTGCCTTCCTAACTCTGGTATCTTCTGGTTTTCTTTTCTTTATGACCTACTCTGAATCTTTGTCTTCCGACGCTGAGGTACAAGGTGTGTCCTTTTCGATTGTCTTCTTCTACGGTTTTGCTTGAGATTGTTAGTCTTTCGATTTCCTTGGTTCTTTCTGCGGGGACTACGTTCCTTGACTAGATCCGGGTGCGTTTGGGATCTTGTACTTCCTACAAGTCGTATTGCTTTTTGTCGGAAGGGATGAATATCGACATTACGAGTGATCTGTTGACGGCTTCGCACGGTGGTCCGCGGTGACAGTAGAAGTCGGCTATCACAGTGGATGGCGATGGCCAACGATTTTGTACGGTGGTCCGCGGTGGTGAGTGACGAGCGACTCCTAACAGTTTGTCCAGCAGCAACAATGTCTCCTCGTGTGGATCGACGATGTGATTCGGTTAAACTTCATGCGGGCAATGAGTGGTGACGATCAACGGTGGCACGACGACATGTTCTCGCAGGCTGTGGCCCGACGACCGCTCAATGGTATCGTGTTTCTGTGGTCGCGGCTGCGGTGGAAAAGGGATCGAGCGGTGAGCGGATGCCACTCCTATGGTTTCGGCACGATAGTGGCTTGTAGGTACGATCTTTCGCGGTTCTGGTTTGGTAGCGATTCAGCGGGGGCATCTGCATTTGCGGGCGGTGGCTTTAGTGTGAAATTTCGATCGCAAGTGGGGATCATCCTAGTGGTTGCTAGAGGTTTGTTCTTTTTCCCCACGTACTGCACCAATTGTATGATCAACAATTGACGAGACAATTAGATACTCGGGTTTTGTGGAAATAGAATCGATTTTCTCTTTATAAATGAGAGATCCCCTTTATATAGAAATGACAAGGTATATCTCCAAGGATATTTAATATCCTTACATCGACACCGTGAGCCTTCTTTGGTGCTTAAATTAAGTTTGAGATCTCATGGCACTTTGATTTCTCTCCGGATAATAGCCTCGGAGAAGAACAAAATGTCTCACTTGACTGATATCTCTCATGTCGTGTGTTCATCAGAAAGGGAGAAGCAAGAATAGAAGAAACAGACTTGGTCCAGATTATTTAGAGTGGCTCACAGAAGAGCTTTTCCCATCCTTGAAACTTGTTGAGTTCCCATAACTCAACATGTTCGTTGTTGAGGAAATCAAAAGAAAGTACAAGAGGGTTGATGAGCTTACGTTCCTTGAAAGTGGTGGCCTTTGGCGCCTTAGTGCCCTTGTCATGTCTAGATGTTTTGACATTCTCGTCCAACTTGGGCCTTTTGTGGCCCTTGCATTTCTTCTCCTTTTTCTATGCTAGAGTGGTGGTCGGAGAGGAGATATTTTTAACGATGAAGACCGGGTCCCTCGATCTAGAGGGTAAGTGAACCAGGTCTTGTGTATCGTAGACAACCAACTGTCGGCTATCTGTAGGGAGTGCGCAGTCCTCTTGTTCCTTACCATCGACGTCTATGGATTCTTGGTTCTTGTCGTCAAGGTTGATGTGGATGTTGGCCTCATTGAGCACTTTGATTTCATCATTCTCTATGGACCTCCCTTCATTATCCTCAAAGGTGTCCTCGACGACCTCCTCTTGTTCTTAGATGCAAGATCAACACCAATTCCCTTGGCCGTTTCATTCTCCTCAGATTCGTCATCTTCTTCTTCAACTTTGTCATCTCCTTCACCGATGTACCTTGGGCATTTCCTTGAGCCCTTTGAGAGGATGGGGACTTGGTGGTGGAGGTGTTCATTTCAACCTCTAGCTCGGACAAGCGAGTGTTTTCTTCTAGTGTTCCCAAAACAAGGGGACTTGTAGGCAATGGGCTGATTATCATCATCGGACTCATAGTCACCCAAATCGACATGTTCTAGTTCCTATGGAACTACAAAAGTAGATGGATAGGGGTGAACAACTTTTTCTATGGGAGGAGGAAGATTTATTTCTCTTGAGGGTGGAGGAGGGGTTTTTACTTTTGGAGGACGTGGTAAACGTGTGGTTCTTTTGGAGGAGGAGGTGGGAGTTCCCTTCATGGGGATAAAGAGGAGGGTAAAGGAGATGCTTGAGCGATAGAGGGAGGTGGTGGTGGCACAGATTTGGGTGTTGGTTGAGAAGGAGGTTTTCCAAGGGAAGAGGCGGATTGAGACTCATGGGCCTTAGATTCCATGAGTTGTGCAAGGGTGGTGATCCTTCGCTTGGGTTTTTGAGATTTCAAGGATTTTGAGGATTTAGAAGACTTTGAGGATTTGGATTTTAGAGGATCTAGACCAAATTTGTCCACGATCTTTGTGTGGGAAGAGAGTGTTTGAAGGAGGAATATTTAGGGTTTGAGGAAGAAGTGGGTTGTGAGAGAGATATATGGGTACTAATTAAGGGTGGCGATAGGGCATGATTTGGAGTGACGACCAGAGGCAAAGGAACGTCATGGACAAGGACCTTGTACCTAGAATGGCCATACCATCGGTAGGGTCTACACGACAGTAAAGATAGAAGTGGACGTCATTATGGAGTTGGTAAAGTCTTTGTTGCTCAACTAGGTCAGTTTGATTGTCCCCCTCCTATTACATGGTCAAGAAGAAAGTCTTTGGATTTTTCTCAATCTAATCTTGGACCATTGGTTCAAGGTATATCATATTTCTAGCCACTTGGTGGTGAGCGGGGCTCTTGTTTTTGGCAGCCATTTGTGAGAGAGTAAGAGTGTTTTGGAATTTATCTTGAAAGGGAAAGAAAGAAGAGTTTTAGAGGTTGTGTGTTTCAGGAAGACAAAGGTGGAAGAAGGCCCAAAAGATGCAAAGTTTAAGGTTGTATCAGATTATGAGAAGGGTAGAAAGATAAAAACCTCAATTCCCATTTCAAAATCCAACCAATCGCGTGCTAGTACTTTTCGGCTTCTTCTGCAAGTCGGGGACAAGTGTCGACATTCCTTGTGGCGGCCTAATAATGTGAGAAACTCCTTACATCATTCCTTAGTCATTAAGAATTCTAAAAATTTCTCGTTTTCCCATGTAGCATCTGCCTTGTCTTTTCAAATTCTAGTATAGTGTTCCTAGGTAGAAGTCCTTGGGAAGGCCACGTTCATAAAAAGCATTTTCCAGATTCACAATTTAGGATGGTCTTATGATCAACCATCTTTGTGGATTTTAATGTGGGTGAGAGGAACTCAGGTTGATCATTTTGGACATAAAATAAAGTTCCACACAAATAACAACTTAAGCTATAGAATAGTAAGAAGGAAAAGTAAAAGTTGAGCTCCTACAGTTCCCTAGCATACAAATCAACAAGTCTAACCAAGCATAGGGAGAATAACAAACTGAGACTTGTTTAATTTAGAGTTATCCTCCCTAGGAGCATCCTAATGTGCTCGTAGGGACGTTTGTCTAAAGCATTTGTGAAAATGTTCAGGATTTGCTATTCAGTTCTAATGTGTTCCATAGAGATCAGCATTATCATGCAAGAAGTGATGCAAAATGTCTATATGCTTGGGACCAACATGAGGCGGTTGCCACATACGTTGCTTATGCAGTTAACACTGCCATAGAGTTTTACTTCTTTGACCCCCATGAAACTACGCATGATCCAAGGAACTAGGATATTTCGGAAGCGCTTTTTGATCAACTAGGTGGCCGGTGAAGTTTGCATCTAAGTATGACACTAGTTCAAGGGGATTGTTCCTTGGATAACACAAGTAAAGGTTGTCATTTCCCTTAAGATACCTGAAAATCATCTTCGCCTCTTTTAGGTGTGATTCTTTAGGTTTAGCCTGAAAGCGTGCACAAAGACATACTGAAAAACATGATGTTTGTCTACTTGCGGTTAAGTAGAGAAGGGAACCAATCGTACCTCAAAAATTTCATTGATCTACACTCAAACCTATTTCATTTGCGTCTAATTGAGTGTTGGTGAGATTGAAGTATCAATGGGCTTACACGTGTTCATCCTATGTTTTGTGTGCATTTCTCTAATGTACTTCTTGTGATGGATTCTTATTCCCTCTTTGTCTTGGGAAATTTAGAGCCCAAGAAGAATGCGAGTTCCCCTATTAAGCTCATTTCAAACTCACTACTCATCAAATTCTTGAACTAATCTGCAAGTAAAGTGCTAGTAGCACCAAAAACAATATCATCTATATAAACATGGACAACTAAGTTGTGTTTAGATTCTTTCATGGGAAAAAAGTCTTGTCAATGGAACCACGAAGGTATCCATTGGAAAAGAGGAACTGAGCAAACCTATCATTCCATACTCTAGGAGCTTGGTTGGCCCTTTCGAGATAGTAGACACGGTCGGGGTGGTTCCCATCCTTAAAACCTTAAGGCCGAGCTACATAGAATCATTCTTTGAGGTGACCATTGACGCACGCAGTCTTTACATCCATTTGATAGAACTTGAATCCTTTATTAGTTGCAAACGCAATTAGGAGGCATATTGCTTTAATCCTAGCCACCGGAGTCAATGTTTCATCATAGTCTAACCTTCTTATTGTTTGTACCCTTGAGCTACCAATCTTGCCATGTTCCTAAACACAACTCCAATATCGTCTAGCTTGTTCCTGAAGCCGCACCGTGTTCCTATGACATTCTTGTTCCTAGGACAAGGAACAAGTCTCCACACTTTGTTCCTTTCAAATTAGAGTAACTCCTCTTGCATATCTTGAATCCAATTTGGGTCCTTCAAGGCCTCTTTGATTTTATTTGGTTCCAGCAGGGAGAGGAACGAGTTTGCATATTTTTCTCATAAGGGGTGATGATGTTATCTATGGGGTGATCTCTCTTTTGATAGTAGTTCCTTGTGTGGATGTTAGTGACATAATTTTCAACACTTGGTCCCTTTGTATCAGTTAGTTGTTCCTCTTTAGTTTCGACTTTGTTGTTCCCTTTGTGTTCCCCTTTAGATAATGTATTATTTCCAATTTGTTCCCTCTGAGCTGCTTCATTGTTCCCGTGTTGTTTCCCATGAGTGCTTGATTTATGTGGATCCATATCATCTGAAGGGTTGAGGGGACCTATTTGTGACTTGTCATGAAACCCATCGTCAGTTGGAGGAACGTCTATTTAATCCTGATCATGATGATTTTGATTGTGTCTAGTTCCTCCTGGGTTAGCAGCATTTTCCCTAGAGGGATAGTCTCCATCATCTTCCCTTGGCTCATGATCATTGTCATCATCGTCTTGTTGCCTTATCAATTTGAAGAGATGATCCTTATCCCGTGGAATTTTTCCCATCTTCACAGATTCTTTGTTGAAGACTACATGTATGCTTTCTTCGATTTTTCGGGTTCTCTTGTTGTAGACTTTGTAATCCTTTCTTTGAGATGAGTACCCAACAAAGAATCCCTGATTTCTTCTTGGGTCAAGCTTTCCCAGGTTGTCTTTTCCATTGTTGAGGACGAAGTATTTGCATCCAAATATCCTAAGGTGCTAAATATTGGCTTTCGTCCCTTGATCAACTCGTAGGAAGTCTTTATGATCATGGGTTCAATCATTTCTATGTTGAGGATGTACAAAGTTGTGGAGATTGCTTTCGCCCCAAAGCTTTAGGGAACTCCATTTTATATCATCATATTTATGGACATATCCTCTAGAGTTCTATTCTTTATTTCCGTAACTCTGTTTTGTTGAGGAGTGCATGGAGCGGAGAACTTGTGGGAAACTCCGTTTTCTCTACAAAACTCGAGGAACTATCAATTATCAAACTCAATTCCATGGTCAGATCTTTTTGCCTTCAACTTTAATCCTAAGCTGACTTCCACCCTCTTCAAATGTGACTACGTTGTTCCCTTGGTTGTGCATTTGAAATACGCTGAGTAGATTGTAGCTTAGATCTTTGACCAAATTCACATTGTTGACTTTTGTCGACTTGTTCGCCAGTTCCTATGATTTCCCCTTTATTATTGTTGCAAAAGGAGACATGTAATCTTTCGACTTGCGTGTGGAGTGAAGTGAGGTGGTATTTATTCCATGTCATATGTTTTGAGCATCCACTATCTATGACCCACGCACAAATCCCCCTCACTACCACCTGCAAAGTAAATAAGTTTTTGGCGACCCATGCAAGATGTCTCTTAATCGGTTCCTTACAAGGAAACACAGTTTCAAAGAAAGTATACTCGGCAATGTTAGTATCATGAGTGTTCCTAGTAGGACGCATAGAGTTCCTAGAGAAATTAACAAAGCTCCTAGGATGATACCTAGGTATGGGCATTTTGTTTGGGACATCTCTCCTTATAGCGCCCACATACACTAGAGTGCCAACATGTCTTATAATATTCTCCTTGGTGGGATGGTGTTTTTGGATCCTGTTCTTAGCCATGGTTTCTTTGTTGTAAACCCTTGACCCATTTTCCTTAGAAATGTGGACATAGATTATGTTCACATTGTTCCTAGTGAAGTAATCCTTGTTTCCACTTACTTCACTCTCTAAGACAAGAATTGTTTCTTTTAAGTGGGCATTTTTCTATTTCTCACATTGGATTTTTAGGGCTCTACACTCATTTAGTTCCCTTTTAGTGAGAGGTTTTTCACTATCTTTGGGTCTATCAAGTTATTACCAAATCCAATGCCTAGAGACAACAAACATGGTTTGAGAAGAGGTACCTTCTAGGTTTAGTTTGTTGTCACTCAATTTTTTAGGAACTCATTATTTCCTCTTCCAATTTATCGATTTCTTTCCTAATATTTTGGTAATCAACAAGAGAGGTTTAAGGCAATTCAACAAGCTTCACATGGTTGGTACATTCCTCAAGACAAACGCGTTCAATAATATAATGTTCAGATATATCGAGCTTTTTTTGCAATTTTATATTGTCTTTCACAAGTTTGGCAATCAACTTAAGTAGTTCAGATTTATCATAATCAGATATGGAATGAAGGATGGTTTCAGAAGTTACCTCACCGGGTTGTTCCCAGTGGATTATCCTATGTCCATGGCACACATGTTGGGGCTCACCCATGCTTTTGGATCCTCGTCCTCATAGTCGCTCTAAGAGGCGATGTAGGCTTTCTTGTTTGGCTTCTTGTCTTTAGTTCCCCAGGGGCAATTTTTGGCAAACTGCCTTTTCTTGTAGCTTTTATAGCAAGTGACATCTCTAAGATCCTTCTGCATGTGTTTGTCGTTGGAGTTGTTCTTCTATTCTCCTCCACTGTTCCTTTTAACCTTTCATTTTTTGTAAAAGGAACACAAAGCCTTATTGACAAGTACCGATTCCTTATCTTCATCTTCCTTTGAGTATTTGTACTGTTCATGTACGGACTTTAGCATTTTCACATTTCAAGGCTAGTCCTTTGTTAGCCTTGTCTTACTTCTTGTCTTCATTTTTCCTATCCTCATAGCTTAGTAACATCGAAATAATTTGATGTGGCATGAGGTTCCTTTTATCTAGGTTCTCCTTGAACATTGTCCTCTCATGGGACTACTCGGAAACTATGCTGCTTATAAAGTATTGCACCTTCATTTTTTCGGTAATCTCTTCCTTTAAGATCTGGAGTCCTGCAAGCTTGGTGCATAGAGATTCAAAACGTTACTAATAAAGAGAAACGGTTTCACCTTGTTCCATTCAAAAGTTGAAGAACTCCCTCATGGCGTTCATTTAGTGATCTTCCTTGAGATCGAAACTTCCTACTTGCATCTGTTGGATAGCGGCCCACATTTCCTTGACCATATCAAGGTTAGCCAATTTGTCAGTATCTTGTTCACACATGACGTTGTTATATACATCTTGGCCTTGAAGTTGGCCTCCATGCACTTCCACTCATTTTTCCGCATTTTGACAAATTATCTCCAATGGCTGGATCTACCTTAAAGTTCCCTTTTTTGATGACACAACTGACATGAAAGTCAGGGCATCTCATCTAGTCTTTCATTAGTCCCTGGCACCACTCGAACCTTCCAATGATGAGCCTTGGTGGCTCGTTGTTCCAATGATCAATTTGAATCATCTAGGAGGACATCTTCTATACTCAGTTTTTGTGGAAACATAATCGCTTCAAAGATTAGGTACTCAGTTTCTTAATAACTAGAAAAAGAAAAATAACATGTCCTACTAAACGGGGACAATTAGGTACTGACAGGACAATTAGGTACTCTGTTTTTGTGGAAACATAATCGCTTCAAAGATTACAAGGTATATCCCCTAGGATATTTAGTGTCCTTACTTGGAGAAATAGCTATCTTCCTAGATATTTTCTACCCTATATAACTAAATATAGGAGGTATATACAAGTAAATGGTAAAATAATTGGTCCCATAATTGACCCCTCAAAAGATCGAGCGTGTCAGTAGGTTGAGGCTTTGGGTTGTGTCCGATGTGTATCCTCGCGCTTCTCTTCTTTTAACCTTCCATGCTTCTTGTCTTCACTTAATCACTAGGCGGGCCTACCTAGTGCTTAACACTCAGGGAGATAGTTGGTCGCTGGGCGGGCTAGCCTGGTTGACTGAAAAAGGGAGGTGTCCCGCGACATATTTCAGTAACTGGGTGGGCCTGCTTGGCCGAATGGATGAGGGAGGTGTCCCGCAACATAGTCCGATTGTTGTCATACTTTGGTAGTTGATTCTTGCTTGTCAGTCGATCCTTGTTTGATGGTCATTTTCCATTTCTTATTTGCTTTCAAGGGCAAATATAGGCCAAACTTTTTTTTTATCGAAATCAATGTTTCTTAATAACTAGAAAAAGAAAAATAACATGTCCTACTAAACGGGGGCCTCATTAAAATCTTTCGGCAGGAAAACCCATAGCACAAAACCAGCCGATGAGGAAAGAGCGCCATCCTTTTACAAAATTAATGTTATGATTCTATCTTGCCCCTGAATGGGCCTAGCGATCGTGATGTGTTGATCAACTTCTTTCCACATTGTGATGTCCTCTAGATCTTTTTTGTGTGTTGTAGCCTTGACCAGTTCTCGATTGTAGTGGTCTTAATCTTCTTTGTGTGTTGTGTCCACCTTATTAGTGTTAGTCGAACCTGGTAGTGACTGATCCCGAGGTAGTTTTTCTTTTTCCGAGCCTGTGAATTGGTGATCCTTGTAAACTTCCTTGTCTTTCTTGTTTGCCAAGTTGGCTCCTTTGTCTTTTTCTTTGGATTCTAAGCTCTCTTTCTAAGTGATCTTGAGCCTCCTTTTCTGGGCACTTTTCGGCAATGCTAATCTTATTACTTGCCCGAGTAAGGCGATCACAATGTCGTGGTTCTTCTGGTGTATGAAGTCCCATCTTTCCTCGACAAGCTCCCTCATTGTCTTTCCACGCCTTACGTGATGACGGTAAAGGTAGAGTTAGGACCGAGAAATTCATCCCTGAGGGATCTTGAAGGGGCTTGAGCATTGGAGTAGGCTCGGCAAGGATTATAATTGGTTCTTCATGCTCTTCTTCAGAACTTCCTCGAGGTAATCAATCGCAAAAAGTTCTTCATCTTCTGTGAGAGGGGTCGGTATCGACCCACAGGGGGTCCGGACTCACCCATTGACCTCTCATATAATTCATTTCAGCATATGTCTCAACGGCTCTAACCTGCTCAATGTTAGTGCAAGCAGAAGTACTATGGGCTTGATAGCCACATTCTTGACAAGGTTGAAAGGTTTTCAGAAAACTTACATGTTTCTTCAGACAATTGATATCATCTTGCAAGAATTGATGTTTAACATCAAGATCAACTTCATCTTTATTTGGTATGTAGAGACGTTTTTGAGGCTGGGGTGGCTGCTGAGTCCCATACATGGCATCGTAATTGGTCAGCTTATCCAGTAATGCCCATGCCTCATCAGGTTCCATCTCTATGAAACTGCAAGCAGTGTGCAGGTTGATGCGGTTCTTTGTCTAAGCATTTATTCCTTGAAAGAATATCTCTTGAATATCGTATTCAGGTTGTCCATGGGTGGGGCATTGTCTCAGCATCTTCTTGAATCGCTCCCATGTCTCCACAAAGGTCTCGTTAGGCAGCTGGTGGTAAGAAGTGATGTGTTTCCTTAATTTCGTAGTCTTGGCTGGAGGGAAGAACTTAGTCATGAACATGTCATGCAAAGCCTTCAAAGTCCTCACCAACCTAGGAGGTAGGATCTCTAACCAGCTTAGGGCCTTTCCTGCAAGAGACCATTTAAAAGCTTTTAGTTGGACATATTCTAAGGATACACCATCAGCAAAAATGGTGTCATAGATCAAAAAAAGTCCGAATATGCTCTATAGGACACTCAGTTTGTTTTCCTTCAAACTGAGCCCTTTTTATTAAGGCTATAAATTGGGATTTGATCTCAAAGGCCTTCTCTATATTGGGAAGCACAATAGCTGATTCTGGCACCCTTAATTCTGGGTGCATGTATTGCTTGGCATTCTTCGGAATAGTGTTCAACTGTTCACGCAATTGATCTCTATCAGCTTGTAATGCTTCCATTTGTCTGCGTAGGGTAGTCATCTGCTGAACCATCTCTTCAGGTGTGATGGCCATGGTGCGGTTTTCTCGTCTCCTGCAATGAAGAACACGTTCAAGCTCAGAATAATAATCAGGTTGATCCAATTCAAGCCGGCATTGTTCTGCTTGCATAAGCTGAGAAAACAAACAAATTAGAAATAAAAACGGGGTCGGGCTATTCCCAAACCCACAAGTAATCATACACAGCACTATTGCTTCCTCAGCAACGGTGCCAATTTGTTGATAGGGATTTACTTAAAGAAAAATAAATTTGTAATGAAGACCCCACTGTGTATAGGGAGGTCAGGATTATCCACGGGAAGCAAGGTTATGTTTGATTACTAAACTAGACAACAAAAGAGAAGGCAAAACAAAGCAAAACAACTAAATAAATGCAATGGAAAGGGTCGATATCGACCTTGTCAGGGTCGTTACCAAGGTATGATTTCAGCAGAAAAACTAAGTAAACAACAAGAAGAAAGGGGAAAATTGCAGGTCGGTACCGACCTGGGCAGGGTCAATATCGAGGTACATGGGTTTGGATTTCAACTCAAAAATAAGGAAAAAACTCTAGGATAGTGGTTCACCACAACATAATCATGCAATTTCAAATAACATAAATCATAAATATCATGCCTTTAACATAAAGTTATTAACTTTTGTTGAATTAATCAAGAAAATCAATCAATTTTTACAAATCAATTCACTTAATCTACTTGCTTTGATCTAAAGTTCTCAACTTTCGTTTCAAACTTTATCTCGTATCCAAATTCACAACTTTCGTTTCAATCAAGTTAAGAATATGAAATACTTTGACTTTCGTCAAAGCTTTTGCACAAAAAAGTAGAGAAATAGATAAAAGGCATTCAATTCATTCATCACATCATCATTCATGCACAATCATGTTGGGTTTCTAACCCCAACCCTAGAAAAGAAGACTACTCACTCATGATTGAAGAAAAACAAACAAAGAGATTAAGAGAAAACATGATTCGAATTAAAACTAAAGGCTTACTTGAATTAAAACTTCAAACTTGTCTTAGAACACACTTAGAACACAAGAAAATATCCACAATCTTCTTCCTTGTACTCCAAGCAACAACTTGTCTCCTAAAAACCCTAAAATTGTGCCCCCTTCATAAAACTAATGAGAGAGAGAGAGAGAGAGACGAGAGCCCCATATTGTGTCTAAACAAGAGTATTTATACTAGAACATCCCTCTTAAAAAGTGTCCATAAAAACAAACCCTACTAAAGATAAAAGATTACGGAATAAAAGTAATTAATGAGCCAAATATTCTGGCCGGCTGGGCTGAGTGCCTCGGTACCAAACCCCTAGAGGGTCGATATCGAGGTTGGCTTGAACTTGTTTTCTCTTGTTTCTTCCTTTTTCCTTCAGATTTTGCGGGAGTTTCTTCCATAGCTTTCTTCTTTCCTTCTTCCAAGCTTAGTCATCTCTTCTATGTCCTTGAATGCATCCAAATTCGCCTCAAAACCTACACAAAAACACACAAATAGCGTGGTTTCCATACTTTTCACAGAATATGCAAACTATACTAGAAGAAAGACACAAAATACTTCACTAAAACACAATTAAACTAGACTAAAAGACTAAGAGAAACCACTAAAAATATGCTAAAAACATGGACATCAAATACCTCTTGTGTTTCTATGCTAAGTATGAGTCCTAACCCATGTTTATATGTTGAAATTTCTATGATATGAGCATGATCTTTGATTGATTACTTATAACTTGCATTTTATAGCATATTAGGACATGCATTTAAGACTTTAGTTTATATGTTTTCATGCATTAGTCTTGTGTTTTCTAGTACTTTTAGTTTAGTTTCCGTTATAGATGTCTACACGTGTATTTGTATGCTTTTCAGGTACTTTGGAGAAGTTTGAGCTTCATTGGAACGCGTTTGGATACTTGGCAGAATCAAGACTTCAGTCTAGGAGGCAACGGGACCGGAAAAGAATGATTCAAGAGCCAAAATGAAGGAAGCACACAAGCAAGGCCAAGATCGTGCACTAAGGTGCACGGTCGCGTAGGTGGTGTCGACAATTCTTCGGATCGTGTGCCATAAGTGCACGGTTGTGCATCTCGTAGTGTAAGGTCGCGCGCCGTGGATCATGCTCCCCTCTAGGTCGGGTTTTTGGGCCACCTCTTCCACCATATCCTTAGTATAAATACTTTACTTTGTTTTCTAGATGGGGGTTCGAGTTTTTAACCTAATTTCTACTCCTTGAGAGACAAGTTTAGAGAGATTTGTTGGAGATTTGAAGACTTTGTTTTGATTTTGAGTTGGGATTTGCTGGATATTAATCAAGTTTATTTGTTTCTTCAATCCGGTATGTTTCCTCTCTTTATTGAATTGATTTCTTCTCTTTCCATGTCTAGTTAAACCCCGAATTCTAAGATTGGGGTGAACCCAATGATGTCTAGGTAGACTTATTTATTAAATTGCACAATCTATTGTTTGAAGCTTTGTTTGATTCAATCCTAGATGTTTTATGCCCTAGTAATTTATTTGAATGGGAACTTGCCAAAGTTTGAGACTGAAAGATGAAAACTTTGATAAGTAGTCAGACAAGGAATTGAGTTAGCAAGTCGCAAAAGCGGATGTTGATTCAATTTAATCTTAAATTCTAAGTGCTTAAACGTCTAGATTTTAATTTGCAAGTCACGAAAGTGGATGTTTAATTGAGTCTAGATACGTTTGTTAACATTCAAAAGAATTTAGCGGATACATTAGACAATTGCCTTCAAACAAAGTCATAATTAAGATTGTGCAATCATCTTTTATACTCTACTAAAGCATTATTGTGGTGATCCTTGATCTTAGAAGCCTTTCTCTCATTGATTTGCCCATATTTACTTGTTTATTTGCTTTAATTAGTTTCATAGCAAAGATCACAACTCAATCTTTTCTTATTTTTACGACTTAGTCTACTCATTTTACTACAATTAATACTACATAGTCTCAGAGTTCGACACCTTGGTATTACAACCGATCCCGTACACTTGCGGGGTAGGATTTTGCCTATCAATTACTTTGACTATAGGATTGAGCATGTATATAGCTTGAGTTTTAGATTCATTTTGAAGTTCTAGACACAATTTCCCTTGTGAGATTTTTGGCCTTTCATGATTATATTTGTTCTCTATATTCTTGAGTGTATCACCATGATTTTCTAGTTCTAGAACTTGTGTTATGACTCTTTTTCAAGGCTTCTTTATATGATTAAATGCATGACATTAAAATGATTGAGGCATTGTTTCTTATTAGCCTATTATTTCTCATCCTACCTTACAAGATTCATGTTTTGACACCCCATTTCTTTGAGCTTTAATCCTATTTTTGATAGCTCCACAAAATGATCCCTAGCCTAATAAGCTTGACCCATCTGGGATTTAGGACTTTAGGTTGGTTTTGTTTGTTTTGAGTTTGGTATAAGTATGGGGGAGATTGAAAAGAAAATGTGGAAAAGAGGAAATAAAACTCTAGTGTGCAAAGTAAAAAAAAATGAAGGTGAAAGATAAGTGCAAAGAGAAAAAGTGAACTTGAAAGGTTAGTAGCCTTCATAAGTGTACAAAGAGTTCAAATGAGGCAAAAGTGAGATGAAAGAAAAAAAAGAAACATAGAGCTTGAATGAGAATGTAAGGAGTTGGTGAAGAATGTTTTGGAGTATTGAGAAGACAAGTGTAAAGTTTGGGTTTTAGGATTAGTTCTTTATCCCGGACTTAGAACCACATGACCAAAAATAATCCATTCCAAATTCTCTTTACCTTGGCCCCATTACAACCCTTTGAAATTCCTTATGATTTTTGTTGTGTATTTGGTCCACATCGGTGGAGAATTAGGACATTGATGCAAGCTTATGGTAGTCTAGTTTTTCATGGTTGATTTTGAGTGAAACACATATCCTCAAATACATAAGTGAGAGTGCAAACACATTACCTTGGTGAGGTCTAGAATGAATGAATAATCTTTTCTCTATTCTTGATGTGATGCATACTATGATATCTTAGTCAAGTTTTTTTTACATGTTGAATCGTTCGGTTGATTATGAGATGAATGCATGATTGCATTGATGTGGTGTGACTTGGATTTATGACTTGCTTGAGGACAAGCAAGGGTTAAGCATGGACAAATTTGATATCTTGCATATAGGTGTAGTTTAGATGCATGTTTTATGTTTTTTTGCATAGGTTTAGCTTAGTTCTTAGGATTTAGTGTTTTCGGGTAGATTGCGCTTATTTGCTCGGTTTTGTAGAATTTTAGGTATTGGAGCAAGATGGGACGAATCTTAGATCATTATGATGGAGTTTGAGGATCAAGATGAAGCTTAGAGTGGTGAAAAGAGAATCAAGAGAATCAATGATCAACAAAGCAATGTCATGATGGATTTAACTAGTTGAACACACTTGTCTCCTATTGATTTAAACACCTTTGCATTCATATTTACTTTTACTTTCATATTAGAATTAGAATAATAATTTACAAAAAAAAAACACTTTGGTTACTTGGCATCTAAGTAAAACACATTTACACGAGTCTCTATGGGATTGACCCTTACTTACTGCTCTACTGAGTTTGGTAAAGCTAAGGTTTCTTTGATAGGTAAAACGACTGAAAAATACCTCATCAAATTTGACGTCGTTTTCTGGGACTCGTCGTTATTTGTGTTTACTTTGTGTGCTATTCTTGGTGTTGTGAACCTGTCTTACAGTTCATAACACCCGTGCTACTAATCCATGAGTTTGTTTGAATGTAGACAGTTGCAGGATGAACAGTTCCATGATTATTTTTCTAGATTACAAGATCATGTGTTTAAACTTGGTACTTGGAGAATACGATACAGTGATAGAGAGGTAAACATGTGAGTTATCCATGGTATGAATCTTGAGACAAGAGGATTGGCTGACTACATGAGCAATGAGAGGCTTTTATTTATGGGACCTGAGGAATGCTGAGACTTCTTATGTTTCATGAGTCATCATAACTTTCTGGTTGAGTCATCTTCCCAACAACATCAGTCTGTTGATACGCGTCTCTTGAGGATATAATCAAGGATCTCTCCAAAGGGTCGGATGCTATAATCAAGGATCACTGTGCGTCTTGTTCTTCATATTTTCGTTCCACAATCTCATGCCCTTTTGAGTTGTGTGAAATGAGTGGTGGAATCACGTTGGAATTAAACAATCACGAGTCAAACACCCAGATGAAAGTTGAGGAGCAATCTGAAGACACTTATGAGGGTTATGATGATGAATTTGATGCTCAATATTAATTAACATCTGTAAGGCATGTTGAGCAGATTATCACAGAGTCAAGAGAGGTTTGTGTCCGCATAGAGATTCTTATAGAGCCTAGGGAGTCTGAGTCATCTTCACCCATGTGGAGTAAATTGCTTGAGGGTTTGGTGGTTTTGGAAGAAGAATGTTTTGTCGAGCATGATGACTTCTTTGCTGATGAAGTAGACAACTATGAGGGAGAATACCAACATGATACATCTATTAAGGCTCCTGCTGTCATGGTGCACGCGTATTTTTCCTCAAATTATTTGCTTATTTTTCGGAAAAAAAATCGTTTCTAGAGGACGCACACATCTTGTCTATCAATTTCGCCTTGGATATGCGTCAAAACTAACTCTATGTGTATCAAAACTTGTTTGTGCATCGATTTCAAACTTTTAATATTTTTTTATGTTTTTAACCTTTTTATATGTGTGTGAATACAATAGTTAGCTAGTTTTGATGCACATACAGTTAGTTTCGATGCACATGCAAAATAAGATGCAAATTCTGGTTGTTTTGATGCATATACAAACAAGATACACTTTCTATTTATTTTAATGCACATACAGATGTGTTTGATGCACAAAGGACAATTAATTTCGATGCACATACACTAATTTTAATGCACAAACAAACATATGTTAATTCACAAAATATTGATGCACATTCGACCATTTTTATGCACGTACAATCACTTTGTTGCACATACAATTACTTTTGATGCACACACAAATAAGATACATTTTTAATAATTTTGATGCACATATGGATGGTTTTGATGCACATAGGACAATTAGTTTTGATGAACATACGACTTTTTTATACACAAATTAATATTTATGCAGGCTATTTTTATGCACATAAAATCAATTTTTGATGCACAAAGAAACAATTTTGATGCACATCTCACACGCCCTTGTATTTGTTTATTTGGGAAAATATAAAAAAGTTCGCCAAAAATTTTTTATGCGCCATTATTAAGTGAACGTTATACACCCTTACTTTTTTTCTATCCAACAGCTAATTTTCTTTCACAATTCACACTTGGCACCCATTCACACTCGAACCAGACCCTTCAATAAAAATACTACTCCCTCCGATTTACAATATTTGATCTTTTGCCATTTTTCACACATTTTAAAGAGTAGCTCAAAATAGAAATGAAAATTATTTATTGTCTTGCATTTCCAATGAGTAATTAATTAAAAAAATGAGACATGTAGTATGGGTTTTAGAAAAGAGGTTCATTGAAACTATAATAAAATAAATTCATAATTAAATGTATGTAATTTTTAGAATGTACTCGTTATACCAGTCGTTCCATGCACGACTATGGTTCGTTATTTCATAGATACTAAATAAAAAATACAATATAAAAATTAATGTAAATAATTATTGCTTCTACAATGTACAATTTTTTTATTTTTTGGAATCAAATAAAAACAAATTAAATACAAATTATTAAGTTTAATGTTGAAAATAAAAAAGATTAATAAGGTAAAATAATATATACATTTCTCCTTTTCCTTGATGATATTTCATAGATATTTAATTTAAAAAAAGATAATATATGAATAAAAATATATTTATATAATATAATATGGAAGAGATAATATTTACATAAAATAATAATTAAATTAATAAATAAGTTATAATAAAATATGAAAGATAAAGATAAAAAATAATTTATTTATAGAAAATAATTTATTTTCATTTAAGGTGGGACCAAACACATTTTGTGGTTCAATAAAGCAAAGATTAGATAAGATTAAATATTATATTTTTTATTACTTTATATGTTCCTTAATTTAGAGATTATTAAATATTTTAATATATATATATTAAATATTATATTACCTATTTTTATTATTTTTAAACATTATATGTATTTCTCATTAATTTTTTATTATAAAAGAAAAAATAATATCTACAAATAAATTCGTCAAAAGATATCATGCGAAAAGATAAAAAAATATGTATACTTATTTTAAAATATTTTAAATTTGTATAAGGAATTTTTCAAAAGATAATATATACTAAATAGATATTTGTTTAATGTTAAAAATATATTTAAATAGTTAAAGAAGAATTTAATAGGAAAAAGTTAAAATATTAGGAATAAAAATCTACCTACTACAGATTGGGGATCAAATGAGAATTTCTCTTATCCTATAAAATAAGAACAATTCTCGCCTTTGATTTAATTAGATAAACGGTCCAGATGAGTACACATAATACACACACTCCTTTTAAAATTGTAGAGTGTGAGGGGTATTTTAGTCATTTTATCACCTTCTATCTTCAGCCCCCCTTCTCCTCTCATGAACAAAAACACGCAGACTTCAATTTCATAGATTTCGATCATTGCTGAATCTGGATCATGACTTTCGTTTGACAAATCTTTGTTCCTCTCAAGCAAATTCACATCCAATTCTTCCTTATTAATGGATTTAGGTAAGATCTTCGTTGATTTAGATTTTCACTCTTTTTGTTCATGTATTTTCATGGATATAGATATGATTTTTCATCTTTGCTCATGGATTTGATGAAGAGAACCATAGAATTGATAGAGATTGTAAAATAAAGATTTTGCGTATGTTTTTTGCATTTCAATTTGAAGGATTTGGGTAAAAAAAAGTGGTTGATTTTGTATACTTGTTTGATCGCCCACCAAGTGTGATAAAATGCCTAAACCTTTTTTCCCATAAAAACCTAAAATCTTGCTTGATTGCTTGAATGTTTGATGGCTATTAGTTATTTGTTACACATTCATGGGCTGCTTAAATCAATGACTATTAGTTTTACCTCTCTTTCACTCTTATGTCATTATTTATATAAAAGTAAAAGAAAAAAGAGGTGATAAGGGAATTTGTTGTTGTATAATTGATGTCTATGGTGTTTTGTTCATCTTGGGGACATGAATATTTGACCAGGTTGAGTTGGCTTACATTACCTCTATCTCAGCCACAAATTTAAAGAATATGTCCAAGATAAGTAGATAACCTTCTAAACCAGTAAACTCAAAACAGTACCATGCTTGATTAGTTGAATATGTTACCATATGTCACATGGTGAAAGGGTTTGGTATAATTAAGTTCTTTGCATGTTTGAGCATTGTGTTTGGTTGGGGAAGGAAACAAGAGAAGCAAAGAATAAGAGAGGGATTGAATTACCTTTTTTTTTTGGAAGATCCCTTCGAACAAAAGCCACCAAATCTTGTTTCATTTGATCTTTTTGTTTTTTGAATTTATAAAGGGGAAGAAAGAGATGGGCTTAATTTGTTATGGGAATGATTGATTAAAATGGGATTATGAGCTTAATATGTTAAGAAAGAGATGACCAAATTTGATACAGTTTATGTCAAAGACTGTTTTTATTTACATGAACCATGTTATCATTTTCAATGAATCTTATTGTGTAATGTAATAAACCGTAATGACAATCTTTATGAACCAAAAGAACAACGATTTTGTACATTTTTATTGTTCATTATATGTTCC
Organism: Fallopia convolvulus; assembly: GCA_964016875.1. Lineage (NCBI taxonomy): Eukaryota > Viridiplantae > Streptophyta > Magnoliopsida > Caryophyllales > Polygonaceae > Fallopia > Fallopia convolvulus. Next base: position 28,967,489 of record OZ024719.1, read on the forward strand.
ATGTTGCTTCTAAATTAGCTTAATTTTTTCCTTTGTATTATTGTATGTTGTTCTTCAATTTGTCGGCATGCTCGATTATATGGTCAATACATTTATGAACCGCATTAAATGATAAGAGTTATTCTACTGTTCCAACGTGTCATCGTAATACAAACTTTTGGCCAAAGGAACCTTGCATACTTAAAGGAATGATCAATTACAATCACTCCATATGCACCACTACAAAAAATTTGCTTAGTTCTACAAGTGGAGATGCATCGAGTTCTTTATTGGATGGTGAGATTAGTTCTGCAAGGTGTGATAAAGGTATGCACACATTGTGGATAAATCAGGATCATAATGAGAACATATGAAACAAAAGCAAACTTAATTTGACACTTTACTATGACATTGACAATAGTTGAGGAACAAGTTTATCCAGAGGTTAAATTTCAATTTAAAATGGTGGAAATATTAACAATAGCTGCAAATGTTATTTACATGAACCGCATTGTCAATTTCAATGAACCTTATTATGTAATATTATGAACTGCATTGACAATCTTTGTGAACCAAAAGAACAACGATATTTTGCACATTTTTCGTTGCTCATTATATGTTCCATGTTGCTTCTAAATTAGCTTAAGTTTTTCCCTTTTTATTATTGTAGGTTGTTCATCAACATCTGGTCAATTTTTTCGGCATGCTCGATTATGTAGTCAATACATTTATGAACCACATTAAATGATAAGAATTATTCCATTGCATCAACGTGTCATTATAATACAAGGTTTTGGCCAAAGGAACCTTGCAACTCAAAGGAAGGATCAATTACAATCACTCCATATGCACCACTACAAAAAATGCAAGCTCATTTAATCTCCAAGATACTCCATGCTCCATCTTTGTTTACTTTTAATGATTACTTTATGATGTTGGTAATGATCCTAGAGGTTGTTACTATGCTATGTATGTTGTATTATAATCTTGTATTTGAATAGATTATTGTCATCTTTCTTATCAAGGAACTAATAAAATTTGAAGTTTTGATGCATATGTGAGCGTGTTAAATTTTATAAATTTTATTGACAATTGTTATGAATCTATCAATATAAAGACATGAACCAATAGACCAACTATTATCAACTAAACGACATGAACCATTAGATGAAATATTATGAGCCTTTGTTGATAAGTGTATGAACCAAATAAACAAATGACATGAACCGAAATAACAACTAATATGGCTTAAAAGACATGAACCGTAAAATAATATATTATAAAAAAATGAACCAAAAGAAGAACTATAATGAAACAAAAGACATTAACCGTGTGAAGAATAGCCTATGTGAGATTTGAACCCACATATATGTGAATAGGCACATTGCTCTACCATTTGAGCTAATAGGCTACTCAATGATATAAATTATAAACATTTACCAAGAACAAATATATGAACATTCATATTCAAAATCATGAACCAATAGAACAAATATTATGAACCTAGAGTCATGAGTTAGAAAAAAAATTCAATATTAAGTAGTCTACTAACCTAGAGTATGAAAACCCGTAAAATTATTAAGTCTTTTTCAATCAAATTGACTATTCGTATCTACCTTTGAAGTCATTCAAATATTTTGGAAAATTAAATATGTTCAGTCGTAACAATCAAGTATAAAACAATGAACCAACAAGTTCAAAACCATGAACTAAAAAATTATAAAACAAGAACCAACAAGAAAACAACAAAGGCCAAGTCGAAAATACCCAAAAAAATTGGGGCATGAAGATGAAGATTCATACCTTCCTCACAAGGAGAGCTCCAAGTGGGTTTTTAACCGGTCCTTTGACCCTTAAATGCTTGGCCTTGGCCTCAAAAACCAGATCACCATAGTTTGATCAAACAAATATCAAAATTCATAAGGTTTAGTTTCAATATTCAAGAGTATGGAACATTCAAGAGTATGGTTCTTATGAGAATAGTATTCCACTATCCAAAGGAAAAGGCACAATCAAACCCTAACTCCGAAGCAATTCAATCTACCAAATTAAAGTAATACAAAGTCGAATTAAGCAAAGAAAACTTAATCTCGGAGAATGGCAACGAGATTCTCACTATCGAAGAGGGCGACGCTACGTGAATCGGTGTTGCGGAACTTGTTGGGGTTGTCAATGGCGAAACGAGCGATCAAGTGAGTTAGATCGAGAAGAGGGAGCGATCCAGCGAGGGAGCGAGGCGATCGATTGAGTGAGGGAGACGAGCGATGCGATCGGGTGAGCGAGGGAGGCAAGCAAGCGATCCTTCCTTCAATGGTGATATTAGTCTTTTAGGTTTTCAAGGATATTTTTGTCCCCTGATTTAGATATTGTTCAAATTTACACTAAATGCCACCGCCCCTAATTATTTTATTTTTAACCAAACAATTTATCTTTAATCTCCACCGTTCACTTTTCTAATCCAATGGCTCTCTTTTGTTCTCATTTCTCACTATAAGCTTTATAAACACTAGAACCTCCCTCCCTAATACATTATAAAGTGGAAACCATGTCTGTTGAAAAATTTGCGCCACGTGGCATTAATTGAATAAAATAATGTCAAATTTTTTAATAATAATTTGCATTATTCTTTTTATACATCCAACTTTTTTATTATACTAACTTGATCTATCTATATGGTTATATTTTATATGTTAATTTTATGCATATCCTTTAACAAAACTTGATCTATATGCTAATATTTTTTATATTAATTTTATATATAATAAAAAAATTTATCTTTTAACAAATATTGCACTCTAAGCATATATTTTGTATCCACATGTTATATTTTGCGATATAATAAATTATTGATAGAATATATGATATATTTTAGTATACATTGATATATCTACCTAAATTTTAATAAATCAACGTTAAAACTATTTTAATAAATATTTTAATAAGTCATAATATCCTTACTAGATATCCTACCATAATTATCTTTAATTTATATAATTATATTTTTTTTCTTTATATTATCTTTTATACCAAATCTTTATATTAATCTTCTCCATATTTAAAAATATTATTATATTCATTACAAAGTACAAGATAAAAAATCAAATAAATAACCTTACTAAATATTTTATAAAAACTAATTGTCTTATGCATACTAAATTACTAATATCTTAATGAAAATAAAAATATATTTAAAAACATTCAATTCAATTGAAATTAACATTTTAAAATTTTTAATCAAAATATGAGGCAAGATCTCAACAAATAATAAAAATTATTTTTAAATATATGTAATTAAAATATATGTACAATCTTAAAAAAAATTTATAAACTACATAATTTTATTGCTATATTATATACAACTAAAGGTATTTTAAATTTTATATTAATCTATAATTATATATTAAAGCTATACCTTTTCGAACCACCAGAATGATTCTGGCCCCACCTCATATTTAAAAATTTAATTTTTATTTATACCATTATAACTTCTTTCCAATAAATTCTTTTTAAACTATTTAAATTTATCTCCAACATCAAACATATATCTATTCAGTATAACAATATCTTTTGAAAGTTTCTTTAATCAAGTATTTAAAATTAAAGATACAATATTTTAAATATTTTAAATAAATATAAATCTTTTAGCATATATATCTTTTAACGAATTTATTTATAGATATATTATATATATTGATTGTTTTATAACAAAAAATTAATGATAAATATTTATAATGTTTAAAATTAATAAAAATAGATCATAAAATATTTAATAGATGTATTGAAATATTTGATAATCTCTAAATTTACGTAAAAATAATAAAATATTTATTCCTATCTAATTTTTACTTTATCAAACCACAAAATAAGTTTGGTCCCATATTAAATTAAATTAAGTAATTTTAAATATTTTATATAATTAAATTATTTTTATCATAACTTATTTATTAAGTTAACTTTTATTTTTTAAATTCTCATCTCTTCCATATATGAATATATAAATTTTTTATTCATATTTTATCTTTTTTAATTACATATCTATGAAATATCATCAAGGAAAAAAGAGAAATGTAATTATTTTATCTTAATAATATAAAATATCAAATCATAGGGTACAACTAGTATCATAAATATTTATATATTTTTTAGTAAAATTATCTCATGAAATTCACGGGAATTCAACTAGTTAATTTTGTAAATATAAGGTAGGGTCAGAATCGTTCGAATGACTCGAAAACATACAACTTTAATGTATAGTTATAGATTTTTCTTATTTGAATAAAAAGACTAAATATAATGAATCGAAAATTTTAGCAAAAAAGGCCAAATATTGTAAATTGGAGGGAGTATTGTTTAAATTTTCCAAACTTGATTTTTCATCAAAAAAGTTTATAAATTTCACGATAATAAATCTCCACGAATAGCATTTTTAGTTTTAGACTGTTTTAATATTTGTATAAATAAATGCATAGACTAAATAATTAACGGGAACACAAAAACAGAGCATAATAACCTAGAAGATTTTCAAGCATAATATACACCGTTTCACATCCTACGAGAAACATCACGTTTGCTCTAAAAGAAGAGGAGAAATCTACAGCATGTACAATCTATCAACAAGTGTTAAAAGTGGGTTCTTTAACTAACGGCCATGTACTCAGACCTCGACGCCTATTCTCTGAGCAACCTGTGAAATCAAGACGCGAAAACGTCAACAGATATTTCAAGAACAAACCACGAAAACTTCGAAGCTGTTGTAATCAAGGATTTTTGAAATTATCCTTTAGAGCAATCTACTGTATATTGCACAGCAAGTCAGATGCTCAAGATATATTTGTTGGTTGGACTACAATCATGTCGTAATGAAAGCCATCACCTGGAATCTTAGGGATAATTATTTCAACTCTGGAATGGATAAGAAAGGGAGTGAAAAGGGTCAATTTCATGGACTGTAGGAGGAATGAAATAGACATGTTTTGTTGATTGAACTGATTTTATTTACTTGAAACTTTTCAATACTGTCAATTCATAATTGAAAAACAAACAGGGCGTTATGAAAAAGACTCAACACAGGTAATTCAAAGCTGAACCAAACGAATCCTAGAGATCTGATTTCCATGCTCATCCAATCAAACAAAAAGTAATGGAACGCATTGCTTTGAATTCATTAATGAAATATTACCTCCTTGAATGAGTGGACATCGCTTCCCCATAGCCAGGCATCACAACCAGCGTCTCTGGCACCCCATATATCATTTCGGCGGTCATCCCCAACATGAACAGCATCCTGGGGTTCTACCCCGAGAAGCTCACACGCCTTGAGAAATATCGTGGGGTTCGGCTTCTCTGCAGCCACCTGTTTCCAACAACACCGAGAATGATAACAGAGAATTAGCTGGCAAAGTCAAAGTCACATATATTTATATGATCAAGAAGTGCCCAGAAGAGAAGACGCTGTAGACCTCAGCTGATATGGCTACTGCATCAAACCAATTGTCACATTTGAGGGCGCGTAGCACCTGTCTCAAGCGAGTGTCAAAGTTGGAAACAACAGCCACCTTCACGCCGGCATTTCTCAGTGCTCGGAACACCTTCTCAGCATCAGGATCGCAGAGATGCCATGCCTTGTATTGCATATGAGGAAAATTATTAAAAAAAACATGAGATGAAGATAGAGTTCAGTAATCATAGAAATCCCAAATGCCTGCCCATCACTATCACAATGAGAAATAAGGAACATACCTTATCAGTCATGTAATAGTTGTAGAGTTCCTCAAAGTACTGTCTATCAGAGCAGCCTGTTGAGGAAGTCACAATATATTGCCAAAAGGGTCTCGCGTCACCTACATATCTGCAAGTTTGATACAAATTATGATCAAGATCACGCCAATGGCATATTCCTGAAAGTTTGCTTTCCGGCTTCATCAAAAAATAGAGTATATAAATGCCAGCACAATTGCCTCAAAAACCCATTAAACTTCGTACAATCTTTAATAAAAGGCTCCAAAGGAGTAGATACCAAAATCTTTTCCCAAAGTTATTGGTTGAAAAAGATGGTATCATCTTTACTTTAGTTTGAGTTCAATCCAACAGATTGCTGAGACTGAATCAGATCAGTAATGATATCTAATCGTCCAGTAACATAAGATAACCCTGATTTATTTTAGGGCTTATAATACATCGTATTTTTAAGCAATTCTAACATTCCAAAAGGGAAGAATAAAAAAAAGGAATCTCTTTCCGGAGTAATTTGCAAAAGCACCCAAATGTCTTGAAATTTTTTCTAAAATCAAGATAAATGAAAGATTGACAGAAGAGAAAGCCACCACAGTATTTTCTAATCTGGTGAAAATCTGAGCTCATCCGTCTTAGCAGCATATATTAACAAGGAAAAAATTAACACAGCCATAAATTATAAACCAGTTTACAGTGTTCGACAAAAACTGCAAAAAAAAAAATAAGAGAGAAAAGTATTAGAACCTCAGTCGAGATTGACGCCAAGGCTTTTCATAAGCCAAGCGGTATCTGCTGAGTATTTCTTCCTCTGAGTAGTCTACACCATACTTCTCCCCTATCTGCCTGTAAATCTACAGAAAACACCTCTCTCACATTTCAACATTTCATCTTCATAATCAAATATCAACAAAAACCTCAAAAAGGAAGAGGAAAAATCAGTTTGAACCTGAGCCATTGGCTGGGAAGGAACAACGAGAGTGCCGGCAGCGTCTACGAACAAAGCCTTGTGAGTGACTCCACCGTACAAAGACCTTCGATAGTCTTCGTAATCCTTCATCCAGAAAGCCATGGATCCGATACCGATGTCTGTTTCCTGAGACGGCACCGCCGAATACGGGCACGATCCTGACACGCCTCTTTGGATTGTGGCTCTCAGGATCCCACATCCTCTGTTTCTCATCGCCATTAAAGAAACCATTCTGATAGATCCGCTCACATTTGGTCTTCTCTTCTCGTTTCTGAACGGAAGAGTGGCGGCTGCAAAATCTGAGCAGAACATGGGGAATCATCAGGATTTAAAAAAAAAAAAAAAAAAAAGCAAAGGTAGAGCTGAGACGGCAGCGAAATGACCTGGAAGTTCGCCTTTATTACGAAATTGGACTAGATGTTGTGGAAGAGGAAAGAGAGTGTAGTTCGCGAGAAGGGTATTTTTGTAAAGAAAACGCAATCAATCGGTATGCTTTTTTTTTTTGTTTTGGAAGCTTAGGATAATAGGATGTGTTTGGGAAGCGGACTATCGTTGGCGTGAGGTGGCAAGCGATGAGAAATGAGAACGCTTTGGCTTGCAAACAGTCCTCAGCCTTTTAATATTTCCCATTTTGGTTGCGTGCTCTTTCATTCTTCACTATTCTCAACCAACGAATTTAATTCTTATTTAAGTAAAAAAAAGTCGAATTTCTTACTTATGATTTTAATGGTTTTGGATTGTTTCACAAAAATTATATGGACTTTTATTCTCATTTTAGGGTATTTAGTTTATAAAAGAGATTTTTTTCAATATTTATTGAATTTGAAAATGTACATGAATTTTTAATTAAGGAGTAATTATAATTAGAGGAATTAGTGCCCCTACCCTATTTTATATAACACTTTGTAAATATGCCTTTTTTTTCTAAATTTGCATTCATACCCAAAAAATAGCACAATTATCTAAAATAATAGCAAAAATGCACCAAACCATACCCTTTCCTATTTTAGAAAAATATCAAATTTAATAAATTTTCTTTATAATTTAAAATAAAATATAACTAGAATTATAGTTTTACACTTTAAAAAAGACACTAGATTTCAACTAAAATAGTTTATTATTATTTATTTGAATATTGATATCTTTCTAAAATTCACGTAATATTTCTCATTTTATATGTAAATAGAAGATTGTTTCTCATTTTACATATAAAAAGAAAGATAATATACATTTCGTAATAAATTTAATTGCGTATGTTTTTTCCTTTTTCTTTTTCAGTATGCAACAAGATAATATAGAAAGATGACACTATAATTTACAAGGTTGAGGATATATAAATTAGCCCCCGATACATTTGGACGAAAATCATAACCAACTAGTTTATTTTACAATATCTATTACTTTTTTATTTATTTCGTTATTAATTTAAAAGCATAACACACCAAGTTATTTTAATTTTTTTACTTTACTTTCCTTTCCTTTTATTTTTTGTTTTCCTAATATAAAATCATACAATATATTGTATATTTCTTTTATTCATTTTTTGATTTTTTTAATTTAAAAATTCATTTATAAATTTCAATAATGATTTAAATTCATATAATTAAAGTCACCATTAGTAATTAACATGAGTAAGTAGTTGCTTCGACTTGAAAATACACATATCATACTTAATTAGAAGCAAGTAAGAATTATCTAAATAAGCCAATAGAATACAATTTGCCCATGTTGACGTAGATTAGAATTCGTGACTTCTTCACTAAGATGAAAAGGTGAAGCAGCCTAGAGGAATGGTAAAAGATTATGCGGAATACATGTTTATTATTATTATTATTTTCAAATATTGATATCTTTATATTTCTCATTTCACATGTAAGAGAAAATAAAAGATATGCTTCGTAACAATCTAATTGTGTGGCTTTTTCTTTTTCTTTTTTAAAAATACATGGAAAGATAATATAGAAAGATAATATTATAAAATCTACAAAGTTAACAGTATACAAATTGGCTTTGGTATATTTTGACGAAAATCATAACCAACTAGTTTATTTACAATTGAGTTGGGTTTTGTTTTATTTGCAATATGGAAGAAAAGATATGCTTGGTAACAAATCTAATTGAGTTGTGTTTTGTTTTAGTTTGGTTTGGGATATGATGCATTTTTTTATTAACTTTACGTTTTATTAAGTTTTAAGTTGGATGTTTTATTTTGCTCTCTCGTCGTGTCCGAGTTGAAAGATTCGAGTGACTTTGTTGTCGGGCTAGCTTTGGTAGTACTTGGAGAGGTCTACTACCGAGTAGCGCCTTGGTATAGAGGTGGGAGGTTATGCTCCTCGCCATCACCAAATGATAGCTCTTTTCATGAAAAGTGGTGCGTGCTTCGAATAATGTAAGATTTTTGTAGACAATGTTTTCATGGCCCTAATAGGGTTTGTAAATGATTACTCCCACGACACTTTTAAGCATGTTCTATTTTTTTTGTTCATATCATGTAGTTCTCATTATTCATACTTGTATTTTTGTGTTTGAATGGGTAAGGATTAGTTGTTTGAACATCCGTCCTACCCCATGGTTCGAGATGCCCACACTATGCACATCCTCGAATCACAATATGGGTTTATTCAAAGAGAGTGGCTCAATACCAAGCCTTGATAAGATCACACATTATTCAAAGAGAGTAGGTTGATCCCCAACCCTTGCTTAGGTTGCACCTTTTTAGTGATTACAAGTTGTCCCCGTCGTGCCCTGCACGACTATGAATCGATAATTTTTTTTGATATACTATAAAAAAGATATTAATAAATAAAAATATAATATAAATAATAATTGTGAATTGGTGATTTATATAAATTGTAAAAAAAAAAGCATAATTCTAAATTAAAGATTTTGATAACAAAAATGAAAATAATGGGACATTTAATATGGATTAGCAAATAAAATTGACTTGACATATTATAGGATAAGATCTCGGTATATATTAAAAAATTGATTGATATTTGTAGATTATGTGGCAATATGATGTGTACATAATATATGAGTGATATGGAACTTTTTTGACATGTGGACTATGACATGGAATATTTATAAAGACGTCTAAATTATAAGAAAATGACACGTGTAAAAATATGAGGTGGCTTAATATAGGATCGACATGTGGCGAAATCCTAGGTGGCGTAATGAGAAGGCTCCAAACCTTATTTCTTTTATATATATAGTAGATTTGCAAAGATCCCATGCCTTGATTGGATCGTGCATATCTTAAAGAGTGTTGGTGAAACTCCACACTTCATTTGGGTTGCACCCCATTATTTATTATTTGCAACAATCCCAAACCTCACTTGGATCGCGTATATCTCAAAGAGAGTTGGTGCAACCCTGAGCATTGCATGGGTTACACCCCTTCATCGATTCTTTTCGACGGGTCCCAATTCTCGCTTGGATCATACATATTTCAAAGACAATTGGTGCAACCCTAAGCCTTGCTTAGGTTGCACCATTTTATTCATTGATTGTGATGATCTAAAGCCTCACTTGCGTCATGCACATTTCAATGAGAGTTGATGCAACCTCAAGCCTTGCTTGGGTTGCACTCTCTTTTTCATTGTTTGTGATGATTGGGCATATGTCAAATTTAGTTAGTGTAACCCCAAATCTTGCTAAGGTTGTACCGCTTTATTTATTTATTTTTTGCAATGATTCCAAGCAACATATTCCAAGGAGAGTTGGTGCAAACACAAGCCTTTCTTGGATTGTACCTATATGTTCATGATTTGTGACAATCCTAAGCCTTGATTGGATCTCTCATATTTGGGAGCGATTTGGTGGAACCCCAAACCTTGCTTAGATAGCACCATTTTTTTTACTTTTTTGCAACAATCCCAAGCTCGCTTGAATCGCATATATTTGTAAGAGAGTTGGTGCAACCTCAAGCCTTGTTTGGGTTGTACCCTTTTATTTATTGTTTATGATAATCCCAAGCCTCTCTTAGATTGTGCATATCTCAAAGAGAGTTGGTGCTTCCCCAAGCCTTGATTGTGTTGCAACTGTTATCGCTTGGATCTCGCATATTTGAAAGAGAGTCGTGAATGCTTCAAATAGTTATTTTTGAGATGTGTGATATTTCATGTTTTCGTTAGTGTCCTTCTAGTTTTATCTTTGAGTTCTAAGCATGACTTCTTCTTTCACTAGGTATGTGCCTTCCCATTTGGGATCTAACTTCGCCCCATCAACTCTTCTTAGGAAGAAATTACCATTTATCAAACTTCGTGGGAGTATCTTCTTGTCGTGGTAAACCTTGACTTTGCATGTTGACTGCCCGAATTTTATCTCCCCAAACTCTGCCTTCAATGTGACTTCATTGCTTTCACTACTGAAGTTGAAGTCTTGTGTGGATGGAACCAAAGCATTGACATGCAATAAAGCGTCCACCTGTTGAGAGGGTTTCTTGACAACAAATAAATTTATAAGTCAAGACCCCGCTGAGTATAGCGAAGTCAGGATCGTTCCACAGGAAGCAAGGTTGTTCGTTTATCAATCTACTAAAAAGCAAACAAAAACGAATAAAAACACTCACAAGTAGCCTCGTTAACGACGTTGTCAGGGTCGTTAACGAACCACCGAACACAAAGATACTCAAATAACGACCTAAATAAATTCGGTACCGAGGCAAGTAACTCAACAACGAAAATTCACCAGAAATAATTCAAATAAAACAAAGATCTAGGACTAGGGACACCACAACATAGCCAAGCATACAAACTCGTAAGAAGATAAGATCATGCCTTTAAACAGATAGAGTCATCAACTTTCGTTGACTATCAAGTAAATTAACCAACTTTCGCATCCTAATTCACTTAATTGCTTGTTTTGGATCCAAAGCTTGAAACTTTCGTATTCAAACAATATCAACCTTCAAGTTACTAACTTTCTCTTTCAATCAAGTTAAAAACTCAAATTACCTCAACTTTCGTTTCGGTATAAGCACAACAAACAATCTCAATAAAAGATAAAAGGCATTCAACACACAATCTTACTCATCAAACATGCTCAACTATGTCGGGCTTAACCCCGATCCTAGAAAAGAAGACTACTCACTAATCATGACTAAGAAACCAATAACTTCAATCAAAGAAAACATTGAAAACAAAACAGTACTCAAATTAATAAGAAATATCGTGTTACAGAGATTTAGAAGAAACCCGAAAACATCGAAATACCGAATCAAAATCACGACTAACAATCCCGGTAACTTTCGTCTACTGAGCCCCTTCGATCACAACTCCGATCCGTCTTTTCTCTCTCTCGGCTCTTCTCCAAAATTCTCCTCTAAAAATCTCCCTTTTCTATGCTAGATAGAAGGGTATTTATACTAAAAAGGCTAAAAACTAAAAAGGCTAAAAGATATAAACTTTCCTAAAAAGATAGAAATAAAACTCCAAAAGATAGAAACAAATCTAAGAAGATAATAATACCTAAAATACATATTCGAATAACCCTAAAAGATTCTAAAAAGATACTCAACCGACACGGAAATAAATTCTCGCTCAAGATCGGTGAATCATAAAAATCATCCTTCAAATCTTCTCTTTCGTGGCCTCGTTAACGAGCCCTCACAACCTCGTTAACGAGCCTGGGCTTTATTTTCTTCCACACTTCCTCTCGAAATCTTGAGCTCTGACTTCTTCAATCTTGTATTCCTCCGTCTTTCACTGTAATGCTCCAAATCCAGCTCCATATAGCTCTTTTCCTTGCTAAAACCTACAAAATACACAAAATAGCGTAGCTTCCACTCTTTTCATAGAAATATGCAAAACTATCTAAAAACACTCAAAACTAAACCTAAACTTAACAAAACTAAACCTATTAAGTAAAGAAAACCTACTAAAAACTATACTAGAAATGCGAACATCAAAATCCCATAAGCCATGGAAATAGGCGTTTACCCTTTTGCTCTTTGCTAGGTGGTCTTGTTGGTCGATATTACCAATGGAAGATATTCGGCCCACTTCCCTTAAGTTCTCTTCCCTTGCGATTTCACGTTTTCAACTTGGCCATTGTGGGTGGTGATGTCTCTCTATTTGGTGGTGTTTTCATATGTGATTTCCTTTGTAAATATGTTTCTTTTTCCCCTTTTCTTGTGCGTTTTGTTCCTTTTTAGCTTAGTTCCCGTATTTCTATGAGATTCGGAGACTATGCGTATTTTATGTGTTTTGTAGGTAATTTGGCATGAATCGAGGATCGATTTGAAGGAGGGTCGAGACATGGAGCAAAGGCCGAGCTAAAGCGGGAAAGAGAGGAGCAAGCCATGAAGAAGAACAAGAGAAGCCAACAAGAAGAAAGTGGAACGAGGTCCGGACCGAGTTGCAACCACGTCGGGCCCGACTTTGAAGTTTCCAACCTCGGACCGAGATGCACAGTAACTCGGGCCCGAGGTCCTCCGTATCGGTCCGAGTCGGTCACCGAACTACTTGGGCTCCAAGGCACGAATTTGTGGACTTCCACTTTTGCCCCTCATCTAATCTATAAAAGGCCCTCTTGTCTTCTAAGAAAGGGTTCCCTCTCATACACACAAAAGGGGGGAAAGGGTTCCCACACCTAGAGAAGGAACCAAGAGGATACTTGGAGAGCAAGGAGGAAGGAGAGGAGGAGGAAGAGAGAGAGAATCGGCCAAGAGAGGAAGACTTGATAGGTTTTGTTGGTAGATTTGCTTTGATTTGCTTTGTTCTTGTGGATTTGAAAACCCTTGATTGGAATTTGTGGATTGCTTTGGATTTGAATGAAACTTTGCTTTGTTTTGAGATTGATTATGATGATTGCTTTCCCTTTTGATTTGATTGCTTTCTTTGCTTGTCACATAGAGTAGATCTCCTTGATCTTGGGTTATGGGGGAAAATCCTAGCTAGGTTTAGGCTAGAAACCCCAATTCCATAGCCTTGAGTGTTTGATCTAAGGAACCCACTCTACATAGAGTTACAATTCCTTGCGAAAGTTGGGAATCAAGGCTTGAGATTGGCAAAGTAGCGAAAGTGAAGATGTGTCAATCTCAAGACCTTGCTTCGAAGGGGATTTCCCCAATGATCGAGGTGCAGAAGTGGTTGGAACGAGGGCGAAAGCACTCGATCCTAGTCCGATCATCACTCATTGCTTGAATTGGGGTGGAAAAGCCTTAATCTACTAGGGAAGGAACCCAAAAGCCCAAGATCTACTTTTAAATCCTTGAAGTTCGACATCCCCAGCTACCTCAGGCCCGACTTACCCAATGTCGGTCCCGACTTCCTCTTGTCGCCAACCTCGGGCCCGACGTGACCTCAGTGTCGGTCCCGACTGTTTTCTTTGTTTTCCTTTGTTTTATGCTCTCCTTTCTAGCTTCCTACTATCTAGGCACATCGATCGAGTAGACTTCCCGAGTTTTCGACACCCCCCACGTGCTACAACGGGGTCGGGTTATAAATTGTATCCCTAGACCCTCGCAATCCGAGGCGATCAAAAGATTGGCGCCGTTGCCGGGGAAGTCTAAGTGCATTGAGTGCCAATTTGGTGAGTTTCTTGTGTTTTGGTAGTGATTTGGGTGAGGGAATAGCCCAAACCCTTTGTTTGTTTTTGATTTGTTTTGGTTTGTGTCTTTGTTTCATAGGTGTATGCTAGCTCGTTCCTCCCGAGGAACACTTGAGCTTGAGTTTGTGAGTGATCCGGAAAGTATTCTCAAGGAAGCCCGAAGAAGGAAAAGGATGGCGAATCAAGCTCTCCATGTTGATGAGGAGTTGGCTCAACTTAGGGCCGAAATGGCTAGATTGCAACTTGAGAGGGACAATCAAGAGGAGGTGGCAAGAAGAGAACGGGAGCAACGGATGAGAGCCGAGGCTCAACTCAACGCTCTACCCCGGAATGCACGCCAATACATGCATCCGGAGTTGAGGGTACCCGAGCCGGCTATTGTGCTTCCCGAGGTTGCCAAGAATTTTGAGATCAAGACACAATTCATCACCCTCATCAAGCGTGATCAATTCGAGGTCCGTCCACATGAGTGTCCCATAGAGCACGTCAAACGCTTTGTGGACATGTGTGAGACGATCCCTACCGACGAGGAGACATTGGAGTATGTGCTTCTAAAGGCGTTCAAATGGTCACTTGGGGGCAAGGCCACACATTGGCTCGAGAGCCAAGCTCCTAGGTCAATCACAACTTGGAAGACACTCTATGATGCTTTCTTGATGAAGTTCTTCCCGCCCTCAAAGACAACCGAGCTAAGAAGGAAGATTGCAAGCTTTCAACAAGGTCCGAATGAGCCTCTCTTCGAAGCATGGGACCGTTTCAAGGAGATGTTGCGCCAATGTCCTACTCATGGCCAACAACCATATGTGCTTCAAGATATCTTTTTCCAAGGCATCAATCCGGTAACGAAGGACAAGCTCAATCTCCACATCGATTGTGGGTTCATAGACTTGACACCGGATCAAGCTTAGGAGCTATTTGACAAGCTATCCGATTATGAGGCCATGTATGGGGTGAGTCAAGCTAGCAAAGAGGTGAAAGTTCAAGGTGAAGGTGCAAAGAAGTTATGTGACCCAAAGGGAGAAGACATTGATAGGGATGTGAAGCTCCAATTCCTTGAAGGTGAAGTGAGCAAGCTTAAGAGGCAAGTCCACTACTACAAGCAAAATGCTAGAGCTTGTGAGGAGTGTGGATCCTTTGCACATGCTACACAAGTTTGTCCGAATGAGAGCCAAGTGCGCTTGGCCGAGCGAATTGAGGAGGCAAACTATGTTCGAGGAAATTTCGGTGGAAGAGGCAATTTCAACAATGGTGGCAATGGCCGGTGGAACAACGGTCAAGCTCAAGGTTACAACAACAACTTCAACCAAAACGAGCCAAGGGCGCCACCACCACCATATAGACCACCGGGATTCAATGAGTTACAATCATTTGCTCAAGAGATGAGAGACGGGTTCAAGGAGATGAGAACCCAATTCAATGAGTTTGGTGCATGGAGGAGGCAAGTCGACAATCAATTTGCCCAAATCGCAACTCAAGCCCCGAGAGAGAATGGGAGACTTTCGGGCCGACTCGAGGAGAACCCTCGAGATCAAAACAATCAAAATGAAGTCCGGGCAACTGGATTGAGAAGTGGCCGAAACCTACCCGAGCCACACATGCCTAAGAAGAGTGAAGAGAGTCGGACCAACTTACCCAGCAAGTCGGGTCCGATGTCCCCCAAAGTCGACCCAACAAGAAGATCGACCCCTTCACCAAGGACCGAGGTTGAGAGCAACTCGGGTCCGACGTACCCGAACCTCGATCCGACTCCTCTGCCCAGGATCGAGACTCACAACATCGGGCCCGACATGGTGCCTAAGTCGGTCCAACCAGGAAATGATGCAAGTGAAGTAGGGAAGTCTAAGGAGGTTGATCCAAGCAAGATTCAAGGTGCAACGATTCTTCCATATCCCTCAAAGAAGCCGAAAGATGTTGTTGAGAACAAGTTCAAGAGGTTTCTCAAACTCTTGCAAGGCTTGAACATCTCTATCCCATTCACCGATGCATTGAGCGAGATGCCATCTCTAAAGGAGATTTTGAGCAAGAAGAGGTCGATAGTTGAAATGCAAGATGAGGTCAAGACCTTGGAGTTACCGCAAAAGCTAGGAGATCCCGGTTGCTTTGCTATAACCATTGGTGTGGGGTCTCAAAATTTCCAAGCCTTATGTGATCTTGGGGCAAGTGTTTCGGTGATGCCCGCTAGCATTTGGAGAAGAGCAAATTTGGGTGAAATGGAGCCGGACGATATGTCCCTAACTATGGCCGACGGTTCCATCATCAAGGCTAAGGGAATATTGGATGACGTTCCGGTGCGAGTTGGAAAGTACTTTGTCCCCGATGATTTCGTGATCTTGGACATGCATGAGGATCCCTTGGTCCCAATAATCTTAGGAAGACCATTCTTAGCTACGGTGAGGGCAAGGTTTGATGTCAAGAACGGCAAGGTCTCCTTTGAGATAGGTGAAGAAAAGGTCGATTTTCACTTCAACAAAGCTTTGAATGAGCCGGATGCCTTGGCCATCCTTAAACTTGAAGAGAGTGCCAAGAGAAAAGGTGAAGAAGTGGAAGTTGCTAGAGAGGTTGTTGAGTTGAGAAGTGATGAAGGCTTCAATGAACAAATACAAGTAAGGGAGTTGTTGGAGCAACTTAAGGATCAAGATGAGTCAAGGATCGATGCTAGCCCAAGGAGAAATGAAGAGTATCCTTACTCATATCCTTTTAATGTTGGTGATGACCACAATTCTTCCCAAAATTTTGATTCCTATATTTGTTTAAGTGATTTGAACGATGACTTAGGAGATTCCTACATTTGCCTTAGTGATTTGAAAGATGAATTGGTAGAATCTCCTAGGAATTCTTTGGATAACTTCGGTGTAGGAAAAGAAAAACATGATGGAGCAAGTAAGGAGGAGAAATCTCATCCGTTGGAGGAGTATGATGAGATAGACCCGAGATCGGAGAGCCATGCCTATATAGACCATCGTTGGTGGTTTTATCGGTATGAAGGCAATGGGAATGGGCATAACAATGACGAGCAATTCACCGTGTTTCACCCGCCATAAGGTTGAGGTTAGGAAGTCAAGCTAGTGACTCTAAACGAGCGCTTCTCGGGAGGCAACCCGAGCTAGTAGATTCCTTTTCGTAATTTTAGTTTGATTTTTCTTAGTTTAGCCTAGCTTTTCCCTAACCAATCTCTATCTAGTGTTTTGTGGATTTATGGTGTCGTGCATTCTTCAAAGTTGTGTAGGATTTGAGGTGAAATATTTAAATGGAAATATGGGAAAGAATTTGCAAGAGGATGGAGTAAAATTGGTGACCCGAATACTCCCACATCGAGCCCAGGTAAGCCGGGCCCGACATAGGGACGTCGGTCCATGAAGTCGGTCCGACCCGATTTGACTAGTTGGAATGCCAATTTTTCCCTTGACCTAATTTGTCCCCTTCCCCCATTAAATACCACCCCCCACCTACCTATCATCTCCATATCAACCACCATTCCCAAAACACAACCCATCCCCCTCAAACACAAAGTCGGCCGCCCCTACCCTCACCATACTCGATCCACATCCTCCCTACTTCATCTCATTCCAACCACAAAAAGGCCTCCCTAACCCGATTCCGAGTAGAAATTTCGAGTTCAATATAGTCCTTCATCCCCCATCTAGATCTAGATTGAGGAAATTTGAGTTCTAAGTTGCTTATTTGTTTAAAAGTTCAATACTCTTCAAATCCGGTACGAAGGATAGCGTATCTCAAGCGGAGATAGCTCGAAAGTTTGGAGAAGAGCTACTAGATTGTAGGCTTCTATTAGAATCGAGAATAAAAGATGTGTTGGGAACGTTTATTAATTCATACAAGTTACCATTTCTCGCGCCCTGAGCGGACTGAGGGCCAGATCGATCATTTGAGATCGGTCCGGTATTAATATTTAAATGTGCATTAGGCACTTATCTTAACGTCTTTGCTATAATGATTTTTAAAAGGGGTGGGAATTCGGATTGCCCGATCCACCAAGGGAAACCCAGTTTCCCGGCACTTAGCTAGGGTGCGCTCATCCCTCCTTGCAATTGGAGCGGATGGGATCATGATCCCGAAAGTCGTATTTCAAACACATAGGCACTTACGACTTAGTAGGGTTATATAGAGGTGTCGCCTATTCCGCGCCCCTCACTAGTTCGTTTGACGAGGATCTCTGAACGAGTCCATAACAATCAAGCATAATCACACTAGCATAAATAGTCCTATCAATATGAATAGCGAACTATATTAACAATGGTCGTTACATCTAGCAATCGATATTTCCTAGATTATTTAATTACTTAGCACGCAAGTTGTTCCCAACATCGAGAATTTCATGAAAACGAATTATAAAGGTCACAAGGGGAATTTCCACTTGCCTTGGTTGGAATGATAACCGAATTAACGAGGAGACGGAGGTGGGGTTTGTGACTTCGAACGGGGTTCCTGACCTATCGACAGGTAAATTTTACGAACGGATCTTAGATACGAACATACTTTTAAGATTCGGATTTCTTAAGAGTACTTTAGCTTAGGTGTATGGAACATTCTAAATTATTATTATTATAATAATTTAGATAGTTGAATTAAAATAATAATATCCCTTTATTATTATTTGAATTTCGTAATATCCTTTTATTCCATTTAAAGTAAAACTTATTGATTATTCAAAATAATTTACTTAATTTCACAAATATTCAAGGGTTAATTAAAATCATTTTCCCTTTACGAAAATACTTTTATTAATAATGTCCTCCCACAAAAAGAAACCTTTTTAATTATTGGGGTTATAATAAAGGGAGGTAAAATAATATTAGGTTCTTTCTTAGTAATTTTCCATAAATAGAACTTCTAT
Source organism: Fallopia convolvulus (assembly GCA_964016875.1). Lineage (NCBI taxonomy): Eukaryota > Viridiplantae > Streptophyta > Magnoliopsida > Caryophyllales > Polygonaceae > Fallopia > Fallopia convolvulus. The sequence continues at coordinate 28,986,574 of OZ024719.1, forward strand.
TTTCTTGATAGGGTAAGCTTTATAAAACTATCATAATATATATAAAAAAAATTAATTATTCCTTTCTATATTATACAATATCTTTCTCGGCGAGATATTTTTAAATACTTAACAATATATTGTTATACTTCATATTATTGTATTTTTATAAAAAGAAATTATGCCTTGTAGGAATACTTTATCCTAGAGATGAGTTAAACTAATATTATATTAAATGATTAAAACAATTAATCATTAACAATATTCTTATTTCCAAAATAATTTGGTATTCTCTACACTTAAACTTAAGCCTTTATAATGGTGATATTTAATATAGAGACAAAATCATAAGCTAATAAATTTATAAAATCAAATACCTTTTTATAAAAGCTTCATAAAAATTTAAATAAACAAACATGTTCTTCATATTAAGATATAGTAATTTAATAATGGTTTAATAAAATGATTTATATCCTCTTTCCAACTAGCAAGATTTATGAAATACTTCTTATAAATCTTAATACTTTTCAAGCAACTATTATTTGACCAATCTTACTAAAACTAGCATAATATAAATAACTTAAATTAAATAACTAAATTAAATAGAATGGAATTAAGGGTTTATTGTAAGTTGCCTGAGTTACAGAACACAGGGGAAAAGAGGCAGGAGGATCCGGCGGTGGGAGGGGTGGCGCACCAAGGGGCTCCGGCGAGTGGGCGGCGCGCTGGAGGGGGCGGCGGTCGACGGTGGCGGGGCTGGTGGTCCGACGAGGGGGCCGGCGGTCCAAAAGGGGAGAGGAGGAGGCTCCTTTGGTGGAATTTTGAAGGGAAAACTAGAGCTTGGATGGCTGATTTTGGGGGAAACTTGAGAGTGAAATTTGTAGAGAGGAAGAGAAGGATGAAGGGAGTGAATTGTGAAGTGGGTTTTCATCCTCTATTTATAGGGAAAGGGGGATCCAAGGTTATTGGAATTGCCCAATGAAGAAGAGGAGGGAGAAGGATGATTGGGGAGGGTTGGTAAGGGAGTAGGTGAGGGAGGTGATGTCACCTAGGTGATGTAAGCAAGGTGGGGGTAGGTAAGGAAGCCATGGATTGGGCAATTTGTTTCTTACGTAAAACATTAGGTTGAAGAAAAAGGGGGAATATTTTTAATGTGTTTTATTTAATAAATTTCTAAATAAAAAAAATGGGTCCTTATTTTATTCAAGTCTAGGCTATTTAACTTATAAAAATACCTTATGAATATTCTTAAATTTTTATTAATTAAAATTCCCTATGGAATATTCTTTTAATTTTATAAATTAATTTTATTTTACAAACATTCTCTTTTTACCTAGAGAAAATGTTAAAATAAAAATAGATAAATAAATAAATAATAAAAAAAATATTATATTAAATTTTAAAACTTGAAATATCTCAGATATTACAATAGTACCCCCTTAAATTAGTTTCGTCCCCGAAACTAGGGAAAAGTAGGGCGGTACTCTAAGACGGGGAAAAGGAGGGTGACTTCAACACTTCATGACTTGTAAGGATAAAACGGGGTCTAGTACCCCCTTAAAAGAAATAAAACTACTGGTCCTTAGGGTGACATTAACTCGGGGAAACGTCTCTGCATATCTTGTTCGGTTTCCCAGGTTTCCCAAGTTGTACCTTCCTTGCCATCTTTAGACCAGAGTACCCGAACTAGGGGTACCTCCTTGTTGCGTAGTTGCTTCACTCGATGCTCCATTATCTTAATTGGTCTTTCTTCGTAGGTGCCGTCCGATTGGATTTCGACATCGTTGAAGTTGATTACGTGAGATTCGTCGGGCACGTACTTTCTCAGAAGGGACACGTGAAACACATTATGCACAGGGTGAGCAGCAGGTGGTAAAGCAACTCGGTAAGCTAGGTTGCCAACTCTTTCCAAGATTTCAAAGGGTCCCACATATCGAGGATTAAGCTTGCCTTGTTTTCCGAATCAGAAGACGCCTTTCGAGGGAGACACCTTGACAAAGACCTTATCTCCAACTATGAACTCGATGTCTCGTCTTTTTAGATCGGCATAAGACTTTTGCCGACTCTGAGCGGTCAACATTCTCTGGCGTATGAGAGCAACCTCGGATGCAGTCTTTTCTATCAAATCTGGACCTAGAAGGATTTTGTCAACATTGTCGTCCCAACAGAGCGGGGAACGACACTTTCTGCCGTATAATGCTTCGAAGGGAGCCATCTTGATTGTGGAATGCCAGCTATTGTTGTATATGAATTCTATGAGACTTAGGTTGTCATCCCAACTTGTGGTGCGGTCCAGCACACAAGCTCGAAGCATATCTTCAAGAGTCTGGATGGTCCTTTCAGATTGCCCATCCGTCTGGGGGTGGAAGGCGGTGCTAAACTTCAGTTCGGTACCCATGGCCTTATGTAGTTCCTTCCAGAAGGAAGCGGTGAAGCGGCCATCTCGGTCGGAGATAATTGTTTTTGGAGTCCCATGGAGACGGACGATTTCCTTAACAAAGACTGTTGCTAACTTTGGAGCTTTCCACTTCTTTTGAATGGGGATGAAGTGGGCGCTCTTGGTGAGTCTGTCCACGATTACCCAAATGGAATCCTTCTGCTTTTGGGTCTGGGGCAGATCGGTTACGAAGTCCATTGCTATATCCTCCCATTTCCATTCGGGTACGGGAAGGGATTGCAATTTTCCCCCGGGTCTTTTGTGTTCGATCTTTACCTTCTGACAGACTAAACACTTAGCTATGAAGTTGGCGACATCCTGCTTCATATTTGGCCACCAGAAATTTCTTCGGACATCCTTGTACATCTTACTTGCCCCTAGGTGTACCGAATAGGCAGATGCGTGAGCCTCTTTCAGTATGATTTTCCGCAGTTCGCCCTCTTCCGGTACACAAATTCGGTTTTGAAACCACAGGGAACCGTCATCCTGGATGACGAATCCTGGTGGTTTGCCTTCTTGCACCTCTCCACTTATCCTGATTAGCATGACGTCGTCTGTTTGCTTCTCTCTGATTTCGGCTAACAAGTCGGAATGGATCTCCAGGGTGTTTAGACAACCTTGTTGCCTTCCAAACCAGACCTCAATGCCTTCTCTTATCAGTTCTTGCTGCAACTTTGGCTGGGTTGTTAGCATTGCGATCAAGCCCTCTTGTTGGGCTTTTCGACTGAGAGCGTCTGCTACGACGTTAGCTTTGCCCGGATGGTAGAGCAACTCTATGTCGTAGTCCTTTAGTAGTTCCATCCATCTTCTCTGCCTCATGTTTAGTTCCTTCTGAGTGAATACATATTTCAAACTCTTGTGATCGATGAAAATCTGACATTTGACCCCGTACAAGTAATGCCGCCAAATTTTTAAGGCGAACACTACTGCTGCTAGTTCGAGGTCGTGAGTCGGATAGTTCACTTCGTAGACCTTGAGTTGTCGAGATGCATAAGCGATTACCTTCCCTCTCTGCATTAGCACGCATCCCAATCCTTGCTTCGAGGCATCACTGTAGACCACATAGTCCTCGTGTCCATCTGGCAGTGTTAGCACCGGTGCACTCGTGAGGCGTCTCTTGAGTTCTTGGAAACTTTCCTCACACTTCTCATCCCATATGAACTTCTTATGTGTCTTTCGGATTAGGTTTGTCATAGGGAGAGCAATTTTTGAGAATCCTTCAACGAACCTTCTGTAGTATCCTGCTAGTCCTAGGAAGCTGCGAATTTCCTTCACATTCTTCGGTTGCTTCCATTTTGAGACTGCTTCTATCTTCTTTGGGTCTACCATAACTCCGTCCTGATTGATGACGTGGCCCAAGAAAGCCACTTCTGTAAGCCATAGGTCACACTTGGACAACTTGGCGTAAAGTTGATGGTGCCTTAGAATCTGTAGCACCATCCGGAGGTGTTCTTCATGTTTTGCACGATCCTCGGAGTAGATTAAGATGTCGTCGATGAAGACGATGACAAACTTGTCGAGGTACTCATGGAAGCATCGGTGCATCAGATCCATGAACACTGCTGGTGCATTAGTCAAGCCAAATGGCATCACTACAAATTCGTAGTGACCATAACGGGTGCGGAAAGCGGTCTTCGGAATGTCTTCTTCTCTAATCCGCAGTTGGTGATACCCGGATCTTAGATCAATCTTTGAAAAGATTCTTGCACCCTTCAGCTGGTCTAAGAGGTCATCTATCCTTGGAAGAGGGTATTTATTCTTGATGGTGACTTTGTTCAACTCTCTGTAGTCGATGCACAAGCGGAAAGTCCCATCCTTCTTTTTCACAAAGAGCATAGGTGCTCCCCAAGGCGAAGCACTTGGTCGAATGTAACCCTTCTCAAGCAGTTCCTCGAGTTGGCTTTTGAGTTCCTTCATTTCCAGTGGAGCCATTCTGTAGGGAGTCTTGGAGATTGGCGCGGTTCCTGGCTCGAGGCTTATTACAAACTCGACTTCTCGTCGGGGAGGTAATCCAGGAAGCTCTTCTGGGAAGACGTCGGGAAATTCTCTGGCTATAGGAATTTCTTGAATATCCCTGACCTTCTTCTCCATCGGCTCGAGGTAGCAAAGATACCCAACGCAGCCTTGTCGGAGTAGCTTCCCGGCTTTCATGGCATTAATCACTTTTCCATTCTCTTCTTCTTGCTTACCTTTGAATTTGCATACGTGTTTTCCTCCAGAGTTGATGGTTACTGTTCGGGTGTAGAAGTCAATTACTGCTCCATGCTGCGATAACCAGTTTCTTCCGAGAATGATGTCGTATGGTCCCATCGGAATGCATATCAAGTTGGAATTGAAGATTCTTCCTTGAATGCATAAAGGAAAACTACCTAACTGCTTGGCACCTATAATCCTCTCTCCGTTGGGAAGATTTACAACAAACGGCTCACACTCTTCGAGGTCATTTAATTCTAAGAGTTCTACACATTTTTCGGATATGAAAGAGTGCGATGCGCCGGAATCGAAGAGTATAAAAACATCTTTAGAGCGGATCTGGAGGGTACCTTGGCAGATAGGTTCCTCAGGCTTGTCGGTGGTGCGCATCTCGTACAACCTCTGTCCTTGATTCTGAGGATACATAGGCCCCTTTCCCTTCTGATGAGCGGTGGACTGGGCCGATGTAGTACCTGCTGGCTTGTTCGAAGCTTGAGGGCGTTGAGACACGGTGTTCGACCGAGCTTGGCCTGTAGAAAAAGCAGGCTGCCTGCAGAATTGCCGAAGGTGTCCGTCCTTGTTACAGTTGAAGCACCTCCTTGGAGATTTGGGGCACTTCCGGTTTATGTGCCCAGGTTCTGCACAGTTGTGACAGACTATCTGGGGTCTTACTGACTCCGGCCCAGGGCCAAGCCTGGATCCAGCCGACGAGGCCCTGTGCTTGTTCTTCTTGGACCACTGAGATCCTTGCGGAGATGTTGGCCTCTTAAATCCACTGTGACTGGAGTGGTGAGGCTTTCCTTCACCCAAATTCTTGCGCTCGGGGACCTTAAGCGTCGTCTCCATTCGGTGGGCGTGGTCCACATACTCCTCCAGAGTTTGGAAGGAGCGATTTGCCATCCAGGGTTTGATGTGATCATTCATCCAGCGGTGAAAGTGTTTGATCTTTTGTTTTTCCATGGTGATTTCTTCCTCAGCATACTGGAGGAGGTGGTTGAACTTCTTTGCTCTCTCCAGCACACTTAACCCATACAATTTTGGGGAGTGTAGTTCATTCAGCTTCTCTTCTCTCATGGATTCAGAGAAGAAACGGCGCATCATCTTGCCTTTGAACATGGCCCAGCTTAGGTCAGTGCGTCTAGATAGGCTAGAGCTCTCCCACCATTCGCCAGCTTCGCCTTTCAGTTTTAGTGCTGCCATGTGCACCTTGTCAGCTTCGGAACAAGGGATATTCCTTAGAAGCCTTTCCACATGGGAGAACCAATATTGGACTCCTGATGGGTCGCCCGTCCCGTCATATGAGTCGGGTTTCATTGCGTTGAAAGTTTTGATTCCCTTAGCGAAGCTAACTTCTCTCTGTCTCTCGAGAATGACTTCCTCTGCTGGGACTCTCTCATGTACTTCCTCAGTGTTTTCAGAGTTTGCCACAGCATCAGGGATGGCTTCTTGCACTAACTGCTGAACCAGAGTGCGTAGGGCGGCTACTGTATTCTCATTTAGGGCAACTGGGGCTGCCGGCGCAGGAGGTGGGTTAACTCGGCGCCTATCTCCCGCCCCTGATTGGATCTCGCCATCTTCTTCCCTACTGACATCGGGGTTCAGGGTACGACTCGTGGCTCTCGTGTTGACCATCTGAGGTTTTTGGTCGGTTTTAAAAGTTAATTCAATAATACAAACAAGAATTAACGCGCGAGCTTTAGTAGAGAAAAAAAGGACAATTCATTAATACTTGTCTAAACGATAGTACAAGGCTTTAATATTGAGCCACTCCATGCTAAGAAAATAAAGAAAAGCTAAGCCGATATGACTCCTAAAAGACAAAAATGGAGTCATGAGAAGTGGTCTAAGCTCACTTCCTTGAAAAGAAAAAGTACATATTAAGGGGATTTAGGAGTGGTGGTGTAATTGTCGAGGAAACCTTCCTCGAACAATGCCTCGTTAATCATCCTTGGATCACTGTTGAGGAGGAGATTTGCCTGTTCTAACCATCGGCTTCGACGGTTTTCCCGAGCTTGAAGCTCCGCGATGCAGATCCTATGTTGGATCCTCTCATCTTGCTCCCTTTCTCGTTCCTGAACCCAACCGTTCTTGTCGCTTTCCAGAAGGTTGCAGTCGATTCTGCGGTATTCAGAAGACCTAACTCCCGGGGGTGGCGGGAAATTTACCAACGGTTGGCGAGCTTGGCTGTTTGAGGACTCCCCCTCCACCCAATTGGTGAGTACTTCCACATGACTTTCCAAGGATGCTTGACGTGCTCTTTCGTACAGTGATGGTTGCCCGGGGTGTTCCCACAGGCGGTTCGGGTTGCGGGGCCCTAGGTGAAGTCTTTGGAGGCGCTCCTCGTTCCTTTCTCCTACGAACCTAGCCCCTTCAGGCTCGTATGCTCTCGGAGGTGAGGCAATTTCCACCCTTGGAACCCGAATCGGGGATGGCATGACCCTCGAAACCTGGATCATGGGTGGCATAGGTGCCGGGGGCACATACTCCATTGCTGGTGGTGGCGACGGTGGCGTCTTGGGGTCGATAACCACCCCGTCCGAATCTTCTTCCTCGGACTCCTCAAGTTCTTGTTGATTCATGGCATCCCATTCATCCTGGGCTTGCCATAGTAGCTCCAACTCTTCATCATCCACCTCATCGGGTTCCCCGTCCTCAAAGTTGAGTTCGGGTACTATTCCCCCTGGTTGGTATTCGGGCATCCAACCGTCGTTATCATCATCAGTATGATCCTCCGGCATGTAGCCGGGTGATATTTCCTCATCCCCCGAGGAATAGTCCTCGGGGTGATACTCCGGGGATGGTGGGGGCGCGACGGGGTACTCTTCAGGGAGCTCGATTGGGAGGTCGGGGTCCTCCTCCGGATCTTCTTCGGATTCCTCCCAGCGTTCCTCATTCTGGTCGATCTCCATGTTGTCTCCGAGATGATTCTCTTCAGGTTGGTAGAAGAAGTTGTTTGGAGCATCGTCATGAGGGAAGTATGGGTTGGGGGCCTGCATTCCAAAGCGGGCTTCGTGGTCTCGATTTTCGAAGTGGTAGTTTCTTCCTTGGTTAACCATGATGTCTGAGGAGAGGAAAAGTAAAAAGGCGTTAATAGAGAACATCCTTAGTTCTTCTAAGGTGAAAACATAGTGAAGGAAGTCAAGGCTTTCGATAAGTTACTTAAAACAAAGGTTTATTACTTGGTATATTCTTAGCTCTACTTAAAAGGTTTATGACTTTTTGAACTTATTACTTTAAATAAGGAAAAATTCTTTAAAAGATTCTTTGTCTTTTTAGAATAACTTGTAGAAATTTATGCGGAAGATCTTTTTTTTTATAAATAGAAGTTTCAGTTTGCGGAGATGAACTTAGGTTTTGAAAAGTTCTCGGTTTTTGAAAAATTTCGGTTTTAAAAGTTTTCGATTTTGAAAGTAAACGTTCGGCTCTGATACCATAATTGTAACACCCCTACTTTACAACATTGGGTATTACCGCCAGTGACGTCGGATTTTACCGTCCAACGTCACCCAAGGCTTTTAGAATGATATAGATTGATAAAATGCGGAATAAAACATGCTCATAAATAAAAAGGTGCTCACGAAGGAGACTTTTGTTCTTACAATCCAAATCACAATACCAGAAGTTTGTTCGGGAAATACAATTCGTAAATCATTGTCTTTAAAACATAAATGAAAATAAACCAAAAGGAGTTTCAAACTTCACGGAGCTTCTTGACCTTCCCTTGTTCTTCACCTTACGCCGGGTTGAATTTCCTAGATTCTGGCATAATTCGCGAGGGGCGAGAATATGCCAGGCAAACATGCGGAAAAGAAGAATTAGTCTAGGAGACTAAGCAAGCGGGAACGGAACTTCCCTAAGGTATTTCGGTAATTTAATATAACAATAACGAAGTTAACAATGGGTTGCGTTTGACAGTAGGGTTTAATCATATGGGGTTTAATGGTACGAAGGATAGCGTATCTCAAGCGGAGATAGCTCGAAAGTTTGGAGAAGAGCTACTAGATTGTAGGCTTCTATTAGAATCGAGAATAAAAGATGTGCTGGGAACGTTTATTAATTCATACAAGTTACCATTTCTCGCGCCTTGAGCGGACCGAGGGCCAGATCGATCATTTGAGATCGGTCCGGTATTAATATTTAAATGTGCATTAGGCACTTATCTTAACGTCTTTGCTTTAATGATTTTTAAAAGGGGTGGGAATTCGGATTGCCCGATCCACCAAGGGAAACCTAGTTTCCCGGCACTTAGCTAGGGTGCGCTCATCCCTCCTTGCAATTGGAGCGGATGGGATCATGATCCCGAAAGTCGTACTTCAAACACGTAGGCACTTACGACTTAGTAGGGTTATATAGAGGCGTCGGCTATTCCGCGCCCCTCACTAGTTCGTTTGACGAGGATCTCTGAACGAGTCCATAACAATCAACCATAATCACACTAGCATAAATAGTCCTATCAATATGAATAGCGAACTATATTAACAATGGTCGTTACATCTAGCAATCGATATTTCCTAGATTATTTAATTACTTAGCACGCAAGTTGTTCCCAACATCGAGAATTTCATGGAAACGAATTATAAAGGTCACAAGGGGAATTTCCACTTGCCTTGGTTGGAATGATAACCGAATTAACGAGGAGACGGAGGTGGGGTTTGTGACTTCGAACGGGGTTCCCGACCTATCGACACGTAAATTTTACGAACGGATCTTAGATACGAACATACTTTTAAGATTCGGATTTCTTAAGAGTACTTTAGCTTTGGTGTATGGAACATTCTAAATTATTATTATAATAATTTAGATAGTTGAATTAAAATAATAATATCCCTTTATTATTATTTGAATTTCGTAATATCCTTTTATTCCATTTAAAGTAAAACTTATTGATTATTCAAAATAATTTACTTAATTTCACAAATATTCAAGGGTTAATTAAAATCATTTTCCCTTTACGAAAATACTTTTATTAATAATGTCCTCCCACAAAAAGAAACCTTTTTAATTATTGGGGTTATAATAAAAGGAGGTAAAATAATATTAGGTTCTTTCTTAGTAATTTTTCATAAATAGAACTTCTATTTTCTTGATAGGGTAAGCTTTATAAAACTATCATAATATATATAAAAAAAATAATTATTCCTTTCTATATTATACAATATCTTTCTCGGCGAGATATTTTTAAATACTTAACAATATATTGTTATACTTCATATTATTGTATTTTTATAAAAAGAAATTATGCCTTGTAGGAATACTTTATCCTAGAGATGAGTTAAACTAATATTATATTAAATGATTAAAACAATTAATCATTAACAATATTCTTATTTCCAAAATAATTTGGTATTCTCTACACTTAAGCTTAAGCCTTTATAATGGTGATATTTAATATAGAGACAAAATCATAAGCTAATAAATTTATAAAATCAAATACCTTTTTATAAAAGCTTCATAAAAATTTAAATAAACAAACATGTTCTTCATATTAAGATATAGTAATTTAATAATGGTTTAATAAAATGATTTATATCCTCTTTCCAACTAGCAAGATTTATGAAATACTTCTTATAAATCTTAATACTTTTCAAGCAACTATTATTTGACCAATATTACTAAAACTAGCATAATATAAATAACTTAAATTAAATAATTAAATCAAATAGAATGGAATTAAGGGTTTACTGTAAGTTGCCTGAGTTACAGAACACAGGGGAAAAGAGGCAGGAGGATCCGGCGGTGGGAGGGGCGGCGCACCAGGGGGCTCCGGCGAGTGGGCGGCGCGCTGGAGGGGGCGGCGGTCGACGGTGGCGGGGCTGGTGGTCCGACGAGGGGGCCGGCGGTCCAAATGGGGAGAGGAGGAGGCTCCTTTGGTGGAATTTTGAAGGGAAAACTAGAGCTTGGATGGCTGATTTTTGGGGGAACTTGAGAGTGAAATTTGTAGAGAGGAAGAGAAGGATGAAGGGAGTGAATTGTGAAGTGGGTTTTCATCCTCTATTTATAGGGAAAGGGGGATCCAAGGTTATTGGAATTGCCCAATGGAGAAGAGGAGGGAGAAGGATGATTGGGGAGGGTTGGTAAGGGAGTAGGTGAGGGAGGTGATGTCACCTAGGTGATGTAAGCAAGGTGGGAGTAGGTAAGGAAGCCATGGATTGGGCAATTTGTTTCTTACGTAAAACATTAGGTTGAAGAAGAAGGGGGAATATTTTTAATGTGTTTTATTTAATAAATTTCTAAATAAAAAAAATGGGTCCTTATTTTATTCAAGTCTAGGCTATTTAACTTATAAAAATACCTTATGAATATTCTTAAATTTTTATTAATTAAAATTCCCTATGGAATATTCTTTTAATTTTATAAATTAATTTTATTTACAAACATTCTCTTTTTACCTAGAGAAAAGGCTAAAATAAAAATAGATAAATAAATAAATAATAAAAAAAATATTATATTAAATTTTAAAACTTGAAATATCTCGGATATTACAGTATGTGTTACTCGATCTCTACTTATTTCTTTGAAAATTTTGTGCTTTCATTGCGTAGATTGAGTAATGCCATGTTTGATTGAGAGCTTGAGCTTGAGCATCAATGGTGGATTTGCATGATTCGTGAAATTGAGCTTTAAAGTTGTTTATGCATGCTTAGATCCATTTAGAACTTCGATTAGGGATGTTTGATGGTTGAATTTGAAATTTAAGTGCATGATAGAGTGATTTGGGTTGATTTGAGGCTAGAAGTCGAAGCATGAACTAGGTCGAGATCGACGTGCCCAGGAGAGTCGGGCCCGAGGTGTGGAAGTCGGTCCAACAAGTCGGAACGAGGTTGAATAAGTCGGGCCCGACATAGGTTGGAAGTCGATCCATGTTGTTTTTGCTCTCTTCTCGTGATATCATGTGGATTCATGTGTTTCATTGTTGGCTATAGTCTAATCATGATGTAGAATGATCATTTTGCTTAGCCATTCTTAGAAGATGTCCATGATGATTTATGTTGGATTGAGATGCATGTGTGTCTAGAGAATAAGTATGGGGTTCCCTTTGTGTTGAAGTGTTGTTGTGTGTTGATGAGTGCTTTTGTTGACTTGTATGGAGTTTATCTTGGACCTTTTTGTTTGGTTGGATGTGTGTAGGTACCATGGAGACTAGAGCTTCATCATCTCATGTGGAAAGGCCAAGGAAGAAGTCCAAGAAGTCAAGGAAAGAGCCAAAAGTGGATGATGTCTATTTGGAGGATGATGAGCAAGTGGAGAGTTATGAAAGATACATGGCGCTTGAGCATCACACAAGGTGGCTTGATTGGGAAGCCGTGAGGAAGATGGACATGGATCAAGCTCTTCCACGATGCTACTCCCACATCGGTCTCAATGGGATGCTAAGGTGGGACAACACTCACTACCCCGCCCTCACCTCGGAATTCATGGCCACATTCGAGTGCACTTATGATAATGTGGAGGATGAGGAAGGGGCGATCACTTTCCGATTGAGCAATGAGGACCACAATCTCACTCTTAGGGATTTGGCTACCTACTTCAGGTTTCCATGCCCAAGAGAAGAGGCCGGCGTCAACAATGAGAAGGTGAACCAAGTGTGGCGTCATGTGGCCGGGAAGAGTGAGATGAGAAAGGGCGCCTCCACAACCGAGATTGCTAGCCCTCTTTTTCGGGTCATGGTGCGAGTCTTGGGGTGTGCAATCTATGCTCGTCATGAGTTGAGCAAGCCGATGAAGGAGGAGATCATGTTGCTCCATGAGATGCTCTTCAACACCGAGAAGCCCATGAACCTTGCATGGGAGTGGGTCAAGATGGCGCGAGACTTCCAAAGCTCCTCTTGGATCTACTTCGGCGGGATGATAGCAAGGCTCGCCATGCGTCTAGGAGTTGATCTTGACAAGTATTCTCCGGCTCCGAATGGTGTTGAGTTCATGAACATGAAGTATTTCAAGAAGGCCAACATCATCAAGGAGAAGCTCTACACGATTTCCTTGGCCCCTCACTCAAACTATGATGGTGTGTCGATCCGGTTAGTGCACAACCTCTATGATCTTTCTCGGTATCAAAATTGGTACCAAGTGTGGGCCGGCAAGCCACACTCATTTGGTGACCCCGAAGGTGCAAGAGAGGGGCGGCGACAACAATCTCAACACATTCGGTTTACCTCCCCTCCATCTACACCGGATTCCGACCAAGACAACTTTGTGTTTGCACCTCGTGGGGAAGACATGGAAGTCGATCAAGAGCTAAATGAAGAAGATGAGCGCTTCCAAGGTTTGATGGACAACCTCCGAACCACACACCAAGCTCCAACACAGGCGAACCGAGGTACACACCAAGTCGGGCCCGACTTCCCTCAACGTCGGTCCAGTTCATTCCATGGTGGTGAGGTCCCGAGGCATTATGAGCGTGGAGAAGGGAGTGGTGCAAGGCAAGAGCAAGCTCAAGGTGACGGTTATGAAGGCTATGCCCAATGGTATGGTCCGGGAATGGTGTTCCCCGAGCAACAACAACCGGTGGACATGTCCTTCTTAGCCAACCAAATGGCCCATCTCCAACTTCAACAAGAAAATGTTCTCCAAGAGGTCCATCAAGTGAATCTCCAACAACAACAAATGTACCAACATCAACAACAAATGTACCAACATCAACAACAAATGTACCAACAACAACAACAAATGCTTCAACAACAAAGTTCTTTCCAAGCTAGCCAACAAGAGATGAACCGAGCCCTCGGCTACACTAGACGAGAGGTGGAAGAGCTTAGGGAGGTGGAAGACCAAAGGTGACGGGTCCAAGATAGCTTCAACACGTGGATGAGCGAAAACTTCCCTTCCCGTGAGGACCAATGGACACGCCCGGAGCCTCAACTCCAACCACCACCACAAGACCTCTACCAAGAGCAAGTGTATGAGAGGGAGTGGCAAGCAAGGCTCCAAAGAGGACGTAGACGTGACAACCCCTTCGAGTGATCCTATACATGCCATTGAAGAATAAGAAATTGTGAGCTTTTCATACTCTTCTCTCTTGCTTTTAAGTTTTGGTTTTCTTGTTTGATGGGGACATCAAAATTTTAAGTATGGGGTGGGGGTAAGTGTGTTCATGATTTCACTTGTTTATGTTTGTTTGTTATTTTGAGGATATTTATTTTGTGTTTAGGATGTTTGCTTCTTGGTTTGTGGTTTGATGAAAGACATGGATGATTGATTTGGTTTTGAGTGGATGAGTCTTTGTTTTTGGTTTTAGAGAATTTTTTGCAAAAAATCCATAAAATCTAAAAAAAAAATTTTAAAAAAATTGTGTTAAAAACAACAACAAAATTTTGTGTTTTGTAGGTTTTGGACTAGAAATGCCCATCTTAGATTGCCAAAATAAAAGCTAATGATGATGTGAGCATGTAAATTCCTTTGGATATTTTTGGATAGTTTAGCCTCTTAAATGATTTTGCTTTTGATGTGATCATGATATCTTGCTTGTTTTATTGAACATGTGAGTTCTAGGATGAGTTCTTATGCAACTAAGTATGAGTGACCCTTGTGAGATTGATTTTTGGCCATTTTAGGGATGCTTGTTCATATTTGCATATCCCTCATGTTTCTTGTGTGATTAGCTCATTCATGCTTAGTAAAACTTGCTATTGCGGTGTTTATCTATTTTCCAAGACCGTCATGAGAATTGTCCTAGCATTGTCACATTGATTTTGAACTTTATTCTTCTAGTCACATAAATGTTCCATATCCTACCATGAAGTTAATCCTTTGTTTGTAGCCCCGTTCTAGCCTAAGCCTTTGTTTGAAACTCCTCAAAAATATTATTCCTAGCCTTATATGACTTGACCCTTATGGTATTGGACTTTAGAAGAGAGGTTGGGATTGTATTTGAAGAGTTGAGATTCTCTTGGGTTTAAGGGCAAAGAACGGTGTTATGAATCATTTGGTAGTGCATCTTTGTTGTACAAAAATGAAAAAAGAAAGAAAAGAAAGAAAGAAAATGTTGGAAATGTAAAGTGGAATAAAGCAAAGAGCTTAAGTGAAGAAAATGGTCCGACCGAGTTACAAGCAACATCGGGCCCGATGTCATAAGAAAGTCGGTCCAAATGTAGAAAGTGTTGAAAATCCAACAAAAAGCATAAGAGCAAAGATGAAGTGGAATGTTAGGTGAAATTTTGGGTTGAAAGGAAAATGTTAAGTCTTTTGGGTGAGTGTGAAAGTAATTGTGGAATTTTGGTGAAGTTGGTGAGAGTTTAGGTTGTTCAATCCTCATTGAAAGCACCACGAGACCAAATAATTCCCACCTTGAGAAATACCAAAAGCCCCATTACAACCCGGCCGAATGGAACCTCTTTGAGGACCTCCATTGAGCCAAGTTCGAAATTCTTTGTGTACTTTGCATTAGGCATCTCTAGGTGGAGGAATTAGTGATATTAGCTTCAATAGTAAAGTCCTTACTTGCATGATTTTTGAGCTTCAGTGTTCATTGCTAAACCCAAACACATGATGAGTGATACACATTCACATATCCCTAAAGTGAGGCTTAGTTGCATTGACTTTATTCCTTGGAACACTTAATCATGTGTGATGATGTAATCTTGCTTGAATATCAATCACTTGTGCTTAAAATGTGTTTTCATACGAGGCTTTACTTGAAGTTTATGTTTCGGTCTTGCTTACATTGTTATTGCTTGAGGACAAGCAAGTTTAAGTATGGGGTATTTTGATGTCTCTCTATTTGGTGTTGTTTTCATATGTGATTTCCTTTGTAAATATGTTTCTTTTTCCCCTTTTCTTGTGCGTTTTGTACCTTTTTAGCTTAGTTCCCGTATTTCTATGAGATTCGGAGACTATGCGCATTTTATGTGTTTTGTAGGTAATTTGGCATGAATCGAGGATCGATTTGAAGGAGGGTCGAGACATGGAGCAAAGGCCGATCTAAAGCGGGAAAGAGAGGAGCAAGCCATGAAGAAGAACAAGAGAAGCCAACAAGAAGAAAGTGGAACGAGGTCCGGACCGAGTTGCAACCACGTCGGGCCCGACTTTGAAGTTTCCAACCTCGGACCGAGATGCACAGTAACTCGGGCCCGAGGTCCTCCGTGTCGGTCCGAGTCGGTCACCGAACTACTTGGGCTCCAAGGCACGAATTTGTGGACTTCCACTTTTGCCCCTCATCTAATCTATAAAAGGCCCTCTTGTCTTCTAAGAAAGGGTTCCCTCTCATACACACAAAAGGGGGGAAAGGGTTCCCACACCTAGAGAAGGAACCAAGAGGATACTTGGAGAGCAAGGAGGAAGGAGAGGAGGAGGAAGAGAGAGAGAATCGGCCAAGAGAGGAAGACTTGATAGGTTTTGTTGGTAAATTTGCTTTGATTTGCTTTGTTCTTGTGGATTTGAAAACCCTTGATTGGAATTTGTGGATTGCTTTGGATTTGAATGAAACTTTGCTTTGTTTTGAGATTGATTATGATGATTGCTTTCCCTTTTGATTTGATTGCTTTCTTTGCTTGTCACATAGAGTAGATCTCCTTGATCTTGGGTTATGGGGGAAAACCCTAGCTAGGTTTAGGCTAGAAACCCCAATTCCATAGCCTTGAGTGTTTGATCTAAGGAACCCACTCTGCATAGAGCTACAATTCCTTGCGAAAGTTGGGAATCAAGGCTTGAGATTGGCAAAGTAGCGAAAGTGAAGATGTGTCAATTTCAAGACCTTGCTTCGAAGGGGATTTCCCCAATGATCGAGGTGTAGAAGTGGTTGGAACGAGGGCGAAAGCACTCGATCCTAGTCCGATCATCACTCATTGCTTGAATTGGGGTGGAAAAGCCTTAATCTACTAGGGAAGGAACCCAAAATCCCAAGATCTACTTTTAAATCCTTGAAGTTCGACATCCCCAGCTACCTCGGGCCCGACTTACCCAGTGTCGGTCCCGACTTCCTCTTGTCGCCATCCTCGGGCCCGACGTGACCTCAGTGTCGGTCCCGACTGTTTTCTTTGTTTTCCTTTGTTTTATGCTCTCCTTTCTAGCTTCCTAGTATCTAGGCACATCGATCGAGTAGACTTCCCGAGTGTTCGACACCCACCACGTGCTAGAACGGGGTCGGGTTATAAATTGTATCTCTAGACCCTCGCACACCGAGAGGCGATCAGGTGGGTAGGGGAAGAGATCAAACTTTAATGCGACACCAAAGGTCGTATAGAAATCACGCATTTCTTTGCAGCAAAATTGTAGCCCATGATCTATGATGATGGTAATAGGAACTTTGAAATGATAAATAGATTTAGTTCTTCCAAAAGAGCAAATATTTTCTCTCGTGATCCTTGCCATAGCTTCGGCTTCAACCCACTTGGTGAATTAGTCGAAGATCACCAAAATGTATTTAGGAATGGATCCACGATGTCCATTTTCGACCTAACAAATGGACAAGGCATTTGAATTGAATTTAAGGCAATAACCGATGAGCAATGGACACTTTCATGTCTCTAACATCTATCACACTTTTCAACGTGATATTTAGGGTCTTGCCTTAGAGTGGGCTAGTATAACCCTAGCCTTATGATTTATATGGGTCAGATTTCACCACCTCGAGTGGCCCCTGGAAAGAACCTTGTGAGTTTCCTAGAGTATCTTCCCTTGGGTTGGTTCATCCATACAAAACAAGCCGGGCTCTGCGAACCCCCGATGATAAAGTCGGTTCCCCACGACCCAATACTATACTAATTTGAGCCACAACTTCTTGACCTCGGTAATATCCTCAGGTAGGTCTCCTTCTTGAATATATAATTTCATAGGATCTATCCAACCTTCAGTGCTAAAAGAGAAAATTCCTCCAGTCATACTCTACGTCATCTTTCTCTCGACCATCACGTGATTTCCCACCTCCATAAGGAGAGTAGATTCGTGTTTGACCAACATGTTCACCTAGGTGTTTGATGTTCTAGGAATTGCCTCCACTATGATGGTTTGAACACAGGAAACCAGATCCTTGACTTTCTCGCAATAAGCGGTGAGGAATCGTATCTTGGAATCATATTTCCCCGAGAGTAGTTGAGCCACTGGATTTGAATCATTGTAGACTAGGATTTTTTGTGCTCCACTCAGTAGATCCATATCCACCTCATCATACTCAACCTCGTCATTGGTGGTGTTGAAGGCAAAGTTGAGGGGTACTTAATTTCTAGGGAAGGTTGACATAGGACAACTCTTGTGCCACATCTCGCCTCGCATTATGAGCTATCAATAAAAACCTCCCACTCCTCTAGGCTTTCATCCATTTTTATGTGAAGGGTACTTCTACCATGAAGTCAGAAAGTGCCTAGTTGTTGATAGGGTTTCTTGACAACAAATAAATTTATAATCAAGACCCCGCTGTGTATAGCGAAGTCAGGTTCATCCACAGGGAGAAAGTCAGTGCTAATTTTTGTTACTTGTCATGCAAGAAATCAATTAAATCTTGGGAATTTAGCAAGAGAAAGAAGAATTCTAAGGTAAAGGTATCACCACAATAATAATCATGCAATGCTAACGCTATGAAACATAAAGATCATGCTTTTATCACATAAAGGTGTCAACTTTCGTCAACCAAAGTAAGTAAATCAACTAACTTTCATTCAATAAGGAAACTTACTATCTAATCTCTTCTAATTCAACTAGGATAGATCCGCTTTCGCTTGAAAACCCTAAATTGACTATTCTGATTCAAGGTTTTCGCTTTCGCTTCAGCTATGAATGAGAAATTCCCTTCAACTTTCGTTTCAAGGAGTTAAGAGCAAGAGAATAGATTTATGCAATAAAAAGAATCAAGACATGATCATAAACAAGAATGCACAACCATTGTTGGGTTTAGCCCCAACCGTAGAGAGGAAGACTACTCACAAAGCATAATTGAAAACAAACAACTATATTAAATAAAAGAGAAAGCTTACAACTTGAATCCAAAATGATAGTTCTTCTCCACAAACTCGTCTCTCCTCCTCTCTCACGCCTCATGTAGAGTTTCCCACTTCTTTATTGACTCTGGAGGTAAGCTCTCTAACCAGCTCAGGGCCTTTCCTGCAAGAGACCACTTGAAAGCTTTCAACATAACATATTCTAAAGAGACACTGTTAGCAGCAGTAATGTCACATAAATCAAAAATTTTTTAATATGTTCCATAGGGCACTCATTAGGGCTGGGCAACGGTCCATGACCGGACCGGACCGGGACCGACTTCTTGAAAAAATTAGATCGAGGACTGGGTTTGGACCGAACTACTATTTTATCAATAAAATATATTATTTTTAATTATAAAAGTTTTATTTATTTATAAAATATATTGTTTTTCATAAAAAATTATATATACTATCATATAAAAAATAAAGTTGTATTTTTAACACAAATTTTATAATATAACTATACATATTTTTTACATAAAATATAATTTTTTACCACTAATACAAAAAGCTGGTCTGAACCTGGACCGGACCGGACCGGGGACCGACTCTTCATTTTATGTGGACCGAGGACCAGACCGGATACCTCCCGATCCGGTCCGGTCTTGGTCCTTTCCACCCCGGTACGGTCCAAAAATCCGGTCTGGACCGGATTTTGCCCAGCCCTAACACTCAGTGGGTTTTCCTTCAAATTGAGCCCTTTTGATCAAGGATATAAATTGAGGTTTGATCTCAAATGTCTTCTCTATCTCAGGAAGCTCTATGGCGGACTCTGGGCACCCTCAGTTCTGGATGCATATACTGTTTAGCATTCCTTGGATAGGCATTGAGTTGCTCTTGTAGAGCGGTTTTTTCAAGTTGTGAGGCCTCCAACTGCCTCTAGAGCGCAACCATCTGTTGTGCCATCTCTTCAGATGTCATGGCCATGGCTTTCGTTCTCTTAATCGGCGGCGGAAGGATTGCTCGGGTTCAAAGTCTACTTCTAGATGAGAGACAACTCGACATCCTTCAGCTGGCATGCACTGTAAACACATACAAAAATAAAGAAAACAAGATTAAAAGCAAAACGGGTTCTCAAAGGAGGGTCAGTACCTAGGCTAAGGGGGTCGGTATCGAGCCTGTTGTGATCCCGTAAAACAAAAACTGAAAATAAAGAAGCAACTACCTGTCGATAGGGTCGGTACCGACCTAGATAGGGTCGGTATCGACTCGATAGTGACTTAGAAAGTAAACAGAAAAAGCACAAAAACTGGGTTGTCCAACAGGGTCGGTACCGACCCTAGGGGGTCGTTACCGACTCGGCGGAGTCCAGAAAAACGCAAAACGAACAAACTTGGCACTATTGAAATCTCTCCAGCAACTGCGCCAATTTGTTGATAGGGTTTCTTGACAACAAATAAATTTATAATCAAGACCATGTTGTATATAGAGAAGTCAGGTTCGTCCACATGGAGAAAGTCAGTGCTAAGTTTTGTTACTTGTCACACAAGCAATCAATTAAATCTAGGGAATTTAGCAAGAGAAAGAGGAATTCTAAGGTAAAGGTATCACCACAACAATAATCATGCAATGCTAACGCTATGAAACATAAAGATCATGCTTTTATCACATAAACGTGTCAACTTTCGTCAACCAAAGCAAGTAAATCAACTAACTTTCGTTCAATCAAGAAACTTACTATATAATCTCTTCTACTTCAACTAGGATAGATCCGCTTTCCCTTCAAAAACCTAAATTGACTATTTTGATTCAAGGTTTCCGCTTTCGCTTCAACTATGAATGAGAAATTCCCTTCAACTTTCGTTTCAAGGAGTTAAGAGCAAGAGAATAGATTCATGCAATAAAAACAATCAAGACATGATCATAAACAAGCATGCACAACCATTGTTGGGTTTAACCCCAACCTTAGAGAGGAAGACTACTCACAAAGCATAATTCAAAACAAACAACTATATTAAATAAAAGAGAAAGCTTACAAATTGAATCCAAAACAATAGTTCTTCTCCACAAACTCGTCTTTCCTCCTCTCTCACGCCTCCTTCCTCTCTTCTCTCTCTCTACCCTAAACTAGTTTAATTGTGGGATATTGTGTGAAAAACAAAGGGTTGACAAGAGTATTTATAGAGAAACTAATCTATCTAAGATCTATCTATAAGGAAATAAATCTTCTAATAATATATATCCCTTACAACTATCTAATAACATAAAAGCAAACAAGATAAAAACCTTTTAGTTGCGCCAACTCGGTCTTCGCTACGACACGGGGTGCCTCGGTATCAAGCTGTGCACCTCGGTACCGAGCTGTGACAGCACTACGAACAACCTTGAGTAAAACTTGCGTAGCGGGCTCGTTACAACTCCGTTTAACTCGATCCTTTTTCCTATGTTCTTGTAACGAGTTTCTCTATCTTTTTCCTTGGTTTTGCTCTTTTCCTCAAAAGTGCTCCAAATAGCTTCTAAAAACCTATAAAACACCACCAAAGCTTATGTAGACTCCATATCTTAAGAAAATACGAAAACCTACAGAAACGAATCAAAACAAAACATAAAACTAAAGAAAAAGAATCAAAGACACTAAAAACACACCCTAAAAACACGACTAAATAGGCGGACATCACTAGCCCTTCATCGTAGTTTTTGGAAGATATACCACGTATAATTTTAATAACTCGATGACCCACTTCGTTAATTACTTGGAAAGCATAAGCTTGTGGAGAATTTCGAAAAATGGGAGGTTCTTACAGGACCTGGATAAGTTGGGCTTGGAAATAAGGCCTTAATCAACATGTTATGGTAGCCACTGCTAGCTCCATTTTTCCATTGGGAGTAGCGTTGCTCGGTAGGCTAAAGTACACGGCTAACAAAGTATACAAGGATCATTGATTCCCTTATTAGTGATGCCAAATGCCCACCTATGACTCTAAAGGTCATAGAGGACAAGATGAAGGTGCCTTTTGATGGTCCAATCACTAGAGCTTATGTTAAGAAGATCCTTGACGCCATTCATGCACTCATTTCACCCCTAGGAGCAACGGTGGATAAGCTATCATACACACCATAGATCACCTTGCTTTCCCATTTTCTAGTGTCTAATATAAGCATTAATGTATATGGTGTGCCATGCCTTGTTGCCTACAAGCATTGCTTATTCATTTTGGTACATTTATGATGTTTTTGATGATGAATGTGTGAGCACGTTTCCCAAGCAGAGAGAGACATTGTGTGGGATTTCCTTTAACTAGAGCTCGTCCCTTATTGAGTTGGTGTAGAACTTCATCCTTGTCATGTGAACACTAGGGATGCTAACTCGGAGCAAAGGGACTCGAATCTGGATTGATAACTTTCAACCGACTTTCCCATTGCCAGCTTGAAATTGAAGAATTCTCTCCTAGCGTTCATCATGTGGTCCTTCCTTAGATCGGAACTCCCAACATGCATTTGTTGAATGGCTTCCTACATTTCCTTGGCAGTTTCTAGGTTAGCCACTTTATCACTGTCTTATTTGCACATGGCATTGTTAAGATAAATTTTGGCTTTGTAATTAACCTCCCGGCATTGCCACTCATTGGCACCCCATTTTGATATGTCGTTCCTGATCTTAGCATTGACTTGAAGTTTCCATGCTCAATGACACATCATGTCTGGCAGTCATGACTCCTCATTCAGTCTCTCATCTTGATATGCTAGTTCTCGAAGCATTCAGCGATGAGTCTGGGAGGTTTGTTGTTCCCATGTCCAATTTTTATGAGTTTTTGAGACATGTTTGCTAACACCTGCAAAGACTAACCAAAATCTAGAGCGCCTGCTCTGATACTAATTGTTGGATCGCATGTTAGTTGGAACGGTTATGGGAACTATATCGGATACTTCCCACATGCATCGGAATAAGTAAACGTGCTTGTAAATAAGACAAATTGCGACAGTTCCCTTATAGAAGAACCCCACATCGATCAACTAATCGCGTGAGTAAACATCTACCTCCGCTTGGAGGATTTTCAAATGAGTTCCCTTTTCTTTTTTACTTAGTTCCCTTCAATTTACAAGGCCGAATACAAACTTCTCTGTTCCTACAAGGACTCTCTCCCTAGGCAACACTAATGTATTCTCTCAACCCTAACACTGGTGAATGCTCACAATCAAAGCAAAAGAAAAACACAAACTTTCCTTTCTATGTCTCTGCAACTGAGTTTTCCCTAGATCTGGGAACTCCTTCAGTTTTCTTACACCGTCATCGAGATTAGCTCGCCGTCGGGGACTTTTCATCAAAGCGATGGTCTTCACCAATAAGCTCTTTAGCTCTCACTCTTTGTGTTTGGCAATTTCAGGATTGTGAAAAGTGTCGAGTAAGGTCACTGTTGAAGGGTTTAAATAGGCGTGATATGCAACCCTTATCCACTTGAGGCATTTGTCCTAAATACTCTTTTTGTCTTGCTCTCCTAGTCCAATCCTTAACGTTGACATGTGACTCTGATTTTGAATTCGAACCTCATCAACCCTTAGATCACATCAGACCGTTGGATAGTCGTCTTCACTCTACTGCACAGTCTGATGTATGAGACGCCCTTTTGTCCGATCGACACAGGATCCCTAAAAATGTGTTGAGATGTCGCTTTCACACATGCGTTGGTTCCCATTCATAGGGAACTCTCGTCTTCTCGGTTCCCTTGTCTTGGGAACTCTCCATTGTAGTAGAGTTGGTTATCAAGTGTGGTAATCCCACCTTGATAAAGGGAGGTTATGGGATCAAATTCCCCCTCCAACATCCTGTAGGATAAAAGGTGTAAATCCTCCTGTTGGTTGGGGTGCATGGGTTGCAGCCCATGGCTTGTGATTGAGCGCCACCAGTCAAATTGCCAACGTGGAGGCAGGCTGGAGGCTGGCCCACTAGTCAGAATGCCGATGTGGAGGCAGGCCGGGAAGGTGGGTTCAGGTGGGCTTGATCACATCATAAAAGTGGATGATGTGCCTATGCTAAGGCCATCACATCGTGAAATAGTGACGCGTGCGTGTCTGGTTAGAAGGCCACAACTTGTGTGGTTCATTGCTTAGATTGTGAGAGTGTTTTATGACATTTGGAAATTTTGGGTCTATTTTGTTATTTGTTAATTTTTACCAGAGGCAAATGTCAGTTTTGCCCTTAGGTCTTTCTTTATAAGCCACTAGGGCTCTAGTTTTCTAGTAGACAAGATTGAAGCCAAATTCCAACTCTTTGTCTCTCCTCTTTGGAAAATGTTTTTTAAGCTCTGTTTTTGAATCAAAATTCAGATTTTGGTTCCTTGGATTGTGAGTCATATCAATCCAAATCCGAAGGTAGATCGCGGTGAGTCATATCCTCGATTGATCTTCATAGTTCATGTTCGATTCAAGGTGAGTCATATCCTTGAGTTTTACTTGTCCGTATCCAAACCTCAATTTGCCATCACCATCCACTTTTCCATTACATTTCATCATCAAAATCTCCATCTCATCCTCCATCAAAATCGGATCTATAAACCCCATCAAAACTCCATAAAAACAAGTCGAAATTCAACCTTGGTGGACTCTGCAACGCCTAAGTAAAATAGGCATAACTTTCGAATCACAAAAGATTTTGTTCTCAAGTTTTGAGGGATTAAAGAAGACTTGTAGGTCTAACTTTGGGCTTTGGAATCACATAATTCCGGGTCCGAAATAGGGATATGTTCCCTTGTGAATCCAGAATATAAGTTCTTCCATCAATATTGCTCGGGGTCTTCCTCGGATTGCCTTACGCCGCTTGCAACATCAAGATCCTTCATCACCCTTAGCAAAGGACATACAACGATAACTTAAAAATAATGCATCTCACACATTTTATCCTTCCCCCTTTTAGCATCAACGAAAAGTTTAAGCATGAAAAAATTAGAATACAATAACAAGAACGCACATTCAAACTAAAGATCTATTTCATTACTTAGGCAAAAGTTGTACAACCAGGAGCTACAAACAAACATAATATTTTGAGAGGGGAGAGCTGAGTAAGAAACATAAAGGGAACAAGATCATGAGGGCCTTTGTTCGTTGAGCTCGACCAAGCATTCCAAAAGATGTTATTTGCGAAGGAGGGCCTAGTAGTGCCGATCACTTGATCCTTAGGAACCAGGGATGGCGCTTTATCAAAATCAACATGGCAAAGCTTTTGGATAGTCTCGAGGTCCAACTTTGTGCCAAATGGTTCCTTATCGTCCTCCTTCCCTTCGTAGAGAGATTCCTTAGCGAGCAGTTTTTTGATAAGGGAAGGATAGGGAAGAGAGTGCGACGAGTTCCCTTCACACTTGGCCATCTGCACCAAGATGATGCTTAGAAAATTGATAGGCTCACGAGAAAGGAACAAATCAAGGTGGATGGCATCCCCAATGTTGAGAGTGCTCCGTTTCTCTTGCCTTGGGAGGATGTTTTTGATGATGAACTTGTGAGCAAGTTTCCCAAGCAAAGAGAGACAGTGTGTGGGATTTCCTTTAACTAGAGCTCGTCCCTCATAGGGTCGATGTAGAACTTCATCCTTATCATGTGAACTGCAGGTCTGCTAACTTGGAGCAAAGGGACTTGAATATGGATTCATAATTGTCAACCAACTCCCCCATAACCATCTTGACATCAAAGAATTTTCTCCTAGCATTCATCTGGTGGTCCTTCCTTAGATTGTAACTCCCAACGTGCATTTGTTGAATGGATTCCCATATTTCCTTGGCAGTTTCCGGGTTAGACACACTATCACTGTCTTGTTCGCACGTGACATTGTTAAGATACATTTTGGCTTTGTAGTTGGCCTCCATGCATTGCCACTTGTTGGGACCCCATTTTGACAGGTGCCCCTCAGGTTTTCCTCGATCCATATCAGGTTTTCCTCGATCCATCCCCATATCGGTCATCTATTTTGCCGTTTAGCACACAAATTATCCGCACACCATTAAATATAGGGATATTCCTTTTGATACCCTTGTGTTTTATTCTTTTCCTTTTGGTGCCCTAAGAAAAAACTTATTCCTTTTGGTGCCCCTCAGGTTTGTATTTAGTTCTTTCCGTAACCTATCTTCCAAAATTTTTAACTTCCAATCCGATGTGGAGGGTTAGTTCGATCGAAATAGCAAGTAGAGGACCGAAGGTCGGGGAGCGGAGGCTCACGGGGAGACCGCAGTAGGTTCAAGGTCGGAGATTGGCACCGGTGGTGGAGTGGGCGCGACAAGCTTTTCGAAGTTCCCTTCAATGAGCTAATCGATTTTCTCCCTGAGGCGGTCTTCTACGAGATCGGATTCCGTGAGCTTGAGAATAATAAAGTTGAGGACGGAGAGATCCAGATCAGAGAGGTGGAAATTGGCGCGGACGTTGGAGAGGGGAAGCGCAAAGCTGCAGGTGAGGATGGCATCGGCTACGACGAGGCGCCGAAGAGCAGTAGCTAGGGCTTGGTGCGCCGACGATTGGCTCTTGAAGGTAATTTTTGAATCCGCCTTCTCATCATCTTCTTCTACTATTAGAGAGAATTTGACAATAATTGTGAAGCTAAGTTGCTTGATAGGTTGCTTGATAGTTCTCAAGGTTGAAGACGAAGAATCGAATTGAAATTGATCTGAGATTGATTCTTTCTTTAGTTTTTCTTTTTAAAAAAAATTATTCCATATTAATTTTCCTTTTCTTTTTAAACGAAAAGTGGATAGAAGTTAAAAATTTTGGAAGATAGGTTATGGAAAGAACTAAATACAAACCTTGAGGGTTACCATAAGGAATAAGTTTTTTCTTAGGGCACCAAAAGGAAAAGACTAAAACACAAGGGTACCAAAAGGAATTTCCCTTAAATATATTTTTTCGATTTCAAAACTAATAATATGGTAAGAAAATAGTTCAACTATTGTAGTATATATAAAATCCAATCTAATCTAATTTATAAATCCACTATTTATTAATGTTTGAAAAATTTTCCACTGATACTTTTTCGCTCGTTCTATTTGCACGCGGAAACATTGCTAGCAGAACCACACAATATAACTGCGTGGAAAATGTTGCGTAATTAAATTGCGTGCAGTTAATCGGATTTTTTTATCAGGAAAGGAGGCTATAACATCTACGATTTTATTAAAAGGATAAGTTAAGCATGCTCCTCAGGAGCTACATTGTCATGGCTAAGATTGCTAAGAATACAAGAAGGAGGGTTATTAAAAATAAAGAAATTTGAAGCAACATTCACAACATGATTGGCAAGGGCATCTGCTGTAGCATTAGCCGTTCTCTTGACATGATTAAGCTTTACCTCCCAGCTTCACCTTGCAATGAGAGATTTGCACTATTGTATGATAGAAAAATCAGCATTTGTGAGAAGCTTGTCTTTATTGTTGAGAGTCATCGCCAACTTGGAATCAGATCCAATCTGAAGGCGTAGAGGATCCATTTCAGCAACCATAAGAAGCCCAAAGTGAATGGCTTTGAGCTCCACCGTGGGAGCGCTGCACACCTCGTCGTGGAGTTAATCAGATATGGTATTACGTGAATAATGAGACACATTGCGAATTTGGAGGGGTGGTCAGCCCGAATTATGGTTAAATTTATTATAAGCAGCAAGTAGTGTCCATTTACTCCATTAAATTGATTAGTGTATGTGGTATGGCATTCCAGCTTTACATGAGAGTTATGTATTCAAGTCTAGTAGTGAGCCAGATTATAGAAAATTCACATTTACCTTTCATATTAGTTGGAGACATAAATGAAATTTGTAGGTGATGTTCGCATTTCTAGTATAGTTTTTAGTAGGTTTTCTTTGTTTATTAGGTTTAGTTTTGTTAAGTTTAGGTTTAGTTTTGAGTGTTTTTAGATAGTTTTGCATATTTCTATGAAAAGAGTGGAAGCTACGCTATTTTGTGTATTTTGTAGGTTTTAGCAAGGAAAAGTGCTATATGGAGCTGAATTTTGAGCGTTGCAGTGAAAGACAGAACAATAGAAAATTGAAGAAGTCAGAGTTCAAGATTTACGAGAGGAAGTGTGGAAGAAAACCAAGCGCAGGCTCGTTAACGAGGTTGTGAGGGCTCGTTAACGAGGCCACGAAAGAGAAGATTCGAAGGTTGACTTTATGATTCACCGATCCAGAGCGGGAATTTATTTCCATGTCGGTTGAGTATCTTTTTAGAATCTTTTAGGGTTATTAGAGTATGTATTTTAGGTCTTATTATCTTCTTAGATTTTGTTTCTATCTTTTAGAGTTTTATTTCTATCTTTTAAGGAAAGTTTATATCTTTTTGCCTTTTTAGTTTTTAGCTTTTTAGTATAAATACCCTTCTATCTAGCATAGAGAGGGGAGAGACAGACATTCGAGGAGTCGAATTAGAGAAGAAGAAGAGGAAGAATCGAGGAGGCGAGTCGATTGAAGGTCGGTGGATGAAAGTTACCGAGTTCGTTGATCGAGGTTTTGGTTCAGTGTTTTGTTCTTTTTCGGTTTTCTTCTTAACTTCTATAAGGCAGATTTTTCTATTTTTAATTTAGTAGTGATTTGTTTTCAATGTTTGCTTTTAGTGAGTTTATTTGTTTAGTAATTATGATTAGTGAGTATTCTTCTTTTCTATGATCGGGGTTAAGCCCGACATAGTTGAGCATGTTTGATAAGTAAGATTGTGTGTTGAATGTCTTTTATCTTTTATTGAGATTGTTTGTTGTGCTTATACCGAAACGAAAGCTGAGGTAATTTGAGTTTTTAACTTGATTGAAAGAGAAAGTTAGTAACTTGAAGGTTGATATTGTTTGAATACGAAAGTTTCAAGCTTTAGATCCAAAACAAGCAATTAAGTGAATTAGGATGCGAAAGTTGGTTAATTTACTTGATAGTCAATGAAAGTTGATGACTCTATCTGTTTAAAGGCATGATCTTATCTTCTTACGAGTTTATATGCTTGGCTATGTTGTGGTGTCCCTAGTCCTAGATCTTTGTTTTATCTGAATTATTCTAAGTGAATTTTCGTTGCTGAGTACTTGCCTCGGTACCGAATTTATTTAGGTCGTTATTTGAGTATTTTTGTTTGCGGTGGTTCGTTAACGCCCCTGACAACGTCGTTAACGAGGTTGCTTGTGAGTGTTTTGTTGTTTTTGTTTGCTTTTTAGTAGTTGATAAACGAACAACATTGCTTCCTGTGGAACGATCTTGACTTCGCTGTACTCAACGGGGTTTTGACTATAAATTTATTTGTTGTCAATCAAAACCCTATCAACAGTAGGATGTCGGACAAAATAGGTGACATTTTACCATCTTTGTCTAGATTTTCTAGATTGTTAAACTTTAAGAATCGTTTTGGTTTAATTGATGGTAATTGCTCAAGGTTTCCTTTCCCTTGGCGCAAGAGTTCGACTACCAATGAAAATATATTTGAAAAACTGGATCGACTTCTTATAAATCAATCCTTAGCACAAGAATTCCCAAATTTAAAAGTGCATCATCATCCATTTACAACTTCGGACCATTGTCTTATCACCTTTAGCATCTCAAAATATAAAAAATATAGAAAATTCTCTTTTCGATTTGAAAATGCATTGCTTCAAAACCCTACATATGCCTCTTTAGTCCATAAGGTTTCTTGATGGTTCTTCAATGTTTCGGGTTTTTATGAAGCTCCAACTTCTTAAGAATATTCAAAAGTTTAGGCTAAACATCATTTAAATAATAACTATGAATAGTTGAAAATATCTGAACGTCAGTTACAATCTCTATAGGAATTATTGTTATATGATCCTTCAAATTCAAACTTATTAGGTAAACTACAAAGACATTTAAATAAATATAATACACTCTTACTTTTCTAGCATAGGTTTTGGAAACAAAGGGCCAAGGTTAAACATTTACAAAATGTGGATAAAAATACAAAATATTTTCAGTCAGTTTCTAAAATTAGATCCTATAAACAGTGACTTTCAAGCTTTTAAACTAATAGTGGTATAGTTATTGATTGCCGAAAGTCGTCGTGCCAAATCAAAAATAATCCCTAGTTACTCAACTAGTATAGTTGGTAACTCGGGGTCGTACCCAAGAGACACTTGTAACTCTAAGTAATAATATTATTAACTTAGAAAGTAACAAAAGAGGAGATTTTTTATTATAAAATTCTAAGACTAGAGAATTTCAAAGCAAAGCAAAGCAAGCAAACAAAGCAAAGGTTGTATTTTTATCAGATTAGGTAAATCAATCATATTCAATCATCCACTTTTTTCTTCAAGTTATTGATCATTGATTCAAACAAGTTATTTCTTTTGGTTATTCCTATCCAGATCAGATATATAACATCACAATGAGATATGCAAATTTAACATCCAAACAACTCATGAAACGATCATAAATTATAGGGATACTAGCAATGAGAACAAGGATAAGTAGGATACATGCAATTGAATTCCAACGAGTCAAATGATCAACATGTATTCAAATCTCTTTCTCAACTGTTTTAGTCCAACGAGTCCTAAACTAATTGAGTTGCTACAAAGATTAGGCTTTGCTACGAGAAAACCTAGATCTAGCAATAGAGAGTATTAATTCCAACTAGTAGGCCAGACAAGCAGGAATCAACACAATCAATATTAATTAAGCACAAGAGAATTGAAATAACATGTAAGGAATAAACTTGAGAAAGAATCTCACAATAGACTTGAATTCGAAAGATTCAACTTGAATAGAATCTAAGGAGTTTAGTTCTCCATAGAAGAGAGAATACAAAATCAAAGTAGGAATTAGGTCTGAAGTTCCCAAAACAAAAGGGAAAAAACGGCTTAAATAGCCAAATCAAAACACGTACTAGAAAGAAAAAGACAACAATATAATAATATAGATAGATATGATAAATCGCCGCTTCGGATCTTTGCTGACGTGGAAAATCGCGAGCGTGGTGAGTGAAATCCGCGATCACGGATCTGCTTCTGACAGAATTCTAATGGTCTTCGAGTTATCTTTGCAATGATATGAAATTCATCTTCATCCGACCACCGTAGCTCTTGAACCATGCGTCACAAGAAAGTGGTGTCGAAACAACAACTTCAATGGATAGCCCGGATTTAAGCATTCTTTTCTACAACTTCTAGTGCCTTAATGATCACCAAAAGTGGCTTTAATATTCTTGGAAAAGACACTTGAACACCTATAATCTTGAATCCTTCAACTTAACCAATCCTTGCTTCTCAAAACGACCTAAAAACACGAAAGCACAAGAGTAAACACCGGAATGCAAAAATTACAAAAACTAAGCAAAACACATGTAACTACCTAAGAATTAAACATAAATATGCCCTAAAACTAACACCTAAATGCATGCTATCAAACTCCCCCATGCTTAAACCTTGCTTGACCTCAAGCAAGAAATAGATTCAATACCCCCAAAACAAGCAATTCATGTATCCACTTTGATAAATGCTTAAGCAAGAATAACAAGAGGCATGATTCAACAATTGATATCATAGCATGTATTTTAGCTTCCAAATAGATCAAGTAAACACATTCATTCTAAACCTCACTAGGATTTTGTGTTTTCACTGTCACTCATGTGTTTAAATGCATACATGTTTCACTCAAAACTCAACTTTGAAAGCCTGGCTACCATAGGTTCGCATCAGTGTTCTAATTCTCCACTGCTAGAGACTATATATGCATACAAAAAAAATCCTAAGGTCTTTTTAGGGTAGTAATGGGGCCAAGGTAATAAGAATTTGGTAGGGAATCATTTGGTCTTGTGGTGCTAAATTCGGGAATCAAGACTCAACTCTATTCTAAAATAACACCAAACTTCAATTTTTTTCCTCTTCTTTCCCAACTCCTACTCTCTTAACTCCATTTTCTTTTTATTTCAACTCAAATTTGATCTTCCTTTTTCACTTCTCTTCACTTTCATTCTTTTTTCCCTTCTTGTTGCTTCAACTCTCATATAATTTCTTTTCTTTTCAACCAATTATAGACTTCAACTTTTAAGCTCATCTTTGTTTTTCTTTTCACCCTCATTTTCAAATTCAAATATTCATCTACAAATTACTCTTTCAACTCCCCATACTTGTCTTACAACCGAAAAACAAATCAAGTAAAAATCCAATTTCGGATGGATCAAGCTTATGTAAGGCTCTGGATTCTTTTTGTGGAACTTCAAAAAAAATTAGGCTATTAAGGCTTAGAAAGGAGCTTCAAAAGAAGGAAAATATGTAAGGGTGGATAAGGGAATAATAGGCTAATAAAACAATGGCTCAATCATTTTAATGTCATATGGAAAAGTCATGAATGCAGCCTCGAAAAAAATATCAAAACGCAAGTTCTGGAGGAAGTAATCAAAGTGAGTGCACATAAAGAAAGAGAGGACTCATAGACATGTAGTCCTAGAAAGGCCAAAAATAATCTCACAAGGTAAAATTTGCTTAGAACTTCTGTGTAACTTAGATCTCAATGATATAGATGCTCAACCAAATTATCTAACATGCTCTTAAAGAAAAAAAAACATTATCAAGCTTCAAGCAATCCAAGCAAGTTAAGGAGCAAAATTCATTATCAAATATATTAGAGGACAAGTGGCTTCTTTGCTTAGGCAATATGACAATCCTAAAATACTTGATTTTTTTAAAAAAATTCAGATTTTTTGGTTTTATGCAATTATGAATGCAAAAATTTAAACATGCTTTTCAAGAATTTAAACTATATGCAATGCAAAACTACACTAACATGTAAATGTTCCCTTCCCCCATGCATAAACAATACATTGTCCCCAATGTATAAAATAAAAGAGAAAGGAAGACAAAACATTCACAAAGTTATATAAATTTTTGAATAGGGAGGAGGTTCAAAGTGGCAAAAGTCTGGTGGTGAGGACACAAGATAGATGGAGAGCAATGAATTCACAAGATTAGACAATGTCAATGCCGTTAACAACCTGTCAAAAGCTTGTGAACACATCTCACAAAGACATAAGTAGCACAATGATGAACTAGAATTGAATAATAAGCCATTTAAAAACCGCTTCAACTTATCAAACTTGTGAGAACAATTTTCATCAGATGGCATATGTTTAAAGAAATTCACCACAAGTTGTGGTGTCAAAGAATACTTACAGTATGGATCGAAGAACTCATCAACATTCTCACTTTTACCAAAGATGAACTCCGTGTAATCTCTAGCACAAATCTTAGGCTCACTTGGTTCTATAGGCTTCGTAGTGTCCTTGAGTGCCTTGGGATATAGGAGCATTGACTTTTGAGACTCAATAAGAGGAAAGTCGGGCCATAAGTCATTGCCAGCTTCTGAAGTAAAATCGTGATCGCGGGAGTCTGGGTCGCGTTCACGATTTTTGGTCACCGCGGGCGCGAAATCCTTAGTTACAGTTAAAAAACTAATCCCTAGTTACTCAACTAGTATAGTTGGTAAGTCGGGGTCGTACCCAAGAAACACTTGTAACTCTAAGTAATATTATTATCAACTTAGAAAGTAACAAAAGGGGGGATTTTTTACTATAAAATTCTAAGACTAGGGAATTCATAGCAAAACAAAGCAAGAAAACAAAGCAAAGTTTGGATTTTTATCAGATTAGGAAAAGCAATCCTATTCAAGCATCCACTTTCTTCCTCAAGTTATTGATCATTAATTCAAACAAGTTATTTCTTTTGGTTATTCTTATCATAATCAGGTATATAACATGGCAACGAGACATGCAAACTTAACATCCAAACAACTAATCAAATGATCATAAATTACAGGTATACTAGTAATGAGAACAAGGATAAGAATGATACATGCAATTGAATTGCAACGAGTCAAACAATCAATATGGATTCAAATCTCTTTCTCAATTGTTTTAGTCCAATGAGTCCTAAACCAATTGAGTTACTACAAAGATTAGGTTTTTCTATGAGAAAACCTAGATCTAGCATTAGAGAGTATTAATTCCAACTAGAGTAGACACTTGAATACCTCCATCCCTGTAAAGTTTCTGCTGACTGATAATTACTACAAAGTGGCTTTAATATTATTGGAAAAGACACTTGAATACCTCCAATCATGAATCCTTCAACTTAACCTATCCTTGCTCCTCAAAACGACCTAAAAACACGAAAGCACAAGAGTAGACACCGGAATGCAAAATCTACCAAAACTAAGCAAAACACATGCAACTACCTAAGATTTAAATATAAATACGCCCTAAAACTAACACCTAATACATGCTATCATTTATTTATGGTCATGATTAATTTTCACCACATTACTAAATAAATGAAATCACTGTTTTATTAAAAATAATGCATGACTTCTCTATCCAAATGACTTGGATATCATTCCCAATTTAATTGATATAGATGACAATTTTTCTTTAGATAAATCGCCAACCCCTTCGGAAATGCCAGTGGATAAAACTCCTGGTCTGGATGGTTTCACTACTGAATTCTTTCAACAATATTTGCCCATTGTTGGCTCCTCGATTATTTTAGCAGTCAATGCCTTTTTTCATTCTGGTCATATGTTAAGAACAATAAACAAATCTCTTACAACTTTAATTTCGAATACAAATCCACAAACCATAAGTCATTTCCGACATATTAGTCTTTGTAATACAGTGTATAAAGTTATTTCGAAAATCCTTGCAAATCGCATTTCACATTTGTTACCAAAGGTAGTTTATCCTCTGCAAGGCGCTTTTGTTAAAGGCAGGTTGATTCAAGATAATATTTTAAAAGCTCATGAGATTTTTTACTTGTTTCATAAAAGGAAAAAAGGTGGTAAAGGTTGGATGGCTTTAAAAATAGGTACGGAAAAGGCTTATGATAAGATAGATTGGGATTTCATTAGAGAGATCCTTCTTAAATTTGGATTTAGTCACAACATTGGGTTCATTTAGTTATGACAAGTATTTCTACTTCCTCTTATTGTATTCTTGTCAATAACGAACTAGGTTGTGAATTTAATCCTACTTGTGGTATTGGATAGGGCGATTCGTTGTCTCCTTTTATTTTTATAATTGCAATGGAATACCTTGCTAGAACACTTCAATCTGATTCGGTCCAGACCATTCCTCATATAGGTATCCAACTAATTAAAAATGGGACTTGTATCCCTTTCTTAAGTTTTGCAGATGACACTATTATTCTTGAGAATGCAACTTTCTATAATATGAATTTCATTAAAAATTTCTTAACTACTTTCTCTCGTATTTCTGGCCTTTCTATTAACCTTCATAAAATCTCTTTTCAAACATCAGCAAACATCTCCAGAGCTTCTACTATTTCTCTAGCTAGTATTTTAAACATTCAGGTTACTACAACTATGGAGAAATATTTGAGTATACCTATTCTTAAGGGTAGGGTTCAAAATGTTATGTTTGTTGAAACCATTGCTAAATTAAAGTCGTAGTTATCTCAATGGAAAACAAATTCTATTTCTCAAGCTGGTCCTTCGGTTTTAATTCAGTCAAATCTGCTAGGACAAGTGAGTTACTTAATGCAGAGTTTCCTACTTCCTAAAGGAGTTTGGGATGACATTGATAAAATTAATAAATCGTTCTTTTGGAATAAGTTTACTCCTAATAATCATCCTCATTTTAGTTGGGATAAAATTTATACTCCTAAGGAAAATGGAGGGGTGGGTCTTAAGACGGCTCAAAATATGAATATTTCACTTCAGATGAAACTTCTTTGGAAAATTTTAACGGAACCTCATAATAAATGGGTTCATATTATTAGTGATAAATATTTAGGATCACAAGATCTATTTCAATATCAAAAAAAAAGTACTTCTTGGTAGTTTAGTCGGTTACTTAATATTAGGGATAATTTTTCGAAAGGGGTTAAATCGATTGGAGGAAATGGAAATTCTATAAATTTTTGGTCGGACAAGTGGGTTGGAGAAATCTCCTTTGTTAATTTGACAATAATAATCCCTTAATTAAGGTGTTTGATTTTATCACCTCTTCTAAATTATGGGATGTGCTGACACTTAATGAGATATTACTTCCCTCTATTATAGATTTAATTTTGAAAGTTCGGATTCCTTTCTCGGACTTCGAAGACCGCGTTGTGTGGGTTCATCTTCGGATGGAACATTTACTGTCCAATCTGCTTCGGCTCTTTTAATTGAATCAAGGAATATTACTTCGGTTGGTTTTTCTTGGATCTGGAAAATGAGACTTCCTCCTAAAATTCAAAACTTTATTTGGAAAGGGTGTACTGATTGCCTTCCTACAACAGATAGATTAAATTGTTTTTATAATTGTGTTCCTAGTTGTTGTTCTCTGTGTGATTTAGAAAATGAGAATATAAACCACCTTTTCTTCCAATGTCGTTTTACAATAAAAACGATTGCCAAATTGGAATCTAATCTTCATTGCTCCTTTGATTTTGCATCTTCTAGATGCTTTAATGATAACCTTGTTTCAACCCTTAATTTAAATAAGAACAAAAATATTCTTTGGTTTTTGTGGTCTCTTATTTGGAGTCATAGAAACTCATTGCTTTTTTAACCCATTTAAGATAATTCCTCATCTATTGCCATGTGATTTGGCGCTATCCCAATTTTTACAATGGGAATATGGAAACTCTAATTTGCATAAAACAAATTGTAACAAGCCTAAAAGGGAGAATGGAAGCAGGTGGATTAAACCTCCTCCATCTTGGATTAAACTTAATTTTGATGTCACCAAACCGAGGAATTCTGCTACTTATGCTAGTTTTATTTTTAGGGATCATACGAGTTCAATTTTAGGTTGTGATAGAGTGGTCCTTCACTCGATGTCGATTCTAAAAGCTGAGGCGTCAGCCCTCCTTGATGGATTGAAAATGGGAGTAGATTTACATAATAATAACTTATTATAGAAGGAGATAATTTAATTCTTATTATTTCTTTAAAAAATATTTGGAAAGTAACCCTGGGAAATTTATTCTATTATTCAAGATATCCGACGTTTGATGTCGGGTTTTTCAGAGGTGGTTTTTGTTTATTGTTACAGGGAGGCTAACTCCATAGCTGACTTTTTAGCAAGAAGACATGTCAGCATTCCTCATTTCCGTCAAGCAATCTCTTCTTCTTGCTTAGATTTGTGCTTTGATGAAATCTCGTTAGTAAGGTTAATACATTTGTTTTGTTTGCAACTTTTAGTTTTTACCCGCAGTGATGATTTAGGTTGGCCTTGTAATATCGGGACGATCTAATATTTGCTTTGTAATGAACTAGTAGCTCATTGTTAAAAAGAGTCTAGTAGTGAGCCTCTCAAATACTTTTTAATTTTTGCATTATGTTATCTTTTTTTGTGGCCTTTTTAATAATAATAACTAATATTGTGTTAAATTGTTCTTAAAGATTGTTGAGACGTTGTTGGGACCTCTGGTTCTAAACAACGGATCAAGGATGTCATTCTCCGTGTTTTGATAATGACAAACACCATAAGGAAATAATGTGGTTTGTTCAAGTATTTCTAAGGAACACAGGTACAACCAAGAACTCCCATGAATGACCAAAAGCCACAGAAGCCTACAATGCAGAGTTTCCATTAAGGGAACTCTGAAGAGGAAAGTTCCCATGAAGTGGGAACTCCCAGAAATGATCAAGAGAACACAAGATTATAACGATGAAGAGTTTCCATCAAGGGAACTCTGAACATGACAGTTCCCATGACAAGGGAACTCACATGTGAGGACAACGACCGTTCAGCGCAGATCGCGGGATTCTGTCTCGGACAGCCCGAAGGAACAGTCTGAGGATCAGACTGTCACTCTTCATCCAACGGTCCGATTGATCCAAGAAGTTGACCTAGTTCAAACCAAAGTCACATGTGAAGAAAGTACAACTTGGGCATCAAGCAAAGGGCATTTTAGACACAAACGAAAGATGTGACTGCCCAAGCTAACCTGGACTATAAAGCCAAATGAATAGTACTCGGATTGAGTACTTCTCCCACAACTCACAAACACCCACACCAGAGAAAAGGAAGAGAAGGCCCCGCCGGCGAGTGTGTGATCTCGACGACGGTGAAGCCGAAGTTCCCAAGGACAAGGGAACTGAGAAGTCGGTGTAAGGTTTGAGTTATTTGTATTTTGCTGTTGTGAGCTTAGGAACTCAGTTGAGAGGATTTACTAGTGTTGCTAGAGTTAGGAAGAACTCGTAGGAACAGAGAAGTGTGAATCCGGCTGTTGTAACTAAAGAACAAAGCAATCAATATAAGTAAGTCATTCAAAATCCTCCAAGCGGAGGTAGAGGTTTACCCATACAACTAGTTGGTTGTAGTGGGGTTCCTCTATAAAGGAATTGTGTTTTTACTGTCTTTCATACTTGCGAACTGTTTACTTCCGCTGCCTTGGGAACAACTTAATTTCCAATTCCCAAGCTCTTTGCGAACGGTTTACGATCCAACAATTGGTATCAAAGCTTGTACTCTAGATTTGTGTTAGCATCGCAGGTATCAAATGGCTCAGGAACTTACTCAGGTGGGGAACAACACTAGTAATCCGCCTAGGCTTATTACAGGAAGATTTGAAAATTGGCAACGCGACATGAAGGATTGGATGCGTGGTCAAGACTATCAAGTCTGGTGTGTTATCGAGAAAGGCAACTTCGAAATCGATCCAGCTATAGTCAACGACCTCTCAAAGTGGGGACCCAACGAATACAAGTGTATGGAGGCAAACTACAAAGCCAAACAGTACTTGAAGAGGTCCATGTGCGTACAAGACTGTGACAAGGTAGCAAATCTTGACACAACTAAGGATATGTGGGAAGCCATCCAACAAATGCACGTTGGGAACTCAGATCTCCGAGAAGATCTTCAGATGAATGCAAAAAGGGAGTTCTACAACTTCCAAATGGAGATGGCAGAGTCTGTTGATAGCTACCAGTCTCGATTTGAAGGACTTTGCACCAAAATGGAAGGCTTGGGGATCACCAAAGAAGAAATCACCCATAAGATGAAGGTCTAACAACTCTTCAACGGATTGACTGGAGAGTGGGCAAACGAGAGAACAATGTTCAAGGAGAATCCGGAAAATAGAACACTCATGCTCCATCAAGTGTTTGGAAAGCTGGTGGGACATGAGAAGAGAAAGATCGATGATAAGGAACAGACTCGAGCTCATCGAGGGATCGCACTCAAGATCGAGAAGATGCTCAAATCAACTCAAGAACAACACAAAGACTCCGAAGAAGAAGAGGATGAGGAGCTAGTTCTGTAACAAAAGCTCTTCGGAACTTCTACAAAGGGAAGCTCCAAAGGAACAGTGGG
Organism: Fallopia convolvulus; assembly: GCA_964016875.1. Lineage (NCBI taxonomy): Eukaryota > Viridiplantae > Streptophyta > Magnoliopsida > Caryophyllales > Polygonaceae > Fallopia > Fallopia convolvulus. Next base: position 29,025,299 of record OZ024719.1, read on the forward strand.
AATTGGGGAAAAGGGCAGAGTTCCCAAAGAAAACCCGTAGAGAAGGACCTCTCCGATGTCACATGCTACAAGTACAACAAGAAAGGACACTTCGCTAAGGAATGCCCACAGGGAACTGACGGCCGAAAGCAAGGGAAAAAGGCCTACATCGCCACCTGGAGCGATGATGAAGACGAAGATCCCGAGTCATGGGCACTCCCAGACATGTGTGGAGTGGCCATAGGAGAAACCACTGGGGAACAACCCAATGAGGTAACCACTGAAACTGTTCTTGCTTCTTTGATAACTATGAAAAACCTGAGTTGTTGAAAATCCTTTCAAGTGTTGTAAAAGATAACATAAAACTGCAAAACAAGTTGGAAAAATAGGAACACATAAATGCTCAATTAGTTGGTCTTGAACCCTGTCCTAACTGCATATCCCTTCTTGAAAAACTCAAGTCTCATGTGTCTCACATCGGTGATCTAGAAAATGAAATCAAAACTCTAGAGAAAGATGAGAGCACCCTCTTGCAAAACCTGAGTAAGACTCCCGACCATCTTGAAGCCTCTAGTTCCCAAATTAAGTTTGTCATAGCCAAACACGGCATAGGATACAAAGGTGAGTGCTCAAAGAATGGAAAGTCACCCCTGAGTGAACATGAAATCCTTGAGTGTAGGGCCTTAGAACTTCAATGTGAGAAACAAAAAAATGCTCATCTTGAGGAGAAAATCAGGGTCCTAGAAAGTGGGAACGGTAGTGAGAGAGATTATTACACTGGGAACACTGGACATAGACTTTATGTCCAAATTGCTAAGGGAAACGGGTCATGGGTGTACAATAAGGAAACCATGGATAGGAACAGAATCCAGAGACCACACCCAAAGTACTACCTGGGAGAATACTACAAGGCGTGCTGGAACTGTGGTGCTCACGGGCACTACAAGGAAGCATGTCCCAGGAAGAGAGCCCAAACCCTTAGAAACCGTGAGTTCCTAAACAAACAAAAACATCATGCTAATCATCAAAGGAACTCCAACTCTCAAACCTTTCATGATATCAAGATCGCTGACTACGTTTTAAATGAGAATATTTTCCCTTGCAAGGGACCGGGCAAGAGTCATCTTGCCTGGGTCTCAAAACACTAACTTTACCCTGTAGGTGGCAGTGAGAGGGAACAATGCATGGTTCATAGATAGTGGATGCTCGATCCATATGACCGGAAACAAGGATATCCTCATCTCACTCCACACTCATGCCGAAGGATGCCATGTCTCATTTGGCAATAAAAACAAGGGAGAAGTAATTGGAAAGGGAGAAGTGTTGCTAAATAGATCAATCAAAATCAGCAATGTCAACCTGGTGAAAGATCTGGGATACAATCTCTTAAGTGTTGCCCAAATATTTGATCAAGGGAACAACGTTGTCACCTTCGACTTAGACGAATGCCTAGTCATCAACAAAAAGACCAACAAAGTGATTCTGAGAGGAAGAAGGCACAACAACGTTTATGTAGTAGATACAGAATTGGAACCACCAATGAAGTTGTGTCTTGCAAGTTCCCAAAATGACACGGAACTCTAGCATAGACGACTGGGACATGCATATGTAAATCAAATCCTGAAGCTTTATCTACAGGATCTGGTCATTGGTCTTCCAAGGATCAATCTCGAAGGAGTCAAAATGTGTGAAGCATGTGTTCGAGGGAAACAGACCAGGAACTCCTTCAAACCCAAAAAGGTGGTGAGCACAACCAGGCCTTTAGAGCTAATTCACATGGATCTCTATGGTTCCATGAGAACGGCCATCTACAGTGGAAAAAGGTATATGTATGTGTTAATTGATGATTTTTCAAGATTCACCTGGGTTATTTTCTTGAAGGCAAAATCACAAGCATTTGAAGAATTCGAGCTCTTCATCAAAAGAATAGAAGTAAGCTTGGGGCTAAATCTAAAAGCCATCAGATCTGACCATGGAACTGAGTTTCAAAATTCAGAGTTCCTCAACTTCTGTGACAAACATGGGATCTCTCACAGCTTTTCGGCCCCTCGCACTCCTCAGCAAAACGGAGTGGTCGAGAGAAAGAATAGGACTTTGGAGGACATGGCCAGAACCATGATGATTGAAAGCGGAGTTCCTGAGTATTTCTGGGCTGAAGCCATCTCTACATCTACATACATCTTGAACCGAGCCATGACAAGGCCGTTGATCAAGAAGACATCCTATGAGCTCATCAAGGGGAGAAAACCAAACATCTCCCATTTAAGGACCTTGGGATGCACATGCTTTGTCCATAACAATGGCAAAGACAATCTTGGAAAATTCGATCCCAGAAGCGACGAAGGGATCTTCCTGGGATACTCATCTCAAAGCAAAGCTTACAGGGTTTTCAATAAAAGGACCAAGAAGATAGAAGAAAGCATCCATGTCGTCTTCAACGAGAAATCCGTAAAGATGGGAACAGAAACCCAAGGGAAGGGAACTCTGTTCAAACTGGTTAGACAAGAAGACGATGATGATGATGATGATGATGAGCCAAGGAAGAGGGATGAAGACTATCCAAGTGCAAGCAACATCCCACAACCAGGGAACAACGACGGAGATCCAACTCTCACTGATCAAATCTCCCTCAAAGTTCCCTCCTCAGAAGAACTACAAGACACCTCCAACTCTCTCGTTCCCCAAGACAATACCTTGCCAGAATCCAGTGTTCAGGGGGAACAAAGAGGGAACTTGCCAGGAATATCTGAAGAAACACTCAATGAAGAAGCTGAAGATAAGTGTTCCCATGACAAAGAAGCATCTCCTGAAGATGACACAAGTACAAGGGAACCCACTCATACAAGAACCTTTCAACAAAGGAAGGACCATCCCATTGAGAACATCATCTCTCCTTATGATAAAGGTGTACAAACTCGTTCCTCTCTCAATAATTTTTGTGCTTTTAACGCGTTTGTTTCAATGGTGGAACCCAAAAATATCAAAGAAGCGTTGAAGGACCCAGATTGGATCCAAGCCATGCAAGAGGAGCTGCACCAGTTCGAGAGGAACAAAGTTTGGAAGCTAGTTCCTAGGCCCAAGAACAAGAACATCATAGGAACTCGATGGGTCTTTAGGAACAAGCTCGATGATACTAGGGCTGTAGCAAGAAACAAGGCTAGGCTAGTGGCACAAGGCTACAGGCAAGAGGAAGGAATCGACTACGATGAGACCTTCGCACCAGTTGCCAGGATCGAGGCCATCAGACTTCTAATTGCTTATGCTGCTCACAAGGGATTCAAGCTTTATCAAATGGATGTGAAAACAACCTTCCTTAATGGACATCTCAAGGAAGAAGTATATGTGGCCCAACCCCCAGGATTCGAAGATGAGAAGCTACCCAACCATGTCTACTTCCTGGAGAGGGAACTCTACGGTCTCAAACAAGCTCCCTGAGCTTGGTATGACAGAAATACATCAAGGAAATGCTCGTGAAGTATGGGATGGAACACTCCAAGCCCATCGACACCCCCATCTCACAAAATTCAAGGCTCAATGCGGATGAAACAGGTATTAGTGTGGACCAACGGAACTATCGAGGTATGATTGGGTCCCTTCTCTACTTAACAGCTAGTAGACTTGATATCATGTTCTCCGTCTGTCTTTGTTCTCGCTTTCAAGCTAACCCTATGGAATCACACCTGGAAGAGGTGAAGAGAATTTTCAGGTATCTCAAAGGGAACGATAACTTGTGCCTCTGGTATCCAAGGAACAGTTCCCTTGAGCTCATTGCATACACAGATGCGGACTTTGTAGGGCACCTGGTTGATAGAAAGAGCACATCTGGAATGGCCCAGTTCCTAGGGTCATGCTTAGTTTCATGGGGATCTAAAAAGCAAAACTCAGTGGCACTCTCCACAACTGAAGCAGAATATGTGGCTGCCGCATCGTGCTGTTCCCAAGTTCTATGGCTTAAGTCACAACTCCAGGATTATGGTATGTATTTTGGCCTAGTTCCCATACTTTGTGATGATACTAGTGCCATAAACATTTCCAAAAATCCTGTGCATCATTCTAGAATTAAGCATATAGATATAAGGCATCACTTTCTACGTGACAATGTTGAAAGTGGGAACATCTCGATGGAACACTGTAGAACTGAAGAGCAAATTGCGGACATTCTCACCAAAGCTTTAGACAGACGTCCCTACCAGCGTTTTCGAATGCTCCTAGGGATGATAACTCTAAACTAAACAAGTCCCTGTTTGTCTCTCCCTCAATGCTTGACTAGTTTATCTAAGATTGCATGATAGGGAACTTGGACTTATTGCTTTCACTATGCCATGATTACTAGTCTAAAGATAAATGTGTACAAAGGAACTTTATTTCTTTTGGCCCAAAATGATCAACCAGAGTTCCCTTTATCTCTTTTCACAAGCCACCATGACGGTTGATCATATAACCCACCCTAAGCTAGGGACCAGACAAACGCTTCTCATGAGCCAAAATATTCACTCCTTTATCGAGCCGCAAATTGTCTGGTTCCCTTTTGAGTTCCCTAGCTCCACAAACGGATGAGTGTGAAGTTCCCTTAACCACTTCACTCTCCCTGACCTTGATAAGATCATGGGAACTGATACATACTAGCAAGGGAACGCTGAATCATCTACGAAGAAGAACCGTCACTTGGGAAGCGGACTTTTGTGAAGGACCAAGTATTCAAATTTTGAAAAGGACTTCCCAAGAGATCGTGACGCGTGTCCAGAGGCGTGCTATGGAAGTTGAAACGATGCCCCACGTTCATTGGGCAACGGTTATCGAGGTTTTCCACTTCCCTTTCTACCCTTCACCTCTTCTATACTTAAAACCCTCATTTGCCATTTTTGGGCTCTTATTCCATCTTCCATCTCTTCCATTCCTCTTCTCCACATCCCTTTCACTCTCTTTTTCAAGAAACCTCCAAAAATCCTTACAAAAATGGCCCCTCAACACACCTTTGCCCAGATTAAAGAGTGGGTGCATGCCAACCCTCGAATCCTCTTCATCTCTCAATTGAAAGAGATTGATAAAGAGCAAGACCCAATTATGAAGGACGTTCTTATCCAAGGGCTCTACAACCAAGTAAGCCCCTTTTTGCCACCTCCTCCTCCGCCCGATGACATTGTGGCCTGGAATTCCTTCGCCACTTCCTCTGAATCCCTTCCTCCTTCCTCAACCACCAACACCTCCTCCAGAATTGTCATCGTTGACAGTTTCGGAGATGCTCGTCCCTCCATCAATGAGAAACCTCGAAAATCCAAACACCGCCATTCATCCAAACGACGTCACTCCTCCAAAGACCCCTCAAAATCCAAAAAATTCAAATATTCCAAAGATCCCTCCAAATCCAAAAAACGCAAACATACTGAGGTCTCCGAATTCTCGGAGCCCAGGAAAAAGCCCCACTTCAAATTTGAGGAATACTTGAACTGCTCCAAGGAGAGTTCCTGTATGACCAAACCTCCTTACGCTTTCCCCTCCGACGATGGGACCTCCCAATCCCAGAGTCTACTCCCTTCTTATTCCTCTCTCCCTCTTCCCATAACTGAGGGACCTCCCAAACCTCCTCCCACGAAACAACCCACTCCTCCACTACCTCCTTCTACTCCCACCCCAAAGGGAACTCCACCTTCATCACTTCCTTCCATTCCCACAACAACGGGAACTCTGATGTCCGCCTTTTTAGTCATGTTTTTAGGGTGTGTTTTTGTGTCTTTAGAGTCTTTTTCTTTAGTTTTGTGTTTTGTTTTGAGTCATTTCTGTAGGTTTTCGTATTTTCTTGAGATATGGAGTCTACATAAGCTTTTGTGGTGTTTTGTAGGTTTTTAGAGGCTTTTTGGAGCATATTTTAAAGAAAGGAGTAAAGACGGTGAAGATAGCACTTGAGAATGAAGAGAAGATGAAGATTTAGATATGAAGTAAATTCATTGAAGATCAAGTTTAAGATTGGAAAGAGATAGAGAAATTCGTTACAAGAACATAGGAAAAAGAATCGAGTCAAACGGAGTTGTAACGAATCTTCTACGCAAGTTTTACTCAAGGGTCGTTAACGACTCTGTCAAGGTCGTTAACGAGGCGCCGTGAGGAGCAGCGTGTCCGAGTCGGTGCTATTTATGGGCTTCTATCTTGTTTCCTTTTTTATGTTATTAGATAGATAGAAGAGATATATTTTATTAGAAGATATTATTTCCTTATAGTTAGATTTAAGATAGATTTATTTCCTTAAAGATAGATTTAAGATAGAATAGTTTCTCTATAAATACTCTTGTCTACCCTTTGTTATTTTCTACACAATCAATTGCCTTGGAGGGCAAGTAAGAGGAGGAGGAGAGAAGAGAGAGGGGCGAGAGGACGAGTAGAGAAGATTGCTTGGAGAACAAGTTTTGTTTTGGATTCAAAGTTGTAAGCTTTCTCTTTTAATTTAATTTAGATGTTTTCAATTATTATGAATTGTGAGTAGTTTCTCTCTATAAGGTTGGGGTTAAACCCAACAATGGTTGTGCACGCTTGTTTATGATCATGTCTTGATTGTTTTTATTGCATGAATCTATTCTCTTGTTCTTAATCCTTGAAACGAAAGTTGAAAGGAATTTCTCATTCATAGTTAAAGCGAAACAAAAACCTTGAATCAGAATAGTCAAATTAGGGTTTTGAAGCGAAAGCGGATCTATCCTAGTTGGAGTAGAAGAGATTAGATAGTAGGTTTATTGATTTAGCGAAAGTTGATTGATTTATTTGCTTAAAGTTAACGAAAGTTAGCGCCTTTATGTGATAAAAGCATGATCTATGTGTTTCATTAGCGTTTGGCATGCATAATTGTTGTTGTGGGGATACCTTTACCTTAGAATTCTTCTTCCTTGATAAAAACCCTACCTTTAATTGATTGCTTGCGTGAGAAGTAACAAAACTTGATACTGACTATCTCCCGTGGACGAACCTGACTCTGCTATACAACAACGGGGTCTTGATTATAAATTTATTTGTTGTCAAGAAACCCTATAAACAAATTGGCGCCGTTGCCGGGGAGATTTCAATAGTGCCAAGTTTTGTTCTTTTTACGTTTTTTGGGACTCCGCCGAGTCGGTAACGACCCCCCCCAGGGTCGGTACCAACCCTGCTGGGCAACCCAATTTTTGTGTTTTTTTTTGTTTAGTTTCTAGGCCACTGTCGAGTCGTTACCGACCCTACCCAGGCTCGGTAACGACCCTGTCGACAGGTAGTTGTTTCTTTCTTTTTTAGTTTCGGTTTTTTTCGGGATCACTCCAGGCTCGTTAACGACCCCCCCAGGTTCGTTACCGACCCTGTCCGAGACCCCGTTTTTGGTTTTTGATTTCGTTTTTGTTTTTGTTTTTGTTTTTGCTTACAGTGTACGCCAGATGAAGGTCGTCAAGCAAACAAAGCCATGGCTACACATGAAGAACTAGCTAGGAAGATTGCTGAACTCAGTTTAGAGATAGAGGAGATCCAGAGAGAAAGGGAAACCATAGCTGCTGAGGCATATGAAGAGGATAATTACATGTGGGGCCCATATAGGAACCAAGGTGATACTTTTTATGCATGGAGGAATTATAATCAGCCCACCTGGGGTAATTATGCATATGACCAATGGAGCCAACCTCCTCAACAAGAACAAAGAGTTCCTCCTTACCAACCTCCGGACTATCAAGAGCCACCATCATGGGTTCAGGAAATAAAGGAAAGCATTAACGGAGTGAACAACAAAGTTGATGAAGTTCAAGCCAAACTGAACCGACAAGATAAAAGATGGGGAGAGTTCAATATTTGGAAGAGGAGTGTTGATTCCCAACTAGGGGACCTAGCTGCACGGATTCCAAGACCACAAGGACAACTCTTGGGCCGCACCGAGGAGAACCCTAGGGGACAAATAGCATCGGTACACCTTAGGAGAGGGAAGACATTGTCGGAGCGAGTCCAAGCTGAGGACGAGAAGGAAGAGGACGTCACAACCCAGCTCGGTAACGAGCCAACGAGGGCAAATACCGAGCCCGCATACCAGGGTGACGAGGCTCCAAGGGTATCTAACGACCCTAACCCAGGTAAGTCTACTAATCCGAGCCTTCCTCTCTATTCAAGGGTAGTTAACGACCCCATCAAGGTCGGTAACGACCCGCCGAGCATACCTAACGACCCTAGTGTCGACCCGGTAGCATCACCCCTCGAGCCTAACTTGGTTCCGAGAATGGTGAAATCTCTTCCATTTCCAACTAAGAAATCTATGGACTCTACTGAGAGTAGGTTCAAGCGTTTCGTGAAGATTCTTCAGGGCATTAATATTTCCATCCCATTCGCTGACGCCCTAAGCGAAATGCCGGCTTACACAAAATTTTTGAAGAATATTCTTAGCAGGAAAAGGTCCATTACAGAGCTGCAGGATGAAGTCAGATCAATAGCTCTACCAGAAAAGCTTGGAGACCCAGGGAGATTTGCCATCACGATTGGCATAGGCGACCACAAATTTAAAGCTTTATGTGATTTGGGAGCCAGTGCTAGTTTGCTTCCTCTTTCCATCTGGTTAAAAGCTAACATGGGACCACTAGAGCCTGTCAAGATGAAACTCTACATGGCGGATGGATCTTCTGTAAAAGCAACTGGAGTCGTTGACGATGTTCCTGTCCGAGTTGGAAAATTCTTTGTCCCAAACGACTTCATTGTTCTAGATATGCCTGAAGACCCTGCGGTGCCAATTATTCTAGGCAGACCATTCTTAGCCACCGCGGGAGCACGTGTAGATGTCAGAAAAGGACTCCTCACATTTGACATTGGGGAGGAGAGGGTTGAGTTTCATTTCAATTCGCCCATAAGCGAAGTGGATAATTGTAGTACTGAGGAGCCTACCGACCCACCATGGCTCGGTAACGATACCTCCCTGAGTACAGAAGCGAGCAAGTTCGATGGAGACACGCCTAAAGAGGAGCCTACCAACCCACCCTGGGTCGGTAACGACCCATTCCTGAAAAAGTACGAGGTGGGAGGTGGATCCAAGAACGATATCGAGCCACTTCCAGATCTAGCAGGGTCGTTAACGACCCCCTACACCTCGGTAATGAGCCACTTCCCGAATGACCCAGGTAAGTTTTCTTGTTCTTATCCAATCAATTCTGGTCATGATCCTTTCTCTTATCCTAGTTCTATATTACATCCTATTGTTAGTCCTATGAAGGAGTCAAAACCTCCTTGGTTTTCGGATTATACTAACCCTGTTGTAGGATTACCGAGCATTCTGATTGATGATAGAGGGCCAAATATCTTGGAGAATGCTATTTCATCTAAGTATGGGGTCCCTCTTGATCCCAACATATTTGGATGGAAACCGCCTTGATCTGCCAAGGTAAGTTCGTCGGGCTAACGACGTTAAAAATAGCGCTTATGGGAGGCAACCCGCTTTTTGTTTTTGTTTTAGTTTTTGCTTTCTTAGATCTTTTTACTAGCTTTCTTTTGAGTTTTTTTTTAGGTTAGATTAGTGTAGTAGGATAGAAGCTTTTATAATATGACTCAGGTCCAAGAAGTAAAGAAGTGCTACAATCAATGACAATCGGTGGACAAGCACGCAAGCTCGTTACCGACCCCCACAGGGTAGGTTACTGACCTCTACCGAACCGAAGAAAAAAAATCAGCAATACTCCTCAAGTGATCAATGGTTTCAAGTAGCTTCAGTTTTATTTTGTGAGTTCCCTTTTCCTTATTCTCTTTATTTTTATGATTTTAAACAGTGAGGACACTGTTTGGTTTAAGTATGGGGTATGGGAAAAGGAAACTCAGTTTTGTGTTAGTTTTTTGTCTTTGTTTTTGTTTTTAGGATTGATAATATTCCACTTAGATGTCCTATGATATGCTTTAACTTGCTTGATCATGTAATTCCATAGCATGTTTGGATAGCTTTGCCTGAATCATGTTGAAAAATTGTTTTTATGTGGATATTTAGCTTGTGATGAAATTGAGCACATATGATCTTAGGTAGAAGTGACTTGAATCCAACAAAAATCTACCTTGTGAGTTATTTTTGGCCTTATAGGGAGAACATCAAAAATCCCTCTTCTTTTTTGTGTGATTTACTCTCCTTATGCATATTATCTCTTGTCATTGCATGGTTATCTATTACTTGAGACCTATATGAGATATTAGTTCATTGCATGTGAAATCATATGATGGAGAACTTATTTTTCATAAGCCCTATTAATCCATATCCACCCTTATCATTATCCTCTTTTTGAAGCCAATTTGAGCCTGAAGCCTTTTATTTTTAGCTACACAAAATTATTCCCTAGCCGATGAAAGCTTGACCCTATCCGGGGATTAGGACTTAGTATTGGTTATTGTTATGATGTTGTTGAGTGAGTTGTTTGGTTCAAGTGTGGGGAAATATGGGTTGGGTAAAGTGATAGTATCTTGTAGTTTGTTATGTAAAAGGAGTTTGGTTCCCTGAATGCACTTACAGAAGAAATGAAGTGGAAAGTAAAGTGGAAAACAAAAGAAAAATAATTCAGAGTCGTTACCGACCCTAAAAGGGTTCGGTACCGAGCCCCCGCGGGAAAAAAAAAGAAAAGAAAAGAAAGGACTTGAGAAATCCAAAGTGAAGAGTTGAAAAGTGAAAATGTGCATGAGCCAAATTTCCTAAGTGTTTGTAAGCAAGATTTGTTGAACTAAAAGGGGTTAATGAGAGAAGTGTGCCTAAAGAAAAGTGAGTTTGGTATGTTTTTGAGAGTTTTGGATATGTGAGTTTTTAGGAGTCTTTGATTCCCGGATATTATTAGCACCACATAGCCAAAATATTTTTCGCGCCCTATTGTTATTACCAAGCCCCATTATAACCCGGCCGAATGGAAACTTCTATGAAGTTTTTCATTGAGCCTAAGTTCTCTTGATGATTTTTGATGTTCTCCCTATAAGGCCAAAAATAACTCACAAGGTAGATTTTTGTTGGATTCAAGTAAGGGGAGGAGAGAGGCGTGTGAGAGAGAGGAAGAGGCGAGTTTTGTAGAGAAGAACTATTGTTTGGATTCGGTTGTAAGCTTCCCGCTTACATGATCTATCCTAGTTGAAGTAGAAGAGATAGAAACTTTATTGATAGGACGAAAGTTGATTGATTTACTTGCTTTAGTTAACGAAAGTTAGCGTCTTTATGTGATAAGAGCATGATCTTTATGTTTCATAGCGTTTGGCATGCATAATTATTGTTGTGGTGATACCTTTACCTTAGAATCTCTCTCTTACTTAATAAAAACCCTACCTTTAATTGATTGATTGCGTGAGAAGTAACAAAACTTGATACTGACTATCTCCTGTGGACGAACCTGACTCTGCTATACTCAGCGGGGTCTTGATTATAAATTTAAAAGAAAAATAATTCAGAGTCGTTACCGACCCTAAAAGGGTTCGGTACCGAGCCCCCGCGGGAAAAAAAAGAAAAGAAAAGAAAGGACTTGAGAAATCCAAAGTGAAGAGTTGAAAAGTGAAAATGTGCATGAGCCAAATTTCCTAAGTGTTTGTAAGCAAGATTTGTTGAACTAAAAGGGGTTAATGAGAGAAGTGTGCCTAAAGAAAAGTGAGTTTGGTATGTTTTTGAGAGTTTTGGATATGTGAGTTTTTAGGAGTCTTTGATTCCCGGATATTATTAGCACCACAAGCCAAAATATTTTCCGCGCCCTATTGTTATTACCAAGCCCCATTATAACCCGGCCGAATGGAAACTTCTATGAAGTTTTTCATTGAGCCTAAGTTCTCTTGATGATTTTTATATGTTTTGACATCTCTGGTGGAGAGTTTGGTGATATAAGTAACAATGGCTATGTTGATATTTGCATATTGGATTGAGTTGAGAGTTGTTATTCTAAGCCTAAACACTTGAGAGTTGAGTGAAACACATATCCCTTGTGAGGTTGGATTTTTGGTTGCTTTTGCTTGAGGTTGCTTATATATGTGTGACGACGTTAGAATCACTTGTCTATCTATTTTCTACTTGTGCTTTGATGTTGCTTTTTGATGATGGCATTGACTTGATATATGTGTTGATGGTTTTGGTTGATGTCTTGTTTATTGCTTGAGGACAAGCAAGTCTAAGTATGGGGTATTTTGATGTCCGCCTTTTTAGTCATGTTTTTAGGGTGTGTTTTTGTGTCTTTTGAGTCTTTTTCTTTAGTTTTGTGTTTTATTTTGAGTCATTTGTGTAGGTTTTCGTATTTTCTTGAGATATGGAGTCTACATAAGCTTTTGTGGTGTTTTGTAGGTTTTTAAAGGCTTTTTGGAGCATATTTTAAAGAAACGAGTAAAGACGGTGAAGATAGCACTTGAGAATGAAGAGAAGATGAAGATTTAGATATGAAGTAAATTCATTGAAGATCAAGTTTAAGATTGGAAAGAGATAGAGAAATTCGTTACAAGAACATAGGAAAAAGAATCGAGTCAAACGGAGTTGTAACGAATCTTCTACGCAAGTTTTACTCAAGGGTCGTTAACGACCCTGTCAAGGTCGTTAACGAGGCGCCGTGAGGAGCAGCGTGTCCGAGTCGGTGCTATTTATGGGCTTCTATCTTGTTTCCTTTTTTATGTTATTAGATAGATAGAAGAGATATATTTTATTAGGAGATATTATTTCCTTATAGTTAGATTTAAGATAGATTTATTTCCTTAAAGATAGATTTAAGATAGAATAGTTTCTCTATAAATACTCTTGTCTACCCTTTGTTATTTTCTACACAATCAATTGCCTTGGAGGGCAAGTAAGAGGAGGAGGAGAGAAGAGAGAGGGGCGAGAGGAGGAGGAGAGAAGATTGCTTGGAGAACAAGTTTTGTTTTGGATTCAAAGTTGTAAGCTTTCTCTTTTAATTTAATTTAGATGTTTTCAATTATTATGAATTGTGAGTAGTCTCTCTCTATAAGGTTGGGGTTAAACCCAACAATGGTTGTGCACGCTTGTTTATGATCATGTCTTGATTGTTTTTATTGCATGAATCTATTCTCTTGTTCTTAATCCTTGAAACGAAAGTTGAAAGGAATTTCCCATTCATAGTTAAAGCGAAAGCAAAAACCTTGAATTAGAATAGTCAAATTAGGGTTTTGAAGCGAAAGCGGATCTATCCTAGTTGGAGTAGAAGAGATTAGATAGTAGGTTTATTGATTTAGCGAAAGTTGATTGATTTACTTACTTAAAGTTAACGAAAGTTAGCGCCTTTATGTGATAAAAGCATGATCTATGTGTTTCATTAGCGTTTGGCATGCATAATTGTTGTTGTGGGGATACCTTTACCTTAGAATTCTTCTTCCTTGATAAAAACCCTACCTTTAATTGATTGCTTGCGTGAGAAGTAACAAAACTTGATACTGACTATCTCCCATGGAAGAACCTGACTCTGCTATACAACAACGGGGTCTTGATTATAAATTTATTTGTTATCAAGAAACCCTATCAACAAACTCCAACTCCACCTTCACCTCACAAAACTCCTTCTCCCCCTTCCTCATCAAAACACACATCCACCTCTCCCATTCCTACCTCGGGGATCTCTACTCCCTAGGTTACCAAAACTATTCCTCCTCCTCCTTCTACCCAACTCTCTACTCCCATTTCTTCTTCTCTCCCTTCTTCCGCCACATCCCCCACCACCACAAAACTCCCCTCTCCCTCACCATCCAAAAGTGTCGCCGCCCTTACCTCGGACGACGATGATCTCCCTCTCTCCGTGGTCATCGGAAAAATGACCTAGGACCCTCCTCCCCTCATCATGGGAACTGTCGAGGAGGAGGCCTAGCTCAAGGCAATAGAAGAAGAGCTCAACAGGGACCCCTCTGAACACACAACTGACCAAGGGACCAAGTCCCCAGAGAAGGTGGCTCCTCAAGAGCCCACGGAGACAAGGGACCCCGCACCAGCTGGTAGTGCTGGGGCAACAACAAGTCATCCCGAAGATGACGCGGAGGGCTCAAGCTCGAGCTCCTCCGAAGAAGAAGGGACCTCCCATGATGAGGTCGAAGAAGACGAAGAGGCTCCAGTTGCTAAGGAGCGAGCACGGATCCCAACACCTGGACACCAAATGGTGGTTTCCACGAGTTCCCAACAGCCGAGGGAACGCGTGCTCATGATTGAAGCGGCTGCACCCCCTCAGCAGAAAGGACCTCGCACGGTCTCTAGGGGGAACACGTCCAGGAGCACTACAAAGAAGGGGAAGGGGACTTCTTCAACAAAGCACCCTGTGGATGAACTCAGGAAGCTCCTTCCTCCACTTATCGTTTCCGAAGACGTGCTCAACGACAATGGCCTAGGGGAACTGTGGGACCTGATCAAGGCCCAGGGCTGGGAGAATCTCTGCAAAGAAACTGTGAGTGTAGATCCCTCACAAGTGCGTCAATTTTACAACAACTTCACCATCTCAAATGACTGCACTCAGGGAACTCTCTCCCACGAAGGCGACGAGTTCATTTTTACTACGTCAACAATCCGCCTTCAGCTCCAGGTCCCAGTTAAGGGACTTAACGAGTTGCCCAACAAGCTCCGGGGCGACTTCAATAGCGCCGAGGTATGCAACACTATCTTTGAGGGTCGAGTTCCCTCTAAAGTGCTCTCGACGCACCATCTGTCCCTAGTCACCAAGCTCGCTCACCAATTCATCATCAATGTGGTGATCCCTCGCCAGGAGAAGCGTTTGGTCGTCAATATCCCTGATGCCATTATCCTCTATCACTTCCTCCTTAAAAAGCCCAATAACCTTCCCCGAATCATGCTTGGGCACATGGAGAAGTGCATGGCTTCCAAGTCCCATTCCCTTCCCTAATCTGGGCTGATAAAGAAGCTCCTACAAAAAGAGGGTCTCTACGACGCCTCTAAGGACGAAATAGAGCTTGGAAGGGAACTGGACATTTCAGTTGTCCAGAAGATGAGGCACTCTGAGCCTGTAGAGGAAGCGACTCAACTGTAGTTTGGTGACCAAGAGGGGAACTCTCAAGTGTTGCTCCGTATTGCCAACACCCTCGACCAGATTGCGAGGGACCAAGCAGCGTTGGCCAGAGGACAAGAAAAGCTCACACAAGTCCTGACGCGCCTCTGTGACGCCCTGTTCCCATGAAGCCCCATGATCTCTCCCTTCTTTTTCCCTTAATCCAAAAAATGACCACAAATTGTACTTAAGTTCCCTTGTATATATCTTCTTATGTAATGAATTGGTCTTTAATTTGATTGCATGTTCCCTCCTTCCCTATTATTGCTTTTCTTGTTTTCGATGATGTCAAAAGGGGGAAAGAAAAAAATTGCGAGATGAGTTAAAAGTTTAAGTTATCACAGAACACGCATAAGCTAAGGGGGAACAATTGCATAAAAAGCTAAGTAAGAACTAAGTGTCTCACCAGAAGTGGCTCCCTAAATCTAATTGTTTCACTACGAAGTGACTTCCCAAAATCTAACTTAGGAACTCATCAGCATATCATTCATTGAAATACTTGCATATTTTGTGATGGGTTTGTCATCATCAAAAAGGGGGAAATTGTTGGGACGTTGTTGGGACCTCTGGTTCTAAACAACGGATCAACGATGTCATTCTTCGTGTTTTGATAATGACAAACACCATAAGGAACTAATGTGGTTTGTTCAAGTATTTCTAAGGAACACAGGTACAACCAAGAACTTCCATGAATGACCAAAAGCCACAGAAGCCTACAATGCAGAGTTTCCATCAAGGAAACTCTGAAGAGGAAAGTTCCCACGAAGTGGGAACTCCCAGAGATGATCAAGAGAACACAAGATTACAACGATGAAGAGTTTCCATCAAGGGAACTCTGAACAAGACAGTTCCCATGACATGGGAACTTACATGTGAGGACAACGACCGTTCAGCGCAGATCGCGGGATTCTGTCTCAAACAGCCCGAAGGAACAGTCTGAGGATCAGACTATCACGCTTCATCCAACGGTCCGATTGATCCAAGAAGTTGACCTAGTTCAAACCAAAGTCACATGTGAAGAAAGTACAACTTGGGCATCAAGCAAAGGGCATTTTAGACACAAACGAAAGATGCGACTGCCCAAGCTAACCTGGACTATAAAGCCAAATGAATAGTACTCAGATTGAGTACTTCTCCCAGAACTCACAAACACCCACACCAGAGAAAAGAAAGAAAAGGAAGAGAAGTCCCCGCCGGCGAGTGTGTGATCTCGACGACGGTGAAGCCGAAGTTCCCAAGGACAAGGGAACTGAGAAGTCGATGTAAGGTTTGAGTTATTTGTATTTTGCTGTTGTGAGCTTAGGAACTCAGTTGAGAGGATTTACTAGTGTTGCTAGAGTTAGGAAGAACTCGTAGGAACAGAGAAGTGTGAATCCGGCTGTTGTAACTAAGGAACAAAGCAATCAATATAAATAAGTCATTCAAAATCCTCCAAGCGGAGGTAGAGGTTTACCCATACAACTAGTTGGTTGTAGTGGGGTTCCTCTATAAAGGAACTGTGTTTTTACTGTCTTTCGTACTTGCGAACTGTTTACTTCCGCTGCCTTGGGAACAACTTAATTTCCAGTTCCCAAGCTCTTTGCTAACGGTTTACGATCCAACAAAGATCTTGTGCCCCATTGCAAACTAGTTTTTGTAGATTGGAAAAATAAATTGAAATGTTAAGAACAGTTTTATATATATTCCAAATATAGTTATATGACTATGATTGGAAAAATAAAATAAAAGGTTAAGGATTTTTTTATATTTATTCCAAATATAATTTTATGAGTAGCTTATTAGGTAATTCTATATATAATAGAAAATAATAGCATATGACGCATACTTGTACATGACACTATCGACAATGTTCTTTATTTAGAAGAAAAGTAATGTTAAAATCAGTAATAATTAACAAATTAGTTAAGTTTTGTTGAAGGGTTTCTTGAACAAATAAATTTATATTCAAGACCCCGCTGAGTATAGCGAAGTCAGGATCGTCCACAGGAGATAGTCAGTGCTAGGTTTTGTTACTTAGAGCGCAAATAACCAATTAAATTTAAGGAATTTAGCAAGAGATAGAGGAACTTTAAGGTAAAAGGTATCACCACAACAATAATCATGCAATGCTAACACTCATGAAACATAAAGATCATGCTTTTATCACATAAAGGCGCCAACTTTCGTTAACTAGAGCAAGTAAATCAACTAACTTTCGTTCAAATAATAAACTTACTATCTAATCTCTTCTACTTCAACTAAGATAGATCGACTTTCTCTTCAAAACCCTAATTTGACTATTTTGATTCAAAGTTTCCGCTTTCATTTCCACTATGAATGAGAAATTCCAATCCACTTTTTCTTTAAGGATTAAGAGCAAGAGAAAAGATTCATGCAATAAAAACAATCAAATCATGATCAAGAGAAAGCATGCACAACCATTGTTGGGTTCAACCCCAACCTTAGAGAGGAAAACTACTCACGAAACATAATAATTGAAAGCAAAACTAAATTAAAAAGGAAAAGATTACAACTTTTAATTCAAAACAAACTTGTTCTCCAAGAAACAACAATCTCTACTCTATATCCTCTCCTACCAACTTCTCTCTCGCCTCCTCTGTCTCTCTTCCTCCTCCTCCTCTAACCTGCCCCTCGGGCCCTAGACCGGTGTTGGTTCTCCCCCCCGAAACAAAGGGTTTAACCTCTTTTTATAGAAGAAAAGGAGTCCTAATTCAACTAGGAAACAAGATAAAATAACCTTCCTAAAATACAAAGATAGAATAAATCCTTAAGATCTCGGGATAGAGAGAAGGTCGACGCTAAACACGACCCAAATGGGTTGTGCACGACCCGCATAGGGTTGGTTCTGAGGGTTCCTCTCTTTGTTTGGGTCGAGCACGACCCTGATTGGGTCGGTCCCGAGAGCATTCTTCTAGCTTCCTCATCTTGGTTCGTGCACGACCCCTTCCTAGTTCAATCTTGGGTCGATTTCTTCACCTCTCTTCATGATTTCACCCTTCTTGGCCCTACTTCCTTAGCTCATCAACTCAAATCTTCCTCATAGCTTCTCCACCCTCTCTTGCAATGCTCCAAACAGATCCAAAAAAACCTATAAAACACCACCAAAGATTATGTAGACTCCATATCTCATGAAAATACGAAAAATCCACACAAACAACTCAAAACAAAACACAAAACTAAAGAAAAAAACTCAAACACACAAAAACACACCCTAAAAACATGACTAAAAAGGAAAACATCAAGTTTGTGATTATTGTGGTACGAATACTTTTTAATTAAATTATATTGTAGATATTACAAAATATTTTTTAAATATTTTTTAACCTTGAAATTTAAGGATAAGAGCAATTTTTTTATTAATGTAAGTGCATTGAAGATTTAATATATAACTAATTATTTAATTATATACCTAAGTTTAATTAAATCAATTTTTTTAATATAGAATAAGATGACGATATTTACATGTCTACATGTGGTGCATATGTTACCCCTTCAATTATTAGTAAATTAACATATACATATGTTAATATTGCTATATAATTATATATAGAATATACTATATTTTTCATATTTTATCAATGTTGGATATAATTATTTAATTAAATAAAAAAATTATAAGTTTACGTATATATATTAGGATAAAACTAAATATTTAAGTAAATGAACCCTTATATTTATTGTAAGCAGTAATTTAAATAGATAGAATGAAATAGGCAAGACTTGTCTTGGATTTTAGGGTTGAGTGTCCAGGTTTTAGAGTATAAGGAATAAGATTTAGGTTTTTGGATATATGGTGGTTTAATAGTTCATGTAAGTATAGAAATTTAGGGTCTCGAGTTTATATTTTAAAACTAGGGTTAGGATCAATGATCTAAGGTCTTAGGGTCATGGATTTAAGAGTTTAAAACACTAGACCTCAAACCCAAAACCTTAAAGTTTTAGGGCATAATCTATATTCCATACAACTCTACAACCGAATATTTTAAATATTTACAAGCATATATACCCATACCATGTAAGGATATGGTTTAATATGTATATATTTTAACAATAATTTACATGAAAAAAATTTATTTTTAAATTACTTTTTATGTAAATATGACCAAAATTTGTCAATTACTTTTAATGTAATACTTAATATTTTAAATTAAAAAAACTCCATTGTGGTACATAACTAGTTAAACAAATAAAATGAATGTAATAATGTATAAATTTCATTTCATGTGAAGGATATTATATAATTTTAATTCTTGTTAAAAAATCAAACCACTTTACATAACTACATTTTTCCTATACCTATCAAATGACCTATAAAAAACGCTCTCTATGAATTCTAAGGACTCTCGCCTGCAACCGCCGGGGAACTTATCTCCTTCACAAGAATCCAGATCTAACAAGAAAATAAAATGGGGGGGGGGGATGATGGTGTAACACCCCGTCTTTACACTTGGATGCTACTCGGTAGTAGACCGCACTAGGTACTACCTAGGCTAGTTTGACAACGAGTTCACTTAGATCTTGCAACTCGGGCACGACGAGAAAACATGAATAAAACATCCAACCGATATTTATAAAACCCAAGTATAGAAAACATGCATGAAACCCAAAACAACATAATTTACAACACTTCCTAGAAACATTTCATTAACGTAACACTACCCTTTCGTTATCAAAACTACACATTATACAAAAGATACCAAGAAGTAACCACCATTTCTCCCAACTGAACCCATCCTAATGACACAACCTTCAACGACTTGTTCCATCGTTCAGCCGAGGTTCCATCATGGGTCCCTTGTCTTTACCTGAAACTAAAAAAAAACAAGTCCTCGAAGGGTCAACTACCATTCTAATACAAGCTAGAATCCATACGGTACTAATAAGACGTTTAAAAACCAATCAAGTACCTAACACACACACACACAAGCACAATTCACATGAATACAACACATATCAGTTCTAAATCCATACATTAACTTCCAATAGATCATTAGCACAAACCACATATCAAACTTCCATACACAGTCATACATACAAGTCCAACCAGAACAATATAACCATTCTCTCACCGTTCAATTCCATGGCGCTTATCAACCCTACGTCCTAGGTGCCGAGGCGCGACCTCCCACCCTGCACAATTCCGTCCTCCTAGCCCCGGGTCAAGCCTCCTAGGGAGCACTTGCCCAAAACACATATAACTTTTCTTTTGAAGGAGCACGATTCTCTATCACATGACCATACGTAGCTGTCACTTTAACCCAGAGGACTACGCACATGGCCATGCCGAGAACGGTGCCAACATAGATAAAATATTCGAAAACTTCACATTCGATGAAAGTCCAATAAAATCCTTTTTACATATATCATGCACAAGTAAACCTTTTTCATAAAACAATCACTTAGGGACTAGTTCCCCAAAACCAATCCTACAAGTACCACATGAAGTCTAACAAGTATTGAACAACAATTGAGCAAGTCGTAAACGACTTACCTTGTGAATGAATTCCCAATGCCAAGAAACCACTAATTATCATACAACGCGAAACCCCGTCTAAGACAGATAACCTGTCTTTGCCCTTCGTCTCTTATCACGACCTAGGACTCACGCTCCTATATGCATATATAAACCCCAATGAATAATAATAGCTTTCTAACTCTTACAAACTCTAACCCCAAAAATAACGAAAAGCCAGGATGTTTTATAACTTCTTGTGTATAATTCCAAATCCTTTAAAACTTGACAAGAATATACTAGATATATGAAAGAATATTTTTATAGTTCAAACTTTTTTGAAAAATTGGATCAAAGGTCTCCATAATATCATTACAAAGCAAAACCCTAAAATTACTCTGAAATCTTTTACCGAATATAAATCCACTATCAAAAACACCCTCTGAGAATTATAAATTGACTGATTTTCAAATCAACATCAATTGTAGATCTTGATCTGGAAAAATTAGTATAGTTTAAATAAACCATTTGCTAATTAAAACTTACCAAAACACGTTTGTACTTCAAAAATCAAACGCGATGAAAAAACTTATATCAAACTGGATCTAAATAACGCACCCTTTTTTTCCGTCTCCTACCTTCCCTCTCGAACTCCCTTCC
This sequence comes from Fallopia convolvulus, assembly GCA_964016875.1. Classification (NCBI taxonomy): domain Eukaryota; kingdom Viridiplantae; phylum Streptophyta; class Magnoliopsida; order Caryophyllales; family Polygonaceae; genus Fallopia; species Fallopia convolvulus. Next base: position 29,046,356 of record OZ024719.1, read on the forward strand.
CCTCTTTTTTTTTATTCTTGTACGTACGTACCAACAAAGGGGATGAATCATATATAGAAAGCCAAATTGAAGTCGGCTGGAAGGTCGGTTTAATTTTGTAAAATTTACACTTTTCACCCTAAAATCTCCTTTATTATAAACTTTAACCTGAAATAATTATTAATTACTTTTAAGTTAAAAACTTTTTAATATATAACTTTCTAAAATTCAAAATAAAATATTAAAATATTCCCGAATATTTCAAATGGCTCATCGACCTCCGACATCAACTTCCCTAGCCTACTAGATGCAAACAAAATACTGAATCAAAGAAAAGAAATCATCTCCTTTAAGGAGACTATAACCGGACATAGAACTGAAGGCATGATCACGAAATATAACAATTTGTTTTGGGAAGATGAAATGGATACAGAGGAGGTCAAGGATGACGCGATGCCTGACTTACAAGACACTGATTGCCTAGTAATACTTTTATCGGCTGAAGAGAAAAAGAGAATCCGTAAACCACGGCAAAATACAATTATCATTAAAGTCTTAGACCTTAGTGTGGGATATATTTACTTAAGGAACACTCTGATGCATAAATGTAAACCCAAAGGAGACTTCTCCATGATTGATACTGGGAATCATTTCTATGTCATTAGATTGCGAAAAAATGATGCCTTGAATCCTGTTCTCACAAACGGACCATGGATGATCGGGGATAGCTATCTCACTATTCAAAGATGGAGGCCGAATTTCATTGCAGCGGAAGAGAAAATACAGAAAGTGGCCGCTTGGATTAGAATCCCGGATTTATCAATGGAGTATTTTGATAGAGAGGTTCTTAGCTTAATTAGATCTCAATTAGGCAGAGTTCTAAAGGTCGATAAAATGACAAGTGAAGCTGAGAGAGGCAAGTACACAAGACTATGTGTGGAACTTGACATTTTGAAGCCTCTAAGACCAAAGTTTTAGATGAATGGTCGAATTTGGAAGATTTAGTATGAGGGACTACGAACGATTTGCTTCCATTGTGGAAAAATTGGCCATGTACGCAATCAATGCTCAACTCTACGACCGGAAGGCAATCGTGGGCAAGATAACAATCAAAAGAATGAGACCCTAACACCGGCACCAGAGTTAAAAGAGAATTATGGTGATTGGATGGTTGTAAAGAAAACTCTCTGCCGTCGACTATCAAAGGAGACGCGGGGAAGCAAGCATGGTGATGGGAGTAACAAAACATTAGAGAAAGAAGATGGGCATGAAGTGAGGATGCGTGATGGAAGAACCGGTTCAAGTAATGGGGGAGCGAGTTTCACAAGAACCGGATCCGGCTTCGGAGGAAAAAACAAAATTGATAACTCGAATAAAACCGAGTCTTGATTTCAAATTTTATCTAGGGAAGATAATGAGAATGCTGATTTGCAGTCGAGAAGGATAGAATCTCAGGAGAATCAATCACTGGGATCGCAAGAGAAAAAATCAAGAAATTTCATTCCAAAATAAGACAATCCAAAAGCAGAGAGATGCGAAATTGAAGGAAAAAAAGAAAGCATCATCGAATGACAGCAGGGAGGAGAATATTTGGGAATCAAATTCAATAGGGGAGACAATTGAGAAAACGGGGCAAATAAATTTGGAAGAAAATATAAAGGAAAATTCAAAAAAGGTAAGTGATGTTGGGTCACATTAGGAAACTTCCACTAAGGCCAACATGGAAGAATTCAAAACCGCATGAACAATTATTTAATCAAAGACAAGCAGAGGACTTGAACCATCCACCACAACCTATCCCACAATTTGAGCACTCAAACGATCCTCTGAACAAAGATGACAAGACAATGGAGATGGATGAGCCCAACAACAATTCCAAGAGTTGGGCTCATTCGTCTTTGGGCGTCAGAATGGAAGATGATCTTCAGGAAGAGCTTACTAGGGATATCCGAGGGTCCAATAGCGTACAAGTTCGAGACACTAGTATGGTTGACGCCTATGTCCAATGATCTTAGTTTCTATTTCAAGTAAGACACGCACGTCTATAATATTTTCTTTATGATAAGTCCCAATCTGTAAATAATTTCTTGGAACGTTCAAGGAGCAAGAAGTAGAAACTTCTTATATGCTCTAAAAGACCTCATCAGACAACATGATCCTGTTGTGCTAGTGCTCTTGAAGATCAGTGGACCATAAGCGAATAAAGTTTGTCAAAACATAGGATTTCATGGCATGATCAGGTCGGAGGCGATTGGATTTCAGAGGAGGGATTTGGATCCTTTGGAGAAGGGATCGAGTCCATATCACCTCGCTTGAGACACAAAGACATGTGGTGTCTGTGAAAGTGCTTCGGACTGGGGAGGCGGAATGGCTTTTCTCGGCCATTTATGCCGATCCAAACCCCACAAATAGGAGCTCTTTATGGGAGAAGCTCAAAACCTTCAAGACTGCCATCGATCTTCCATGGCTCATAATGGGAGATTTTAATGAGACCCGGCTCATGGAGGAACGTATTGGAGATTCTAACAAGTTGAGAAGGAGAACTACCTGATTCAGGAACTGGATGAAGGAGGACATGGAAATGATTGACATGGGATTTTCCAGACCAAGGTTTACTTGGAACAGGGGTAGAGATCCATCTACAAGAACGAGTTGTTGTCTCAATCGAGGAATATGTAATATTGAATGGAGGGAGATGTTTGAAAGGGGAGCAATTAGGCATCTGGTGGTGATTCAATCGGATCATACCCCACTGTTATTGGCAACATCCGGTTTTGATGGCTTTTCACCTTTTCGAAGGCCATTCCTATTCCAAGAAGCTTGGCTTATGCACAATGAATTTCAGCATTTCCTTGTGAGTCATTGGGAAAAGGGAACCTCGCTCTGCCTGACACTCTCAAACCTGGCTATTCAGCTTGATGATTGGAACAAGAACGTTTTTGGAAATTTATTCAGGAAACGGGATAGGCTTTGGAGAAGAGTCGAGGGTATCCAAGGAGCTCTTGGCCATCGTATGACTCACTTCTTGAGCTTGATAGTAGTCTTCGAAGGAAACTGGTGGTTGTTCTGGATCCGATTAATACTTTTTGGATTCAGAAGGTCGGATCTGATGCGTTACTCGATGGGGACGGAATACGCGCTTCTTTCACGCCAGCGCAATTTTGAGAAGATGGCAAAATCGAGTGGATGCTTTGATGACACCGAATGGTTAATGGGTATGGGATCAACATCATTTGCAGGATATGGTCACGAAGCATATTAAAAGTTTATACAAGGAGGAAAGCAAAGATGAATGCCCTTTTGATTTGTCACGTGACCAATTCCCGGAAATTTCGACTACTGTGATGATTATGTTGAATAGAAGATATAGTGCTCATGAGGTCAAAGATTCCATCGATAGCATGGGACCACTCAAATCCACGGGCCCTGACGGTTTTCATGCTATTTTTAATCAAAGGAATTGGGTGCACATTAGGGAGGAGGTTGAGAAAATAGTGATCGAGATCTTGTAAGGGAGAGAAATTCCGTCGGGACTCAATGAAACGCTGCTTGTTCTAATTCCAAAAGTGGTGAACTCGGAATCGGTTAACCAACTAAGGCCGATAAGCTTGTGTAATGTGACCATGAAGATTGCAACCAAAGCTTTGGTGGCAAGATTGAAACCACTTATTCAAAAGCTGGTGGCGCCGTCACAATCCAATTTCGTGCCCGGGCGGCAAATCACTGACAATATAGTCATTACGCAGGAAGTTACGCATTCCATGAATTGTACTAGAGGAAGCCCTTTCATGGCGATCAAGATTGATCTCGAGAAGGCTTACGAAAGGGTCTGATGGGCATTTGATATGCTCTATTCAGTATAGGTTAAATCTTGTATTTTAGGTATGATTTGAGTGTGTTTAGGTTTGTTTTGAGCATAATTGTCATATGAAGACCGAAGACACGATTTGAAGAATTGCAAGATTTTTGAAGACAAGTGTTGATTTGGAGTTGTTTCGACACCACTTTCTTTTAACGCTTATTTCGGGAGCTACGGTGATCGGATGAAGCTGAATTTGGTATCATTGGAAAGCTAACTCGAAGAGCTACAATTCATCTTTTTACGACGAGTTCAAATTCCAACTCTAAGTGGGTCAAAACCATCTCCGAAGTTGACATTAGAGGAGGTGTTCTTCCATATTCTACCATCATCCACCAATCCATTTTTATATATCTTTCCATGTCTAGTTCCTTGGAATTGTTAGTTACTATTATCAAGTTCCATCCCATTGTGGTGATTGCGCGTCTGCACCATCTTTGCGGTATAGTTCAAGTATGGGGGTGCTATCGTCGTCAGAGTTTTATTATTTTGAGGAGTCCAGTTCATTCTCATTGGAGACGTCCTATGGTGTGGATTTGGTTGCTGAGTTGTGAAGATGACGTTCTTGGTTTGTTCCCAGACGAATCAGTTTGTTCCTGAGTTTGGTGCTTATAATTCCGGGAGTTCATTCCTCTCTTCTTTCGTATGTGAGTCTTCTGATTTTCCTCTTCTATGCTTAATTCCTTTTTCTTTACTTCATTGAGGACAATGAAGGATTTAAGTATGGGGGAGGAAGTACTCACTATGCCTATCATAGTTAGTTGCTTTTCAGTTTATTTTTCGTTATTTTTATGGGATTTTTTATCCATGTTTTGTATAGAGAAATTTAAAAAATTAAAAATTAAAAAAAGCCATAAAAATAGAAAAAAGTCATATAAAATCTTGGGATGAGTTGAAAACCCGAAAGGGCGACTCAGGTAATAAGCAGGTAACCTGGACCAGCATTAGGCTGGGGTAATAAGAGGTTTATGAGAGATGTGAGTATTTGTGAGCACACATAAGAAAAATGAAAAGAGTGATTAGGTGAAAACCCGAAAGGGAGCCTAAGTAGAATGAGTAGTAAAATCAGAGTGTTTAGGATCATATTCTACTTTGGGGCTTGGGGATTACAATTTAGATGCCGGGTAGATCCTAGGACGCTCTACACTTTTTAGAGCTTGAGAGCTTATTGACTATGTATCTATGTTAGGTGTGTGCTTGAGCTTTCATGTCTTTTCTCATTATTTCTCTACTTGAGGTTCGGGTTGGTGAGCTGAGTAATTTTTGTCTTCCCTTGTACTATGTTGTAAACCTTGATAGGATTGATTGTTAGATTTATTTTGAGCTTACTTGAGGACGAGCAAGGTTTAAGTATGGGGGAATTTGATATGCTCTATTTAGTATAGGTTAACTCTTGTATTTTAGGTATGATTTGAGTGTGTTTAGGTTAGTTTTGAGCATAATTGTCATATGAAGACCAAAGACACGATTTGAAGAATTGCAAGAGTTTTGAAGACAAGTGTTGATTTGGAGTTGTTTCGACACCACTTTATTGTAACGCTTATTCTGGGAGCTACGGTGATCGGATGAAACTGAATTTGGTATCATTGGAAAACTAACTCGAAAAGCTACAATTCATCTTTGTTACGGCGAGTTCAAATTCCAACTCTAAGTGGGTCAAAACCATCTCCAAAGTTGACATCAGTAAGCTGTCATAAGATCCGCGGACGCAGATCGAGGAGTTTACGCGCCCGAGGATATTTTCCAAGCTCGCGGATGGAGGAGTATCCGCGGCCTCGGACATCAAGTGGATCCGCGAATGCGGAAATATTCCGCGCTCGCGGATCGAGGATTTTCATCGCCGCTTCCTTTGTTTTATTTTATCTTTTAGTATTATTATATCTTAGGGTTTCGGACTTATTTTCTACTATTTAAGCTTTGTTTCAAGTTTGACCTTAGGGGGACACAATTTAGAGACACAATTTCTAGCATACTTTTACTTTTAGGTTTTTATTTCAGTATTATGGAGAACTAATTTTCCTTGGAGTTTGTTTAATCAAGGAAACCTTTTTATGTAATTCGTGATATTCTGGTAACTTTTCTATCCCTTGATTAATATTAAAACTCTTTGTTTTATTTATATGATCTTTGTTTGATTTGATAAGCCTGATCAACTTGTTTAATTGACTTAGATCTACTGTTTGGATTAGGTTTGATTGTTAATTGTATGTGCAATCTTATTTATCCTTGAAACAACTCTTTTCTAGGACCGTGGACTAGAATTGAGAAAGAGTATTTGATTGTTATTTTATGCATGAGACTCGTAGCTTGATTGCATGAATTAATATCCTTCTATCCTTAATACTTTTCATGATTTGAATTAAGCGTTCTTGTTCATATCATCCTTTCGCTTGGGCCGTGGACAAGCGGAAATCTTTTATAAGGATTGGAATTAACTATGGAATTAATATAAAAGTGGATGAATGAATGATCGGATGAGTAAAAAGGTGGATTTGATTGAATGAACTCTGTTTTCTTCCAATTGATTTAATCCCAACAATATTTGCTTGTTTGTTTGTTTGCTTGAACTTCCAAAAACCCCTGTCTTTGCTCTTTGCTGATTGATCAGAATCCCGATTCTCTTGGGTTTTACCCCTTGCTTGCTTAGTATACTAGTCAGTAATTTAGGGTTATTTATCTTTGATCTTGGCAACAACGATTTTAGCCGAGTCAAATTTTGGCGCCGTTAACAGGGAATCGGTTTTTAATTTTCTGTTTAATCGGCGTTTCTGACGAATCCGCGTCCTCAGAATTTTTCCGCGCCCGCGGATCGGTTCGTCCAGAATCCCCGAATCTGTGTAGACCTATCTTACGGTCTACACTTATATATACTAATGTCTGTGTTTAGTCTTGTTCAGTTGCAGGATGAACCCTTTCATGAGTACTTCACTAGGTGCTAGGAACTCTTGCATGATCTCTCTAATTGGGGATTACACATAGGGCTTGATGATGCTTGCTATCACATCTTTATGAGGATAGCTCTTGAGTCCCAACTAAGGATGTACCACGAGAGCGATGCAAAATACGTCCTTTGGAAACCCATTGACCGATGGGATTTCTTTTGTTACATCCGAGCCAAAGAGATCGAGATGCAGAAATTGGAGAACCAAATTGTTGAACAAAGAAAATTAGAGGAGGTGTTGGCTATCAAGATGAAAATTCTTGAAGAACCAACAGATCTCCCTGAAGAGCCAGTTCCATCCTCTCCAGAGGCATTCAGAGACCCTTCATTGGATGAAGAGATGGATGATCATAGTCATGTAATGACGGAGGAGGAATATTTCCTTAAGTTTGATAGCTCTTGGAGTGATGACGATGAGCCTGATGACTCAAAGAAGGAGCTAGATGATGATATGGAGATTTCCATTCCACCTGAGGAGATGTCTATGTCTCCTGCCGTGGAGCCCTTTGTTATGATCGATCATTATCCCTGTATCCTTTTCTCTTCTTCCTTAATTTCTAATGATATCTGTTTGCCTGATATTTCTGCAAAAGGTTCTGAGCATGATAGTTTACCTAGTGATTTCTCAAATTTTAAGGGTGGTATTGCTAACATGAAAATCATTACTCTTGATTTATATTTTGAAACACTACCTCCTCCTTTTAACTGGTTCTATCCTAAACCTGCTAATCCTGATTTCTCTAGTGGGTTTGATATACTGAAACGGTGTCCGAATGCTATATTATTTAATTTCAAGTTATCATTGTGTTATATTTGCCGACATGAGAGTTGTTCGCAGGATTTTGACAGATTGCTTCGGGCTGATAAAATTAATTTTCTTTTTATTCAGAAAAATAAAAAAAATTATTTTCGTGTGAAACCCTCGAAATAAAAGGCTTTCAGGTGAAACCCCTGAAATAAAAGGTTTTCGGGTGCAACCCCCGAGATAAGTCAGGAAAAAAAGAATAGACAAAAAAAAGAGTGTTCTTCCATATTCTACCATCATCCACCAATCCATTTTTTCTATATCTTTCCATGTCTAGTTCCTTGGAATTGTTAGTTACTATTATCAAGTTCCATCCCATTGTGGTAATTGCGCGTCTGCACCATCTTTGCAGTATAGTTCAAGTATGGGGGTGCTACCTTCGTCAGAGTTTTATTATTTTGAGGAGTCCAGTTCATTCTCATTGGAGACGTCCTATGGTGTGGATTTAGTTGCTGAGTTGTGAAGATGACGTTCTTGGTTTGTTCCCAGACGAATCAGTTTGTTCCTGAGTTTGGTGCTTATAATTCCGGGAGTTCATTCCTCTCTTCTTTCGTATGTGAGTCTTCTGATTTTCCTCTTCTATGCTTAATTCCTTTTTCTTTACTTCATTGAGGACAATGAAGGATTTAAGTATGGGGGAGGAAGTACTCACTACGCCGATCATAGTTAGTTGCTTTTCAGTTTATTTTTCGTTATTTTTATGGGATTTTTGTTCCATGTTTTGTATAGAGAAATTTGAAAAATTAAAGATTAAAAAAGCCATAAAATAGAAAAAAAGGCATATAAAATCCTGGGATGAGTTGAAAACCCTAAAGCGCGACTCAGGTAATAAGCAGGTAACCCGGACCAGCATTAGGCTGGGGTAATAAGAGGTTTATGAGAGATGTGAGTATTTGTGAGCACACCTAAGAAAAATGAAAAGAGTGATTAGGTGAAAACCCGAAAGGGAGCCTAAGTAGAATGAGTGGTAAAATCAGAGTGTTTAGGATCATATTCTACTTTGGGGCTTGGGGATTACAATTTAGATGCTGGGTAGATCCTAGGACGCTCTACACTTTTTAGAGCTTGAGAGCTTATTGACTATGTATCTATGTGAGGTGTGTGCTTGAGCTTTCATGTCTTTGCTCATTATTTCTCTACTTTGGGTTCGGGTTGGTGAGTTGAGTAATTTTTGTCTTCCCTTGTACTATGTTGTAAACCTTGATAGGATTGATTGTTAGATTTATTTGGAGCTTACTCGAGGACGAGCAAGATTTAAGTATGGGGGAATTTGATATGATCTATTTAGTATAGATTAACTCTTGTATTTTAGGTATGATTTGAGTGTGTTTAGGTTAGTTTTGAGCATAATTGTCATATGAAGACCAAAGACACGATTTGAAGAATTGCAAGAGTTTTGAAGACAAGTGTTGATTTGGAGTTGTTTCGACACCACTTTCTTGTAACGCTTATTCCGGGAGCTACAATGATCGGATGAAGCTGAATTTGGTATCATTGGAAAGCTAACGCAAAGAGATACAATTCATCTTTTTTACGGCGAGTTCAAATTCCAACTCTAAGTGGGTCAAAACCATCTCCAAAGTTGACATCAGTCAGCTGTCAGAAGATCCGCGTACGCGGATCGAGGAGTTTCCGCGCCCGAGGCTATTTTCCGAGTTCGCGGATGGTGGAGTATACGCGGCCTCGTACATCAAGTGCATCCGCGAATGCGGAAATATTCCGCGCTCGCTGATCGAGGATTTTCATCGCCGCTTCCTTTGTTTTATTTTATCTTTTAGTATTATTATATCTTAGGGTTTCAGACTTATTTTCTACTGGTTAAGCTTTGTTTCGAGTTTCACTTTAGGGGGACACAATTTAGAGACACAATTTCTAACATACTTTTACTTTTAGTTTTTTATTTCAGTATTATGGAGAACTAATTTTCCTTGGAGTTTGTTTAATCAAGGAAACCTTTTTATGTAATTCGTGAGATTCTGGTAACTTTTCTATCTCTTGATTAATATTAAAACTCTTGGTTTTATTTATATGATCTTTGTTTGATTTGATAAGCCTGATCAACTTGTTTGATTGACTTAGATCTACTGTTTGGATTAGGTTTGATTGTTGTATGTGCAATCTTATTTATCCTTGAAACAACTCTTTTCTAGGATCGTGGACTAGAATTGAGAAAGAGTATTTGATTGTTATTTTATGCATGAGACTCGTAGCTTGATTGCATGAATTAATATCCTTCTATCCTTTATACTTTTCATGATTTGAATTAAGCGTTCTTGTTCATATCATCCTTCCGCTTGGACCGTGGACAAGCGGAAATCTTTTATAAGGATTGGAATTAACTATGGAATTAATAGAAAATGGATGAATCAATGATCGGATGAGCAAAAAGATGGATTTGATTGAATGAACTCTGTTTTCTTCCAATTGATTTAATCCCAACAATATTTGCTTGTTTGTTTGTTTGCCTAAACTTCCAAAAAACCCTGTCTTTGCTCTTTGCTGATTGATCAAAATCCCGATTCTCTTGGGTTCGACCCCTTGCTTGCTTACTATACTAGTTAGTAATTTAGGGTTATTTATCTTTGATCTTGGCAACAACGATTTTTAGCCGAGTCAACATTCTTGCGTGAAACTTTGTGTGAAACAAGAATGCTGAGTGATATGGTGAATGTGATAATGAACTGTGTTACTACGAGCACTATGAAAAAACTATGGAACGGACGTATGGGGGAGAGTTTTAAGCCAAGTCAGGGAGTCAGAAAAGGAGACCCAATTTCTCCGTATCTTTTTGTGCTATGTATGGAGCGGCTTGGCCATATCATTGACGAGGCCATGAATGCAGGAGCCTGGAAGTCGATCCAATTATCTAATGGAGGGCCGTAAATATCTCATCTATTTTTCGCCGACGATCTCATTTTATTTGCGGAGGCATCACGGGACCAAATGCACTTACTGTCTTCAAATGTTTTGTGAGGCGTCCGGGGCGAAGATTAGCTTTCAAAAGTCAAAGGTTTGCTTTTCCAATAACATGAATAAAGAGGAGGCTGAGGATATCAGTCGTCAAGCTGGGATTCCGATCATGAAAGATTTGGGCATGTATTAGGCGTGCCTATGTCTAAACAAAAGCCAAGCAAGGAGACCTATAAGCACATTATTGATCATGTGAAAAGCATGTTAGCAAGCTGGAAGATGAGGACGCTCTCCTTAGCGGGTCGGGTCACTTTGACAAAGTCGGCAGTGGCAAGTATCCCATATTATTCCATGCAGACTGTAACTCTCCCACTTCATACTTGTGATGAGATTGAGAAGAAAACGCGGAGCTTTTTTTGGGGATCTACGGAGGAAAAACGGAGGGTATACCTACTCAATTGGGAGACGCTGAGGAAATTGAAAGAGACTGGAGGGCTTGGAATGTGGAGTATGAGACAAGAAAACTCCGCTTTAGGGCTAAGATGGGTTGGAGGTTATTAACCGACTCGAATTCTCTTTGGGCTCGAGTAGTTAGGGGAAAATATTGCAATGGAAGACAAGATGGAGAATATTTATAAAGAAAGAAGGGGCGTCGAATTTATGGAATGGGGCTGTAAGATCGAAAGCGCCCTTGCTTCAAGGAGTGAAATCAAGGATCGGTGATGGCTCGAAAACTCTTTTCTAGGATCATGTGTGGGCTACGGATCAACCACTTATTTAGCTTGTGACAAGGGATGTTAGTGATGAAGATTTAAGTAGGACTGTTGGTGAGTATTGGGGAGGTGAGAATTGGAAATGGGAGGATTTTTCTCACCTCCTCCCTCCTGCTGCTCTTGAAGAGATTGGTCATCATAGAATAACAGTTGAGGAAGTTGGTGATAATTTCTTTTGGACACCGTCGGCCTCGAAAAGATTCTCGATCCGATCAGTCATGGAGATCATTAGAGATGAAGAAACTGAAGAGAGGAATAGATTATGGAAGACTATCTGGGGAACAAATTAAAGCAGCTGAACGTGTCAAAAGCTTTCTCTGGTTAGTGGGACACGACTCAATTATGAGCAATGTGAATCGGGGAAGGTGTGGCCTGTGTCAAGATGTAAATTGTGGTGTCTGTGATGGAATTTCGGAATCAACCCTGCACATTCTCCGAGACTACACAAGGGAGAGAGAGGTCTGGAATGAGTTCTTAATTGATAACTAGAAAAAGGCATTTTATGCAGGGGATATCCAAAACTGGCTTCAACTGAATTTGTGTGCAATTGGAACCTGGCCGACGACATTTGCGTATGGTGTTTGGTGGATCTGGAAGTGGAGGAATGACAGAGTCTTTGAAATTCCTTCCATTTCCAATGGTCCAAAACACGAATATGTGTTGAAATGAGCCAAGGAATACTTGCAACTACTGCAAGAACGAAGCAAGATCAATGTGCTGAACAGAATGACCTGCTGGAAGAGACCGTCTGTTGGCAAGATCAAGTTGAACTCAGATATAGCGTTTCGAGATGGAGAAAATCATATTGGGGCAAGCAGGCTTCTCTGTGATGATGCTGGCAAATTTTTTAAGGTTTTGTTCTTAATAAGCCAAGGAATTCGGCCTTTTCTGTTGAGATACATGGACTCCTTCAGGGGCTTTTGTTGGCTGCTCAGTTGGGAGTGGAAGAGTTGGATGCTGAATAAGATGCTCTTGAAGCTGTGCAGGCTGTGACAGATGCTCAAGTTCAGCTAACGAACGAGTGGAATCTCGTTTCTCAATGCAGGGATCTCATCAATTATGGGAATTGGAATGTGACTGTGAGGTTTGTGCATCGGCAAGCAAACCAAGCTGCGGACTAGATGTGAAAAATTAGCAAGAACTATGATGGTGGCATGGTGGTGTTCAATGAGTCACCGAATGGTTTAATGTCTTTCTTAGAGATTGATAGTTGGAGGAGTGAGAACATGTAACCGAACTATGATATTAGTATTAAATAAAACGGGTTAATCCCTCCTTTGGATCAAAAAAAATCAAATGACCTATAACTAGTGTTTTAAAATTTCCCGCCTAGGCGTTGGAAGGTGCTGGCCCGCCTAGCCTTGCAGCTTGTCTAGGAAATCGTCTAGGCGCCTGTTAAGGCTACCTAGGCGCTAGGCGATCCCTCTACGCATTGGAGAAAAAAATAATATTAGCATATCGTATAAAATTTTAGTAATGTATATATTAAATCAAATGATATAAAATATACTTACCAACCAAATAGCCTAATATTTATATTAAATAGCCTAAGGTAAAAAGTTTGGGTGGAGTCTACACAAACAGTTTATAAAATATATTGGAAGCATACAATATGTTATCTATTTTATAAAATCTATTGGATGCATACAAGAATAATACTATAAGTTACTATAATATTTATAAAAAATTTAAATTAATATAATGTTTATTTTATAATTTAAATTTATTTATTCAAGCACTTGAATGTAAAAATTTGATTCATATAAAATTATATCAATGCACACTAAAATACATCATATATTTGATAAATAATTTATTATATTAGAAAATATCATTATAAAGATAAAAAATATATACTTGGATCACAAATCTTGTTACAAGATATCAAAATATGTATAAAGTATAATATAAAAATTATCAATATATAGATCAAGTTATTATAATATAAGCAATTTGATGTATAGAAAGAATAATACAAATTCTTGTTATATTTATTATTAAAAAACTTGAAATTATTTTATTCAAGTAGTGCAACGTGGCGTAATTTTTAAACAAACGTAGTTTTTACTTTATAATGTATTCGGTAGATAGAAAAAGATCAAATTAACTACCCCAACTACATAATGCCAATTAAAACCTTAAACACTTATCCTAATCTTAAACACTAACCTTAAATTCTAAACCCTAAACCCCGTAAAATCCTAATCATAAACACTAATACTTATCCTAATATCTATCCTTACCCTAACCATAAATCTAAACCTCGGCGTAGCTCTAACCAAGGGCTCGGATCGAATATTAATTGGTTTGTATCATAATATGATGAATCGTCCACGTGATTTGTCATTATGGCTCAAAATAATAATGATGTAAGAATGGTTTGTAGTCAAAAATAGATTTTTTTACATAATTAATGACGGAAAAAAGTTTAAATAACCGAAAAGCGGTTCGGCAAAACCCTAAAAACGGGATGCGAGAATGGGACATTTCTCCACTCAAACTATTTGAGTAGACCAACTCAAACAGATTATGTGGTGCATTTAGCCATAATACCGTGTGCAAACAGCATCAGCCATTCGACCATTTTTTATGAACAAAATCACAGTTTTGATGCACATTTTTTGCGTTCACCATATATTCGTCTTTTCGAAAAATACGCGAATAATTCACTAAAAAATTGTTTGTGGTGTAATTTTCTCTCTTTTAAGTGAAACAATCAACATGCTTGATTTCTCCATATTTAACGATTCTTGTTCTTTCTCATTTCTCATCTAAGCGTCTATTCTCACCCGATTCAAACCCATTTAGTCATTTCATTTAATGTTAATTAATGAACACAATTTACATGGAATAATCTGCACGTTTAAATGTTAATAAAAAATCTCAACACTCATCAATAAATCATTATATTTCTTTAAAACGATATACATTTCTTACTTAAATTAAAAAGCTAAAAAATAATTTGTTTTAAACGAATGTGGTAACAAACACTGTTTTCTTGAGAGGAATGTAGTAACAAACACAAGTAAAGCCGTTTTTCATTGAAATAGATGATGAATAAAGTATTATCTTGGACCATGCGGACATAATGTTAGGTGAATGATTGTGGCTGTCGTTGCACCGGATCCCCACCATCCCAAGAGGGTGTGACACTGACTAGCGGCGTCTTCTCTGCGTATCGTTTTACCGCGTTGAGGGTGTGACACTGACTAGCAACGTCTTCTCTGAACTCAAATTTTGATTAGATCCGGGTTCAATCGATCTGGGCCGGACCAAGTTCAAGACCGGCCTCATAATATTTTTGAAATTTCTTTTAAGAACTTCTCTAAATTTCAATGTTCTTCCTTTACCACAAAAATTAAGAAAGCTAGATTCCATGACCATTTAAAAGCAATTCCATTTATGTCTTCGGGCATTTGGTTCATCGGTTAGGCCTTTGGGGTAGTACCCCGAGGTCACCATTTCGAACCCCATGGGAGACTGTTTGCCCATTCTTCTCTAGAAGTGGATAGTAACAAGTTCTCATCCCTAGTGGATGCTCTATGCAATCACAAGTAGTATTTGTGGCCCTAAGTTCTCATCGCTAGTGGATGCTCTATGCGAGCACAAGTAGTACTTGTGATGACCCTAATACTTACCCAATTAAAAAAAGCAATTCCATTCATGTTTCCCAATTTGAAACCTTATGGATTTTAATTGAATTATTTACTTATAAATTGTTATCATTACAAAATCAAAATGAGATGAAAAATACATTACAAAGCTAGAATTTATTTTTGCTTAAGCAACTATTAATTGAGGGTAGATAATTTCAGCACTAGACGACAAAATATATGATTAAAGCAAGGGAGAAAACGATGATAGATGACGCACGCAAGCTTGGAATTTGAAGTGATAGAATAATGATGATCTAAGAATCACACACCCTACAAAAACATACAAATACTGATTTCTATTTACCCACAATCACGCCTAGTTAGGCAAGACGGTTTCGATAATGTACAAATAGGACGCATAATCAACTAAGAGAACAAGGATCACAAGGTGGGTGAAACTCCTACGAAACTCAAGTACAAACAACATGCATTTCCTACATAGCAGCCGACTACTTGGCCTACTCAGGGCAATGGGTAAATACCAGATGAATTGCAATCTACAAAGGCTCCAACCAGTAGTGATGTTTGATGATATCGCATGTTCAACTCGCCAATCTATAGTACATGTCATATCAACCTACTCCTCCACCAATCAATGGTAGACACCTCGAAGATCAATAAAACTCTCCTACATTGGAATATCCTGAAACTCCAACTCGAATCGCAACTTCCACCAACGACACAACACGTCGCACACCGTACGCTCTACTAATCAATGGTTAACACCTCAGATATCAATAAGTCTCTCCCACATCGAGAAACTTTAACTTTCGACCTTTTCCAATGACTATAAATAGATGAAGAAGGGGAAGGTTGCATGTTTGAAAAACACCTTTAGCATAAGATAACTTCTTATTAATAGATATACAATGTATTGAAACTTTCAAAAGAACCTTGATATTTATGAGAGGGAATTCTAAGGGATTCTAAGTCCCTATTTGTAAGGGAAAACACTAACAATAATAAGTGAGAACTAAGTAGATCTAGAGTAAGAGAGAGAGAGGGTGCTTATTCTGAGGAAATGAGGATAAGCTTTGTAGAATTATAGATTTGAAGAGGGTCCCTGGAGAAGTAGCTCAACACTCATCCACAATCGACCTCACGTCCTAGTCGATGGTACAATAAAAACGGAAGATGAATAAAGAGAAGGAGTGTGCCGTTATTGCTGAAGTTGACAAGCTACTGGCCGCAGAGTTTATCAGTAAGGTGCAATATCCAAAATGGTTTTCCAAGGTCATCTTGGTAAAGAAGGACAATGGTAAGTGGAGAATGTGTGTGGACTTCAAGAACCTCAACAAGGCGTGCTCTAAGGACATTTATCTCTTTCCTTCCATCAATGATCTCGTGGACTCAACTACAAGTCATGCGGTCCTCAACTTTCTGGACGCATATTTGGAGTACAAAAAGTTCTTCATGGATCCACGAGATGAGGAAGACAACACGTTCATTACTCGGCGTTGGACTTTTTGTTATAAATTTATGCCCTTTTGTTTAAAGAACGTGGGTGCTGCCTTTCAAAGACTTGTGGATCACGTATTTAGAGACTAGTTAAGAAAGAACATGTCAACCTATGTAGATAACATAGTGGTTAAGAGAAAAATAGGGAAAGAACACCTAATCGATTTGGTTGAAGTGTTTGATACCCTTAGAAGATTCAAGTTGAGCCTCAACCTTGAGCAGTGCATCTTTGGTGTCTTTTCGAGTGAGTTCATAGGTTTCATGATCAGTTCTAGGCCCAAAAATAGTTGGCCCATTTAACAAAAGCAGCCCAGAAATAAAACGTGCATCATGATCGTACACGAAGACAGAAATCATGAAGAGCAGGAAGAAGTTAATGATTACCCAAATGATGAAAGAAGGTTACGACCCCAAGAAAAGGACACGCATCCAAGAGTCGGTCGTTCATGGTGGTTATCATCCCCGACAATCGTGGGAAGGTGGCTAAATGATTGAGATATGAGGCAACATCATGGAGAACGTGGGGATAGAGAGGGGAACGGCTAGTAAAACAAGAAGAGGGTAGATTTTCAGATTCATACACATGTACAACAACAAGAAAAACTCTAGCTCTCAATCAATAAAACGCTTGTAACCTCCGCTTTAATGAAGTCATTCGACTCTTTAACTTAATTCCCTTGGATCGACTCGATCGTAGCCCCAATTAATTCCCATAGATCATTAATTTTTTGGCCAAAATAATTTGGCGCCCACCGTGGGTCTTACGGTCGAAAAAGGGTTCATCGTTCCAGATTCAAGGAAATTGAACGATCACTATGAGCAACTCCGACGAAAGAAAAGAGGATTAGGACGTTGGGGTCAATGGAGGTGCACTTCATGATGCATCCGCAGTGCTCCGTATCGAGTTATCAGAATTTGCCCTAAGGCTTCTAGATCTTGAGAAGGATTTAACAGATCTACGTGCTTGCAACGAAAAGCACAAAACCATCATCGAGCAACTGACCGCCGATAACTAAGGGTTGCGCTCTCAACTATGATTCGTCTCCTCCATCTGCCCACGCACCCGAATGAAGGACTGAGCGCAAACCAGTGGGGGAGAAGGTTCTTCTCAAAACCCCACCGATCGGCGTGAAAGATCTACCAGAACCGAGTTCGTTACCCCACTAGTAATCTTCCCCTAGGTTCCATCCATTACCCTCACGCAAGATATCCACACCGGAGGGGATGCGAGAGCACCCATTCACCTTCAATCTGCACAAGAACTTAGCCCTCGATGCTTCGAGGATGATATCGTGGATGATGAAGAGGATTGGGCCGCTGTCATCCCCGAAACCTGGAAGACATTGTCCGAAACCAGTTCAAGATGTTCACTGAGCAACTCGCAAAGATCCCTAGGGTCCCTCGACCCATCGAAAAAGAAGCGGTTGATGGTTATGATGAGTCCCCATTAGCTCCGAACATCGCATAAGTCGAGATACCAAAGAATTTCTCAGTTCCGAGCATGAGTCCTTACGATGGTACGGGGGACGCGTATGAATGCGTGGTTATATTCAAGCAGAAAATGATGACCATCGCTAAAGTTGAGGAAACCCGTGAGTGTTTAGGAAAGGGTAGAGAAAAAAGCCACACCGGATCACCGTTGAGAACGTCACGACCAACCATACCGGCACCCTCACCCCGACACAATGAAGGTAAACGTCGCCGAAGCCAGGCCTACCAAGCCGTTACCGCCAAAATATGACAAGTTCAACTTGGGTATATCCATCGAAGGCCTCGTGAAGAATATAGCTATGACGGTGCAGGGCGTAAGGTGGCCCAAAAGGGATGAGAAGCCCTACCCAAACTAGGACATGAGCAAGTGGTGTCACTTCCATGATGGCTACGGTCATGTAACTAAAGAACTTGTAGTGCTAAGAAGAGAGATTGCTTATCTCGTGTACACAAGTAGCACCCAACGCACAAGTTCCCCAAATGTGGTGGAAGCCTCACTATCGGGAAGGCCCACGTCGCCAGTACCCGCCAAGGTCGTGAACGTAATCACCGAGGAATCGAGTGTATGCGGTCTCACGTATTCAACACCCAAGAGGAACGCCCAAGAAAATGCTTTCCATAGTCCCATTCAAGTGAAGAAAGATGTCATCAGTCTCACGATACATTTCGATGAAGATGACGTTGACGATCTCGAATGACCTCACCATGATGGTCTGGTAATTTCCCTGCCAATAGAGAATTACTTGGTCAAACGAGTCCTCATCGATACTGGAAGCTCAACGAATCTCATGACGTTGGGAGCGTTGAAGGAGATGGGATTAAGAGCATGTGCAATGGTGAGGATGTGCAATCCTCTCTTAATTTTCCTCATTTTCTATATTATCCACATCACTTTTCACTTTTTTCTTTCCTCCTTCTCTTCGTCTTTCTATATTTCCCCTCACAACAAACGGTATCCCCTTTCACGTCCTCTCTCCTATTTTATCATATATATTTACTGCATATTTTGTAACATTCAATATTTTTTACAAAGTAGTTAATCAAATGAATTGATAATAAATTATATTTACTTAAATAATTTGGATTTAATAGTAGTAGTAGTAGTAGTAGTAGTAGTAGTAGTAGTGGTGGTGGTAGTGGTGGTGGTGGTGGTGGTGGTGGTGGTGGTGGTGGTAGTAGTAGTAGTGAGGGGAAAGAAAAGGTAAGATGAGTTCGTGAAAAACGAACAACAATATTAGACACTATTTTTAGACAATAAAAATTACAAAAATTGATTAATTTTTTTTAAAAATATCCACATTAATATTATTTTTGTGGAAATTTATTTAATGATAGGTTGAAATGATAAATGAAGTTAGAATATATGTGTCAACTTGTGAATGGGTGAAAGTTCCTCTTTGGGCACAATAGCCAAAGCTTTCATTCCATTATGGAAGGAGGATTACTTCCATTCCTCTTTCAAAGAGGACTCCCCTTTCAATTTTTACAACAAAGAGGATCTCATCTGCTCATGTTTAAAGAGAGAGAGTGCAAAGAGGAGGTTGATTCCTCTCCATTGCACATGTTCTAAGCGAGGATGACGTGGAAAAGAACCCAACCGACCCAGTAGGGTTCAGTGGAAAGGTGAAGCACATCGTAGGTGACATTGTCCTTCCCACATATGCAAACGGTATAAACATCCAGGTTGGATACTCCATCATGGATTGCCCTTCATGCTATAATGTGATATTGGGAAGACCATGGCTCCACGATATGAGGACAATTCCTTCTACATATCATCAAACGTTAAAATTCCCAACGCCCTGGGGAGTTTAGGAGATTCGTGGGGATTAGAAAACGTCTAAAGATTGCTAGAAGTCAGCTTTGAAGTCGTCAGTCAGTCAGAAGTCAGCATAGCAACTAACGGGGACCACTAATTCCACCATGCCAAAACAAAAAGAAAAAGAAGACGAGCAGGTGGAAGAAGTGGTCATAGACCAATCGGACCTCAATTGGTCCGTCAAGATTGGTATAGATTTGGAAATGTCTATGAAAAGCGAGTTGATAGACTTCTTAAGTAAGAACACATATTGCTTTGCATTGTCTGACGAGGACATGGTTGGAATCGACCCGAAGGTCATCACACACAAGTTAAATGTGAATTCCTATCATCCACTAGTAAAACAGAAGAGAAGGAAATTCACCGTGGAAAGGAACAAGATAGTAGATGAGGAAGTTGGAAAGCTGGTGGAGACTGTCAAGATCAAAGAAGTCAAATATCCGGAATGGCTAGCGAATTTGGTGGTCGTACCCAAGAAAAATGGAAATTGGAGGATGTGTGTTGACTTCACGGACTTGAATAAGTCTTGTCCCAAGGATTCATTTCCATTACCTCACATTGATTCTCTAGTACATGCCACGGTGGGTCATGAGCTATTGATATTCATGGACGCCTTCAGTGGGTACAACCAGATCCGGATGGAAGAAAGTGACCGGAAAAGACAACTTTCATAACTAGCAAAGGAACCTATTGCTATAAATTTATGCCTTTCGGACTGCGGAACACTGGTACTACATACCAAAAACTAGTGAACAAGATGTTCCAAAACTAGATCGGAGAGGCAATGAAAGTATACATAGATGACATGCTTGTCAAGTCAAAGAAAGTCGTAGACCATCGTCGTCATCTAGAAGAGGCGTTCGAGATCCTAAAACGGTACAACATGAAGTTAAACCCTCAAAAGTGTACCTTCGGCGTGAAATCAGGGAAATTCCTTCGGTATTTACTCTACCAGAGAAGAATAGAAGCGAGCCTAGAATAGGTTCGGGCAATAGTATCGTTGAAGTCACCAAGGTGTGTGAAAGATGATCAAAAGCTCACTAGGAAGATCGCTGCGTTGAACGGGTTCATCTCCAAATCTGTTGATCGTGGCCTTCTGTTCTATGAGGTGCTTAGAAAGAACAAATGATTCCAATGGACACAAAAGCATGAGGAGGCCTTCCAAGAGTTGAAAAAATACTACTCCGATCCTCTAATCCTAGCAAAGCCGGAATATGGGGAGGTCTTAGCTTTGTATCTGATAGTCACGAAGCAAGCCATCAGTGGGGTGTTCGTTCATGAATAGGATGGACAACATCAGCATGTGTATTATGAAAGTAGAACCCTCTTACTAGTTGAGACTCATTACTCTTCCTTGGAGAAATTTGTGCTAGCACTTGTCATGTGCTCCAATAAACTCCGCCCTTACTTTGAGTCACACACAATCGTGGTTAGGACCACACATCCCTTGAAAACGGTCATGCACAAACCCAAATTTAGGGGACGATGGCCAAGTGGGCAATACATCTAAGCGGATTCGACATCCAATATGAGCCCCAGACCGTATTTGAATCCCAAGAATTGGCTGACTTTGTGGTCGATTTTATCCCACTATGGAAGAAAGAGTAGAGTTGATCGAGTTCATGTCTCTAAAATCCAGGTCTCGAGTAAAATGAACACTTCACACAGACGGCGCATCTAAAATGCACGATCGTACGCGGTGACATCCCTGTATAAAAAAGGGGTGTTACAATTATAGTATTAGAGCCAAAACTTTGTAATATCATTCTTTAGGCCAATCATTAGTTCTAACCCCTTTTTCCTATGCCATTCGAAAAGATATGGCTTGTTCTAAGTGTCGTGTGCTAGAACTGAGAACTTAGAACATGTTTGTTTTTATAAACAAAGATGATGATGTTATTTTATAATTATTTTCGATTAATTTTATTTTTCTTTTCGATTATTTAGATGAGTCACTCAGACCACTAGAGCCGTAGTGATGGAAATCAAGTGGGTTTTGAGCCACGCAACCAAGACCCGTTAACGAGAGTGAGGGTACCACCACCACAAGTTGTGAATCTACCAGCCAATTTTGTGTTCGATGCTGAAATCGTTGCATCTTTTTGGGGATTCTTAGCCCAACGAGCTGCTAACAATACTCAACCAGCAACATTGGATACCAAGGTGGAGCAATCAGTTAATTTTGGGAATGGAAATCATCAGGAAGCTCCACTTGAAAGTGGTGCCAGGTTTAGTCGGGCTTTGAAAAGTTTCCTTGCTATGAAGGCCGATAGTTATGATGGCACCGAGGAACCATTTAAGATATAATACTGGTTCTCCCATGTGGAGCTCTTGTACGGAATTTAGTGTTTATTGAATCTGAGAAGGTGCACATTGCCTCCCTACAAATGTTCTAGTAAAGGCTTGACTGAGGGTTAGAAGTTGATGGATGAGGGTGGAAGTGGTTCGGATTAACATTGGAGATTGTTGACCAGTACACCACGTAAGGTTGGAGGACGCCCTATGTTCTATTACATGTATTGTGCTATTATGTCTTGATTGTGATTTAGTTATGAATGTGATTGATTAATTTATTTGGTTGCAATTTCTGCTGAAATTTCATATTGATTTTTTATGCTAGTTGAATACTACCTTTCTTTTCCATTATATTCTTATTAGGAACTTTTATTTAATATGTCTACATCTTTATGTCTCATAATTTTGTTTTAGATTTTGCATGTTGTGCATATTGATTTCTCTTATATTAGAATTGTTAGCTAACCCTTCGGGGATTTCCTTATTAGGTAACATTACAAGTACAAGTGAAGTAACCAAGGTTGATAGCCAGTTCGATGGTGGAGCAGCCTGACGTGACGTGTCTTCAAACTAGTTGATTGTAGCAGGGAACTTAATATCTGTTTAGAATTTAAATTTCTTTTTAATCAATTAAATGGGATTTGTGATAGTTTGTTATTTGGAATTCTCTACATTCATGTTTTATACTAAATAACTTCAATATATTAAGATTTGGATGCTTTTCCTATTTTATCACCATGTCCCTATTGTAAGGTACAAATGTAGAATTGTTGTCAAAACTAGCTTAAGTGGACTTACATTTGGTCTACTACCAAGAAACATTCTGGTTTGAAAAAGAATGGTGTAATATGGGTCATAGTGGATAGAATTTCTATGAGCTCCCACTTTATAGCAACCTGAATAGCCTAGGGAATTCATAAGCCAGCAGAAGTCTTCACTCAACAAATAGTTCATCTACATGGTATTTTAAGGACCATAGTTTCTAACCAAGATAGAAGATTAACATCAAATTCTAGAAAGAGTTGCACAAGGCAATGGGAACCGAACTATAATTACGTACAAGTTTCCATTCCCGGACTTTAGCACCTTGGCTTTAAAACCGAGATGCTACTTCATAGTAGACCACACCTCGGTCCACATAAGCTAGTTTGACAACAATTATACATTCGGACCATACAACAACGATACTACGATAAAAAACAACAAAACACCCAACTCTTATCTTATAAAATTATGGAGTTTAAAATATGAATGCAAACAATCACAGCTAAAATTGTTACCCAACTTTCTCAATTCCTCTAAAGAAATTACAATGAATAAACAAATAAAATTCAAACATGAAATGACATGCTACAACTTGATCACTACCCAGAAGCCTAGAACACATCACGTCGGGCTGCTCCATTATTGAGTCGATCATTATCCCTGATTACTTCATTCATTCCTGCAATGTAACCTAAAAATAATATTCCTGAGGGGTTAGGTAACAATTCTAATATATATGATGATGAGGGAAATGATCAATGTTTGCTCGATTGGTGTCGAAGAAAGGTTCAACTCAGTTTGATCTTGAACAACCGGCCTTGAATGTGATATGGATTGCGTCTCTCATGCCTTTGGTGCAAGGTAAGTCTAATGGATGGTTGCAAGCCGAGGGAGTTCTTCACGTTCTCTGAATCTTGTTTCCATAATATTTTCACGTCTTTAACAAGCTCGTTCTCTATGCTCTGAGATCCAAAATGGGTGATTCCGAAGCTAAGAGTTATACACGAAAGTCTAGTTTAGCAAGATCTAATATGCGATTGGAAAAATATGGTAATTCTCTAGAAGGATCATAGGATTCCCTACTTGGGAAAAGTCTAGGCAAAGCTTATTGACTCAAGCTCTTTGATAAGGATCAAATGGATTTATTTTGAGATGAACATGAAAGAAATGAGAAGTGATTCAAAGTAGAAGGAAAACTGATTTTTTTTATAAAAAACACAGATAACAAAAAAAAAACCCAAGGATATAACACACCTAGCTAAATCAAAAGAAGGATAAGCAATCAAATCTTATATGGAAACGACTCACCACAAGAGAATCGAAAGAGTATTTGAATCTCATAGGACATAACAAACCTAAAGAGAAAAGAAGTTTTCGTTCAGATATAGCTCATCAAAAATGTTTGGATATTACACATCAATACAAGGGGACTACTCCCAAACTCTCTCAAAAGGAGAACTTGCTTGATTTTGATTCAATCTAGATGTTACATTAGAATGAAGGGGATGCCCCTTTTATAGCCATAAATCTACGTCCAATACAATGTATCGAGCAAAATACAATGCAAGATAATGAACATGGTTGAGATACATGAAGTTGACTTCAACTAGACATAAATGCCTAACTCATGTTCACACTAGTTTAAGTAGACTTCATCTATTCGTAGTATTAGTCCAACATGAGTAAAAGCACATTCCATCAATTCATTACTGTGGTTTCCCCTATGGATATCACATTATAAATAATATAATAAAGGATCAATATTTGCTTGATTCGGTGTCAAAGAATGGTACAACTCGATTTGATCTTGAATAACGAGTCTTGCTTTTGGTAGTTGTTTGTGATTTATTTTGAGATGAACATGATAGAAAAGACAAGTGATTCAAGTTAATAGGAAAACTGACTTTATTTATAAATATAGTGATACACAATTGAAAAACCATGGATATAACACACTTAGGTAAATCGAAAGAGGGATAAGCGATCGAATCTTATGTGGACATGACTCACCACAAGAAAATCGAAAGAGGGTTCGAATCTCATAGGATGCAACACACATAAAGAGAAACAAAGGTTTCATTGAGATATAACTCACCAACCATATTTGGATATTACACACTAAACAAGGGGACTAATCCCAAACACTATCAAAAGGAAAATTTGCTTGATTTTGGTTCAATCTTGATGTATAATTACAAGGGAGGAGACACCCCTTTTATAGCCATAAAACCACGTCCAATAATTGTATGAAGGAGGAGAATTTAATGCAAGACAATGAACATGGATGAGATACATGAATTTGACTTCAACTAGACTTAAATGCCTAACTCATGTTCACACTAATTTAAGTAGACTTCTTTTATTCCTAGTATTAGTTAAACCTATGTAAAAGCACATTCCATGAATTCAAATTGCATGGGGAGAGAAGGCATAAACATTATGGATGGATGTCCATAAGGGGTCTTGGGGATGCCGGCACGCCTAGGGCTCCCTTGCTAGTGTCGGCCTGTCCTCAAAACTACTTTTGTGATTAGCTCAGGCATGATTGTTTTTCACTATGGCTGCCCCTATTGATATCACATCATCCTTTCCTCCTTTGAGAAACACTCATCCTTTCCTCCTTTGGAGCACTTTTCAACTTCTAGTTGTGATACCAAATGATGAGGGAAAGGATCAATTTTTGCTCGATGTGTTGTCGAAGGTCCAACTAAGTTTGATCTTGAACAACCAGTCTTGAACAGGATATAGGTCGCGTCTCTCAAGCCTTAAGTGCAAGTTTAAGTTGAATGGATTTTCATTGCAAGCCAGGAGAGTTCCTCTCATTCTTGGAATCATATTTTCAGAATATTTTCCTCTCTTCAACAAACTCATTTTCTGTGCTTCGATCTCCAAATTGGGTGATTCCAAATCCCAGAGTTAGATATGAAAGTCTAGTTTTTAGTCTGAATTTTTAGCAAGATCTGATATAGGATCTAAACATTACTCAATTCGCCGAAAGGGTCACAACATGCCCGACCTAGGAAAGGTCTATACAAAGCTTATTGATTCAAGCTCTTTAATAAGGGATGAAATAGATTTATTTTGAGATGAACATGAATGAAAAGAAAAGCAATTCAAACTAATAGTAAAACTGACTTTAATTATAAATATAGGGATAAGCAATTGAAAAATCAAGGATGTAACAAACCTAGGTAAACCGAAAGAGGGATAAGCTATCGAATCTTATGTGGATACGACTCACCACAAGAGAATCGAAAGAGGGTTCAAATTTCATTGGATTCGACACAGCTAAAAAGAAATGAATGTTTTGTTCAAATATAACTCACTGAATATGTTTGAATATTACACACCAAACAAAGGGATGACTCCCTAAATTTGTTCAAATATAACTCACTCGAGAGGTTTGATTTCTTGTCCCTGGATTTGTATTTTCTTCCACCACTCAAATCCTCTGGAATTTTATCTTACCCTTTTGATTTGGTTGTCAGGGATTGTAAATTTTTATGAATTTGCATAATTCTCTAGCTATGTAATTGTAGATTGGTTCGTTTTGGGATGTGAATGCGGAATTAGGTTTATAGGCTCTTGCAATTTGTTTATTTTGATTGGTGTTATGTTGTTCTAGGTTGCTCAATTGGGTTACTCGGATTGATAATTGCATCATTCAAAAGTGATACATGTCTATGGTTGTGGATCTGGCCTCTAATTGTCTTTTAAATCTATTGCTTTTGTTATTTGTATAAATAAGATGGTTGTTTTATTTCAGTTGTTGATCATTACAAAATCTGGACACAAAAAGGCATTTGTTGTTCATTAGTGCCATTAATCCCTTCCCACTATTGTTTATTCATTCTTGAAAAAAGAAACCAAAAAAAAACAATGGTGAAAGATGATTGAACAACAACTTGTTTTCGATATAGAATTTGCGTATTGAAATAAATGAAAAATATTGGATGGCGTTTTGTACGTGAAGCTGTGGTTTTTGAATTCAGAGATAAATAGGGGTAATTTTTCCTATGGCTCCAAAGGGAGAAGAAAGAGGGGGGTCAACAAATGTGGAAAGTGATATATATTCCGAGATTCTGAAACCATACCATTGCTAATATGGAAGGTTATCAAACTTTGATTAGAATAAAGTAATTGCTAAGTTGGGAAAGAAACAACTCATATATGATGTTAGTGGAGTGATTTTGGTGAAAGAAGGAAGCAAGAACTAGGAACAAGTCAAGAAAGTTATATATCTCTACCTTTACATTCCTAATTTTTTTAATAACCAATCTCTTACATTTAAAAAGGGAGAATTCATGATAAAATTATTAGGAATTATAATACTGAGAAGCTCGATCTTATGAATTGAAACAATAGTGCAAGATGATTGAGCATGAACTTATTATGAATAGATAATACAGTACATAAAAGGAGATATAATTGGAGTTATATTATCCAATTTGATTACAATCAAACATCCTTTTAGGCTACATATTTTTTTCTTTTATCTCCACTCATAGTTGTTTCCAGTAGCTGGGCTAGGCTGCCAACCTTTATTTCTTTAGCTGGCATGTTTTTTTTTTTAACAAAGCTCTCTACCATCACATTTTGCATTTACTTTACTTGGGAGTGTGCTAATGTTGTTCTTTCCACTGGTATTCTTGGGCTTGCTCTGTTACCTCCTAACTTTAAATTACTGATTTAGGTTGATTTGTTCACTCTGGTGAGGAGACTTTTTATGGACAAAATATTTCGGTCGAAGGCAATTTGGGTGTTTGAGTTGCATGTGTTCATCAAAGCTAGCCATGATATTATCCATCAATTGGGCTTTTAAATCTTCATAGTTTTTAGTTTGGTTGTTTCATCGGTTTATGTTGGTTTAACTTGTTCTTATTACCTACTCTTAAAACATCTATGTCTCCTACTACTAAAACATGTTTGTCTCAATACAAAGAGCTTATGCTAAAACAAAAGAACTCTCACGCACGCATGTTGTGTGCGGTCCTCCCCTTGTTGTATCAAGGAGGAGAATTTAATGCAAGCCAAGGAAAATGAATGAGATACATGAACTTGACTTCAACTAGACATACATGCGTAACTCATGTTCACACTAGTTTAAGTAAACTTCATTTATTCCTAGTATTAGTCAAACATCAATAAAAGAACATTCCATGAATTCAAATTGCATGAGGAGAGAAGGTGCAATGCCTTATGGATGGATGCCTATAAGGGCACTTGGGTATGACGGCACGTCTAGGGCACTCTTGCTTGTGTTTGTGTCTCCTCGTCACTTCTTTCACATTTGGCTTAGTCTTGTAAGGGTTTCTTAATCAACCAGACAAGCAAATAAATTTATAGATAAAGACCCCGTTGAGTATAGCAAAGTCAGGTTTGTCCATGGGAGAGAGTCTATTCCAAATTTCGTTAACTTAGGGCTAATAAGTGCAAAATATTGGATTTTTATCAAGTGGAAAAAGAATTCTAAGGTCTAGGTATCACCACAACAACAATCATATTCCAAAACCAATGAATCACAAAGATTATGCTTTTATCACATAATGATGTCAACTTTCATCAACCATGCAAGCAAATCAACAAACTTTCGTTAAATCAATAAACTTTTCTATCTATCTCAATACTTTAACTAGGATTAATTAACTTTCATTTCAAAATCCTACTCAACTATTCTGATTCACAGTTATCTCTTTCGATTCAAACAGCAAACAAGAACATCCTTATCTTTCGATCAAGGATTTATGCACAAGAGCATAGATTATGGATAGAAAACATTCAATTCATGATCAAAGGCAAGCACACACAACCATTCTTGGGATAACCCCAACCTTAGAAAAGAGGAAAACTACTCACACATCATTATAGTAAACAACTAAATTGAATTAAAAAGAAAGCTTACACGTTCCAACACAATCGTTCCAAAAGTAAACTCCAACGTGCATGCTCAAAAACTAACGTCTTTCTCCTAGACTTGAATGAATAGAAAACTAAAGCTAAGACAAGGGTTTTTATACTAAAGCTAACACACCTCCAAAGGAAATAAAATCTATTACAAAGGAAACTATCTAAAAACATAAAGACACAAGATAATTGTCATTAATTGGCCGACTCAGCTTTCCGCTACCGACATGGAGGTACCTCGATACCAACCCCCGTCAGGGTCGGTAGGGTTTCCTGAATTCTTCCTTCATTTCCTCTTGAGCAAGGCCTCATTAACGATCCAAGTGGCATCA
Organism: Fallopia convolvulus; assembly: GCA_964016875.1. Taxonomy (NCBI): domain Eukaryota; kingdom Viridiplantae; phylum Streptophyta; class Magnoliopsida; order Caryophyllales; family Polygonaceae; genus Fallopia; species Fallopia convolvulus. The sequence goes on from OZ024719.1 coordinate 29,075,343, forward strand.
GTACCGACCCCTGCCAGCTCAGTAGGCCCCTCGTAACTAAGACACCTCCCTCATTATGGGGGTCACTACACTTGATTTCCTCTCGATTCTTCCTCTAATGACTCCTTAGCTCGGAAAAGAGCCTCCAGTCTTCATATATGGCTCGAATACGCTTCTTACTTCCTTCGTTGCACCTCATTTCGTCTCCACTCCTTTCATACTTATCCTTGGCTTTGCTCCACTCCTCAATACGCTTCAAAACAGCTTTAAAAACCTACAAAACACCACCAAAGCTTATGTTGACTCCATATCTCAAACAAATATGAAAACCTACACAAATGACTCCGAACCAAACACAAAACTAAAGAAAAATGACTCAAACACACTAAACTAAACCCTAAAAACACGACTAAAAAGGCAGACACCAAATTACCCCATACTTAGACTTGCTTGTCCTCAAGCAATTAACCAAACATCAACCAACACCTACAACACATCCTTCAAGTCTTTGCCCTTGTCAGAAAACAACATCATATATGAGCAATCATAAGCAAAAGCAACCATCATCCAACTTCACAAGGGTATATGTGTTTCTCTCAACTCTCAATGTGTTTAGGCTTTGAAAATCAACTCTCAACTCAATCCTTTATGCAAAAATCAACATAGTCATTGTTACTTATATCACCAAACTCTCCTCCGGAGATATCAAACATATGAAAATCATCAAGAGAACTTAGGCTCAATGGAAGGCTTCAAAGAACTCAATTCGGCCGGGTTGTAATGGGGCTTGGAATAAACATAAGGCATGGAATTATTTAGGCTATGTGGTGATGAAATCCGACAATCAAGACTCAAATTCACAACACTACCTCACCATAACTCTCTTGAAAATATCAAAACTAACTTATCATGGAGATAGAGCAAATTTTCATTCTTTCAACCCCCAAAATATCCCAACAAATCTCGCTTTATAAAAACAAGGTAGATTTGGCTTATGCACACTTTATTCAAAACTTCATCATTTTTTCATTTTTCATTACTTTTTCTCATTTTTTTCTTCTTTTTTTGAATTTTTTCTCTTCTTCACACTTTCACAACACTAGGTGCATTTATAAAGAAGCCAAAAATGCTTTTACATACATGAACTATGAGATTAATAAATATTCAACCCAAATTACCCCATACTTGAACCAAACAACATCTCACTCTACAACTATCAAAACCACCAACGCTAAATCCTAATTCCCGGATAGGAGTCAGGCTTATATCGGCTAGGGAATGATTTTTGTGGAGCTACAAATAAAAGACTTCAGCCTCAAATTGGCTTCAAACAAGGATAATGATAGGGTAAGTGATGGCCGAATCGATAAGGAAGATGATGGTGCAAGGAGATCGCCAAGATACCTCGAAGATTCTTCACTATGCACGTGGATGTAAGGACGGTAGTGATGGATATGGATGCTCAAAACCTTGGATATGATTCACCAAGAATTCAAGCAAACTAGGATGCAAGATCGTCGGATATTACTCACCACCAATCGAACAACAAGATTGAACGAAAAAATGCAAGTAAAAACTAGATTGAAAACAAGTAAAAGAAATAACATGTGTGTCGTCCCAATCTAAGCCAAGAGGAGGAGGGTGGCCAGCCTTATACCTAGAGAACAAGCCTCAGAAAATCAGCCCCCTCACTTAAGGAAAAATACAAAAACAACCCATAAAACCCGAAAACTCATTAATCGTCCTTAACAGTTAAATTGTCACTTATCGAACCATGAAGCAATAAGAGACTCCAACCTTCCTCTTTACATCCCTTCGGAAACCTACAACCCATGAGCTCCTCTTGAACTTGACAAAGAATGGCTTTAGCTCGGGATCACGTTTAACGCCCAATATAGGGCATGGCTTCTTGACTCGGTTTCCTAGCGCTTCGAATTCCGGCCTTAGTTGCTTGTCCTGATGTTGACTTCTCTAGCTCATGATCTTAGAACAAGACTCCATCCAAAGCGCCCAACGAATTGGCAACATCGAGTTCGGAATCCGACGTAGCGCAAGGAGTGCCAACCCCTTGCAAGGGCGCGCCTCCAGCCGCTTTCAAGAGCACACCAGCCCCGCGCAAGTGCGCATCAAGGGCCGGTCGTGGCTCCGAATGTGCGGGCGCGCCAAGGGCAGGCCGTGGCTCCTCGGAGAGTTCCGGCGCACGCTCCATTGTTGGTTCGGTTGTTGATGGACACACATCATCCTCCTCCCCTTGAAAAGGGTTCGTCCTCAAACCTGGATCCTGCTCAAACTCAACATCATCATTAGAAAAATAAGGAACAAGATCGGATACGTTGAATACCTCATGGACACCATAATTCGGAGGAAGATCAAGCTTGTCAGCATTGTCGTTGATGTGCTCTAAAACATGAAATGGTCCATATCCTCGTGGGTTAAGCTTAGAGTTTCGAAGAGTGGGAAACCTCTCCTTTCTCAAATGAACCCAAACAAGGTCGCCGGGCTAAAAAATCAGCTCCTTGCGCCCTCTATCAGCTTGGTGCTTATATTGCAAAGTTTACCTCTACAATTGAAGGCGAGTATCTTCATGAATCTGCTTAATATACTCAGCTCGGTCACGTCCTTCATGACTCTCTCGATCGGTAATAGCATAAGGCGCTAGATCATGTGGTGTAATGGGATAGCGCCTATACACCACTTCAAAAGGCGTCTTCATTGTAGCGGAATGAACGAACCTATTATAAGCAAATTCAATGAAAGGAAGACACTCTTCCCACCTGCGCAAGTTAGTTTTCAAAATAGAACGCAACAAGGCACCAAGGGTACGATTAACGACCTCGGTTTGCCCATCCGTTTGCGGGTGGCAAGTAGTAGAAAATAAGAGACTAGTTCCTAGCTTGGACGAAAGCGTCTTCCAAAAGAAACTCAAGAATTTAAAATCACGGTCATAAACAATAGACTTAGGGACTCCATGCAACGGAACAATATTATCAAAGAACAAAGTACCAACATTTGTAGCATCATCGGTTTTGTGGCAAGCAACAAAATGTGTCATCTTAGAAAATTGATCAACCACCACAAAAATAGAGTCCCTACCCCTTTTTGTCCTAGGAAACCCCAAAACAAAATCCGTAGAAATATCCTCCCATGGTGCACAAGGAATAGGCAAAGGGGTATACAAACCGTGAGGATGCACCTTAGACTTTGCACGTAAACATATAACACATGAAGCACAAAATTTCTCTACCGACCTAAGCATGTGAGGCCAACAAAAAAGCTCCCTAAGCATAAGCAAAGTGATGTGAACCCCGTTGGGAGATTCACGAGAGGATCGAAGATGGACTCGTAAATGGTCGTCTCACGCACGGTTGGATAGATTTTAGAGTCGAATCGACTAGACTTTGGTGAGAAGAGAATTGAAAGGATGAGAAGAGAATTTGGGTTGACGCCTTAGTAAATACTTCTGGAGTAATCTCGACAGCAATTCGGTATGTTAATCAAAGCGTAAGAAATACATAGAGGGGCGTGCTCCTCATATAGAGGAAGGAGGCGCGCGCCCTAGCTAACAAACCCTAGGTGGCGGCATGGGGAAATGAAGGGGGAGGCAAGCATGCGGCCCAACCATTAAGCCCAAGCCCAAAATGCATAAAAATAGTAAGAACATAAGTAGCAATGTTTCGGAATGGAAATAGTTCTAAAAATAGTAAGAAATAAAATAGGTCACGGTGGCCTAGTCGCGAGTGTCGCGACAAGGCCGTGACAAGGTCGTGGCGTGCCAAGGGCGTGTCGCGACGCTGGCAAGCGCGCGGCACGGCGTCGGCGTGCCGAGGCTGGCGCGCGCTCGGACCTCGAGTGTCGAGGCCGAGGCGCGCAGGAACCTCAAGTTCCCACGCCGGGGTGGCCCGGCGTGGCATGTGGCTCGACGCTCGCGACTGGGACGGTGCCGAGAAGGAGGTTCTCGGCGCTGCGGTGCGAGGCGTCGGGCTGGAGACTCGGCGCGCCTATGGTGACGAGGCATGTGGAGAGGGGCGCACCGGTGGTTGCGTCGTGGATTGCGATGGCGCGCGCGATGATGGACGAAGTGGCTCGGGTTATGGCCTGATAACTAGCTCGTGTGATCGGTCCATCGGAGCGCACGGACAAGTCCTCCTCGTCTTGGCTAGCCGTCCTGGTGGGGCTCACATCACCCTCCCCCCCTAGGTGGGAAACGTCTCCGTTTCCTCGTCATGATACTCGGAATCTATATATGGAGAAAGATCCGAGACATTGAAGGAGGCGGAAATGTTGTATTTACCCGGGAGGTCGAGGACGTAAGCGTTGTTGTTGATGAGCCGGAGAACCTTGAAGGGACCGTCCCCTCGTGGGTGGAGCTTCGTCTTCCTAGCAGCGGGAAAACGATCCTTCTGCAGATGGAGCCAGACCAAATCTCCGGGCTCGAAGATCAACGCGCGGCGCCCCTTGTTGCGCTGGGTCGCGTATTGATCGGCGCGTCGCAGCAGTTGCGCCTTGGTGCGCTCATGTAGGTGTCGGATGTGGTCGGCGCGGTTGGCCGCGTCGACATGCTCCTCGGGCTTGTAGGGCAAAGGCACCAAATCCATAGGCGTGTGAGGATTACGCCCGTAGACCAACTCGAAAGGGGTCATCTTCGTCGTAGAGTGAAAGGACCTGTTATATGCAAACTCAACATGGCAAAGTAAGTCCTCCCACTAACGTGGGTTTGCCTTGAGCATCGTCCGAAGAAGAGTGCCCATGGTCCGATTGGTCACCTCAGTCTGACCATCGGTCTGGGGGTGATAAGCAGTTGAAAACAGGAGTCGTGTTCCTAACTTCCCCCAAAGTGTTCGCCAAATATGGCTGCAGAACTTGGTATCCCTATCACTAACAATAGTTCTAGGAATACCATGTAGCTTCACCACATGTTCAAAGAACAAATTAGCGATTTCCACCGCGTTGTTTGTCCCCTTACATGCAATAAAGTGGGCCATTTTGGAAAACCGGTCCACGACTACGAAAATAGAGTCCTTTCCACGCCTCGACGTCGGAAGGCCCGTAATAAAATCCATGGAGAGATCTTCCCACGAGGCGTCTGGAATTGGAAGTGGCGTGTAAAGTCCATGCGGTTGTGACCGAGACTTGGCAGTATGACACGGCACACAACTTTGACAATACTTGTTAACATCCCGAGCCATATGAGGCCAAAAGAAATGCTCACGAAGTTCTGCCAACGTTTTGGCTATGCCAAAGTGGCCTCGGCCATCATGAGCCTCTTGGAGCAATAGATGTCTCACCGAAGATGCCGGAATGCAAAGCTTCCCAGCTCGGTAAAGATAACCGTTGTCCAAGAAGAAGGACTCACGGATGCGCGAATGCTCAAGTTCCTTTATGATTGAGGAGAAGTACGGATCTGAGGCGTACAACTCCTTCATCATAGCAAAACCAAGCATTTTTGTATGTAATTGGGTGAGTAAAATGTACCTGCGAGAGAGAGTGTCGGCGACGACGTTCTCTTTTCCTTTTATGTGAGCAATGACGTAAGGGAACGTCTCCATAAACTCAACCCAACGTGCGTGGCGCCTATTAAGAGTCGTTTGACTCTTAAGATAAGCCAAGGCCGCGTGATCCGTATGAATTACGAACTCGCTTGGCCAGAGATAATGTTGCCACGTCTTTAGGACCCGAATAAGAGCGTAGAGCTCTTTATCATAGGTCGGATAATTCAGTGTAGCCCCAGCTAGCTTTTCGCTAAAGTAAGCGATAGGCCTTTGTTCTTGAAGGAGTACGCCGCCAATACCATAATCGGAAGCGTCGCACTCGATCTCGAAGCGCTTTGTAAAGTCCGGAAATTGCAGGACCGGGGCTCGGCATAAAGCATCTTTCAAGGCCTCGAAGGCGGCCTCGTGATGCGACATCCACTTTAATGTGGCTGTCTTCTTGGTCAAAGAGTGGAGTGGCCCGACGATAGAACTAAAGTCCTTGAGTAATCGCCTATAGAATCCAGCTAGCCCCAAAAAAGAACGAACCATAGTCGGGGTCGTTGGGGTTGGCCACTCACGGATGGCCCGGATTTTGTCAGAATCCACTCGTAGGCCATCCTTGGATACGACGAAGCCAAGAAAATTCGTCGTATCCGAGCAAAACACACATTTGTCCAGATTTACATATAAAGAGTGTTGGCGGAGGCAATCTAACACCTGCCTAAGGTGCCCCGCGTGATCGTCTAAAGTTCTACTATAAACTAAAATGTCGTCAAAATACACGACGACGAAAAGTCCCAAAAATTTACGTAAAACAAAGTTCATAAGACGCATAAAAGTAGAAGGAGCGTTAGTGAGGCCGAAGGGCATCACCAACCACTCGTAGAGACCATGTTTGGTCTTGAAAGCCGTTTTCCACTCGTCCCCTTCTTGCATCCGAATTTGATGGTAGCCGCTCCTCAAATCAATCTTCGAAAACAGCACGGCTCCATGCAACTCGTCTAACATGTCGTCCAAGCGGGGAATCGGGTGACGGTACTTGATGGTAATCTGGTTGATGGCTCGGCAATCCACGCACATCCTCCAAGAACTATCCTTCTTCGGCACCAAGATAACCGGAACCGCACACGGGCTAAGGGACTCTCGAACATAGCCTTTGTCCAAAAGTGATTGGACTTGGCGTTGAAGCTCTTGAGTCTCCTTAGGTGACGCCCTATACGCAGCCCGGTTTGGCAATGAAGCGCCGGGAATGAGATCGATGCGATGCTCGATCCCCCGAATAGGTGGCAACCCGTCAGGGAGCTCGGCAGGCATAACATCAGAATACTCATGCAGCAAGTCGGAAATAGAAGGAGGTAATACATGTGTCGAATCAATGGAAATATTAAGCAATGGACACAAAAGAAAGCAAATAGTACTCCCCTCGATGTGTTTGACCACATCGCGCCGACAACATAGGAAAAGTCGGTCTTGCACCGAACCGAGAAGAGGTGGCTCGGCGTCCTCGCGCACCCGAGGTGCTCCAGGTGCACCAATCTGCTGGCCACCAGTGCTTGGCCAAGGATGAGTTTCGGCACCAGGCGCGCCGCTGAAAGGCCACTGGATCGAGCCAGCGCCGCTGGGCATGTGCGCTGGCGCGCCGCGATGCGCAGCCGAGGACGAGCTCGGAGTCCTTGGCTCAGTCTTAGGTTTTGCTCAGCGTTTTTGGTTCAAATCCTCTTGAAATCCAGAATGTTGGGTGTTGGAACCAGGAGCGCCGACAGAATTGTGTCCGTGGCCAGAAGCGCCGTTCGAGCTTGAATTCGGCGTAGGCGCGGCCGAGGACATGTCCCGAGCGTTTGCTTGTTGCCTTTCGGCCTCATCCTGCAATGCTTCACTCGGAGACATAGGTAAGATGGTCACGCGTTTACCATGGTAATTGAACATGTAAGTGTTCAACCGGCCATCATAAATCACGTGACGGTCAAATTGCCATGGACGGCCAAGAAGAATATGGGTGGCGTGCATGTCTGTGACATCAAAGAGTATAGAATCGGAATACAAACCAATAGAAAAGGAAAGATTAACCTGTTTACGGATCCAATGGTTTCCATCGTTGGAGATCCATGCAAGCTTGTACGGCCTTGGATGATCCGTTTGTGGCAACTTGAAATGATCGACCACTTTCCTTGATAAGAAATTTCCGCACGATCCCGAATCTATAATCACACTAAGGGACTTGTTTTGCACCAAGCACCGAGTACGGAAAATGTTTTCCCGTTGATCGGTTGGCACGGATTCCCTCATGCTAAGCGCTCGGCGCGTCACTAGCAACAATTTGTCGACGCCGGCGTCGATGTCCGATGGCGCACAATATGCACCGTCTTCGAGTGGCGCGGCGTCCTCCTCTTCAGACTCAAGTTCATCCACACTCTCATACGCTGCGGATTGAGCCGAAAAAAGCACTCGCTTCGAGTTAGGGCAATTGCGTTTCAAGTGCCCTCGGCCACCACATAAATAGCACTTGATGTCTCGAGTCCTTTGTGGGGGAGGGGCTGCCTTGTCACGGTTTTGGCCAACCGAAGCGCCCTTAGAGTCCGTCGTTGGGGTACCTACCTTGGATTTAGACATGGAAGGAGGAACAAACCGGTTAGTACCTAAAGCGGATGGACTAGGGGAAGAATTATACCTTGTGAAAGTGGACGTCTTCGGCCTCTTGAATTGCGTGTAAAGCTCCATGGCCGTGTGTATCAAACGTCCCAAATCTTTGATTGGCAAGACAACCAACCGATCTCGGATCAATTGGTGAAGCCCCGCCACAAAACGAGACATCAATTCTCCCGGGGAAGCGCTAATGCCAGCCTTGAAGAACAAGTCTTCGAGTTATGCAAAAAACTCCTCGGGCGTCCAAGAACCTTGTCGAGCGTCTTGGATCAAGATCCTCACTTTCTCCTTGTAGTCGGGCGGGATGAACTTCCTCTTCATAATAAACACTAGTTGATGCCATTCGGTTATGGAGGCTTTACCGTTTCGGGCCCGATCCGATTCGAATCGGTTCCACCACATCCCAGCGGCACCTCTAAAATGAAGTGTCACCACCTCGACCTTCTCGTGCTCCTCGTAATGGCAATGTTTGAGCACGTGCTCGGTACCCTGTAACCAAGAAATAAATTCATCAGGGTTGTAATTACCAAAAAATTCTTCAAATTTTACCTTGACGTCGCGGCGTGATACATGCGCCGGACGATCGTTTGCGGTGAGCCGGTTGGCACGCGGAGGGGGTGTGCGTCGGCGTCGTGGGCCTCGGCCATGGCCTCGGCTGGAGACGTCGCTTCCGTCACTGGGGTCCTCGTCCTCGTCGCGCCGAGGGCGCCGCTGGTGCTCTCGGTGTCGGTCTTGGCGACGCCGATCCCCGTTGCGCCGAGGCCGTTCGCGATTGTCAAATATTTGCAAATATGGAAACAAATATTTGCAAATATGGAAACACTTGCGTGTCCCGACAAAATCTTTTTTTTTTAATTTAATAGGATAAGGTTGCCTTATTTTGGCTTTACTTATCCAATTGATTTTTTTTTTTGATTTTTCGGCAACTAACAAGATCTTGCGAGATCCTTGCCTTTTCTAACAAACACGAGATCGGACAAGATCGGACCGAATCTTCGCACAAACAAAAGGTATTTTCGACGTGCACAAATCAATCAATTCAAACAAACATGAAGAATGCAAGTAAGCTCAAAAACTTAAGATGATGAACCGAAACTAGTGCAAGTCGGTGGGGTTTTGGCGATTTTTTGTTGATTTTTTTGATTTTATTCGAAGCAAATAACGATGGATCTAAGTGAATGATGGTAGATATTGCGGAAGCTAATGAAAATGGTGGGGAAGAAGAAATATTTCGTGCAAAAAACGAGTAAAAGCGAGAGAAAGACTTACGCAATCCGAGGCTCTGATACCAGTTGATGTGAACCCCGTTGGGAGATTCACGAGAGGATCGAAGATGGACTCGTAAATGGTCGTCTCACGCACGGTTGGATAGATTTTAGAGTCGAATCGACTAGACTTTGGTGAGAAGAGAATTGAAAGGATGAGAAGGTGCTCTCTTTTGAGGGAGAACTGAGGAATATGGGATGAGAAGAGAATTTGGGTTGACGCCTTAGTAAATACTTCTGGAGTAATCTCGACAGCAATTCGGTATGTTAATCAAAGCGTAAGAAATACATAGAGGGGCGTGCTCCTTATATAGACGAAGGAGGCGCGCGCCCTAGCTAACAAACCCTAGGTGGCAGCATGGGGAAATGAAGGGGGAGGCAAGCATGCGGCCCAACCATTAAGCCCAAGCCCAAAATGCATAAAAATAGTAAGAACATAAGTAGCAATGTTTTGGAATGGAAATAGTTCTAAAAATAGTAAGAAATAAAATAGGTCACGGTGGCCTAGTCGCGAGTGTCGCGACAAGGCCGTGACAAGGCTGTGGCGCGCCAAGGGCGTGTCGCGACGTTGGCAAGCGCGCGGCACGGCGTCGGCGTGCCGAGGCTGGCGCGCGCTCGGACCTCGAGTGTCGAGGCCGAGGCGCGCAGGAACCTCAAGTTCCCACGCCGGGCCAACATAAGTAGCAATGTTTCGGAATGGAAATAGTTCTAAAAATAGGGAGAAATAAAATAGGTCACGGTGGCCTTGTCGCGAGTGTCGCGACAAGGCCGTGACAAGGCTGTGGCGTGCCAAGGGCATGTCGCGACGTTGGCAAGCGCGCGGCACGGCGTCGGCGTGCCGAGGCTGGCGCGCGCTCGGACCTCGAGTGTCGAGGCCGAGGCGCGCAGGAACCTCAAGTTCCCACGCCGGGGTGGCCCGGCGTGGCATGTGGCTCGACGCTCGCGACTGGGACGGTGCCGAGAAGGAGGTTCTCGGCGCTGCGGTGCGAGGCGTCGGGCTGGAGACTCGGCGCGCCTATGGTGACGAGGCATGTGGAGAGGGGCGCGCCGGTGGTTGCGTCGTGGCTTGCGATGGCGCGCGCGATGACGGACGAAGTGGCTCGGGTTATGGCCCGAGTCCTAGCTCGTGTGATCGGTCCATCGGAGCGCACGGACAAGTCCTCCTCGTCTTGGCTAGCCGTCCTGGTGGGGCTCACATCACAAAGTTTTCATAACACCAAAGTTTTCCATGAGGATGCCACCATGGGCCTCTTGGACAAGCAAACGCCTAACCGAATAACTAGGCACACACAAGCGAGTTCCCTTAAAAAGAAAACCCTCGTGCAAGTAGAATTGATCCCGACTCCCCCCCCCCCCCTTCAAACAAGCGAGAAATATTTCACCAAACTCAGCATCATGAGCATGCAACTCCTTCATAAAAGAAAACCCAAGGAAATGAGCATCAAGTAAAGATAAGAGAGCGTACCTCCGGGACAACGCGTCGGCGACGATGTTGTCCTTGCCTTTCTTATGCTTGATGACATAGGAAAAGGATTCGATGAACTCCACCCATTTGGAATGCCTTCGGTTCAGTTTTTCTTGCCCTCTCAAGTATTTCAACGCCTCGTGATCAGAATAGATAACAAACTCCCGAGGCAAGAGATAGTGCTCCCACGCTCGTAGCACCCGAACAAAGGCAAGTTGCTCTTTGTTGTACGTGGGGTACTTGAGCTCAGATCCACCTAGCTTCTCACTATAATATACTATAGGCCGTCCTTCTTGCATAAGTGCGCCACCAAGCCCGATTCTCGATGCATCACACTCTATCTCAAACATCTTGTCGAAATCGGGAAGGGCCAACAACGGCGCTTGTGTCAACTTAGCCTTAAGGGCTGCAAAGGCCTCTTCTTGCGCCTCTCCCCACATAAATGGAACATTATTCTTATTAAGGAAGGTTAAGGGCGCAGCCAAGGTTGTAAAATCGCGGACAAACCGGCGGTAGAAGCCGGCTAATCCAAGGAAGCTCCGGACTTGTGTCATAGTTGTCGGTGTTGGCCATTTTTGAATCGCCTTCACCTTCTCTTTGTCCACTTGTATTCCATTCCTACTCACATCAAAACCAAGAAATACCACGTGATCCGAGCAAAAGTGGCATTTCTTAAAGTTAGCAAATAGGCGCTCCCCTTTCAAAGCTTCAAGCACTTGCCCAAGGTGCTCGACATGGGATGATAAATCATGGCTGTAAATTAAAATATCATCAAAGTATACAACCACAAACTTACCAATAAAAGGTCAGAGGACGTGTTTCATCAAGCACATGAAGGTTCTTAGAGCGTTGGTTAATCCCAAGGGCATAACCAACCACTCGTAAAGGCCTTGCTTGGTTTTGAACGTCGTCTTCCATTTATCTCCCTCCTTCATCCTTATTTGATGGCATCCGCTCTTAAGATCAATTTTGGAGAAAAGACTCGCCCCATGAAGCTCGTCAAGCATGTCCTCAAGCCTCGGAATCGGATGGCGATACTTGATGGTAATATTGTTGATCGCCCGGCAAACAACACAGATCCTCCATGTGCCGTCCTTCTTAGGCACAAGAATGACGGGAACGGCACACGGGCTGAGGCACTCATGCACATAGCCCTTATCAGGGAGCTGTTGTACTTGCCGTTGAAGCTCCTTAGTTTCCTCCGGATTGGCTAGATAGGCTGGACAATTCGGTAGAGTGGCACCGGGAACAAAATCGATTTGATGCTCTATTCACCTTTGAGGTGGTAGTCCCGTTGGCACCTCTTCTTGGATAAGCTCCGCAAAGTCCTGCAAAAGATTAGAAATGGAAGGAGGAAGATCAGTTAATTCTTGGGAAGATAAATAAGACTCTTGAAAAATAAGCAAAAGACAAACGCCACTTCCCTTGAATGTATGAAGTATCTCCTTCGGTTTGGCCAAAAGCAAGGGCGTAGAAGGGCCACCTAGAGCTAGCTTCTTGTCCTTCTTTCCCTCTCGAAGCGCATGCTTCTTTCTTTGTTCCTTCGCTGTGTGATCCAACATAATTTCATGGGGAGTCATCGGGTACAACATCACCTTCTTTCCCTCCATTTGAAAATGATACTCGTTGGAGACGCCGTCATGAATAGCTCCCTTGTCATATTGCCAAGGGCGTCCCAAAATGAGATGACAAGCGTTCATCGACACCACATCACACTCCAACTCGTCCTTTTATGGCCCTATAGAAAAACAAATACGAGCCCTCTCCTTGACTTGGATCGGGGCGTTAGAATTCAACCAACACAAAGGATAAGGTAAAGGATGGCAAGTAGTTTGCAAAGAAAAACAATACACCACCTCTTGACTAATAATATTACAACAAGATCCGCTATCGATAATGACACTACATACCTTATCGATGATTTTGCACCTCTTGACTAATAATATTACAACAAGATCCGCTATCGATAATGACACTACATACCTTATCGATGATTTTGCACCTCTTGACTAATAATATTACAACAAGATCCGCTATCGATAATGACACTACATACCTTATCCATGATTTTGCATCGAGTGTGAATGATAACTTCCCGTTGACTAGGTGTGGTGGTGTTCTCCATCATGAAGAGCGTTCGTTGGACCATGAAGCACTCTCCATCCTCGGTGGTGACGTGGAGCTCGTCTTCCTCATCCTCGGGGCTCTCCTCTTCCTCTTCCACAGCCCCTTCATCCTCGTGCTCATACTCTCCTTGGGCATTAAGGAGAACCTTTCGTTCACTGGGACAATTCCGAGCATAGTGCCCATGGCCAAGGCACTTCAAGCACTTCATATCGCTAGCCCGTTCTCCTCCTTCTTGCCGAGGACGTGGAGGGAAATCTTTCCTCGGTTGAGGACGTCGAGTCATTCCTTATGCTGTCACGTCCGAGAAGTGGTAGAACTTGAACGCCGTTGAGCAAGGTGCTTGTAAATGTGGTAGGTGTAATGAAGCACTTGCTCAACATCGTTACCCCTACTAAAGTGCTGCATACTCACAACATTTTTTAGATACAAATTGAACCCATTGACAAATTTAGAAATCACATACCCGTCGGGAAATTGCATGCCGGAACGAAAAATGAGCATACGCAGCTCGTTGTAGAACTCGTCAGGAGACCGGTTTCCTCGGCGCACTTGTTCCAACTTTGCATGGATTCGCTCCGTAGAATCTTGAGGCACGAACCGCTTCTCTAAAGACTCTCTTAGATCTTGCCAATTGTTGATTTGAGGCATCCGACGTGTTCTCCTCAAGGCTTTGTCCTCGAGCTTTTAATAGAACATATTCAAGTGAGACACCTTCAGCAGCTATAGTTTCACATAAATTAAGGAAATTTTTAATATATTCCATAGGGCACTCAGTAGGTTTCTCTTCAAATTGAGCCCGTTTTATTAAGGATATAAATTGAGACTTGATATCAAATGTCTTCTCTATCTCTGGAAGCACGATTGTAGACTCCGACACCCTCAGTTCTGGATGCATATATTGCTTGGCATTCCTCGGATAGGCATTCAACTGCTCCTATAGACGGGCATTGTCCTCTCGTTGACGTGCAGCATTCACTCGCTCTTGTTCCGCTATTTCGGCAACAGTGTATCGATCAGCTTATAACACCTCCATTTGTCTCCGGAGGGCTGCCATCTCTTGTGCCATTGCTTCAGGTGTAGCCAGGCTTGGTTTTCTCTCCGTCTGTGATGCAAGGTGCGTTCAGGTTCAGAACAATAACCGGTGTTATCAAACTCGAGCCTGTGAGGTCCTGCTGGCATACGCTGGGAAAACAAACAAAGAAAACAGAATTAAAAACAAAAACGGGGTTGGGCTATTCCTAGACCCACAAGTAAAAAAACAAACACTATTGCTTCCCCGACAACGGCGCCAATTTGTTGTAGGGCAGATTTAACTCGACAAAAAATAAAATTTGTAGTCAATACCCCGCTGAGTATAGTGAAGTCAGGATCATCCACGCGAAGCAAGGATGTTTGTTTACCGAACTAAAAACAAAGAAACAAGGCAGAGTAACACAAAAACAGCTACGACAGACCTCGTTAACGACCTTGTCAGGGTCGTTAACGAACCTGGATTTCTACTTAAAACAGAACAAATAACGATGCAAGTGCATGCTCGGTACCGATCCAAAGTGCCTCGGTAACGAGTGAAATTGAATTCTAGACTTAAGAAAATCAATGGATAAAAAGCTCTAGGACAAGGGTTACCACAACATAGCTATTCATATAAACTCATGTGAAGATAAAGATCATGCCTTTAAAGATAAATCTATCAACTTTCATTGACTAAACAAGCAAATCAATCAACTTTCATAAATCAATTCACTTTATTACTTGTTTTGAATCCAAAGCTCGAAACTTTCATTATCGAACAATATCAACATTCAAGCTCACAACTTTCTCTTTCGATTAAGCAACAAACTCAAATTACTCCGACTCTCATCTAAGCATAAGCAAAACAAGCAATTCAAAAGATAGAAGGCAATCAAAAACTCAACACATTCATTCAATCATGCACAACCATGTCGGGTTTCAACCCCGACCCTAGAAAAGTAAACTACTCACCATTCATTGAATCAAAGCAAACAAGGTTAATCAAAGAGAACATCGAAAAGCAAAACTTACTTGAAATTAAAAGAAAATATCGTCTTACAATCACTTGTAGA